>CM030012.1:52641979-53241979 GCA_017639485.1 Pluvialis apricaria
CAATGAAATTGCCATTCATTCCAGTGGAGTTTTCATGTACTGATGTCTCCCAGTGACTATAAAATAGTACATGAAGTTTACCAGAGATCTCCCTTGCTTTATGGTTACTTTATTACACTTAAAGACTCTTTTCACTCTTGGGGACATATTTCTCTACGTATTTCACAGCAAAAAGTCATGGTGGCTTGTTGCACAACAGTCAAACAGCTCTAGTAGCCTCTGTCATTTCTTTGTATTTTTGTTTTATTTAATACGTACTTCTTGGATATTTCAGCTCATTAAAAGGTCTTGAAAACAAGACTCCCCAGAAGAGTCTTCAGTGAAAGCACTTTTTACTATAATTTCCAGAGATATCTGGGCAGAGACATTCAGCGTCTCTGCATACTGCAGAGTAAGGAGCATTGGTACATTCCGCCATTTGCTGTGGCACCCTAGGGGAGGCATTTTCCTGAGTTACAAAAGCACTGAAACATTATGACTGTAGGTCCTCAAAGGCTGACAGAAATTGCCATAATTTGCCTCACATTTGCAGTTGAAAATGCCCTTTTGGATGTCACCACTTAAGACTTAATGAAGACTAGGGTCTTATAGACAGTATTAAGACAGCTTAAACAATAAGCCTCCCTTTCACGCACACACAGGTCTGAACTATTGTTCCCCACAAGATCCCAAGCTCAACATGATCTGCTTACATTGTAAACGTTCATCATACTAATTCTGCTTTCTGAATACCACAAATTTATCACTCTTCTGTTGGTCATATATTTGCAAGAGATCACAGAACACACTAATATCCTGCTGTTACAAAAAGTGTATTGTACTATGGGATCTCCTACTGAGGCAATATGCTACACCAGTATTTGTCTTTGTCTGCCCCAAATTCTGCCTGAAAAAAGGAGAATCAAAAGGATATTTTAAGAGCAGATTTTTTTTTTTTTTTTTTTTGCATTAGCTACAGTGTAAAAAACAAAACATTAAGGCCCCAAGGGAAGGCCAAAGGAATTGACTAGCAAGACAGAGCTGACAAGAATGTATATACTGAGGCTGGATATCTTTACAGTCAAAGTCAGAGGCAGGAAAACACCCCTAAAGGAAGTTTGATTAGTCTTTGCTTTTATCCTGTGGTTTTTTTCTGGTAAAATATTAGATATAACCTTGTTTGTTTGTATTTTAAATTCCCACTTGCTCCCAGCTATTGCTTGCCCCACTTGCTCTTTTTATCTTCTCTTTAAGATAATTGTAGAGAGTTGAAATCAGAATCGTGCCTATTTGAGTATTTGTACAGCATCTAGCAGAAGTGGTACTGTTGCTGTGCTAGGATTTTACACTAATAATACCATCTGCATTAGATACTCTATTGCAACCTAACTCTCAACAGAAATTACACAAAGCAACAGATGTATCATACAGTTTCCAAGCAATACATTTGCTGAAATATATATACTTAAGTTCAAAGAAGAAAATATCCAAACTTGCTTGTGTTGTAAGACAAAGAATAAATTAATCAAGTATTACTATTTAATCTTGTTCATTCTTAGCTCTGTACACACAAGAAATCTCCTGGTCTTACCTGTGAATTTATGATGACAGGATAGCATTCCCTGCTGAAGTATCTTACTCATTCCCAAGATGTTCCTAGGGAGTCATACCTTGTTATTAGACACTTTAGGAGAAAAGAGCTGTATCATGTGAGAAGAGGTATAGATAAAGGCAACTACAGGGTGCTTATTCCTAACTTTTTTCCTTCCCTAATATTCTCAAACAATTCCATCAACAGGATGCTTGCACTTGCTTGTTATTTATCTCACTTCATGGTAACAAACACCGGTATTTCTGTGACCCACACAGGGAAATTCAGTTTCAGCTGCAGTGGGACCATAACCCAGCCTAGCATCAGGCAAAACAGACGGTGCTGCCTTCACAAATTTACCTACATGTATAAAGATGAAAAATTCTGGTAATGTTACTGGAGCACATTGGTTTTCAGACAGGAGGGAAGATGAACAAGGAAGAAATGCTAATGACCAACAGCAAAATAAAATTAACTGCCCATTAGGTTACCTGCTGTCTGTGACTAAAGACATTTTGTGCTGGTCATCACTCATTTTGCCGCATTCTTTCAGAAATAAGGTGTAAATACATAGCCACAGTGCATGGGTCTATGTATATATGCATTTTATCTTATCACACACAAAATTCACTTCCTTGAAATGATCCATTTCTGAAATTCTCCCCAAAAGGCACAGTCAGACCAAATAATAATAATGGAGATATAGAAGACCAGGTACAGTGACGAACTGAAAAAAATCTCCTTCCTTACATGAGTTGAAGAACACCTGTTTCAACAAAGATGAAATTTAAATGCAATGCTAAGAAAGCCACAGTTCCATAAAAAAATCCCAAAAGAAAATAGGTGCTATATCTATTGACAGGATTTTCATATTGTTGTCTGTCTGCAATATTTTTTGGGTCATGGGGAAGGAGGAAGAAATAGCAAAAAGAATAGGACTGTTCAAGTAAAATAAAAACAAAATAGAACATTTTACTAAATTTGTACTACTGGCAGTAACCAAACAAACTTCTGATGGGCACTTTGATTTCACACGGAGTATTAGGCTTCCATTGTATGTGATGTATCCTCAGAGACCTGTCAAGCAGCTTTAAGAATAAACAAGGCTAGAAGTAAACTACATATATGAAACCACTCTGAATACATTTGCATATACAAACATAGGTCTTTACTAACTCTATGTACACAATTAGTCCACATGTGCAAATATGTCCATTATTTAACTGTCCCCCTCAAAGTTTTTCTGGAGTACTATCTCTTCAAACCCTTTAGACACACAGATCTCAGTTACACATGTAAATTCTTTTTTTAAAAAAATAATTTCAATAATCATTTATGTCTCTTACCTTCTCAAATGCATACTTTTCTTCTTAATTACCTTTATTAGCTGAAATGTACCCGAGTCAGATAAAGAATGCTATCTCTTACAGCCTGACTTAACATTTAACCTCAAGGCTAACACAGAAAAAGTAGTATAGTTTTCCCACATACATTGTAATCACAAAAGGCAAAAAATGATGGAGAAGCGTTTTAGGTTGTCATTCATTCTTTGTTCTTCACTGGACAAGACTCGGCTTCTCAGAACCCTATTTTTTCTGTCAAAAACAAGCACTTATAGAGTGTTTAAATTAATATTAAAAATACAGATTTTTGTTCATAGGATATTTCTAGATAGCTTGTGGAAAAAACAGAACATGAGAACTTCCGTGTAATTCTTGTAAATCAGTAAGAAAAATCAGGCCCTTTGGAGTGCCTTAAAGGAACATAAATGTTAATTTATATAAACAAAGTAGGACCAGATTTCTGACTTCAGTAGAATTGTGCTTGCCTACCAAAAGAGAGGAAAGAAGGATGAGTAAATTTGCTCCTGCTCTTAATTGCAAACTTTCCTGAGCTTAGCTTTGCAGAGGGATTTCCCTGCACTGCGGCAATCTGCAGCCTCTATCCCCTTCCACCACAGCTGACTGCTCCATTGAGAAGCACCCCAGCTGTGTGCCAGAAAGTGCACGGCAGATGGAGGGAGCAGACAAGCATCATACACAGAGGTTTCCAGTAAGGACACAGACAGATGATTGCACATGATTCGACTCGCAGGTTTGAAGCCATCCCTGTCTCTAAGAAACAGCTACTACTGCACAGCCATGCCCCTGACCCATTATAATAGCTACCAAAAACACCTTTAAAGCATCCTCTAATCATTTGGAGTTGGCCACCACTCTCTTAGTTGACCAGTGCTAAAGTTACGGAAACAAGAAAAAAAGATAGTCTCTTAGTTCAAAGTCTGAAGTAGAAGTGTCAGTCAAAAGACCACCCTCCCAACATGAGAACAGCTTTCTAACACTAGGTTTCTTCCAGACAGAGCAGATGACTTACGGTTAGAGTGTCTGGCTCCAACTCCCCACCTTTCTGACCCATGCCTACTGACAGCCTTTGCAACCCCTCAAAGACCTAAGAAGTGCTGAAGTACAGGAAAGTACTCTGGCACATGAAACATCCCAAAATCATAGAATCATAGAATCATAGAATGGTTTAGGTTGGAAGGGACCTTGAAGATCATCGAGTTCCAAACCCCCCTGCCACAGGCAGGGATACCTCTCACTAGACCAGGTTGCCCAAGGCCACGTCCAGCCCTGGCCTTGAACACCTCCAGGGACGGGGCTTCAACAACCTCTCTGGGCAACCTGTTCCAGTGCCCTCACCACCCTTAAAGTGAAAAACTTCTTCCTGATGTTTAATCTAAACCTGCCCTCTTCCAGCTTAAAGCCACTTCCCCCCTCGTCCTATCACTACATGCCCTAGTAAAAAGTCCTTCCCCAGCTCTCCCTGTAGGCCACCCCTTTAGGTACTGGAAGGCCGCAATAAGATCTCCCCGGAGCCTTCTCTTCTCCAGGCTGAACAGCCCCAACTCTCTCAGCCTCTCCTCATAGGAGAGGTGCTCCAGCCCTCTGATCATCCTCGTGGCTCTCCTCTGGACGCGCTCCAGCAGGTCCATGTCCTTCTTATGTTGGGGACTCCAGAGCTGGACGCAGTACTCCAGGTGGGGTCTCACCAGAGCGGAGTAGAGGGGCAGAATCACCTCCCTTGACCTGCTGGCCACACTTCTTTTGATGCAGCCCAGGATACGGTTGGCCTTCTGGGCTGCGATCGCACCACTGCTTGCTCATGTCGAGCTTCTCATCAATCATCACCCCCCAGGTCATTCTCCACAGGGCTGCTCTCCAGCCATTCTCCGCCGAGCCTGTATTTGTGCTTGGGATTGCCCCGACCCAGATGTAGGACCTTGCACTTGGCCTTGTTGAACTGCATGAGGTTGGCTTGGGCCCACCTCTCCAGCCTGTCCAGGTCCCTCTGGATGGCATCCCTCCCCTCCAGCGTGCCTGCCTCGCCAAACAACTTGGTATCATCAGCAAACTTGCTGAGGGTGCACTCTACCCCACTGTCCATGTCGCTAACAAAGATGTTGAACAGTACGGGTCCCAGTACCGACCCCTGAGGAACGCCACTCGTCACTGCTTTCCACTTGGACACCGAGCCGTTGACCGCAACCCTTTGAGTGCGACCATCCAGCCAGTTCTTTATCCACCAAGTGGTCCATTTATCGAATCCATGTCTCTTCAATTTAGAGACCAGGATATGGTCAAAATGCCAAAGCAAAAGACTTTAAAAAGAAGTATTTCAGTGACAATTGTTTGAGCCTGGGGAAAACCATTTTACAACACTTTGTACAGTTTTTAGAAAAGGTTACATGAAAGCTTAACAACTAGAAGTTGAATTAATATTTAGAAGAAATAGCAGTCGCCCATTTGACCACCGTATTTGTGAGAGTATTCAAAGCAAACGTAAAAGAAGTCTCAAGAAATACATGCTGTGAAAATCTACTGGCCAATATCAATAATTGTTCCATCAAGCTGTGAATAAGCTTAGATGTCACACAAAAAGTTATTTGAGGTTTTTGGTACCACCTTTAATTGCCTGAAGCAACAAAGAAGAAAACAGCCTAAATTATTTGCTCTTAAAGGATGTCATCTGATCAGAAATTCCGTTTAAATAACACTACCATTATGTTTCCCTTATGTTGCTTCAGAAACAGAATGCTGTATCAGGTAGGTTTCTCTTAAAAAAAACTTAAGCTTTTGATAGCTCTGAAATCTCACTAACTGTTCTGTCAAGTATTTATCCCAGACCTAGATGTCTTGCAAAAGCACCTGATACTGCATTATAAATTCTCACTTAGAAGTGGACTTCTTAGGGATGTATTAGATGGCCTAAAAGATGCTTATGCATCTCTCTCAACCTTTATGAAGTTAAGTCCAGGACCCTAAAAACAAAACTAACATGATCTAGAAATAATTAAGGAATTCAGCATAATTCTGAAATTATGGGAAAGATCAGAAAGTGATAGAAGTGTGCAGCTGTACACCTCTGGAGAAAAATAGCAATAGAATGAAGCTTTTTTTTTTTTTTTTGGAAGCTTGGACCATGGCAAAAAATTATTCCATTTTTAAATGAGAGTAAATTATGGCAAGCAAATTATTTGTTTGTTAATTTTTGAGAATATATTCTCCACTTCCATGTTCATAAAGATGGTTTGGAGACTTATTTAAAAATCCATTAGTATTAAGAGACAACATTATTTTAATTAAGCAAATATCACAAATTTTTTTTTTTTTTTTTTTTTTTTTTTTTTTTACACAAGCCAGAAAAAAACATTGCACCTGCACTTGCAAAGAGTTAAGAGTCAAAAAATCTATGATTGCCCTATATTTTTAATGAAAGAGGAGAAGTTTTTAAATAGATTCATTATAACTAAACTTCAGAATTTGGAGGCAAAAGATGTTAACAAATATAACTAATCAAGCTAAAAATAAAATATTGTACTTGCAATAGAGAAATTCAACAGCATTAGAGTGAAGTGGCTTTTAGAAATAAACACCTGTTGAAACAGAAATATAGGACAATACATATGTATGACCAGCTAAAATACTTGCAATCTTAAAAAAAGATTCAACAAAAAAAATAAATAAGAAGAACTGACCCCCACACTAATAGGCAGTTGAACATTACTTTACAACAGGATAACCAAAAAATGGATGATCTACAGTGCACCTTCAAATAATATATATAAAAAGTATTCTAGAATACAAGAGCAAGGTAAGCCTCAGCAACCAGCCCAACTTCAGCTTTATGTTTGTAAACCAAAACTTATTTTAAGTAATAGATAATGTTTGTCTTCTCTGAAGATGTTTTCTAAATGAAAATAAATCTAAAGGATATTTTTATTTTGCTTAGATGAAATTTTCTTTTCCACTGAAGAAAAAAACTGAAAATTTCAGTCCACAGCAACAGATCTGGGGAAATTATGTGCAAGTTTCCCTCTTCTGTTACCTCCCATCCCATCCTGTCTTGCTCTTGCAGGGGTTTGCAAATCCCAGGTTATAACTATCTCTGGATGTCCTTGGTGGAAAAGCAGTAGGTGGAAAAAAATGCTTTCCTCTTGGTGCTTTACTCTTAGCTCATCTCATCTTCAGTCAAAGAAATTTTCATCCAACAACTGGAACATGACATCTCTGTCATTGCTGGCTATACAACCCAAATAAGGAATCCTTTGTCTTACTATATGCGCTTTTATATGCCTGCTTCCCAATGTGTTTATATACTGTGAACACACCATAAAGCATGTGTTTTAATAGTTTTGAAGACCTTCTGGCAGATATTTACAGACAAGCAAGTAATACAATTTGGCTTTCAAGTGAGCTTAGTGGGGCTTCCCAAGCACGGGGTTTGACTGGAAAAACAGCAATGTCTCAGCAGAACAGCAGAGGGAAACAGAGAGACAGTTCTAAGTATAGTATTAAATACTAATAATTGGTAGTGACAAAGAGGTTTGGTGGGTTATGTGAACTGATAAGTTTAAACTCATCACATTTAAACTATAAATAATTGAAAGGTTGAGTACATAGACTGACAGGCAGAAAGGGAGGTATGCAAATGAGAACTATAATTTATTAGAATAAAGAAACCTTTAGCTTACAGCATGCCCTTTGCATGATTCTTCTTCATGACTCAACTTCAATGTTCTAAGAATATGAGTGTGTGACATTTCCTTGCACTATCAGATACTGAAGGTGTGTAAAAAGTTGTCTTATAGAATACTTTGCTTTCTTAAAAACCGAATTTTTAAAAACAAAATTCAAAGCCATGTGATTCACTTAAGCTCTCAAAGTAGACAAAGTACAGAAAATACTTCCTAAAGTTTTGCCAGAGCTAGTTATCTGAAGGCTATGTTTTACTCCAGTTTCTCCATAAACACCTGTCCCAAGGTGTTTATGAGTTAAGGATACACAAACAGGGCAAGAGGCCTTCTGTACTAAAGCTATCTATAGAAAGAAGGGTAATTTGGAACTTGAAACCTGAAAGGACACCTTTTCCCACTACTGTTTTCTATTGATTTTAACTTGCTCATTTAATAAAATTTAGGGATTACATCTTTACAGTAAATTCTTTTTTAAGAAACATTTATAGGAAATGTCTTGCCCTTTCTTCAGTCCTTCATACCACAAAAGATGACTGGCATTTCTTTTTTTCTAAAGCCAAACCCGTTTTCCAAGCCATACTCACGTCCAAGTATTTTATTTATAGAATTTGGCATTTTTAAACTGACATAAAGGACTTTTCAGGTCTTAGTATGCTATAGTAAGGAAATGAAATGTTCCCTCATGTAAAAAATATGAAAGTCTTAAGTGTATAGACCTGGGTATACATATATATACGTTTGGACATATGTATGCATGTGCCCATGTGCGTATAAGGTAATGTATATACTTCTTAATAAAGACAGGATGCCGACAAACCTAAATGAAGCAATAATAATAAACAGACATGAAAGAAGAGGAGAAATCATTATTTCCAATTAACTGTTCTGAACTAGATATAAATATGGTAATTATTACTGCTGGGTTTATGAAATTGTTGAATCTCTCTTGTAAATTAAAAGAAACTTCATCTTCAGTGGAGATTATATAGTTCACAGACTTTTCTCAGGTAATTCATGTGGTTTCACTACCTCCAGTGAAGATCTTACTCCCTGTTTTGCATAACAGTCCTCAATCTCTGCATTTCACACTCCACTGTCAATTCAGTGTTGACTTCAATACTGATACCATTCTCAATTCACTTCATTCTACTTCAGTCTATTCTGTCATACTTCACTCACAATGACTGAGAACATAGTAACTGATGCTTGTATGACATAGATGCTAACTCTACCATAAAAGCGCTCTGGACAAAAATTTTGGACAGTTTTTTGGTTGACATTTTTCTCTTTGGCTGACATGGTAGATCTTTCCTACAGTATCCCAAGCTCTTTAAATCAATACTCCATTAACTAAATCCATCCAAAACACTACAGAATGCCCAGCCTTTGTGAACATACTAAATGCTCTGTGTGTGTGTGTGCGCGCGCATATGTGTGTGTGTAACATTGCAGCCAGAAGAATGAAGAATCCATCATAATTAAATCTGCCAAGACGGAGCATGGTGAACAATCTCCATTTAAATTTTATCCACATAAATTCATACATGGAATATTAATTGTACATATTCTTTTTCTGTATTGGAAATGTTTCTCTAGACTTCATGACCTAAAACTGTCTTCCTAAATTTAGCTGGAAGAACTGTAAAAGTAAATGATAATGTATGTGTCACGATATTAAACACAAGCATCCTTTTAAGTGCAAATTTTTGGTTCGTGTGCATTCAAACATTAAAAAATATAAAAATAAATAACCATGCTGTGACAGATTCTATCTTCCTATCAGCCAGAATACGGTATGCAATTTTTCTACACTGTACAAGTCCTGTCTGCAATTAGAAGAGACTAGCTGGCCCAAGACAATTGCAAGCAAAACAGACAACTTGTGATGACCTCTAGGAATTACACTGTTGTTGAAGAGCCTTGCAGTGCTAGCTTCTAAAATGCTCCTTAAAAAAATTCAATAAAGAGCAAAAAAAGAGAAATATCAACATCAGTGGGGGGATAAGAGCTTACAAGTCTTGCTCTTCGTTGATTCTACTTGAATCTTTTACATGTCTAAAAGCATAAATTGTATGAAATGCCCAATTATACGAAAATGTCCAATTCTCTGGTTTCTAATCCTAGAAGAGACTTAGGCACTTAAAGGTATGTACAGCAATCACAAGTGACTGTGATACCACAGAAAAGCATGCCAATGTTTGCCAGTAGTGCCCTGATAACTGACTGTGTATATGCTATTTTCCTGTCCAGTTAACAAGAAAAACACAGTAGCTTAAGCCGAGTGTACTTAATCTTTCTGACTAGGTGAAAAGTTTCTTGCACAGGAAAGTTTCTTATACATGAAACCTCTACGCTGGACCTACTGTATATGTAGTAAACCTCATTCATTATGAGAGAGAGGGAGGGATGGGGAACTGGAGAAAATCGGAAAGCCCATTTTTCCTAGGGGTACACTGGAAACGGGAAGAAGGTGTGCTCTCAACCTCAAACTGCTTTTGTGGTGAAAGACTTGCTCTGCTGAAGTAGCTCAATTTTTTGCAAAGGTATATTAAATCCACCAATTAGGTGTCACTTAGGTTCTTAAAAAAAAAAAAAAAACAACAAAAAAACACACACTTGAAAGCCACTTAAATGTCATTTTCGAATATTTGTAAAAGTCATTATGACCTCATGCCATAACACTGCAAATAAGATACAGCCCCAGAAAAGATGTCTCAAAGAGGATGCAATCACTGCAGGATCCCTATCCTGTAGGTGTTGTTCAGACATATGAGGCCTATAGAGAAAAGTGGGCATAACTGGAGTGTATTGTGGCACTTGCATTCAACATAAATCCAAATCTCGTCAAATCAGCAAGACTTGGATTTGGAGCTCAGTTTCTGACCAAAGGGTTGCAACCTATTTTGAAGACAAAGGCTATTTGTAGGCTCTTTCACACTGTTTTCTCAAATTGGGAATAGATAATTAAATTCCATAAACAAATGCCTGGTATTTATCTTGAACAGATGAGGATACTTGTTGAAGACACTGCACGCTGATGTCTTAGAATATTACCAAGAACCAAAGTTTGAATCTGAAATGTGCAACAGCTACAGATGTTTTCAGCCTCACCTCCTCTACAACAGGAGGAATATCTAGCACCTGGCAGCATAAGGCCCTCAAGAGTTTTATTATTCGTCAATTAAACTACATCCAAATGTTGGTAAAAATTAATATTTCTCTAAAATCCCTGAGGAAAAAAGGGGAAAAATCATTGCATGAAAAGGACAGAACTACTCAGTCACACCAAATTGTAAGAACATCAAAATAAGACACCTAGAAAACCAGAATCAGCAGTAGAAGAAGAATTTTGTTACCAATATTCCTTTCATGGTTCTTTATGTGTTCAGACCAGAGACTTAAGTTTCTGTCTGGCCCCAAATACTCTAGTCTTCCTAATAGCCAGAGCAACAATTCAGTGGCTACACCTCAGGGTGTCTAAATTCTTGGCAGATTAACTAACTACTCTTCAGAAAAGGTAAGCATAATTTTAGATCATGATGGGAGGTAAAGACTGGCAAAATTTTGTTGCTGGAAAGACAGATTTGCATGTGGTTAGGAGTTCTGCAGAATTATAACTGTGTACATTTGTGTCAGTATGTCTTTTAAAGACACTGAAGTACCTTGTGTAATGGTAAATTCACAGCATGATCTGGCTTTGGACAGGACACTTATGAGACTAATATAGACTGGAAATGTGTTCACTAGTGGCCAAATGTCAATTCTAGCTTTGACTCTTCCCCAGGATTTGCAACTCCTAATAATATCTAAGTTAACTTAGAGCAGAAAGCCTCTCTTGGAAATCAGCACACTTTCTGAACCTCTTCTTGAAATAACTTATGTGATAGTACTTCTTACCAGACATCAGAATTTGATCGCCAGAAGAACCTAGATGGATCTTAAGTACCTCATGATCATATAAGGCATTTGAGGTCTAACCTGTGAAATCTAAAGACTCCATTCAGCTGCAGTCTAGTCTTTAGACAAAAGGGTCTCCATCTCAAGCTAACACTTGATTTGGAAGTTTTCAAATACTTGAATTTGACCAAACTCTCAGTTTGAAACATCAAAATACCCTAGGCATCTAGATGTTTGATTACAGAGCATTCCTTATGTACCCAGCTTGATAGGACCAAAGGACACAGACTTCTTCCCTCATGGAAAGGTACTTTGGGATCATAAAATAAGTATTCCTTGCTCTGTCTCACCTGCAAGGCTCATCACAACCAATGTTCTCAGAGCTTATCTATGAAATCAGGCTCCACAGAAAAAAAGAAAATAAAACCTTGATTACTAACTCAAACTATTATGGAAAATCATACCTGGAATCTATCAAACTTAGCAATATAGAAGTGTGCCAACCACTAAAATGCATTTTCACTGAAAATCCTATTGCTTATGCTCCTTGCTATACAGGCAGATAAGATACTTAACAGTATTTTGCCCACATATAAGGTGGGAAAAACATTTTTATTCTTGCTTTGCTTTTCTCTTCTATCTGGAAGTAAAAGTTACTAACATTTTGTATCTTATTCATTTTTATTCATTGTTGTTTCTTTAAGGAGCCTCATCATTTTTGCCTTGATTGTAGAAAAAGTGATGTTGTTTTAAAATACCAAAATACAGTTTCTGTCAGCACGCTGAACTTACATCTGCTTACATAAGTGTATCTGTCCTTTCTCATCTCAACACTCTGTAGTAAGCCCAACGCTAACATATAAACACGCTTGTTCAATTAATTTGTAATGCATGCCTTTGCATAGAGAAATAAAGAAATATCTCAAAATAAGGATACCCTCATCTGGTCCAATAGGTTTCAGTGACAGTGGCTATTACCGGATGCCTCAGAGGCACACACTGAATCTCCTGACAATCCAGAATTACTAGACTGCTAGGCATAGGTTTTCAAGCCTGGGTGGCTATTGGTTTCATTCTGTGTAAACATATGAAGAACATAGACTACTTAATTCAGGTACATTTTCAATATATTTCATTGTTTGTCCTACTCATTGTCATTCCAGGACAAATGACATCTCACACATACACCCAAAAAAAAAAAAAAAAAGGAAATAATGACGAGTACAAAAAAGGCTATCTCTGATTTATCTCTTCATTGAAATAGAATTATAAGTAAATTCCTGGCTTTAACCCTCTTTATTATTTCCTAAATATCTTCTTTATCTACCTATATTTTGTTACTGAAATGGGTAATCAATACGAACACTACAGTCATGCGAAATCACTGAATATTAAATGACTAATAGTCTGGTCTGAGAGATATATCCTTCACAAACAATATTAGAAACGTTTTCATTGAAAATATTGACCTAATATGTATAATGTCATCTATTTCAAGCAGGTGGTAAGAGGAGGAGCAAAACTCACAATAAACTATGGTAATTAACAGTTTTATTTTTTTCCACATCCATGCATTTAGCAGGTGACTTCTAGTGAGCTGTGCACTAGGACCTTTTCCCTTAAAAAGTTTTAGTAAGCTTTAATCTATCAACAAATCCATTCTCTAACAGGGCATTCAGAAAACAAACAATGAAAGGCAGGAAGTTTTAAACATTCCAAGACCGCATTGTCCAAATCAGAAGTTCATAAAGAAGAGGACAACCGAGTGATCAGGACTACACTGAGTAAGACGACAAGTCAATGAAAAAAGAAAGAGCCTTAAACTTGGCCAAAAACTCTGATTAATTTGAGATCTATTCCCATATCAACTGCACGGCCTAAAGAAACTGCAAAGAAAATATCTGTCAGACAAGTTTCTCAATACAACTGATATTACGTAGCTGCAGAAGAAACCTGCTAAAAAGATGTCAAAATACCCCACAGACCTTCAGCTGGAGACTTTAAAGATTTCTTTCACAGGGAGAAGAGATGCAGAGTTAATATGTTTCAAAATGTAACAATATAATATTAACAACATTATTAGAACTAAAATAGCTCCGATGAGAACTGGGAGTAAACTTCAGAAGATCAAAACTCATACTTCAAACCAAATCAGCTCCTATACTCCTGAGTATTCAGAGAGGGGGACCCCAGGAAAATTCAGAACATCTGCAGTCCTGCTTATACCTATGCCACTGCACAGAGCTCTTAAGAGATCATGGTGGTAGCAGGTAACTTTATTAGAGCTCTCCAGCTTCTCTTTCTGCAGCCTCCTTTCATCTATGGGCCAGAGGTCTTACAACAGTGGTCTCGTGCCCAGCAAGGACTGTGACTGCTTTCACTACCTTCATGGTACAAATGGACTGGAAACTAAGCTGAGAACTGGAATTAAATGTTAAAATTAAGGGGGTGAACTGAAGGGAAAATACTTCTAATTTATTACTCCCATCCTCAGCAAAAGTTGAAGGTCTCTTGTTTTTAACTGCACCATATCATAAAATGGTAGAATTCGTAAAGCAAAAGAAGGTTTAACTAACCAATGTAGACTTAGCAGACAAAATGTTAAAATCTCGTTACTTTGATTTTCTAATAGTCTGGCACAGGTTCTCATGGCTTCCAAAAAGCAAGAGGCATTAAAGGTTTCACAGGTTACCCAGCTCGTCTATATTTCAGAAGGCAAATTAGATAGATATCAATGTCTTTAAAAGTAATACTGAGAAGGAAATATAATGAGTGAAGCAGTCCACAGGATACCTCAGTATAAAATTAAAATAACAGAAAAATCACTTGTAGCAAGAAATGCATTTTGCGCGAATAAGAAAAAAAATACTTGTTCCAAAAAAATTAATCACGTTAGTAGCATTAAAACTGGGCCATCTGGAGTTGAGTGCTGCGTTGTCCTCCCAACCACTTGCTTGAGGCTTATAAACATCATAATCATAAAGGCATGTTTCTAGAGGGAATAGAAACTGCCCCAGGTAACCATGCCTCTGTTAAACCAAGACAATTTAAACCTCAAAAGTAAATAGGCCACAGCTATTACAAGCTAAAGATATTAGGATAAGACAAGGTAACACCAAAAAGGTAACAGCTTCAACAATTTGCAAATGAAGAGCAATGCATGCACTCCTGTGGAGATTTTCAAGGACACAGAAAGAAATTTGTGACATGTAACAAAATTCCTCTTCTGTTTGCATTGTAGCGGGTACCATATTGCAGGACTGCCAGCAATACGCTATTTCTCTTTCCTTAGCCATGAGAGGATATAACTATCAGCTTGTTTTCTAGAATTAGGCCTCCATTAAGTGGTTTCTTACTGCAAACAGTGAAAATAATCTTCGAGAATCCTAAGGATGGCAAACAAGCAGAAGAGATATTTCAGTTTCAGCAAGGCAGGTGGGTAATATATTTCCCTACAGGCCAGTACATTTTGACAGCTTCTCCTCTCAAAATCTCATCCCAGGTCTGATCTGCTACTCTCTAATTACCTGTCGTCTTGCCTAGCCCCATGTGTTCCCTTCCTCAAAATCTGAGTTTACTGCTTCCCTTTTTTGCTATTTTAGAATAGTCTGTTCTCTGTGTTCAGAGTGAGCACTGCAAGCAGGCAAGTAAGATTCAGGCAAGACATTAGAAAAAAAATTCCAGCAGTAAAAGTAGTGAAGCACTGATATAAAAGCAAGGATAAAGCAGGGTCTACTTAAAGCATTAGAGTTTTTGTTCTCCTTTTAAGCCACAATGAAATACAAGTGGAAATCAAGCACAATTTTATTGAACTCAGCTAGTTTAGGTGTAAGGATATCTGTAAGGATAATTCAACCCTAATTTGGGTAAGGCATTATTTTAATATGTTTTTTTATATACCAGGAGAGTATTACCATTGCCAAAATTACTCAAGCCATTAGCACTAAGGGAAAAGCCACTTCTTATATTCAGCATATGGTCCCATTAATTGATGGAACTCAATCATCCCCAAGGACACACTTGCCGCTGATGTATTAGCTGCATTTTGAGACTCCAATCCTAGAGGCAGTAATGGAAACATCTGACACATCTGGGTACCAACATCTATGAGACTGAAAGGAAATACTTTGCAGATAGGGAAATAACTCAGAAAAATCACTGCCTAAAGATCTTCTGTGTAGTATCCTCATCTATTTTAAGCTATAACAGAGGGAAAAACAAGGGGAGAAAGCGTTCCTGGGAAGCAAAAAATATTTTCTGAATAGTATCATCTTTTTAAAAGAAAATATATTGTCCGTGTTACCATAACAATTTCAGGGGATAAAATCCTCTATTTGCCCCAAGAACAGAATAAAGGCCAAATTTACATACATGTTGTTCCAGATTTATGCTTGTGTATCTCCTTTGATATACGTGCATTTCTCTATAAACAGATTAATGGTGAGCTTATTCACAACCGAAATAGGCACACACAGCAGATTATTTATCTTTTAACCTAGTTACAGAAGAGCCTAGTTTGGGAGTAAGTGCTTATTTAGAGGTCCATAGTTGTTGAAGCCTTGTCATCCCTACTTATTGCCAGACTAAACAGGTAATTCATTTTTACGTAAACTATCAGATTGGTTTGATACTTATCACCATGGAGCAGATTTGAACTGATAACCCAACCTTGCAGGAGAAGCATGAATCTGTTCTACAAAATATGATGGAAAGATAAATAAATAAAATAAGAGTTTGACACTTTTTAATACTAAACTAAAACTGTAATGTTTCCAGATATTGGGATTGTGCCAGAAGAGCTTAGTACGTCACCTGCAAGGCAGGCAATTCCAGTGCGGTTATTGCTCTGCTTAACCGAAAGTAAGACCATGAACATGGATTTACTACATCCCAAATATGCATTCATATCATTGACAGCCAGGGTCTGAGAAATGCCTTCCTGAGCTCAGGAAGATTTACCTGACCAAATTCTCTAGCAAACTGAAAAAATACTGTGTATTTTTTCAGTCACACAGACTTCTTCCTATTTTCTTATGTTCTTCTAATTAATTTTCTAAATTCTGTTTTCCAGCTAAGTCACTCCAGATGTTCTATCTTGCTCATTTTTGTCAAACATGTCACAGCTCTAGTCCTTCAACTGACCCAAAAAAAAAATTTCAAAAAGCATTTGCTAACCAGGCAAGTTGACTGCAGGAAAAACTTGTATAAAAGGGGACCCTACGAGCAGAAACAACAGTTTATTCTTAGGAGAAAACAAAGAGTCTTACCATGCACAACAACATAGGCAAAGCATGAATGATCTTCCTATACAGATCCATAAATCCCATGATACTTATTTAATGCTGTCGACCTTGAAAATGAGAAACAATCTTAAATGTTAGGCAAAAAAAGAAAGAGTCAGAATGCCTGTTTTCACACCCTTCTGTATAGCAATTAAGTTAGCCAACATACACTCGGCACTTCTAGCATTTTCATGGCTTTACTTACAAAACCGTTGCAAAGTAGAATGCATTTAGAAATATAATTCAGATATAATTTACTAACTTTATGAACATCAGTATTGCCAGAATTATTCTTTGCATGCCATCTATCACTACAAATCTTTCAAACCACTGAATGCACTTACCAAGATGAAGGTTGGTACAATCGAAGAACCTGTATTACTTACTCTCCAGTGAGAAATTTGTCCTGAACTACCTCATTACTCAGTGAGGGTGCATGCTAGTTATTACGTGAGGTCTATATGCCATTAAAGCTTGAGGTCTATTTGTAACTATAACACTAACTTCTAAAATGATGAGTTGATCTCACTTCTTTAAGGTCTGGGCTTTGTTTTGCTTTTCGGTTGGTGTTTTGTTGGTTTTTTTTTGAGGTGGAGGAGGATACTTCTGCATCCTACTAGGAGAGAGTTAATTACTTGACCTTTTAAACACCTAGATTCTGGTGGCCAGACTGAATTGCTAGATACCATCAAAGAATGCAAAGGGGAATATTAAATAGCATTATAGAAAATGACTGTGCCTGGGGTAGAAGAAAGAAGAAATAAGCAAAGCTCTTTTTGCCATACAAAGGTTAGGGTGCTTTTCATTGTGCTCATGGAAACACAAGAGATGCTTCTGACACCTGTTGCTACAGAATAAAGACAAGCAATGGCAGAACCTTGAAAAACTCAGCTTGATTTCTCAGCTGGGTAAATTAGCCAAGGTTAGAGTGTTGCACTTGGGTAACTACATTGTTTTCAGCACCTGAGTTAATTCTGATATTATTGATAATTCTACATTCTGCTGATTATCGATATGCCTAACTTTAGACATAGTTGTTAAATTATGTCCTCATAAGCCACACAATTATCATTATCAGCGGCCTGCTTAATAGAACACTTGCCATAACTAAAAATGAATATACTTTGCTGTGTTTGTATTCTGGCTTCCATTAGTAAACACCTGAAATTTACAGCACACAGAATAAAAAACATAAATATCTGGGAACAGAAGCTATTTGCAGAGGAGACCTGAGTTGCAAAGTGTGCTGCCTCACTTGCATTCTATCTTATGGTTTTCATTTCCTCATACAGAATTTTAAATCCAAAGTAAACACACAGAAGGCAATGGAACAATACTAAAGGAAAACCAAAGCAAGTAAAGAGAATTCAGGATCCTCACTTTGACCTTTACAACACCATAAGCACTTCTTTTTATATCTCAGAGAAAAAAATAGCAGAGGCCATTAGGGATTCAGCCCTGTTCTAATACAAATTGAACTCTAGCACATAATACAGTGAGAAAAAGGAGAGTTAGGAAATAAGGATCCAAGAAACATTTTTCATCTTTTGCTTCTAGAAAAAATATTTAAGAAAGTATGGTTTCCATTGCAACTATTTACTAATTTCGACATGCACACAATGGGCAAATAATAGAAAAACTCTAATTTGGATTTATTTGATTAAAATTTTGGAAGAGTATGGTGGGAACCCCTTATTCCTGTCGATTCCACAACATCTGCTATTTCTTTTCTACCTGAGCAATAGAAAGTAAAAGCTTCTGATCATGCACAGAAAGATTACAAGCTACATGGAACCGTCTGCCCAGCCAGAGTTTCCTGTTTGTGTATTCTGCCTCTTTTTCCAGCAGCAGTTCCCTGAAGAAGGCAGCCTATGCATCAACAGCTGCTGTTAACGTTATAGATGGCAAGCAGGCAAGGATTTAGCTTGAGGTGGGCAGGAAAAAAAAATCTCGTGATGGAGATTGAAGGAATCTAAAATGGTCCTTCCTGGTTTTGATCCGATATTGTTCAGCAAAAATGAATACACCTGTAGGCAGAAATTTAGCCTTCCATATTAGGGATAAGAGTCTAGGATAAATGACCATCCTTTTCACTGTCAGATTTCTCTCATTGCTTTGTAAAAACAAAATACAATTTTCTAAAGACATGTCCAGTATTTCACTTAGCATTATTTCATTATGACATCAAGAATGGCTAATCCTGTTGTTCTGAGGTTCCTGCAGACCAGAAAAGGAGAAACATAACCCCTATATTCAAAAAGGGAAAAAAGGAAGAACCCAGGGAACTACAGTCCAGTCAGTCTCACCTCTGTGCCCAGAAAGATCATGGAGCAGATCCTCCTGGAAACAGGGCTAAGGCACATGGAAAAAGAGAAGGTTATTGGTAGCAGCCAACATGGCTTCACCAAGGGCAAGTCACAGAATACCTGACAAATTTGGTGGCCTTCTACGAAGGGGTTACAGCAGCAGTGGACAAGGGAAGAGCAACTGACATCATCTACCTGGACTTGTGAAAAGCGTTTGACACTGTCCCACATGATGTCCTGGACTCTAAATTAAAGAGACATGGATTCAACAGATGGACTACTTGGTGGATAAGGAACTGGCTGGACAGTCACACTCAAAGACTTGTGGTCAACAGCTTGATGTCCAAGTGGAGAGCAGTTACAAGTGGTATTCCTCAGGGGCCAGTACTGGGACCAGTGCTGTTCAGCATCTTTGTTGGTGACATGGACAGTGGGCTCGAGTGCACCGTCAGCAAGTTTGCCGACGATACCAAGCTGTTTGGCGAGGCAGACACGCTGGAGGGGAGGGATGCCATCCAGAGGGACCTGGACAGGCTGGAGATGTGGGCCCATGCCAATCTCATGCAGTTCAACAAGGCCAAGTGCAAGGTCCTACATCTGGGTCAGGGCAATCCTAATCACAAATACAGTCTCAGCAGAGAATGGATCAAGAGCAGCCCCAAGGAGAAGGGCCTGGGTGTGCTGATTGATGGGAAGCTCAACATGAGCCAGCAATATGCACTTGTAGCCAACCGTATCCTGGGCTGCATCAAAAGAAGTGTGGCCAGCAGGTCAAGGGAGGTGATTCTGCCCCTCTACTCCACTCTCATGACACCCCACCTGGTATACTGCATCCAGGTCTGAAGCCCCCAAAATAGGAAAGTCATGGACCTGTTGGAGCAGGTCCAGAGGAGGGGCACGAAGATGATCAGAGGGCTGGAGCACCTCTCCTATGAGAAGAGGCTGAGAGAGTTGGGGTTGTTCAGCCTGGAGAAGAGAAGGTTCCAGGGGGACCTTATTGTGGCCTTCGAGTACCTAAAGAGGGCCTACAGGAGAGCTGGGGAAGGACCTTTTACAAGGGCACGTAGTGACAGGATGAGGGGCAATGGCTTCAAACTGGAAGAGGGCAGATTTAGACCAGGCATTAGGAAGAAATTTTTCACTTTGAGGGTGGTAAGGAACAGGTTGCTCAGAGAAGCTGTGGAAGCTACATCCCTGGAGGTATTTAAGGCCAGGCTGGATGGAGCTTTGAGAAACCTGGTCTAGTGGGAGGTGTTCCTGCCTATGGCAGGGGGGTTGGAACTAGATGGATCTTCAAAGTCCCTTCCAACCTAAACCATTCTATGATTCTATCGATCCTACTATAATTGGTTGTATGCTTCTTTCTTTTAAACACTAAGGTTTGTTTCTTCCTCAGTTCTTTCAAAGTTATTTGATCTCCATTAAATGTGTTTTAGTTGCATCTAACGTTACTTATCCCCACAGATCTATACTGCCAATTCTCACTTCATGTTTTTCAGGAAAACATCTATCTTCATGTCTTTTCTTCACTGACTACCAAGGATGCAGTTTAGAAATCATACAAATTCTGGCCTTAGATACAGATTCCAGAAAAGTAGTCTAAAAATAATTTGAGCCTTTATAAAACTGTGTTTTCTAAAGATAAGGGTGCTATACAATTAAATCTTGATCACTTAAAAAAAAAAATAAATTTGAGGAATGTATTGCTGTAAAAGGCATTTTTAAGAGGTGAAAAGTTAACTTATTTTATTCAGTTAGCAGACAGTGATTAATCATATAAGCGGAGTATATATTGCACATTAAACATGGAGCATAGTCTTCCTTCATCTAGAGTACAAGTTCAAGATGCAAATTTATATCCATGCTTCAAAATCCCCCAAATCTCTATGCACTTCATTATGAAATATTAATATGCATTGCACGAACTGGCTGACACTCTATGTCTCATTTGGAGGATGCTATTCCCTACATGACTGCTTGGAGAGTGTATTTCTACAGAATGATTGTTGACGGTGGCAGTGGTGCGTAGACTAGAAGCATACAATATTTTTCAGTTGCCTAGAATTTTGCTGAATTTTTGCATTACCGTTTCCGAGGTTATCACCTCTCAGACTTGGTCTCTCCTTCTGGGGAATTTTAAAGAAAATTTCAAGGAGAACTGTTCCATCTTTTTCAAGAACAATGCTAGGCAAAAATAGGTAACTGCCAATTACCAAGTATATTCTATGTATGAACTTGAAAAGCTTTCAGACTTTAGGGGGAAAAAAACCCCACAACTTATCAGGGGAAAAAAAAAAAACAACCCCTAACACCTGACTCTTGCTGCTAAGTGAAATTGCACCAAGATTTGATCCAAACTGAACTCTCCAGAAATCACCAGCAAATCTTACAGCATGAAACACAGTCCTGCCTCTGACCCAGAGAGTTTGCGTATATTATTAACTAACTATGCTTCACAAAGCTGATCAGGAAATTGCTGATAGCCTTTCATTAAAAGTTTTTATTAGAAAAGTTACTGTCAAAACCTAAATGTGACAGGGTTGCCAGTTTCAGTGCACAGTCATGAGAATGACTTTTATAGATGCAGCATGGGATGGCTCACCTTGATACAAGAAAGACCACAGCTGACTCCCTGCTTCTCTTACAGAGCAGTCGGCATCATAATGGCTACTAAGCAAACTCATGATGAAAAAGACCCTAGTATAAGTCCATGGCCACCTTCACGTCTTGTCCCATTAATACTGAATATCTAAACATGGAGGAGAAAACCTCCAATGAGGTTTTGTAAGGTATGTACAGTTTAAGAACAGATAACGTCAGTCTGTCCAGAGCACGCACCAGCCCTAGTGCTCCAGTAGCCATGCAGTCAGTCTGCTCAGGAAATTCACCCTGGTTCTCAGGGAGCCTGATCAACTCCCCAGCCATTTATGACAGAAGCTGCTTTCAGAGTTTGATCCTCAGCTGGATCTGCTTCCTGACCAAGGGGACTGCAGTTGCTTGTGTGAAGGATGACAGGGGGAAGCAGGACCTCTCTGATCTAGAGTTAATGGGCTTAATTTTCATTTTTTTTTAAACAAGGTAAGTAGCTGAGAAATTGGACAAAGATACATTTGGCAGAACCAGATATAGAACTCTGACTTCAGATACTACATCCTTCACTCATATTTACATAATCCCTTTTAAATAGTCAGATTGGCATATCTGAGTTCTAGACTGAGAACTGTGTTACAAGAAACCTTCTACCTGACTTGTTGCAAAATGCAACATACAACTTCTGAGCAGTCACACGATAAAAAGCAGCTTGTAGTATTCTCCATTGTTTGAAATTAAAAGTTAACATTCTATTTGCAGAGTCCAACAGAAGTCCAGAGTAGCCCCATGTAGTTCTTTTATTTTGATGGAAATCAGGATCTGGTCTGAAAGCCTGTGATATCCACTGACTACAAAATAAGAGCGCCAGTATTATACGGTGTAGGTAAAGGGGGAATCAGGATACCAGGGGAGCGTGCAAATTGATGCTGGGTGGGGCTGAACTATTTATTAGACATCATGCTCTGACTCGTAGGGTCTGTTCCAAGAATGCACACTTATAAAAATTGACAAAACTCGGTACAGCTGCACTGGCCCACTCTGCATGTGTAAAAGTCATAAAAAATATCATTAAAAATGTATTGCTTAATATCCCAAGAAGCTTTTCCAATACAGTATCATTTGATTGACTGATATAGCAGAAAAGCACACAGACAGCCCGA
The DNA here is from genome assembly GCA_017639485.1 of Pluvialis apricaria. Classification (NCBI taxonomy): domain Eukaryota; kingdom Metazoa; phylum Chordata; class Aves; order Charadriiformes; family Charadriidae; genus Pluvialis; species Pluvialis apricaria. The sequence goes on from CM030012.1 coordinate 52,664,821, forward strand.
GGAGATCAGTCTGGCAACGGCATATGCATGATTACCCCATCCATTTCTTCCAGTTATTTTTCCTCTGTGTTTATTGCAGTTGTTTCTCATTTGTAAATGAATGGCAATATATTCCATCATTTTAAATTAAATTTGGTGAATTTTAGTACTCATGAATCTCAAAGACAACTTGCAGCAGCTGGAGCCACAGACTAAGTAAAATAATGTTAAATTATCCTGTAAAAAAGCCCAGAGATGTACTCCCTGAGAACAGCTCCTGTGGAAACAGTCATAAAGAGAATGGAGGAAGAATGAAACACTATCACAAGTGCTTTCATTTCAAAGAATTGAAATTGAGTCTCAGTGGTCCTTCCCCAATGCCAAAAAGCATGAATTTCAACATTCGTTAATTGCTCTGAACATCTGAAAAATAGATTAACTTAACCTTATGGCTTCTTTGCTCTTGTGTACATTTCTAATTATTTCACTAGAGCGCATAAATAACAGTATTAGATTTTGTTTCAAATCAGAAAGGAATACTGTGAACATATGACAACCATTTTTAACAAAACTATTTTTCTCATTTCTTCTACTATTTTGGGGATCCAGTAGAACTTTTCCTTTATGTATTATGTAAAGCTAAGCAAGGTTTTTTCTTTACCAGTAAAGTATTAAAATATCTAAGAATATATAATTTTTTAAAATTAATTACAATAATGACTGTAGTTCTTCTGGAACTCTATTCGTGCAGTAACCTCAGCAAGCAAACAGAACAGGTTAATGAAAATTTAATATTTTTTTTTTTTCTAATTGGCCAGTAAAGTGAAATGAAAGTTCTAGCTAGTGAAATCTAAATTTCACGTGGACCTAAACACTCTAGCGATGAGAATCTTGTCTATAGGTAGGTGTCTTTCTGCCAGCTGAAAGGTCTGGAATATTTTACAGCTTCCCTACAGTCTTTGCTTCTAGCCAAGATTTTCCAGGTGCAGCTATTCTGGCAGACAAACAAAATCCACTTTTGAAAAACAGACCCGGAAACTCTAGCAGCAGGCAGCATGCCAGTGGACTGCCTGAAGAGAAGTGGGCCCTGACAGACTACAGAACACGGATAGTGCTGTATTCTATACTTCAGCCCCTACAGGGTTGACAGGAATCAAAGCCTCTCAAGGTTTATCTTATTGGCAATTCATAACTTGCAGTGTGCTAACCATCCTGCACTAATTCCTTCCATGGAAAAGTATTAAATTAACCTGGGATCTTAATAACTATTCAACCTGAATCACCTTGATATTTTTCCCAATGACCTTGCTGTCTGCTATCTCTCTCAGATATGCTCACTTCCTCTTTCCACCAAGTCATCTTATATAAATGGTCCTTAGTATACTGAGCGCTACATCTACCTGGAATGACCCCCAAGTAAAAGGACTCCCTGAAATGAAGACTAGTTTGCATTTGCAGAAATAGCCCCTATCTTATTTATAATAGCAGTTAAGATATAACAAACAACTGGAGGGAACAGAAAACTGTTGGTTTTATACTAATGCTACTTACACAAAGTACGCAACGATATATTTCAAGTTCAAGTACTGTAGAAGCTTGATATAGCTTGAGTCTCATAATCTTTCCACACCCTGGTACGTCACTATTTTGATAAACATCATAATTTTGTCAGATATTTATAAAATCACTTTTGCTTCTCTAGAGCACATAGAACTGTTGTAGAACCCTTAAATGGAGCTCTGTGTCCATTTATGAGATATAACAGTAATGAAAACCCATGCTTTACTGACAGGGAAAAAATGTGTTTATAAAAAATATAGATTACATACAGATTATATATATAAAAATTTTGAATATCAATTAATTTAGTTCATTAGTTCAGGTAGTTCTGAGGTGTGACAGAAGTCTCCAATTTTCAGGATAGACACAGCAGTTTTTGTTACTGCCATTTTCTTTTCCCCGCTTCTGCCAATGACTTGATTCTCTTGGAGAGTTTACCATTCATTTGGAATGCTGCTGCATTTATCTATTAAATTCACACCCTCTGTCCAGCTTTTCCACCATTTTCTCCGATTTTGGCAACATTAATTTTTATGCCAGTAAACTTCAGATTATTTAATCTAAAGCAGCATACTCACCAAGCAGGCAGACCTGAAAGTATAAGACCCTTAGCCAACGTAAAAAGGCTTCTTTCTCTCTGACAGTGGCAAAGTTAAATAGACTTTAACAGGAAGCAAATCAGATGCTTTGCCTAACAAGATCTATTTCAAATGTAAATTTTCCACTGTGTTGTCCATTATCTTTATTTTTTCTATACATATTTTTTCCCTTTTTTTTTTCTTTTTTTTTTTTTTTCTTCTTAGAGGTAAGCAGAAAGTTTCTGGTTTTAAAATTTTAGAAACAGGTTTTATGCACTCACATATCTTTTCAGACCAACTATTTGGAATCCAGTAGCCCACAATGAAGAAATCCCTCCTCTTCCAAATAAACTGAATTCATTATTTACACTTTCAAGCCACAGTCATTAATTCTAAGGGTGAATGAAACATGGTTTAGGGCAACAAATAGTCAGCATGTGTTTTGTGCATTTTTCTCCCCCTACAACGAAGCAGACCTATATTTGTGTAATTTCTCATCTGCGCTTGGGTAGCTTCAGCGCTACCATCTGCAGGAAAGCAAGCTGCTTTATCAACAAACATGGAGCTACATTCTTGGGGGAAAAAAAAAGAAAAAAAAAGAAAAAAATCAATGAAGGGTTTTATGAATACGCTGTCTGAATTAATCATTATGCAGGCATCTCCTTTTTCCTGGATAAAAAGACAAAAAGAATGCTTTTTTAAAATTATAAGTAAAGTTGTAGTTCTCTCTCCCACCAAAAAAATTATTCTGAAAGATAAGAAACAAATGTATTAATTTATTTTCACATTTAATAATGCTTGTTTATTCTACAATATGTGCTCTAGGTTGTGCACATCATCTTGAAAAAATAATTTAATAGATAAATTAATTCTTGAAAGATTAATTGGTTTTTCAGATGGTCTTGATTTTTTTGTTAACTTTTAATGAAAGATAATGACATTTTTCTTTATAAAAATAAGGGGTTTAGGAAAAGGTTGGGGTTTTTTCCTTTTAATTCTATGTATCTGAACAAATTGATCAATGAAATTTGCACTAAGAAAAAATACTTCAATGTACTGTGGCCAAAAAATTTCCCTAAAATATTTTCAAAAAAAATGAGTACATATTCTCATTTAGAGTTGATAATGAAAATTGCAGCCCTGAAGAAGAAAACTGAGAAAATTCTTATAAAGAGAAAGGCTTTTTTTGGAAGAGGGGCCAAGCTCAAATTACAACTGAATGAAGGGTTACTCTCAACGGTCTTGGCACAGTGGGGAAATATCAACTCAGTCGTTCTCTTACCTTGAACAATTTCTACTGCTTTATAATAATGATGCAAAACATTAGATCTGAGATTAGCTTTACTTAAGTGACAACCCCACAGATGCTGACAGGAAATTTTCATAGAATCATAGAATGGTTTGGGTTGAAAGGAACCTTCAAAGATCATCTAGTCCAACCCCACCGCCATGTTCAGGAACATCTTTCACTAGGGTCAGGTTGCTCAAAGCCCCATCCAGCCTCACTTTGAACACTTCCAATGATGAGGTATCCACAGCTTCTTTGGGTAACCTGTTCCAGTGTCTCAACACCCTCATTGTAAAACATTCCTTCCTTAAATCCAGTCTGAATCTACCTTCAGTATAAAACCCTTGTCCCTTGTGCTGTCATTACACTTAAAATAAGCCATACGTATGTACATTCTTAGAACCAAATATTGTAATAAATAATCTAGATTTCTCCTGTTGGATTTTGTGGGAGCACAAGAAAAAAAACACAGGCGACAAAAATCAGATTGCTCCATGCGAAATGCTTGAAACATCAGGCAGGATGATAAATGCAACAGTAATTACATAAGAAATCTCTAAAGAAAAGGGAAAAAAAGGATGTTATAAATGTCTGTAAAAAAACAAGACATTTCATTTCAATTCAAAACTGAAGCTTCGAATGACAGATTTCCATAGCTTCAACAATATTTTTTGTGAATATTTTTTGGATTTGGTAAAACAAAAATTCCTTTCTACCACTCTAAATAGAAAAAAAAAAAAAAAAGCTAAAAAGACTTGTGTTTCTCTCAAAGACAGACAATGCAGAATCTTGCCTTAGAATTTTTCACTATGTTAATGGCCAGTCCCTGAAAAACAGTACCTAAGCACACACACACAGCAAGTTAATTGCAGGGACTAAACATAATCCACAAAACCTGAAGATGAAATCCCGGCTGCCCTACAGTCAATTGCAAGCACCCTACTGGCTACCTTTCTTCAGTGCATTTGTACATTAATGAGAACATTAGGCTGATAAGCACCCCACTTTTCTATCCCACCTCACTGAAACTGTACATTAATGAAATACCCAGACATACAGCTTCTGTTGGAGAAAAGAATGCTGATCATGAAATCTGGGAAAGTATAACTTCTACCAGTGGGGAATGCCATGAGGGGAATGGTTCCAGGAGAAAAAAAATTTAAAGAAAACTTACCAAAAGCTTAGGGAGAAACCACCTGAGTGTGGAGGAAGATCGGGAAATTTGGAAGGCGGCCTACTTGGCTAAGCAAGGAGCTTCTCAATAAAACACTAGAACACAAAAACAGATGGCTGGAAACAAGGGCAAGCAACAGAGGTGGAGTATGAAATCCATGTTTGGATACTTAAGGGGAAAAAAAATAAAAATCAAGGAGGCCAAAGCCCAGCTGGAGCTAAAACGATCATCGGACACTGAGTCACAAGAAGGGACTCTACAGGTATGCCAGTTACAAAAGGAAGTTGGGGAAAGTGAAGGTCTGTTGCTGGATAGAGGAGACAACCTAGTGACAAACGATACAGAAAAGGCTGAATTAGTTGATAACTTCTTTGCTTTGATCTTTGAAGGAAAGTCGAGCCTCCATCTCCAGATGAATCAGCACATTGTGGAAGGGAGAAGGACAACTAACAGTGAAGGAGCAACAGGTTAAAGACTCCATGAAAAAGTTTCTTGTATTCAAATCCATAAGGCTAGATGGGATTCATGTGAGAGTGTTGAAACAGTTGGCTGAAGCAAAAACTAACTCTTCGTTTACCAAAGGTCACATTCCTGTCAGCCACATCCTCAGAAAACACAAGTCTACTGTAAGTCAAAAGACATGGATAGAAATGAACCAGAGATCAAGACTCCCAATCTGCCTTTTAGAAATTATCACAAAAGATGGGTTCAGAAAAAGACGAGATGTATCCCTTCTTAAATAAACAGTAAGACAGGCTGGAAATAGGATAGCCAGTGCAAAGGTAGCAGCTGAAATAGTGATGTGTAGATTAGACCAGATGCAGCAGACAACTCATTTCTTTGGCCTTCCATGGTGTCTAGCATGCATGTGTTTGTCTAGCATGTCTAGCACTCATTCTCTAACACCCACATGCTAAAAATGTCAAATCTAGCATGTCCTCCAGGAACAGATAAGATTTAGGTCATTTTCCACTGATTTCTGTGGCTTTAAGGCAGAGAAATGTTACTTTAACTTTGGATAGGAGAAGCAATAAAGGACCTTACTGGAAGAAATAGTTATTAAATCAGTACTGAAGACTAGTAACTCAGAGTCAGTGTGTCACTTTCCACCCAGTAAATCTGAACACCATGTACAGATAATTCACCCATCACGCTGAACCTTTTTTAAATTTTTAATAAAATATATTATATACACATCTAAAAACACGTTTAACACTAATTACTTTCACCCTCCTTTAAAAATGACAGCTTGATTTTGAACAGGTAAGGCTTCATAGAAGCTTTGTGCCAGCGAGGCAATCTGTGAGCAATCACAGTATGTTAGTGTAATACATAACATATTAAGCTTCTGCAAAATAAACACTTGCAAATTGTACACTGGATGTTTTTTAAACATTTGTTCTCCGAAACACGCTGTAATGCTAAATGTAGCAGTGTGAATATATGAGCTAGTGTTGACACAGCCAGATTCAGCTGCCTTTAGGGAATATTGCATCTGGATCCTTTACGAAGTACAGCAATTGACCAAAAGCAGTAAGCTTACTAGCCTAAAAATAGAACGCCTTCTGTTTTGTTTCAGGAGCTACCATTATACCATAACACACTTCAGTAATGTCTGCATAGCATTGGCAACCACACACTGACCTCCCCCCTCGAGACTGATAAAGAAAAAGAGCTACAGACGCAAATAGATTATCCTGCACAACAAGCAGAGGTGAACAGGACTCACTACCACACTAGCTCTCAGCTGCTCCCTTTTCTGTGGAAAAAATAAATGTGTCTGCTTGAGTTTCTACAGTAAGTGCTAAGTCAAAGAAAAGGACTTAGTGACACTAGTATCACCAAGAGAAGTGAAAATTTCAGCATCATCCAGGCAAGAATCAAGGGAAATTACTAAACAAGTGTTGTTTACATTCAGCAAAATGGTTTCATTCTGACTGCAGATGAGGCACCATTTCCTGGGGATAAGAGTTGGCGCATCATCTCAGTAATAGTGCCACTATTGCACTAATGCCCAGTGACATTTGCCAGGCTGGATATCCCCTCTGCCAGTCTACAGTATCAGTTTCCCTATAGGCACAGGCACCTCTAGAAGGTGTTCAAATTAGTGGGATCATTTGCTCTATGGAAGTGCCCAGTTCTCTCCATTAATTATAAAAGGAGTAGAGCAATGAACTGAGATTAGATCTATATCTTTAAGACAGACAAAATTCAGAGGTATTGTCATCTACCCCAAATGATAGGCCTTATCCCAAGACAATGAACTAAAATTCCAAGGGTTTCAAACAAGGGAAGGGATAGGGTCAAGCATAGAAACAATCAAGAGGTCTAGTTACATGAAATATTATAGCCATGATGGATTGTTTTAAAACAGCACACATGAAATGAGATCAAATCTTCCTAACTCCATTCTACTCCACAGAATCTTTTGATGAATTTTAAAGGATTTTCACTAAACAAGGAGGGCAAGATTTGTCTCCAAAAGCATCCTGCTGTCCCTCCCACGGAGAACACGGAATGTGTGTCATTTAGGTACTTTTTCCAGTGATGCCAGTGATTTGTAAGCTCCAATGAATTTCTTAAGAAGCTTAAAACTACAGACGAGCAAATTTTAAAGTACTTATCCTCAAGGGGATCCATATACCTCAGGAACTGGGGAACCAGTGGGATCTCTTTACAGACATGATCAACACTGAAGAGACTGTTGGTCCCCTTATCCTGTATCAGCTGTTATTGCAGAGTAGACCATCCTAATGCACACTAAATCCTCAAAAATATTATCTCTTCTATCCACATTCTTTAATGAATCCACAGAGATACTGCTCAGACTGCTCAAAAACAGTTCACATGCGGCAGGCTACATATTGGCCCAGGAATTATAACAGGACAAAATATGAAAAGAAAAATCATTACATATTGCTATGTTTTTAGGAATGCAAAACTTAAACAACAGAAGTCCTATTAACTTATTCTATTCTGAGAAGAGGTTCATCCTGTAAAGGCAAAAAAGGGAGAACAAGAAACAAACCAATAGGCTTTATCACACCACAAACTATGTTTGCACTCCATTCCAGGGGGAAGGCTACAATAGCTTTTTTTGTTTAGCTAGCAGCTAGCCCTCCAAATGTGGACAAACTTTTAAACTTATTAGTGAAGAAGTCTGTCTCTTTGTAACCTATAGTTCCGATAGGAAGCACTCAACTGTACACCTAATCAAGGAGAGGGAATCTTATGGCAAATTGCTCACATTGAAAACTATAGAACTTAATATTACCTAGGGATCTCAGTGTTTTGGGAAAGGGAGAAATATCCTCTTTTTTATCATTCTGCAACTAAACTAATTAAAGAATGTCTCTCTGTGAAACAGAATAGGAATGTGGCTAGAAGTTACAGTTTTATTTCAAAAGAACACAAGTTTATTGGATTTACAGTTTTCTGCATGGTTCTGCTATTAATCATTGTATTTCAGTATATACAAATAAACAGCATGTAATTCAGTGGACTCTTGCAGGTATTGAGGATATGCCATGAACAGTATGGACATCCTGACTGATAGCAAATGTAAGCTAGAGTTTACATGCACACTTTTTTTTCCAGCATTGATTACTTAATCTTTTCTGTATAAATCATTTCACCATCTCCTACAATCACATCCCTGCTAATGAAAAAAAAAAGTTTTGAGCTCACAGTGCGGTTGACATTTTTTTAGAAAATGGCTTGGAACCTATTTCCATGATTATATAATGTCTTGCAGATCACATCAAGAAGTTAATGCAATGGAGGATAAGACTTGAGATTTGCTGTTTCACATATAAGATGGCAGAATTAATGGAGCACCCTGGAGTATTCTGAGGCAGGCAGACATTAGAAACCCAGATGTCAACAGGCATTTGGTAATTACAGGCAAAGAAAATCCAACCAAAATCATTTAACACATTAAAAAACACCTTTTGGCAGATTTTAGAAAAAAGTCAAGGAGAAGTAGTACAAAGAAAACTAAAGGCAAATTTTTCCCCCCCAGCAATCCTCTGGTATGTCTCCCAAACCTGTTGTACATCTGTTATCACAAACAGCTAAAGAATGATCTTGGGATCCACCTTCTACCTATTGTTATTTAAAAAACTTCAGAGACATGTTCAAGAGAGCATGATCAACATTTATCCAAGAAACACACTTAGAATCAAATAGTTATGGCTGTAGATGTCCTCCAAAAGAGACACTCACAAAATATCTTCAGTACCAATGAGATGACAGTCTGGTTGTACACACAGAATTTTAATCCCCACCTCATGTTCTTTATTGCCAGCTAACCTCATCTCAGATTCCTACGGGAGAACACACAGTGACAATGGTGGGTGACTTCTATAAAAGAAGAAAGTTAAAGGCAGATTGAAGTCAAAGTTGGAGTGAAGGGCAAAGAGTTAAAGATAAAATATTAAATCATAACACTGGCAGTAAAATACATACTGTATTTTTATTGCAAGAGTCCCATGACAACCAACTGCCTTCGTTATTATCTTAGCTTTGCTGGTCTGTCCTTCAACTGACTTGTAACCATTCACTCTAAAAGAACGCATAGATATGAGATTATTTATGAAAGGCAGCACTCATATTTGCATTAAATGGTCCTATACTTCCAGTATTTTCAGAGCACTGAATTGATCAACAGCTGGTCCACATTCTAGACCATAAGCTTAGATTTTTGATCTCTAGCTGTTTACATCTACTCTTTTTCCGCAACTATAGACAACACTCTTACACACTTCAAATACATTATTTTTATTTATTTACACTTTGCGGGATCGCAGCAACATCTGTGGCTTCACTCAGCATTCATAAAACACTTTGATCAGCCAATGAAAGGCCCTCTATGAAAATGCAGCTATTACTGTTACACTGCACAACACAGGGGGAAAAAAAGGAAGTATAACTTTTCAGTTGTGCTAGTAACCATTGTCTCACTCACCAACTGTCACAGTATTTAACCAAAAATGGTGTAATAGATGGAACTATACTGTGCAGCCAGTAGTTCTCCAGGTTCTGGGAGAAGTCTACCACACTGTATGAAGCAACATCTCTCATTCCTGCTGCAGGCTGCTGAAAGCACCCACTTAGTCTAGTATTCCCACAGTACTAGATTACTGAAATATCAACCCCTTCCCTCTTTTTGCTATTAAGGTGCCAATATAAATATGTTGCTTCAAGCGTATCATTTGATCTAAAGTATAGGATTCATTTTACCTGACAAAGCATCAAAACAGATGTTTCTGGACAGCTCAAAACAGTAACATATCCAGGTTGTGAGAGACAGCTACTGCAGTCTTTAAAAAATTTTGTGCTCTCCATGATTAATTTACTGTCTTTTTATAAGTGCTGATCACAATTTGGTATGAAATTTAATTCATGGAGGGGGGAAAAATAAAATACTTCTTGGTTTTGCTAGCTTATCTAAGATTAGGAGTGTCAGTGGTATCTCCAAATTCTACTGTAAACCTCCTGAATATGTCCCAAAGGGCTCCACTAAAGGTTACGTCAGGTTGCTGTTTTCCCACATATACTTTTACAGTACACCACATGCTTCCAGCAAACATATAACAGTCCTGGCTGGGGCCTGCGATTCAGTTTAGATCTGGTTGTATACACCAGCAATGAAGGACTTACAGAGCTTCTGTTCGATCCTTTCCCAGACATTACACCATTACTTCCAGGTAGGAAACTACAGCCTACCTTCTTGGATATTGTCATTGACAAAGAAGGTCACAATTCCATCCCACAAAGATCTCTAAAACACAGGATATTTAACTAGAAGTTAGTGATGAAAAGGAAACTTCTGCTGAATTGTCCTGCTTTCTTTTGTTCATTTAGGGAAGCAACATACAGTACTGGTTACCATCTTCAAATCCTTGGATAATTCAACACCTAATTAACTAACAGACAGCTTTTTGCCTCTATTCAGTAACACTAAAATAACGTTGCTTATCTTCTCATGTAACTCCATGGTATAACTCCATGGTGTAACATCCTCTGGAGCCAATGGCAAATGCTCTGCTGAGCAAGTCACCTCTTTATGTCAGCCAGATCACAAGTGACAAATTTGTTTTGGCTATGCAATGATGGAGTAACGATGCATGTTAAATCTGAAAAAAACCAAAACAATCCACCAAGCTGGAAGGGCTTGCTAGCTCTTCAAAGGCCATGGCGAGAACTCAAAATTATCCCGATTAAATAAGTGCCCTGAAGAAGCAGGGCAGGAGGAAAGTATCCCACTTAAATTGATCAACTGCATAAACGGAAGACAAAAAACACTATGGAGGCCTGTAAGGTCCTCAGAAAAGAATCTCAGGTTCAAGCAATTAAACTGAATATGTATCAACCAAATCAGGCTGCTATGAAAAAAAGCAAACCATAGCCTGAAAGGAAAAAAGATAATCCATCTGTATAAGACTCAAAAAGCAATTTGTTTCTTCTGGTTGACTCTGGAAAGGTATTAGCTAAAATTATGTATCTGACTACGGGAAATCAGTTGCAGAGGTCATGATCAATAAGAGAAAAATCCAATCCAAAGGAGGATAAAAAGGATCAAAAGTGCAGGACTCCAATTGTGATTAAAGACTGAAAAGATTGGGGTTGTTTGGTCTAGGGAAGAAAAAAACAAAGTACAAGACAATAGCAATCCAAAAAATATGAAAGATTGCTAGAAAGAGAAAGCTAATAAACTATTTTCCAAGCATAATTAAGGACAGAAAATAAATCATGGACCTAAACTGCAGCAAGTAATATTAGGTTAAACTTACATCTTCTGTGTAAAAATTTTCACATTAGAAAGATATAAAACATGAATAAATGCAGATGAGGACTTGTAACATGTCCAGTATTGGAGGACTTTAAGAAGTTACACAAAAGTCTGTAAGAAAGACACATGTATGGCTGATGTTGCTCTAGGGGAGCAGGAATCTACACAGCAACCTCTTCAAGTCCCTGACAACCTTACATGCACATAGTCAGATCAGTCATTTACATTTAATTATTACTATAGCATTAGTAAAGCAGATCATATAATTTATACGGTTTCATGACAAAATTAATTCAGCAGTTAATTTTTCAGATTATCCCTAAGACTCTTCAGAGCAAAAGCCCCATTTCAAAGATGATTCACAACTTCTGTACTTTTTATTCTGTATCTTTTGGAGCAGAAGATGAGACCATATCGTCATGTTTGCTTTGTTCTAAGTTGTCTGGAGGACAAGGCAGAAACGTAAAACAAGCAAATTAATAATAGAAATGCCCATCTTCCCATTTTGAGGCATTATGTCACGCTAAAGCATCTTGTGTTATTTTATCCAAGACGAGCAAAAGAGGGGGAAAAAGAGAAGAGGAAAGGAGAAAAGGAAAAGAAAACCTGTAGTCCACATATCCTACCTGACAGTAAAAGAGAACAATTCCCTGTCGCTGTCTAAAGAAAGCCTGAAGTCAGTAACACTCTTTAAAAGAAATGTTAAGTTGGTATGACTGATTGCCAACAGATCCCACAGCAGACAGTAAAAGCAAGCTGACATCATCTACTCTGAACTATTTTGAGGCTTTTATTATAACTTGAGTATAAAAATGGCCTCTAGACAAAAACTTAGCATGTAGACCTAGAAATATTTATACTTTTTCTGAAAAAAAACCAAGGGCATTACTCTGTGTCTGTAATGGTAAATTTTCTGCTTGAATGAGTTTTCATGACAATGTGAAATGCTGCAGAATATAATAGTCGTGTCAAGGGTGTAGCAAAAAGAATCATAAGGGGGGGGAAAACCTCAGTGGAAGCTGCCTGTGCTTCATTCCCTAAAAAGGCTGTTGTGAAAGCATATCTAATACCACCTGCTGTTCAGGGACTGCCTCGGAACACATAGAAAACAGGTAACAATCTATTTTCAGTCTTGATTTCATTTTTTATTTCTCTTCGTGAAGGAATTCATATATTGAATCATGGGACATACGAGGTCACACATCATTTCATTGATTTGAACAACCTCATTCTTTGAGCTTCACAGGATTGTGGACTTTTGTAGATACACACATTAAATGGGACTAACAATGGGAATACTGTGCAACAAAAGAAGCACCCTCACTGTTTCTAGAAGTGATTGGTGAATATGAACACTTGGTATTTTTAGTTCAATACAGTGAAGTATTATGTCAAGAGAAGAATATTCATCAGCATGACATACTTCTGAAACTCCTGGATCTACAGGAAAAAAATAACAATGAACAACCAGCAACTCTGACAAGAGCAAAGTCTTTTATGAAGCGCAGTTCTTTTCTCACCAGTTACCCATGAAAACAGGTAGAGCATAAAAATGGAAAGTACCAGTTGATAAAAATATACAAAATTCATGTTAAAAAAAATCTCCTGAATATATTTCCAAAGCTGTGAAGCATATCAGTGTACACTTGCTCAGAAATTGTCTTTCCTGTTACTTACACTCACAAAATAGCAAGTTATACATAAGAAAAGGATAGCCCTGCTCTATGCGAAGTAGTAAAAAAAAAAAAAGTTTCAGCACTGCAGTTTCTTATGCTCTCCAACTCACTTTCAAACTTTTAAAGTCACTTTTATGCTTGGCTTGACATTTAAGAATCAGTTTAAGTATATTCTCCTAATACAGAAATAGAATCCTATTTATTATCTCACAGAGGTCTCATGAATGTGCTAAATAGGACTAACTTGGGATTCGCCTAGCTGGATGGGTGCAGACAGCTATATATGCATTCTGCCCATACTGAGATGTGCCAGAACATGAGCCAGCTCCAGCATGAAAACAAAAGAGCCACATTATCATGGCTCTGAGCTGGAATTAATATATCTAGCTCTCAACAGGGTTTAAGGTTGAAAGAACCTTTCTGTTTATTCGATTTCTAAATATGATTTGTGTTGGCAAACATGAAGTAGAAAAGCACATTGCAGTAGTTTCATTTCATTAAATGGTGAAAGGATAAAAAAGTTGATTTAACCATAAATCTTTAGAAGATTCAAACTAGCAGCTACCATAATTTTTCACAACCAAAAAGAAGAAAAATAGTAGGGTTCTGCACTAGTTTCTTTAGCCAGCAAGCATTCTCCTAGCTGTGATTATACAACATCACTGCTAGTCCAGGGAGGCATATAAAGCATCATGAGTCATATGATTACCTCTTGTAAGCTGTTTAAGACAATATAGATGTAGGGTGAGGTAAATTTGGCTAAGTTCTCACTTCTGCTGGTTGAAGATTGGCTTCTCAGGCTGGAATTTCAATGGAACCAATGGAAGTTGGGCAATCAACTTAGTTTCAATGAGGTCAAGTGCCTAAATCCATCAATCTTCAAAGCATACAACAACAAATGCCCTTGAAGAATAAGCTGATTTTTCAGAAACAGTAACTGTATCTCTCCCGAATTTCAACAGAAGTAACAGAACTTGCAAAATCTTCTTTTCCTCCATTTTTCATAACTCTTGAAAACCTCCCTCAAGTATCATATCGAGGATTCTAGTTCTGTGTTAAAAATACTTAATTAATTTCAGTAATATTTCCCTCTGATGTATGTATTTGTTTCATTTTCCAGAGTGATACAGATACTTCTCAATTCTTGCAATGACTTCAAATGAGATATATCTGAGCCTCAATTCTCCTCAACAGTAGAGAAATCAACTCCTATTTCTAGAATGTTTCAGAAAATTCAGAACAAAAGGAAAAAGATAATTGATTCTAATAAAGAGGTTGAGGATACTTATTTCAGCAAAAAGAAACCAACTTTTCAACAGTGAGCAGGCAGACAATTGTGAAATACACTAAAAAAAGAGCCAGAACTATCTAGGAAACTATCTAGAAAGTGTTGCAATATACCATCATCATTGTATTAAACACCTCCAGTTTATTGTTTGGCAGGTGATTAATTCAGAATTATCATTAATTCATCCCTAATATGCTAACTACTGGTAGCTTATTTTACTTAATTTTTAATGCTGTTCTTGAAAAAAACATCTGGAGAATGATTATAGTGTATATAACCCTGTGCAACAAAGAACAGTAAGAAGCTAGCCCTTGATCCAAAGAACTAACATTGTCAAAAAATAAACCAGACATGAAAGCACAGGGGAAAAAAATATCAGATCAAGCAGAGTTAATACTGTAAAGGCAATATCATTACGTCGTCTTACTAAATACCACCTTACTTTTTTAATAGGGAGGGTGGAAGGCGTTAACCTGGGGGGAATTAAAAAAGCAAGGCTAGAGGACATTTAAAGAAACGGAACGAGGAAAAAGGCAGGAAAGGGGAAAAAAAAGGAAAAGACAATTGCGAGATGAAATACAGGAAAATAATTTGAGACAAGATTGGGGCAAATATGACTTTGCTGGACTACTATTAGACTTCAGTTCTACGTAAAGAAGAAAAATCATTCAGATACTTTCGCGTGTCTCATAAACCTGACTTTTGCAGTGAGAATACAGTGATTGTTAAAAGACAGCAAAAGCTCACATGTAGCTCAGGAATATCTTTTCTTCAAGAAAAGAATGACTGATCAGTGTGCTTGAGTGATAGGCCTTCCCTTTATTAGTTAATAAGCCAGTCAGCCTGCAAATGATAGAGGGTTTCCCACATCCTGTAAAAATAAGCAAATAGGTGAAAGATTTAGCTTGACAACGATATGCTGGAATAAAGGTGAACATAATTGATAGTGTAATCCTCTAGGAAAGACTTTACTTTCCAGTATCCGTACTTTGCTTAGACTGTTTTTCCAGCACTCTGACTCAACTGTCTGCAAACATTCAATTATACCCTGCAGCTATTTCCAGCGAAATAAACAAGGTCAGCCTTCATTGGCAGAAACCTGAAATCATACAAAATGCTTTTGGCATTCGTTACTTGCAATCAACTGTTTGACTACAAATAAAAATTCAGCCCAGCATGAACAGCAAAAATATGTGGATTGTTATCTTGTCCAAACCAGATGTAGAATTCTAAAAATGTAAAGGGTTAATTGTAATAGAGACTTTCTCTCTACATAATGTAACACACAGAGGATATTTCCTAAAAGGTTAGGTTGTTGAGATAGGAGTGGACCATAATGAATCAGATATATTCCATTAGCCTCATGCTATAAACAGTACATTGCCTTAATTGTAAGCATGAGATGTGTAGCTAGATATGACCTTCCTTCTTCATATACAACACATACTGGATATCGTAACTATGGTAAGCATACTGTTTCTTACAGACTGTCAAATACCTCACAAAGAATTATTAACAACTTCATCTCTATTTAAAAAATGTTCCCAAAACAACCATAATTTTCTCTAACATATTCTCATTTATAATTATTCATAGAATAAAGTTGGTCACTAATTCTTAGTTCATAATTTTCCATGAGTTTTACAGCAAATTTTCACTGGCTTAAGTTCAGGCTGTTTTCAACAAAAAGATCATACAATCTCTCTGTTGTGCTATTACCAGATTGGCAGTACAGGTATTTACAACTACAAATGACACTTACACCAACCACCAGGTATCTGTTAACAGACCTCATAATGGCAATCCTGATACAAAACATACCATCTAATGTGTGGTTTACCAGCAGACGTATGACCACTACTCTACGAGTACACATTTAATAGTAAGCCAGTTTTAGATAAAAACAACTGTAGTTTTTCTAAACCTATAAAAATAGGTCAAATGCATTGCCCTGCCTTTTTTTTTTTTTTTGGTATACTTATCCAGCTCTCCGGAATAATCATTAAGACCAAGATATCTTAATGACACTGCTCCAACTGTGATGTCTCTCCTCATCCAGAACCTATACTTTGTAGTGTCGCATGAGACAAACCATGATATTCCACTCACATAATGTTCAGCTGGCAAAAATCTCACTGAATTGATGAAGATAAGAGTATCTTACATATTAACCCCCAAAGTGCAACATCGTAGTAGGTGAAATTACCCCTACAATGCCCCACAGCAGGGTTTTTTTGATATGACACTGCACAAATGCAAGTAAAAGACTGACTTTCTGAATGTCAACGTTCAGAAACAGTGGTGATACGCATATAGTCTCATGCCATCCATGAAGAAGGCACGAACTAAGCCTCTTCTATCACAAATCATGTTTGGTATGTTTGGGTTTTCTTAAATATAGAAAAAGCTTCTGCTTTCCTTTTTAGTTTTTAGCTTATGCTAGGTCTCAGTTTCAAGTTTTCACTTAAGTGCAAGAAATAAGAACCTACTTTAAAAAAATCATGCCAGTATCCTACAAATCATGAGGCTACAGGACATGGGATTTACAATACTTTCAATATGGCAAGACTTAATAAAGTTTAAGAACTGTCAATCCAGACTCCATGCAGCAGAATAAAATGTGTTTTCTCTTTTTAGGTTACAGAATTCAGAATAGTGTTTGGAGACGGTACAATTACCCTTAGCAATTTTAATTCAGAACCGTCTCAGGTTTTTTTTTTATAAGGATTTACATAAAATACAGAAAACAGTGCTTAGAAGAACACATCATTGGAAGCTAGTGGACATCTTCCTGTGCTCTATAAATGATAAAAGACTGCTGAAATTAAATGCCTTAATTATTGTAAAATTTCATAGACTAGAAATTTGTATTTCTGACATCAGTAAGTACAGTTTTACATTTCTCATAAAAGGTATTAAACATACATTCTTCTTCTCTGGTGCATTTAATTTGTACTCAAGCATTGCTAAATCTCAGCAATCCCTACTATGTATCGGGTTGAACTGACCGGTGTTCACCTTAACGTGGGGAACAGCTACAGGCCTGATACAGTAAACAACCAAGTTGGAGTAAAATGGAAGTTGTCTAAATGCCTTGGGCAGACTGAAGTAGTAGCAAGAGTTGTCTGACCCTCAGGAAACTCAGCCTGACTGGTATCTTCAAAAGACTGTTACTAGGAATTTAATCACTGTTTAACCTGTTGTCAAACCTTCAAAAACACTTTGGTTCAAGTAACAACAAGGAGATAGGTTCATGATTTGCTATTGCTCTTTTTTCTACCAAGCCGGATTTTCTAATCTGTTATTATGATCAAAATATTTATAGTCTCTATGTTTGTTTTAAGCAAAAACATGTCAAAACATGGACCAGCTCTGCAACTAAGGTAGAGCGGGTCTAAAACCAGGACTATTATTAAGCAATACCAGTTTCCATTAGCTGAAAAACTGTTACATCGCATTTTATAGTATATGACATTTTATAATACATCAAAGAATTTTTAAGAAAAGAACAAAGAATGTAGGAACCTAAAAGAAAAATATCTACAGGTAGACTCCAGAAAAAAATGCCTACCTAAGATCATGTGAAGCACACCATATTGCACAACATCTGGATCTCATGCAAAGTGGAACAATGAGTGCATAGTCTTTGGTTTACTGAAAAGAGTAACAGATTATATGTTAGAACAACACAGGAGACTCAGACCTAAAAAGGGCCATGTCATAGTGAAACAAAGACAAAGACAATTCAGGAATTCAGACTCAAGGAGGCAATTTCCACTATGTATCTTTGTAATTCAGTTGCAGTTCTTTAGCAAGAGATTTTATGTTTTCATTTTTAAAACTAAAAAATAGGAGCAGTACACAAAAATGGTCTTACAAAAATTAGTATCATCATCTCACTGCTATTGATTTTCCAGAATCAAAATATCTCCTATGATCCAAGAAATTCTGGACCTGTATCAGAACTATATTGCAAGAATAGTTTTAATGGTTTAGATGATACACAGTCATGATAACTAACTGTTGAGCAAGACTTCTGTGCTGGTTTTGGCTGGGATGGAGTTAATTTTCTTTATAGTAGCTAGTATGGGGCTATGTTTCGGATTTGTGTTGAAAATACTGTTGATAATATAGGGGTGTTTTCATTAATGCTTAGTAGTGCTTACACAGAGTCAAGGCCTTTTCTGCTCCTCCCTCCACCCTACCTGCAAGCAGACTGGGAGTACACAAAAAGCTGGGAGGGGACACAGCAGGGACAGCTGACCCCAGCTAACTACAGGTACATTCCATACCATATGATTTCATGCTCAGCATATAAAGCTGGGGGAAGAAGGAGGAAGGCAGCACATCCAGAGTTACGGTGTTTTGTCTTCCCAGTTTACCATTCTGTGTGATGGAGCCCAGCTTTCCTGGAGATGGCTGAGCACCTGCCTGCCCATGGGAAGTAGTTAATGAATTCCTTGTTTTGCTTTGCTTGCATGCATGGCTTTTGCTTTACTTATTAAACTGTCTTTATCTCAACCCATGAGTTTTCTCACTTTTACCCTTCTGATTGTCTTCCCTATCCCACCGGGGGAGCAGCTGTGTAGTGCTTCGTTGCCAGCTGGGGTTAAACCACAACAACTGCAAAGATTACTTCTGTTCATTACTCAAGAGGAGAGAGGTCAGTATTTGCCTGGGGTTATCACGCTGTTTGGTCTTGAATACTGTGATATTCTCCTATGGCTTCTAAGAAAAAAATAACAAGACAGATTTGCTTTGTGGATTAAAAATAGTCCCAGCTACAACCTTGTAATATCACATTTTGCTTTGCACGTTATCACTATTTTGATTTTGATTTGCAAAAATGAAAAAAGTTGTGAAAACACAATCATCAGTCTTGCAAAATTAGCGTCAGTTTATCTAAAGAGCTAAACTGAGCAATGCCTCAGCGCCCTAAGGATCAGATGATATAACCTTTCTTTTTCCATGAGAGGCTTCAGGGATGAATTGACTTCTGACTTCGTACTACAATTTATCACACAATTTATCAAAAAGGAAAGTGGGGTGGAGGAGTTGCTATTGACTACTTGTATCAATATTGCCCTCCTATGTTTAGGCTGGAACAATAAGGCAAGAAAGATGAGGGGATCACACTGCACATGACCTAGCAGCTGCCAAATGAGAGAAAACAGTTGCATCAGCATGACCACAAAACCTACACTCTAAGACTAAAGTAAAAGATACCAGAGACACAGAGTTGGGAAAGCTCAAAGAAAAAAAGGAAAAAAAAAAAAAAAGAAATCAAAGTAGCAGTGAAGGAGTTCAACTATGCATATAGAAATTGGTCACAAGATACTTCAGGACAAAGAAATAAAAGAACCTCTTCATCATGTTAAGTGATTTGCACCTTAAAATCTTCACTTCTAGAGGATCTACAGAAAAGCTATTCAGAAGTACATGTTAGAAAATATTCAGAAATTGTTCAAAAGTATTTGCATCGTAGAATAATAATGACTGCATGTACTTAGAAAGTAGCACCCACAAAGATGTACAGTTTCCTTTATGCTAGATCCAGCATTTTGCAGGACAACAGAAGGATGGTCCTGAACCCCACACAATAACCAGCGACACCTCACTTCATGTATCTCTGGTTTTGCATGCCTCTCCTTCTGTTCAAGTCAGAATATCACCTTGAAAGATTTTTCCTTTCTTAAGTAAAAAGTCAAGTAGACCATATGGGTCTTAGTGTTTGTAAGCTAACTGTGAGAAAGCAGTATAAGATGTATAAAATACTCATTTCTATGAAAGATATTTCTGCTACGATCTCCAGCCTTAATTCTAAAGATTAAACCTAATATCTGCGTCATGCATGCTTTGTATGTGTGACATAGTGCAAACAGTATGCTGCATCTTTAAAAACAAAGATTTTTGTGCTGTTTGCATTTATTGCAGCACATCAGTATTAATTGCTTTTCTTATAAGAGCTTAGCAAATGCACCAAATTTAAAAGCATTCAAGAGCTTGATGACAAATAAAGAATGTGACCTATGGCAGGGGAAAAAAAACAACCAAAGAACAGGCATTTCAGGGAACCTCTACCCTGTTAATTGAGAAAAAAATGGAATATTTCTTCAAGAGAACACTTTGCAGATACATATCTTGTCAGTCCCACTGTGCCCTCAGCTGAATGTACAGTACTTTGTACTGCTATAATGCTCTCCAAGAAGGAAAGTTGTATTTCAGAAAAGCTTTACAAGCTCCTAAAACATTATCCTCTCTCAACCAACTTTATGAATGGTAATTTGTCTTCTTCACATTCTCTGTTGGCCTTTCTTCCTGCAGTCTTACAACAGCTTGTCAGATTCACCACAAACAGACGAACAAACATTGAATCCAAAGTACTTTCCACCTATGGAGAGAGATGGAACTCAAGTAGCAGACATCTGACCTATTTTTTGTGAAGCTGTGTTGCAGGGCCCTTTAAAAATATGCTCTCTTCTGTCCATGAATGCATTTCTAGCATGCATTCAAAAAAATCCAGCTTTTTTTTTTTTCTTTTCAGTGGACCAAACTAAATGTGCTATCAGAACATTTCCAAAGCTTTGCATTATGCTATGCCATTTACACTGGCTGTATTCACAACACTCTGTGCATCACATTTAATTAGCAGGAAATCTAAGAAAGATCACACAAAACCCATTAACTTTAAATTGCTTTCAGGAGTAATTAGAAAGTGTGGCAGCTCCCTTCTCAATATTTTAAAAGAACATTTAAATCCAATTCTGCAAAGGAACAATAACAAAACCAATGAATGAATGAACCTTTTGGTAACTTTTAAAAAATTATAAGAAAACTCCTAGCCAGAAAATTAAAATGCTTCAGTCCCTCTAAGGCTTCCCTAGGTTACTGCAATTATCTGTTCACAGCAGCTAAGAAGTAAAAAATTACTCTTTGTTGTCATTTTACATTAGGTTCCAGTGATCTGCAAACTACCATCAGAGCACGTCTTCATGTTGTATTTTATATTGGCATGTCACAGGCTTGCTTTAGCATATCAATGCAATTTCCAACTCTCAAAGTTGAAAGGAAAATATTCAAAATTATTTAAGCAAAATTTGTCTTCTAATTTAAATACCCACCAGCCCTGGTGCTTATGAAAGAAGCAAATGAGTTAAGTTCTACACTAAGTTAAACTAATGCCATGACACTCACCATTAAGAACCATATGCTTTTTTTGCTGCCGTTCTTAAATAATAGCAGGACTTTTAATATCAGTATGCTTGTTAACTGCAAACTTTACCTACATTTGAACTCTGACATCTGCCACATCCTACCTCAAACTGACTGTGAAGCCGATGTTCATCTTAGTAACTGTGGAGTGGCTTTGAGGTGTGTGATATTAAAAATGACGCCTCTTCCATGGCTAAGAAGAAAATACAAGTTTTCCACAAGGAACAACTAGACAAGTGTTGCCTTGCATTTTTTCCTATTATATACATACAGCCTGAGTGGACTTATGAGAGTGAAGGCACTTCTTTTATCTCATTCCTTCCTCCATTTCTCCTCCCATCCCATACACAGAAGAGAATGGAAAATCTACTTCAAGAAGGAACTACATTCCCAGAGAGCGTAACAGACTCCAGCCTGCTGCTTCTAACCCTGAGCCATAGATGCCCACTGAACTGGTTGACTGGTTCTCCTACTGCTTCTAGGGAGTCATTATTTTGACATGTGCTTTGGTCAGACACTTTCCCTTGTCTGACAAATCTGCCTGATCCATACAATAGTAGCTAGTCACCAACTATGTTTAGGACTGGAAATGGGGCAGGGTTCAGAAAACAATATGCCAGATGGTTTTCCTCCTTTCATCTCTTCTACCCCCTAGAGGTGTGTGCTATAGGTAGGATTCCGTCTCATAGTTTGAGTCTGCAGCAAACCAAAAAGGTATTTCCTCTTACCTACTCCTAAATTAGTACAAGCTCAAGCTCACTGGAATTGAAAGCAAATTCCACTTAGGACTAGTGTCCTGTTGGTTAATAAATATCATGAAGTTGCACGCTCATCTCCTTGTTTCTACAACTGCATCACTGAGTACCAGGTCTGCTTGCACCAAGGCAGAATTTATTAAATTGCCTCTGGCATACTTACCAGACAGGTATTTTGTGCATGCTATTACACAGATGGAAAGAAGAAAAAAAAAACAAAACAAAAAAAAAAAAACCAAAAACAAAACAAAACAAAAAAACCAAACACAAAACCCACAGTCTTTTACAATGGCCAAGATCTATCATGCATAAAGGTCACCTTAAAACATTCACACCTCAAATATATACACATCCAGAAAGGTTAGTAGCAACCAAGAGTTTAAGTGAGGACAATGAATGCCAGAAAAACTGACTGTCTAGATAATAAGTGCAAGCTCAATTGCTTTCAATTACTTCAGTACACTCAGCTGATAGACTACAAGGACTCCAATTCTCTTTTTTTATTGCTTGCTACACATATGTATACCCACCTCTCAATCAGCATCAAATTCTTTCCAACAGATGACAGACCTATTAAGGCTGAAACTCACATCTACCACAACCTCAGACACGTATTTCCTTAGAAAACCAACATTTTGTACCGAAAACTTTAAAAGAATTAATTTCCCCAATACGTAACAGACACTGACTTAGCTGACCAACAAATTCTCATTCCTGAAAACTAGCTTACAGAACACTACTAATGACTCAGATAACTAACTCTCCTTACTTACTTCACATTTTAAATTTTATTCATGTCTGTACAGCAAAATTTAGGAAATTCTCAACAGTATTTCACATGATGAAATTACGCAATCAATTCCTCCTCTCCAAGATATTTATCTGGAAATGCTTTAGCAAGATACCATCATAAGAGTGAGACTGATTGTCCTCGGATTTTCATCTTTATAGTCCAAGGAGGAACATTGGCAACTACATGCCATTAGCTATGGTCCAATATATACAGACACACACAGAATTCCTTTCTCAGAAAACCAACTAACATTCTCAACTTTTCCTTCAGTATCACTTTTTGCTACTCAAATAAAACATAGTTAAAGTCTAAGAAATGGAGAGTGCCAAATGATTTGTGAAAAATATGTGCATTTCCCGTTACGTATCTTAAAAGCATACCTTTTCAAGTATTCTGAGACTAATTGAAGTGCTTTAAAAATTTTAACAACTTTACTCTCCTATGAAATCTCAAGGGATGACATGAATAAACGACAGGTAAGATGATTTATCTCTGTTTAGACTGAAAAATGTGGGGTTTCTGAATGAACCAATGTCCTAAATAAGGAGCATAATGTTGTTAGTGGTGGAAGCATCTTATTTCACTCTCCTTTTCTAGAAAACAATACCTTTTCAGAACTGAAGGGTGCACCACATCTACATTTGGAAAATGTCCTTAGATCACCGCATGAAAGGAGTTGTACAACTGCAGAACACTCTCAATACTGTTTTCTACTCTTTCTGTAAACAGTCACATTAATTGCAAAGAATAGTCAGAAGGCAACAAAAACTGTTCATAAAGAGATACTTCAGCATTACATAATTGATAAACATTTTTCTTCCTTAAAAAATCGTGATGGTATTAAAAAAGATCATCCATTTTAGCAATATGCTAAGTGCTGCAGATACAGAAATAAAGCTTACAGCAGTTGTATAGAACTTACTAAGTTACTGAAGTTACATTCTGGGAAACATGAGCTTTCTTAGTTTTTACAGATGCTATATTTAGATACTGAATAGAGATGAAGAACTGCAAGGTTTAAAGCTTAAAGGTGAGAGGCAAGCAGTATGTTGGGCAATAAAACTAATGCTGACTCGCTGGGACTAATTTAGGGAAAAGGTTTCTCTGTTGTCCAGCCTACCCAGAAGTTGCTCTTGTCTGTTTCGCACTACAAAAGACAGTGTAATGGAGCTCACAGGCCTGTTGCTTAGAAGTACAGTATAGCTCCAAACAGCATTTTTAGTAAAGTTAATTCACGCTTTTGCCTGAATGAGCCATGGGTACCATATGTATTTTTGTTACAGCCAGCCTCCACTTTTAGTGAGTCATTCACAAGAGAAAAAAAAAAAAAAACAACCAAAACCAATTTCACTATAGCTATGAAAGCTGACTACTTTTTGCATGTGCTGGGATGACCGCAGTTTCCCCACTATCAATGAGTAATTGAAATTCTGCCTGCACCAGTCGCTTAGTAAAACCTTTCAAATGGAAAGACAAATTTGATGAGAAAAGGACACAGTGATACAACGCTGCTGAAGACTCTCATTATGTAAGCATCCTTACAGCAATGTCTGTATGGCAGATTTTAGCTGTCCAGATGTAGCAGAATTTAATGCAGCATGACCTTGTATCGTTGCTTGTCCAGAGAATTCCTGGAGGATGATTATACGCTACAGCTGCCCCTCCCTTTCCAAATGCAACGAGAGGGAGGGAGACAACAGAAACAACTCTGTGAGGAGAATCTTCTTCCACTACCGTGGATCAAGCCGGTGTAAGTCCCTACGTCCTTGAATTTACCAAGGTGAAATAGGCCCTTTGCATGTAAACCGTGCCGTGCTATTCCTGTTGTAAAAATGGCACAAATGGAAGCTGACTGGCAGTTGCTGTAGATGTAGAAAATATACTGGATTCAACCTTCAGCATTTGTGATCTAATAATAAACTTCTTTTAATTGACAGTTTATTTTGGGGAAAAGAAGTACCATTACGACAAACCTTTTGCAATATTATCAGTGCAAATCTGTGGAGGCTGCTTCCAAAGTCAAAATAAATCTACGTGAATGCAACTCTATGAAGGGCACATTATCTTATTACCATGACACAGAATGAAACACCAGAACAGGGCTGTGGAGTCTGTGGTACAATGTCACCATGGAGTATGTCTGAATGAGTTACACTGCCACTGCTTTAACAGAAAGCATTTTAGCCATTTTAGGTCATTTATTTCTGGATTTTCCAGTTTGGTCTCAGTCATTAGCAGCAAAACCTAAAGCAAGAAGTGAATTCCTTGTCCTATCCTTCTATTTATCTCTATTTATCCTTCCATTACACTCCCTTTATCAGGGAGTGTAGTGATTGGACGAGGGGTAACAGTTTTAAACTGAAAGAGGGTAGATTTAGATTAGATATCAGAAAGAAATTCTTTGCTGTGAGGGTGGTGAGACACTGGCCCAGGTTGCCCAGGAAAGCTGTGGATGCCCCTTCCCTGGAAGTGTTCAAGGCCAGGTTGGATGGGGCTCTGAGCAACCTGGGCTAGTGAGAGGTGTCCCTGCCTATGGCGAGGTGGGTGGAACTAGATGATCTTCAAGGTCCCTTCCAACCCAAACCATTCTATGATTCTATTTTTCAAAGTCTTTCCAACTCATCTTTCACAGTCTTCTTTCCTTCGTTCAAGAGTTCTTTGTAACACTTAAGCCTGTAGATGCCCAAAGAATTTTGTGGTCATTTTATTCACGCCCTTAAAAGTGGGGGCCTGGATAGCTGTTCCACCTATTTAGACTTACAATTTACATAATCAACATGCATATATCATATGTTTACGTTCCCTGAACAGCTAGACAAATCCTCAGAGGATTTCAGATGGGAAGAATCACCACCTGGAAGTGGTTAAACTCTCAATTTAGACTAAGCTTCTGATTTAGACCTTAAAGGTAGGTGGGATTAACTTGGATTCCGCAGTCTAAATGGACAAGAAAGAAAACGTATAACCTGTCCTATTTTACAGATCAGTAACTGTGGCAGATGTGCCTCATCTAAACAGAGTTATATGCCCCCTCTTGAACTATCTTTTTGCAGTGCCTCAGATTTAGGATTGGCTGTTCAGTATTTCTTTATATCAACCTTTTAGAAAACATTTAAGTAAATGAAATGGAAAGTTTTCTAAGAAGTATTCAATAGCTTTTATATGTAGAGTTGAAACAGCTGGTTTGCGCAGTCAACAATTAGTTTGTTTCTGTGGCATTATGTCTTATACTAACCAAATCCATATCATAACAAACTTGTTCTCTTGGTGAGCCGATTAAAATGTAAAAGCAAAACAAAACACAATCTACTTACTTACAATATATTCAAAGACAATTGACAATACACCAAATACATTTCAGCTAGAAGAGAAAGAAAGTAATGTTTAAATAGGCCAACGTTAAATATTTAAATTTTTTTTATCAAATAGGATCATGTTTTCTAGCACCCAGGTTTCAGAACAGCATGCCCATATTGGAAAAATAATCACCAGGTGTCTGAATTAATTGCCAGATCAATTCAGAGGAAAGCATCTAACAGCCAGTCACATGTGTTTCTCTAGCATAAAAGAACAACTACAAATTAATATAACACTTTCAGTGAAGAATAATGGCAACCTCAGACTTGTTCAGCAGGCCTTGGTGTAAAGTCTTGTTTGTTTTTCCTTAAAAAAAAAACCAAACAGGTCAAATCATAAGTTCCAGCTGTAGCTGAAACCCAAAAGAACTCAACAATATACATTTTTATTTTTTCCCACAACAGCAAAGTTTGAAAAATGCTACAGAGTACTTTAGAATGCTCCACACATTAATCGGTACCTACTCTTAAATACCTTACACGCTCATCACTACTTTTGATCTGGGATTAGAAAAATGTAGGCTTTCCACTTTAAGTGGAAAAAATCAAAAACCTCCTGATGAGGCCTAGATGAAGCATCAATACTTTGAACAGGTGAAAATGACTCTGTATCAGTTTAGGTCAGTGAAAAGCTGAGAGTCATGGCAAACTCTGACAGTTGCTACCGTACTGCAAAGTCCATAGGGGAAAGTTTTCTACAGAACCGGTTGCTTTCCTTCAGGAAGAACTTGAGAGAAATGAGGGCATCCACACAATAAATTCCCAAAACCCAGCTCTCGAATACTATGAGACAACAAATAACCACACAAACTTTTGAAAGAACACACAGATTTTTCAATCACAATGTCTGAAATCACATAAAACAATATCAAAAGGAAAAGGACTAGAAACATGCTACTAATAATAAGTCACATTCTAATCTTTTCTTCTCCATGACCAAGACACACAGACTTCAAGATCAGTGAAACCATTTCTTGCAGTCTTAGTTGCAAACATTGATTTGAAAACATAGGCAGTTTTAAAAAAAAAAAAAATTCTGCACGATCAGCATGCTGAAGAATGGTAGGTTATTGCTAGATATTCATAACCATTCAGTATCATGGCAAGCGCACTCTAACACAATTTATACTTGCTTTCATAGAACTTTTGAACAATTTGCATTTATCACAATATTCAAAGCAAACAAGCAGTTTTCCAGCAACAATCTTTGAAGTAACACTAATCTGTAACTTGATCTTGATGTTTATACGCAGGCATGACATTGATTTATTTTGGAGGACAGCAAGAGCTCAAAAACTGTTATTTGTAATTATTTTGTGTAAGGAATATTTTGCAGGTTATCTTCCACTGAAGATAAGAACATTCTTATCTAAAACCTTGAGGTCACTGATTCTGGCACTGTTCCGATCTCTACATAAATAGCTATCCTATATCATTCCCCACATGGACATTAAATAGATGCAAGATAATGCTGCAGCTCTTCAACAGATTTTCTCTTGTCCTGAACATATTTATGTTTAGTGGTGGTAGTTTAGGTGGCTGACAGACAACTTATAAAATAAGGAATGAACATGAATAAATTAGACTGAAAAGCATGGCATAATACACATAATTATTTTTTGCCCAATGCAGTCAAGATCTTCCTAGCAATCAGAGAAGCTTTTCTAGGATGGCTAAATACATTACCTTATATTTCCTATAAAAATTTTGGAGTTGAAAATTTTATTTTGAGCTCTTTGGTTCATCTTATGTCCTGTGTAACTGATTCCAGCTCTGTCTTATTTTAATACCATCTACACAGCTATGATTCTATGATTCTATGATAGACAGGGAAAGTGCCCTGCTGGATCTGTTGTTTGTCAACAGGGAAGGTCTTGTGGGGGATGTGATGGTCGGAGGCCGTCTTGGCAACAGTGATCACGAAATGATAGAGTTCTCAATTCTGGGAGAAGCAAGGAAGGGGGTCAGCAGAACTGCCACCTTGGACTTCCAGAGGGCGGACTTTGGACTCTTCAGGAGCCTGGTTGAAAAAGTCCCCTGGGAGGCAGTCCTCTAGGGCAAAGGAGCCCAGGAAGCCTGGATGTTTTTCAAGAAGGAAGTCCTAAAGGCGCAGGAGCAGGCTGTCCCCATGTGCCGGAAGACAAGCCGTCGGGGAAAAAGTCTGGCCTGGCTAAGCAGGGAGCTAGTGTTGCAGCTTAGGGAAAAAAAGAGGATATACGGCCTTTGGAAAGAAGGACAGGCCACTCAGGAGGACTACAAAGAGGTAGTGAAGCTATGTAGGGAAAAAATTAGGAAGGCCAAAGCCCAGCTAGAACTAAACCTGGCTTCTGTTGTCAAGGACAACAAAAAAAGTTTCTATAAATATATTGGCAATAAAAAGAGGACTAAGGATAATCTCTGTCCTCTAGTAGACCAGGCCGGTAACGTATTGACTAAGGACAAGGATAAGGCTGAGGTACTTAATGCCGTCTTTGCCTCAGTCTTCAGCAGTAGGACCAGTTGTTCCTTGAGTTCCCTAACCCCTGAGCTAGAATACAGGGATGGGGAGCAGAATGAAGCCCCTGTAATCCAAAGGGAAATGGTGAGGGACCTGCTTCAGCACCTGGAGGTGCACAAATCTATGGGGCCGGATGGGATCCATCCAAGGGTACTGAAGGAGCTGGCGGAAGTGCTCACCAGGCCACTCTGCATCATTTATGAACAGTCCTGGATAACCGGGGAGGTCCCAGCTGACTGGAGGTTGGCAAATGTGACACCCATCCATAAGAAGGGCCGGAAGGAGGATCCGGGGAACTACAGGCCAGTCAGTCTGACATCGGTGCCTGGGAAGGTCATGGAACAGATCATCCTCAGTGCCATCACACGGCACATGCAGGAGAACAAGGTGATCAGGCCCAGTCAGCATGGGTTTGTGAAAGGCAGGTCATGCCTGTCAAACCTGATCTCCTTCTATGATGAGGTGACCCGCTTAGTGGATGAAGGAAAAGCTGTGGATGTTGTCTACCTGGACTTTTGCAAGGCTTTTGACACCGTTTCCCATAGCATTCTACTGGAGAAACTGGCTGCTCGTGGCCTGGACAGGTGTACCCTTCGCTGGGTAAAAAACTGGTTGGATGGCCGTACCCAGAGAGTGGTGATAAATGGAGTTAAATCCAGTTGGTGTCCAGTGACAAGTGGTGTCCCCCAGGGATCGGTGCTGGGACCGGTTCTCTTTAATATCTTTATTAATGATCTGGATGAGGGGATTGAGTGCACCCTCAGTAAGTTCGCAGACGACACTAAACTGGGGGGGCGTGTTGATCTGCTTGAGGGTAGACTGGCTCTGCAGAGAGATCTGGACAGGCTGGACAGATGGGCTGAGGCCAATGGTATGAGGTTCAACAAGGCCAAGTGTCGGGTCCTGCACTTGGGTCACAACAACCCCATGCAGTGCTACAGACTGGGGGCGGAGTGGCTCGAAAGCTGCCTGGCAGAGAAGGATCTGGGGGTGTTGGTGGACAGCCGGCTGAGTATGAGCCAGCAGTGTGCCCAGGCAGCCAAGAGGGCCAACAACATCCTGGCCTGCATCAGGAATAGTGTAGTGAGCCGGAGTAGGGAAGTAATCATCCCCCTGTACTCGGCACTGGTGAGGCCTCACCTCGAGTACTGTGTTCAGTTTTGGGCCCCTCACTACAAGAAGGACATTGAGGTGCTGGAGCGTGTCCAGAGAAGGGCTACCAGGCTGGTGAGGGGTCTGGAGGACAAGCCTTATGAGGAACGACTGAGGGAGCTGGGGTTGTTTAGCCTGGAGAAGAGGAGGCTGAGGGGTGACCTTATCACCCTCTACAACTACCTGAAGGGAGGTTTTAGAGAGATGGGGGCTGACCTCTTCTCCCACGTGGCAAGTGATAGGACAAGAGGAAACGGGTTCAAGTTATGTCAGGGCAGGTTTAGATTGGATATTAGGAAGCATTTTTTCACTCAAAGGGTTATTAAACATTGGAATGGGCTGCCCAGAGAGGTGGTGGATTCACCATCCCTGGAGGTGTTTAAGAAAAGGGTAGATGAGATGCTTAGGGACATGGTTTAGAAGTGGGTGTTTTTAAATCAGGGTAGGTTAACGGTTGGACTTGATGATCTTAATGGTCCCTTCCAACCTCACTTATTCTATGATTCTATGATTTACATAACCCAACAAAAATCTATCTCAGACAGAAAACTCTCATATCTTCTCATATTTTTCATTGCCTATATAATGATTTTTCTACAGTATTGTTCTATTTATACATAATAGTGCAGTAAGAATCTAATGATTTGGTTTCAAAGATGCTAAGAGCTTGCAATTCTCTTTTATAACAATCTGTCTGTTGATTTCCAGCACTTATAAACTCAAAACCCAGGACTTTAATGGAAGGCACTTAAATTCCTTAAACCAATAAATAATAAAACCCACTGGGGTTTTATTGGAAGCAAGTTTTCAAAAGGCAAAGTAATTCTGAAACTTAGTTCTTGCCACTAGTCATGCACTTACTTCTGAAAAATTGCAATTCCTTGCATTTAAAGTCTAAAAAGTTCTCTATAAATCAGTATGGATTTAGTATTTAAATGTTAGGCATGCACAACTCAACAAGGAAAAAGCACGAACTTTAATGTAGAAACAAACAGATATCACAACCAGCATGTACAGTGCAGATGTCATTATACAATCTGCCTCTCCCATAGGAGAAAGTGGATAAGAAATTGAAAACCAGCAACTGGTGAAAAGTAATTAAACTGCAACTGACAAAAAGGTTGGAGTGACTGATGGTTGCCAACAAATCCCTCTGAAGACAAGTCCAGTAACTCACAATCAGAGATCCCCACTGAACACAGTACTATCCACTTCTATGATGGCTCATGTTTTAAGGGGTTTTACTTCAATCAGCTTTGGTCTGGTAACCTAGATGAATGATCACCTGCAGCTGGAATGCATTAACTGTGTTCCTGAGTGCTTCCTCCAGTTTAATTTCAAGAGGAATCCAGTTCATGCACACGGAAACCACTCCACAATGTGAACCAAAGGACTGCAAGCGAGAAAAAATCATGAGATGTAATTCAAAAGCACCCTCTTGATCCAAACTGAAATCCTAATAGAGAGATCTTTACAGAGGAATGTCCGTTTTATAAGTTGTCAGGAATTGTACATAAATGGAAGTAAACTCACTTGAAGGCTGTATAGGTGAAGCCAAGGGGGTGCCTTTGGAAGGGGGAACTTTTTGGAGAGAAGGGCAGTTAGATCACAGCCTCGGAGACATTATCTGATAATTTTTCAACTTGTTCTGGCTCAAAGTACAATGTGGCAAACTCACCCTGTGCAAGTGACAACTGCTCTATCTGTTGTGCCTAAGATACATTGGATAATGTTAATAAGACATTGCCAACATTGAAATCATTGACACTCCACTTACTGAAAGGTTTCTGGAAAGGACAAAAAGCTGTTCACTGATGCACTGGCAAAGACAAGATAAACATAGCATTCATCTTTTCTCATGGAAAACTTTTCACACGTTACTTGCTATTTTCCAACCACAAAAGATTATCACATAAGCTCTACAGGAAAAAGCAAACTCTAGGCAATAAGAATGACATTTTAATACTTCCTTGAAACAAATGAAATCCTATTGAATACAAACCCAGAAGAACTGCCATGTCAGAATAAGGCAATAATCCACCCAGTCTGTTATTCTGTTTCCAAAAAAGGCTAATTGCAGCTTTTGAGGGTAGCTTAGGTTCCCCATAAACTGAACAGTTGTGTGCACGTCTGAGTAATAACTTTTTAGCCTGACTGCAGCCTGACCATAAAGTCTAAATGTAGCAAGTACACTTGATCACAACAGGACAGCTCTGTTTTTTATTTCATTTCGTGTAAGTACCAGTTTTCTCCTGCACTGTGATCATGTCCCACAAACCCAAAGAGATGGTGTCAGTCAATATTTGCAACAGATACCTCTGAAGAAGCAGAGACACTGCAGAAAGTTGTTCTGCCATTCAGGTTTTTTTTTTCTCTTCGTTCCCAAATCTGCTTCCCTGCAGAACTGTGAAACTCTTAAGACTTCCTTTATTCTTCCCAAACCTTCTTCCCTAATTTCCATTTAGGGCTATATTCCTTGTCCCATAGGGAACAGCACTTACTCCTCGGAGTAATGGCATTATCGTAACTACAATCTCTTATCTAAGTGCTATCATATCTGAAGATAGCACATGTGAAGACAGCAGCCACGGAATGCATGAGGTTTTTCACAACAGTGTAAAAGTTTATTAAAAATCAATATAACTTAAATCCTTGGAAATGACAATTATGTTTCACAATTACTTTTTAAAATTTTTTCTATCATGAATAGGACTTACTTCCTCTTATTAATGACAGAAAAAGTTTTGCTTATAGTTCTTGTGTGTGCACCCTCCTGCATGCATGCAGGTTTGGTTGCAAGTGAATAAATAAACCTACTACATGCACTTAGGTTATCTGAAAATAAAGTTCTTGATGCAATTTATTCTTTCTCTGATGTGGAGTAGCTCTATTTACCAGCACCTTTCCAGTGCTAATATTTCCTCAATATTGGCACCTCTCCTGTTCACTGCTGTTATTCACTAGTGCAACTTGTGATGGTGGCCCTTGTGGTACAGACAGAGTCCTACAACAAATAGGACCAAATCCACCAGCCAATTTCACAGGCCTTGTACAGCAGTCATATGGCCATTAGTGACCTGGCCCGTCCAACAAAATGCTCTTGTTTCCATTTCCAGTACCATCAACTTATCTTCCCACTGCTTTACTGTGCAACATGCAAGACATTTTCCATAATTCTACATAAGAAAGCTTTGCGTTTATGTCATGATTGCATACAGAATGGATATGTGTCTTTTGAGTGTTCTCCTTCCAGGTGTACTAGTCTCAATAGATAAAACGTTAGGGATTTCTAGATTTAAAAAGAAAAGCATTATTTTTATTTATACTTCCTCTTTAACCTCGAATTAGAAAAAGTCATAGGTTTTCCTGGTAACTATAAGCACCAATCCTTACACCTTTTTGTCCACCTAGTCATGAGTGTATTCACCTCTCGATACGAACCATGTTATTTTTCCCTGGCCCTATTGTTTTTGCTAGGTTATTTTTCCTCACTTATTCTTCCTTCATTTTATTTTTTCTGTTCTTTTTCTATACTCTGCATCTTCTTCCTCCTTTTTGCTATTCTGATGCATTTTTAGTGCTGCTCTTTTCTTGCAATCCCTGAGTTAACAGGAACTTTTCCTGTCTGATTTCAGAAGCTTTTAGATCTTTTTTTCTCCGCTCTGCTCTAGCGTTCTCATCTCTTTCTTGACACTGCTTTTCTTCACACTACCGCTCTTCAAACATTGCAATATCTTTCAGCACTTGAGCGAGGCAGCCAACAATCATGTCACTGGACTGAAGACTGAATAAATTTAAGCAATCTCTGTAGACCAAAACAAACCATGTACAGCAACGTATCTGCTAATCATTTTAAATCCAAAAGAAGTCTTCAGTGTTCAGAAACAAGGATCAATCCTCTATATTCTTATTCTTTTCTTTTCCTAACCTTAACACCCACATGACCTTGCATGTTGCACTGTTACTGCCTAAATGTCTTTTCTCCTTCATTTTTTAGTATCTTTGTTCCCCTACCTCAGCCCAAAATTTGAGCAACTGATGTAAAAGGCTTAGGCAACCATATGAATATTATTCAGACTCTGGAAAGTAGTTTGTAGCTTTCCTACAACATGCCAACCCCTCACCTTCAGTGAAAAAAACACTGTGAAAGAGTAAAAGCAGCCTCCTCAGTAGCCACTGAAGTCTAGTAGGAAACATAAGTTCTACTGTCACCCTAAATATGCGGTATTTTGCCTGAATTAGAGTACATAACAGCTGTGTATATTAATTCTCTATAAATGAAGCAGTATGACTGTATTCTTTTGAGGGCCCGCAGGGACTAGTCCAATATTGCTTACTTTTAATTGTGTCTAAAAATACATATTTGCTTACTCAGCCAGCTTCTACATTTATTTCCCTAAATGTATAAAATGGCTGTGGTGCCGCAATACAACATTGTGTGACCATGTTGTGTCTTGGGGTGTGTTCACAAATTACAAAGGCACTTCAACCAGACAGAGACCAAGCCAAGTAACCACCGGCAGGGAAGTTTCAGCGGAAAGCAGTCTGGACAGAAGATCTATTTTAATAGCCTGTATTTAACAAACAAGACTGAATCTTATTTTGTGTTTTCAGAATTTAAAATCTGTTTCTTTTAGGGAGTGATGGCTGTATGTGCTCATTATATTTTCTTACCACCTGATACAAACAGAAATGCACATCCCCTTCTGCCAACAGATACCTCAAACCCTAAGGAGATAAAGGACTTTTTATACCTCTTGACCATAATAGCTTTTACTTTCATAGCTTTCAACCTGACATGGTCATAGTACGATGTGTAGAAAAATGTAGGACACAAAAAAATAATAATAAAAGTTACCAGTGCAGAAAGTTTCACATGAACAAAAAAGAATTTCTTTATAGCGTTATTAAGTGTATCTAGCCCAAATATCCTGACTTTGCATAGCCCAAATATCCTGACTTTGCATTTTCAGTGCAAAGAATTTATAATAGTGTAAGTAAGCTAATGGGAAATCCCATGAAAGAGACAAAAAACTCCAGATAAAACAAAGGGGCAATCACCGCTTAGGGTAGACAGACAGAACAGAGCAGATACATCTTCTATCAATAATTCCTAGTTTATAACCGCTAAGTTAATACTGAGCATACAAATTACCCATTTATTGCTTAATTCTGCCACAGTACTAAGAAAAATATTTTGCTAAAATTAGGATATATTGTGCTGTGAGATCTTGCATGTATTCAACTCAGAAAGCCACCATATCCATAGTACGTCTCTATGCGCTAGCCAATCACTGGTTCAAGAGTAAGTCTTCCAGTATCTTTTAAAATTATTTTAACTTTTGTACCAAATTAATAAGATCCTAAAATCCACACATACACCTGTCAAAAACATAACTTTTTAGGCTGTCATATAAGTTGCCCCAGTTTGATCACCTATCCTGTATTCACACAAATATATAATTTCCAATATTACACGTAGCTACATCTGCTGCATATTTTCTTTTTCAGGGGGAAAGTGCAGTCTGCTTTTTTTTTTTTTTAATAGCAATCACTTAAATCATACTAAGACAGAATTAAAAAATGCATAGAGCAATTTAACTGCATCATGCCTTGACTTAAAGCTATGACGGCATCCAACATTTCCCTGATATAAGACAGTTACGTGCCAGGGATTTAAACAGCACTAGTCCAAGCACTACAAAAGTATTCAAGTGACACCAAGCCAGCTAAAAGAACAAACAAAAAGCTGATCCACAGGATCTTCACTAAGGAATATCTGAAATACACAACCAAGGCTTAGGGAACAAAATTTCAACTCTTATTACACACTCCATAGTATTACCTGGATGTCTCCTTACAGTCTCTGTCAGCATGCTTTTGGGGGGGGAGGGGGTGGAGATTAAGCAGAAATTCATTACATTTTAGTCAGCAACCCCTCTTCCACCTGGCAGCCATAGATGACTTTATAAAAGCCTCAGAAGCTCAGCTGTTACAAATTAGCATAAGTGGACCAATTTTAAAGGAGCCATGCTGATTTACACCAGATCAGGGTTTGGCTCTTGACAGCATTGTTTGATTATTTTTTTTAACATTTTACTTATAATATGGTAGTTAAATTTGCCCATAGGCTTCATAAAAAAAGAGTATTTTAAGCATGAGGATTCAAGGGAGCCCAAGAAAGACAAACTAAGCTTTGTTGTATGCAACAGTTGATATTAACATCAAGTAGTAAACTAGGTCAGATGCATGATACCATTACTGTATCCCCTAAGACTGAATGGGGATTAGTATCAAACATTCAAGAGTATGATTGCTGTAAGACTCCACTTGAGTAAGACAAACAATGAGTGGGTTTGAA
This sequence comes from Pluvialis apricaria, assembly GCA_017639485.1. Taxonomy (NCBI): domain Eukaryota; kingdom Metazoa; phylum Chordata; class Aves; order Charadriiformes; family Charadriidae; genus Pluvialis; species Pluvialis apricaria. The sequence goes on from CM030012.1 coordinate 52,701,283, forward strand.
CAGTGCAGCAGAGTACAGCACAGCAAAGAATGACATTTCTACATTATAATGAGACTGGATTATTAAAGCAAATATTAACAAAGACTTGAATTCTTACAGTTTTGTCAACTTATCTGCTCATAGTTCTACAGCCTGCAAATGGATGCAGCTCAAATCTTGAATCAAAAGGACAAATCCCGATCCCACTGAAGTTAAACAGAATCATGCTCCAAGAGAAAGATACATTGATGTCAGGAAAGGAGAAGTTTCATTGGCTATCTAAATCCATCTATCTCTGCACACGTTTCTATTGTATTATGCGCTACAGTTTTAAGCAGGTGTTTCTTGGGCCTGTCTTTAATGAAATTGTTCTATGGGAGACTTCCCTTTGTTTAGCAAAGAAATTACAGTGATACCTAGTGTCCCTGTACCTCCATGTATAACCATAACATAACCACCCATGTCCACAATATAGCATTATTCCACAGCTTTGTTACCACCTTTCTTTCCTCCACTCATTGCAAAATCATCCTCTTCTCACAGAAGAACTGACCACTGTGAGGTCATTCCAGCACCATATCGAGCTTTGCACCTTCAACACCTACACTGTTGAGGAAATAATGAAGTGGAATGCCCCTTTATGATATTTTTCATGCAGACCTCCCACATCCGTGATTATCCGTTTACTGAACTCTAATCATCGCTTGAAAATTACCACTTCAACCATTCAGAGATAAACCCAGAATGCTGTGCTGGAAAGGGCTTTCATAACCTCATTTATGAGGGGAATACATTTGAGGAATATCTTTGGGGAATACTTAAGAAACAAGGGAAATTCTAACCAGATCATATTATACGATTCTAAAATTAGAAACATTTAGTGTTTTCCCAAAGGGCCTTGATGTATCCAGCAATAGCTATTACGAGCATTTCAGATGCACGCAGCTGGAGAGAGGAGGAAATTTATTTCCACAGCTTCACAAAAGGCAATTCAGAACACCAAATTTGAATGGGATCAAGATTAGCCTTCTGACTCCAGTCAAAGGGGTCATCCAATTCATTCTCCTGTCCTGTAACATAATCAGTTATTCCACCAGCATTAGCAGCTAGATGTTTGTTCAGTCAGTTCCTAAATCTCTGAAGATGCAGACCCATAGTCTTTCCAATGCTTTTCACTACCTCTGTTATCAGACAGGTTTTCTAACTTCTAATCTGAATGTTCCTTGCTGAAGTTTAAACCCATTATTTCCTGTCCTGTCAAAGATGGACATAATAAAAGAACATTTCTATGTTCTTAGAGAGTTTTACATATTAGAAAACCATTATAATTTCTGTTCATAGCTTTTCTTTTTCAAAGCAATCCCTTCATTAAATCTTTCTTTGCTGGTGATGTTTTCTAGATCTCCAATTACCCTCAAGGCTTTAGAAAGTGGTTCAGAATTCTGAATTGAAACTGGGTGGCCAGAACTGTAATTTCTTGTGTTATAAACAAACAGAAATAAAATCAGCTAAATAAAAAAAAAAAAAAACAAACCACCAAACAGCTAAACTTCATGCTCAATACTTCCTACTTCATAGGCATACTATGGGGACAGCTTTGCATCTAAAACAGTAATTGAAAAGCAAATATACAAAAGCTGAAATATCCTGAAATACATAATGATAGAACTAGCAGAGTTAACAAGCCGGTACAGAGCTGCCTAAAGTAAAGTCAGAAATAATTACTGGTTACAAAAAGCCTTGTTGACAGCATTTAATGCTGGTGCCTTGAATTATGAGAAGCATGCCTTTAGGGCAGAATGCGTGCAACGCTTGAAAGTCAGGAGTATACTTCCAGTTGGCTGTTTTAATAGCACACTTCCACACTGTGCTCATTTTTATATTGTTAGTAAGCAACTTCTTGAGGAAATCACATTGCAGTCAATGTGCTTGTGTACGAATTTGTTCTTGTCCACATCAATTGGCAGAATAGCAAGTATACTAGAGCTGGCTGTGTGGTTCTGCCTAATGCCGATGAGAAAGAGGGCCTTCCTGGTTTTAGCTAAACCCTTAGAAGGAATTCAGATACAAAACCCAATGCATGCTTGATTTGAATACAGCAGCAATTTACATGTAGCCGAGATTCTGGAACAATATCTGAGAAACAGCAGTTTTCGAACATGGTACATAAAAAAGGCAGATGGCAAGTTTGGGTTAAACAGTTTTCAAGAGGGATTCATTAATCCACTCGTGATAGACAGAGTTTCTCCATCACTCCACTGGATAACAACATGATGTAACCTAGAATATATAAAGCATGGTACTAGTGGTACTAATCCTAAATCACATAGCTGAGAAGCGAAGCGATGTGACCCATCAGAGTAGCAGAATTCCTCATCAGCCTTTCTCCTCTTTCAGATTTAGCATAGGCCTTGGAAAATGTTGAGTCACTACTTACAATTATTACTACCCTTTTTTAATTACACCTCGGTTTAACTTTTTGCAGAAAGAAAAGATACAAATCTTGTCTGTGAACAGCTCTGTAGAAAACACTACTCAAAATTAAATCTTATCGCTAATTGTACATAAAGCTCAGATTGAAAGGTGTTTGCACCATACAGTTACACACCAAAGCAACTGCTATTTGCAGATGTAAACAGTACAGTCTGATAACACTTTTAAACAAAAATTGTTAGGCAGTAAATCCATTGGGGTTTTGTACGTAGATATACTTAATTTGTTGAACATTAACTACACGCACATAGAAAGAGAGAGCACAACATTGATACAGCATCACCCTCATATACTGACACACGTAAGTACAGTCTTCTCTGATCTTCATTTAAAAGTGGTATCTGGTTTTAAACAGCATGTCCATGATACATCATATAGGGATTTTCTAAAGTTTTTGAAAAGTCACAGCATCTCAATCTTTTGCAAACAAGGAAAAGCATGGGAAGGAGACATAGAGGGGTATGAAACCACTATTCAGAAACTTTCAGGATGCTTCAATCAAAAGCTGCCTGCTGCCTCCTAAATGACAGCCTCCTGGGGCATGCTAATGACATTGTGCTACTTTCACGAAAGATTTTTAATGCATCTTTTCTCTATGCAAGTAGGGTGTCTAGGTCTCACAGACAGCAAGCAGCAGTTGTCCGGCTTAAAATTGCTGTTTAGCTGGACTGCATTTCACAGATGTTTTCTGTGGGCACTGTTTTCAGATCACACAGTACCAGGCCTTTAGAAATCTGACAGTATTTTGTCACCTGAATGTGGACCATGTTTTCAGGGCACAAAACAAGGAAAATAAATAGTTAGTTTATGTATGTTCCTGGATCTTTCTACCAGAGATGCCTTGTTCTGCACTTAGCAGGTATTTCAATACCACTGAAATCTACATCTCCTCACAACTGACTAAGCGACACTGCCCTAGAGCCTTCACATGTTGTATTCCAGTTGACTAACAAGTGCTGTCTTGTTTTTGGAGAAGCTGCCTGCAGCACTGCAATTGTTTCTGGTTGCATTATATTTTAGGGAAATTCTCCTGCAGGAATTTTAATTAACTGTTGCAGCCACAGGGTTAAAAAGATTAGTTTCAGAGCTGGGAAGAAAAAAAAAGGAAGAAAACAGCAATAGGAATCATGTTTAGAAAGAACCTATAGCTAGCACTGGTATTAAAGGTTTCTGTTCTTTATTTTGTTCTTGTGTTCTTTTCTGCTGAAGATCAAATGTGCATGTGGGCAACCTCTTTTCCTGCACATGTTGCAATCTCAAGAGAGGCTTATCCTCGTCAACTTTATTAGACCACTAAAATTTCTCAGTTGTAAGACACTTTAGCCCCTTTAGTCCCTTCTTGCTCTCATCAACATGTCCTTAGCCAAAATGTTTCTCTTGGCATAAAGAAATAAACATGGAGCTGTAGAAACAGGGGAATTAAATAGTATGTAGGGCCTTCATTGTACTGTCTACACCCCCAGACAGAAGAACTTGAAGTAGTCAAATAGACAGGACAGCTTGAAGGAACTCTGCTTTCCTGAACATCCTTTGCTCTGAAAGGATTTCCTTTCTCAAAGGTTTATTCCTCCACAAATATTTCTCTGATCTTCCTTTGAGCGCATCCTCCAATTAGTCATAGTAATAAATAAGATATTATTTATTGATAAGAAATAAGACATAATCCCTATTCTTTTGATATAAAACATTTGTAAGAGAGAATACTTCTCATTTTCAGTTGAATATCAAAGTGTGTGACTTACCTTTGATTTTTGTGTCAAGTAAGGTGTAAGCATTTTGTTCAATAAATGCTAAGGAAAAGTAGTAAAGCAACTCAAAAATCAATCTTAAAGCGACTCAGCTGAACAATGAGCTACATGCAATTTATTCCAACAGAAAAATGCTGGAAGCTTGGGAAAAAAACTAGTTCAGCATTTGGAAGACAGAGGGTAAAAATATAAAATGAGCTAAATACTGAAGTTTTGTTTGCATTATTGTTGATTTTATTATTATGACACAGCTCTTAGCAGAAGGCACAGGGATAAGACCTGTCTCCCTCCTCTCTCAGCTTTAAGGTATTCCCAGTTTTGCTGTATTTTCTTAGCAAGTGCGTTAACATTGTTGTTTTTAAATAGAAAAGACTATGCTTTACATATTACATATATTTTACATATATTTTTATATATAAGCATTCTTATTCTTAAGTTTTTTTATCCAATTTAGCACGGACAAAAATTTAAAGACTAGTTTTTCCATTAAACATAAGTTACTCTCTTGATTTTACCTCATTTGTTTTTAAATAGCCTCAGGCTGGTAAAAACAGAGGAAGTCTGTTTCATAAATATTTTTAAAACAAGGTTCAGGTGTAAGTAATTTCTAATTTTCAAACATACACATACAGCAACATAGGTATGGATTAATGGCATATGGATTTAACATGTTGTGAGCATCTTAGTCAAAGTCATTTTTGGTCAGCATGTGCTAAACAAATTCTGCTGGGTAAAATAATTTTCGTACTTGTGGGGAGTAATTGCCAACAAATAGAAAAATAAACTGAAACAGGAGACACTCCCATCCTTCCCAACAGTAGTCTCATAATGAGATAAACTTTTTTTTCTTGAATCAGGTCTTCTGTGTTTATTAACCTTCTCCACTCAGCTTCCAATACATGTGCAAATGCTGCCACCTCCATCTGCTCTTTAATGTCACCCAGCTATATCCCTATGGATTATTTTTTTTTGTAACATCTTTTGGAAGTCTTGCTGCTTCTCTCAATGAAGTTCACGCTAAAGATTTCATTGAGTTCAAAGTGAGTAGGGACAGGTTATCATCTGACTATAAAATAATTAGTTCTCGTCACTAGATACACTACCTTTTGTTACCATAATGCTATGGGTATTCCCTTGTCACGTGAACCTGTCTAGGTGGAGAAAATAATCCTTTCTGGAATGGTAAAGATCAGGTCTCAGTGAATCATTGCTCCTTTTCACTAAACCAGAAACAATCCTAGCACTAGGAAAACAAATTAGTAGAAGCATACTCAGAAAAGGTCTGCAACTTTCAGTGTAGTTTCTAGCCTCTTAAAACAGTATCTGGTCACTGCCAGGTCACTTTTTCTCTTAAATGAGCTCCACTCAGTTGTATAGCTTTAGCACTAGGAGAAAGTTTCAACAAGTTCCTGTAATTTATGTTCTTTTCTCTCAGTTCCTGATATAAATCCTATTAGGACAGCTTGACGCCTCTGGCAACAGGCATAGCTGGTAAGTTCCACTGGGACGGTAAATCGTCATCCACCTTGAAACATGTCATAAGTGGATCCCTCCAAAATGAAAATATATATTTTTATAATAACAACTTCTCTAATATTGGCCAAGCTTTGTAGCCTACAGACTTCAGAACAAAGACACTCACGATCCCAGCTGCCATACTTGCATCACTCCATGCAGTTCATGCAGAATGTCTTAGCTATACATTCTGGCTAGGACTTCTGTGGCATACTGTTGACCTTAAAATGGTACATTGTGAGCGTTAACACCCTCCTTAATAAATAATTTCTAGACTTTATTTATTACCTCTCATATAGTCAGGGATATAAAATTAAAAGATTTTTTAAAAGGAAATACAAAATCTATAAAAGGTCTTTTTTGCATTTCAGGACATTGATACAATGTGGCTTTTCACAACAGCCACCTGTGTGGTTGCACCTTGATGACCTCTGAGTCATTAACATTTAAGAGGCCTATTCACAGGGCAGCCTCTCTTACCTCCCTCTGTTGTAACTGTGGACTCTTTCACAATATAGGTGTTTATAAAGGAGAAATGCATACCTGAGAGAGATAATAATGAGCTCTACTACCATAGACCCACTTTTTATCCATTAATTATTTAGCATATCCACAAGAAGACTAAACATTTAAGACCTATTGGGTACCCACCACATGTATGAAAAGTATAATAGTAACTTGTCAGCTGCATACCTTACTCGGGAAAATTATCCTCATTATAAAATATTTATTTATCTGTATAGACATAAAGCAATACAAATAACAATGCTTGCAAAATGGTCTAGTGGACAGAAGATCAAAATATCAAACTCAATGCCACAGCGTGAACAACAAAAACCTACATAAAAGTTGGCAATATACAGCACTGACACCAGTTAAAAATATTTGTGCAGGAGGGATTAAAACGTAAGACTAAAGTACTTGATTTCATAGTTTCCATGCAGACATTTTACACCTGTCATCTTGCTGTCTTGGTTGGCAAACTCACAAGGTGCCCTGAACCCCTGCAGGATACTGCTGTGGGAAATACAGCCCCATTGGCAACAAAAACAGTTCAGCATGGTTGAAGAGAAATGAGAGCTGAGACATTGTCTGATGGTAGTCTTAAGTTACAATCATGAGAAATAAAAACTATTCATGGAGACAACATCAGAGGTAAGCCAAGCAGGCTGATACAAATAAGTGCATTCTACAGTTACGCAGCAGATAAAAGATAGGCTTTGTAAACACTGTAAGTGCATTTACGATTTACTAACCCCTTTGCATTAGTTAATTACCATCTCTATTTTCCAAAGTAAACAGCTTTTTCCTAATGAATCATGATTCAAGTGAACTAAAATTGCAACTAAAATTAAACTGACAAAATATCTATTTTTAGACCTTCTGCTGTTCTTGATTTGAATTACAAGTCACATGTACCTTTTAAGCAGGCTTTGCTGCTGAAGCCCAAGTTCTCTCATGTGAATACAGTAAGTGTGATGGAAATAATGTATCATTTTAAAAATCTTCAATTTTGGATACAGATAGGTCAGCTTCTCAATTGCAACATGAAACAAAATCAAAGTGGACATTCTCACGGATTTTTAAGGACTCTAAAAGCAAACGTGAATAGCATTTAATCAAATTGGTGTGAGACGTGGAAACCAAACAGCATCTTTCCTTACCAGTCACAGTCCCTGAAAAAGCATTCACAACTTGAAGAATAAAACTTACGTATACTTATGTATCTGTTGTCTGAAAAATCTGTAGTTTATATAGAGAGAATAATCTCTCCAGAAAGATGCATGTCAGCTGCCAACACCAAAACTCCTCAGAGATTACACTGAACTATTTAAAAAAGGATCATTTAAAGTACACACTGCAAAATACTCAGCACTTCTGATCAAATGGAGTACAGAACCACCTCCTCCCCTGTCTTTGCAAAAGCAAAGTTCTCAGAGCTCCTCAACCATGTTGGTAGCAAAAACAAAGGGAAAAATGTCTTCCTAAAATGAAAAATGGGAACCACCACCATGGTTTTGCCTTTCAAATAAAAAAGAGATATTTCATAAACAGAGACAGTTGCTCATCAGATCAACTTTTTCTCCTCTTAATGTCATTCTTACTGCATAAAAAATGTGTAAATTCAGCTTGCACTTCATAATATTTACCAAACAAAAATAATAACAGGAAAAGAAATGGAAAGAAGCTCATCAATATCTCTCATGCACATATCTTCACTTCTTTCCTGGGACAATGCAATTGTCTCAGGCAAACTCTGCGAAGTCTAACTTGCAAGAATTAATCCTGGTGAGGAATCCTATATGGTTTATGGCCCGTAACAGGTATTTCAAGTGTAGAAAAGACATATTTGTGGGTGTGAAAAAAAGGAGATAAAGTATGGAATAACCTTCCATTTCAAGGCAGTGTTCATACTCAGAGAGTATATCCGCTTTACAAGCTACACAATATGGCTATTCCTACCTTTGTGTTTGTCCATAGCAATTTGGAACCTTAATCACTTAATACACTCAAATGGTAAAATATGGAACAAATCAAAGTTGGTCCCTTCCCCAAGGAACTTACACATACAAGACAAGACAAGTGACTACTAACAGGGAAAATTCAAAAAAAAGCTCCTGAGACCTAAAAAATGGACTTTGTTGATATTGCTCATTAAAAAGAGCCCCTGTGCTGAATTTATCAAAAGAACACGTGCCTAACACATTCTATTTCTTTTATACAAGATGGCAGAAGAAAGAAAATATCGGTATATAATATTGCATGTGAGTGCATAAACCTGTCTCATGCTAAAAGATGAATGCTTAAGGGAAGCTGTAGCCCATACTATAGATTGTGTAAAGTCACATGCCAGATTTTCCTTTCTAAAAGTACAGAAATAAAAAGTAAAGGGGAGGAGGGAATTCACAAGAACTGAAGTCACTAGGGGCTTGCATAGCCTTGCATCTCCTACTTCACACTGTGACTATTAAAAGTCCTCTGGGCAAAATGAATCCATGATCCTATTAAAGCCATGGGAACTATCTTTTGATTTGCATGGGCCATGGTTTTATTAAAGGTATTGAGGGACCACTGCACATTGGGGCATGAATACATTACGGCAGGAAATTAAATACAGAAAGTTCTGTGAAGCAAGTATCAATAATTAACGCTTTTTTCCATTGATATTTCAGACTCTCACACCACATTACAGACAGGGAGTCCAAAAAGCATTGTCAATGACCATAGTTTGGCCATAGGCTGTGTAACACAAAGGAAAATGTACTCTGTATTTAATACTGTTAGTTCTGATATTATCTCATTTGCTGTGTTTGGTATCATGAATTGTACAACACTGCACAGTCACAAAGAATCTTCTTGTGATAGGAGCAGTTATGAAGTTCTTATGAACAGCTTGATCCGTAAAAGTCAACATTAGGGCCTGAGTAAGAAAGACAAAAATACGATGCCGCACAAATCAATACTAAAACTCCTTCTACTTTTTAAAAAGAGTTCTGAGGGAAGGAAGCAGAGGGTTTTTCTGAGGAAGAATTAACTAATTACTGATTTAATCAGAATTGGCTTGCAGCAAGCAGTATTTTGCCTGTGGCATGGTATAAGCAATGATTTATATACAAGTAACATTTTTTAAATGAGACAAATATTCTGGATACTTATATTTTTGCTTGTTATATTTTCAAATCTATTTCTATAGCATGTTCCATGTGCCTTTGAGGTATCTGGAAGGTTATACCCCGTAGGAGGTAGTCCCAGGTATCCAATGAGACAATTTAGGGCTCAAAATGTAGAACTTGGGATGTAATTAGAAAATTAAGATTATTCCTGATATGAAATAACTTACTATTTAATTAACTACCTCATATAGAATGTCACTCTATTAAAATTCTAATATCAAAGAAAATTTATGGGTAAAAAAAAAAAATGCAAGAGGATCTTGCAAGCCACTAGGCTTTGATTTGGATCAAGATTTTGACCACAATCAAGTTTGAAAGTGTTAACTAACCTAAAAGCGGCTATTCTTAGAAACTGCTACATCTGCCTGTTGAAATGAAGGTTTCACTGGCACAAGCTACCCTTCATTCTTTTGCTTTGGGGTGGTTTTTTTTTTCGTTTTAATAGAGCTGCCTCTTTCTTTTTCCTCTTTCTTTGTAAGATGGCAGGCTGCCCTGCTTTTACATGCAGGAAGAATATGCCTTTGTAACAGCTTATTGTCTCCTGCCAGTCCATCATATTTGCTCACCTCTGTAATTAATGAACCAAAAATGGCAATGGGTCTGAAATGGCTGTATCAGCTTTACTGAAGTGGTCTGGAAAAAAAGCAAACACCATTTCAGCTCACAATAATACCAATCAGAGTTTCATGAATAACATCTTGAGGAGTTTATTTACAAAAAATAAAGGACCACAGAATGGATTGACTTGGGGCTTAAAGCTAAATTCACTTATTTTAATTTTATTCCAAAATTGCTCCTTTTTCATACTACTGTGCAGTCACCAACACTTTGAAGACCAAAACAAAGCCTGCCATGAAAGGCCACTAGCCCAAGCACTTTCTGACAGCCCTTATCAGCCAAATGGTAAGGAAATAAGCTGGGCCCAAAAATTAGTTACCTAGAATTGGACAACGGAGCATAATTTGATGTACAAATTTCAGAGGTGTAGAAAAAAGATATTACAAAATCTCTTCAAATAGAGAAAATATGCTAACTCTCACTACCCAGAAAATACGGCAATCTAGCAGGCCACATTCATTCCTGAATACATAGCATTTTAGAACATTTATTAGAATCATTGGCAAATGAGGAATTGCAACATTGTGTCTTGCCTATTTGCGTCCTGCCTGGTTCCTCCACTACTGTCAGTATCAGTTAAAAGCAGTAACAAAACGACAGTACATGCCTTCAATAAAGCAGCCCATGCTCACGTTCCTGAATGTTTAGATGCAGCCACCCTTCCTTTTTAATACAAAAGTAGTTATAAACTGGAATCCAGCCATCTCTGTTTGTAAAGCACCAATACAGAGAGATCAAAATACTGAATGATGTCTTTGGGTGACAGCTTAATATAGACTATTAGAGCTGTCCCTAATTTCCTGAGATTAATAAGGGACAGATATTCCCTCATATCAACATGGTGAATTGCTGAAACATAAAGTTAACAAGAGATGCCTGTGAAGAGACATGCATGTTCAGGTCTCTCTCTAAACATGCTCTACCTGTCAAACATTTCAAATGTAATTTTTTTAGATGTCACTAACTCACCACTCTACATACACTCTATCTGTAACCTATATCTGACATAGACTTCATAAGTAAGAGAGACTTCTTTTTATCTCAAGGAATTCGCATAAGCTTGGAGCTAAGTCTACATTAAATCAGTTAATATACAAGCAATATAATCTCTAAGTTTTTCTTATTGGTAAGCATGCAGATTTTATGCTTGTAAAGGAGTCACAGAGGAATTAACTGTCTCGTGGCATTACACAACAAACTGAACTGTGGGTTCCAGGCACAGTATGACCCAAAAAGGATAAATTACTTGCTTTACCACTTAGGTATGATGAACCAGATGAACCAGAAACTGAAGAATTTTGATACGAAATACAGAAAGAAGCATATGAAAGCATCAAGTAAGGGTTTCACTTGCACTAAGTGTTCGTAAGGATTTCGTATTTCATCTCAGAACATGAATGAATATTCTGCTCAGGTTGTACAGCAGTGAATCTGGGTTAGCCATATTAACAGTAGAAGGAGTGTTTAAACTGTATTGGACATAGGTCTACCCAAATTCAAAAGAACTCTTAGTTGAAAAGGATCATATTTACAAGGCAAATGTTGGCACACGAGAGTCACAGTAAGCTAGGACTTGAAATCAGGAAGTTCTGTTCCCACCTCTGCTATCAATGTGCAATCTTGAACAGGTCTTACTACATCTTTAACATTGTGTTTACGTACTTGTTAACTTACACTATCTATGATACAAGACGGAGTGCTGTATGTTTGTTCAGCACACACACCCCTTGGCTTGTCTAAGGCCTCCTTGTGTTACTAATACAACAGAGAACGCCCACTAATAAATACCAAAGTCACTAGCAATTACAGCCCTTGATCATGCAAAGAAAGTGAACTACTGTGTTCAAGTAATCACTCATCTCAGTGGCTCCAGTTCTTGATTTGATCTACATGAGTTTTAGATATGAACTATGCTTTCTGACAAGATTTAAAAAAAACAAAACAAAAAAATTTTCCTTGGAACAATTTTGTCTAAAACTGTGGGACTGGAAGAATTTGTGCTAGTACTGAGTATTCCATGGTGAATTGGTTTATTTGGCAGCTGCCTGCAAGAGTTAGAATTAGAAGAATAAATCCAGTTAGAAATAAACTACTGCTCAAGAAATAAATATGTCAGGGGATACAGGTGATAGGAGGAGCTTGAAGAAGCTAAACTTGTAATTCACACCCAGCAAAATGGCAGTACTTGAAGATACAAAATCAAGACTGAATCAGTAAAAAGGTCATAGAAATTGCTGAACAGAAAGTTACACATTTTGTGTGATGAGCTGATACTTGACAGAAAAAAACTAAATTTGAGTCTGATATGCAATAAACAGAAAAAAGCCAGAGGTATAACACCAGTGTGCATGAATAGGAAGAAACGTTGGTAAACAAAGGGCAGAAAGTAGCTGAGGACTTGGAACAGAAGTACAGGTAAAGTAAAGCAATATACATGAGGGGAAGGAGTGAAACAAATGTTTGTCAGTCAGCAGTTGTAGGTCTGTAAAGTCCAAGAGACGTGTTGATAGGCTCATGATATAGACTGAAAAATATGGCATTTGTCTTCTCTAGACACTGTTCTTTGCTTCATTATATGTTTAAATAATTGAGAAAGATATCTAGAGAGAAATTGGCACCTTTTGTCACTGTAGACTTCTAAATAAAGAACAAAATGAATCAAGAAACTGTAGTTAAATTTCCAGATTTGAAGTATCAGTAGCAACCTCCAAGCTGTAATTATACTCTTGCTTGCTAGCAAAACCAAAAAACTGGTAAGTCTGGAAAAGTAACACTTTTAACACTGTTGGAAGGTACTGACAAAAAGACATGATTATTTTTCTCATTGCTAATTTACCATACTTAATGTACTTATTACATTTAGTTAGCAAACATCCATTAATTTTGTATATATGTATGATCCACATACATTGTAAATATAATGCTCCAATACACAGTGGAGTATTAGGACAGGTGAACACGGAATGCTATGCAGACATGCCTGGTAGAAATCTCTGCAAGGGAGCATAAGCGTTCTAAGGTTTGGTCTTCAGCTGCTGTAAAAATCCTACTTTGCTTCATTCTTCATGTCTGGTCCTGGATCTGTGTGGCAGATGGTTAAGAATTTTTCAGTGTATCCCAGAGAGGTAGAGTTTTTAACCAATTTACCCTTGGTGGACAGCATACCCCTTCTCCCCAAAAGCTGTCTGAAAATGTGGACAATTATTTATGTTGTGGGACAGGTGGCCAGCGTCTCAGTACTGCAGAAGAAAGTCAAGGCAATGGAGGTTAGGAAAAGAAAAGAACACAGAGAAGAGACAGAATTGCATACTTCACTACAGCAAGTAAATTGCAGTTTGAATTTGAGAGCTGAAGAAAGAGGCATGCAAGAACAGAAAAGTAAGCACCTCATTATTGCAGCTTGTGGTGATCTGTATTACAGAATCCGCTCTTACAAAGGAAAGGGATACATCCAAGTTGTGATGGTTTGACGAATATATCAGTACTTGAATCCTCAAAAGCTCTCCACCAGTATTCGGTGTTACATGGGCACAGGATCAACTCCTCTATTTTTCCTGCCAAAACCATATATGAAATGCTTCATTCTTCTTTTCAGGCCACTAGATTAAAGTCAATTGATTTGAAACATTTACATTTTTGCCTTCAGGTATGTCACTAGAAATGTGTAGTGAGGCTGCAGGCACAGACCCGAAGTTAAACAGTACAAGAGGCAAGAAAGGCAAGAATGAAAAACTGGAATTACAACAAGGAAAAATATAATGAGAAAGCTAATTGTTTTAATCTTCTGTATGATATTAGTGCCTTTAAAAAAAATTAGAAGACTTGTCATAGGCCAAGGTAGACCAGAGTGATGCCAAAGAGGTCAGGAGGGGTCATGTGAGGAGCAACACACGGAGAACATGTTCATGTTTTCTCAGGCTGACACAGCCAACTATGTCAAAGCTCATCTGATAAAGACTCAAAATTCTGGGGTCATTTTTTTTCCTTCCATCTTTCAGCCCATCACACATATAAAGAGGTATTCAAAACCTAGAAGCAAATGCTGAGACAATCATCTATAAAGACAGGAACAGGATTTTTTCACGTGGTCACACAATATCAATGGGACATCTAAGTGCACAAATAGCATGAAATGCAAAAGGTGCAGAATAGCTTCCCACACGCCTCAGATCATACCCTGACACTTTCATGTCATGGCAGCAGTTCTTTCTTTCACAGTGAAACCAGTCCTAAAAATCATTATGCCAAGGAAAAGAAATCAAGGCAATAATTTCCCTATATCTAACTTAAACATTTATCAAGTTATTTATTTCCATGACATCTGAATGATTTTGATGTGAGCAAAATCTAGCCATTCATCCTCCCCCTTCCTTTACATTTAAGACTGTGTATGCAAATGCTTTCTGTTTTCTTCAGCTATGCTAATTAACATGCATCTACGTAGTTAAAGTCTGCCCTCTTGTAAATATCTAGTATAGGCAGAGATGGTCATACATCTGAGTCAATAGAAGCCTTTACTTTGAAAGCCTCCAATGATTTCAAGTGCTTTTGTTAAGCACTTCACCAACATCTGGCCTTCCCACTTTAGAACCAATCCTATATCAAACCAAGGATTATAAAAACAAGAAAACATTAGTTCCAGAAAATATGCTTGTGCATAAGAAATACTGCAAACATACAAGGAATAACAGCTATGAATCCATATAAGCCTGGGCCGAACTACTTTACCCATGAAAGCTAACACGTGATTTAATAAACAAAGAATCCCTGTTTTAAACAAGTTATTCTAATCTGCATTTACAAAAAGTTCATCACCTTTTTTGGCTGCTGACTAACCTCAAGTTTTTCCATCATTTATTGGAACATATTTTATTCAGATTTTATTTTATAATGTTTATAACAAAATTTAGGCCTCTCTTGGATTCTTGTGTTTATGCCATTGTTAAAGGAGCTGATCTCTCTAGAGATCTGAGAAACACATGAAAAGTGTTTCTACAGGGAGCCAGACTTGAATTTTGGGATCAAGTGAAAAAAGACATGCAGAAGCCTCCTGAGCAATCTAATAAGGTCTACTACTGCAGTTTTTGCTTCCCCTTTTCCTTGCACAATTGTACTTTCAGCTTATCCAACAGACCTGCTGACATCACAGATCCTGAGATGTCACAGAAGCCACAGCTGCCTGAGGAGCTGCAGACCATCTCTCATTAAGCCTACTTGCTCACCACTGAAATGAAAAATAAGAAAGATGTAGATAGGTAGATGAATAGGAAAAAGAAAGGAGTAATAAAAGCACTACTGCCATAATTAATTCACATTTTTCAAGCTATCTCATCTCTAAGAGAATTCTAATAAAAGAGACGAGCATATTTCATCTCAAGAAAAAAGGGGAGAAAGGACTGTTTTCCTAGACTGCCATTCTCCTTCTTTTTTTTTTTTTTTTTTTTATTAACATCATCCAAAGATCTTAACATTTTTAAAACAAGTAAGGTTAATCCTATGTGAAACATCATTAACTCTTCTTGCACGCTCTGCGATTTTTCTTTTCCTTGATAGGGACAGAAAGTACAACTACAGACTATGCAGTTAATTATAGCGTAGCTGCTGCCTCAGCTGTGCTGTTATGACTGGTGGGAGAAACACAGGGGAGAACTGAAGAGGTCCTTTTCAAGGATGGCTAAAAGCCACTGGTTTTAGGGCCCCCCTGTGGCAAACCTCAGGATTCTGCTTCATTTTTATGTTCTATTTTGTACATCATGCACACCCTGGAGAATGAGGACCTCTAAGACACAGAGTTCACTTCTTTACTATATATTTCTGTGCTGGCAGCTGCAAAAGGCTCATTTCCAGGATCACTGTCAGTAACACGTGTATCTGTAGTTGCATGGACAAAAGATTTGGACATCAGTTCAACGGGGCATAAGAATAGCATTTTAACACAGCATTTTACTGTGTGTTAGCTGCAGAAATAAAAAATGCCCTCTACAGCTATTAAATTAAAATTTATAGTTCTAATGGAAAGTCTGTACTCATCATTTTACAGCTTAGCTGGTCCTTGAATCCTTGCTTTGTTACAAAAACAGTCTTTTGAGACTTAAAAGGATACACATCCATAAATCACATTTAGCTACATTTACATCAACAGCCATTATTCATTTGCTTCTCAAACAAAGCCCTTAAAATAGACATTTATATAATTCTTAATACAGCCTTCATGTCTATTTTTTCACAACCCCCCTTCTTAAAAGTTAACATCAATGTAACCACTTAAACGCACATATAGATAATTTTATTCATGTGAATTGAGTGCTACACCAAATTCTTCTTGGAAATGTTATGCTGCAAAACTCTGTATCATCTGCTACAAATACTACTGTAAGAGCCCATAGTGACCCCTTCCCTCTATCACCTTTTTCTTCTGTTGCTTTTAACAAAAGATCATCTAAAAGCAGTGAAAGTTAATATGATAAAATGTAACAGAAAAATCACATCAAATTGAAGTGTCTTATATAATAGCAAGTGTTCCGTGTCTCAAGCAGTGGGTTGGAGTAAATTGAAACTCTGAACATTATCACGGGGGTGGAAAGAGAAGGAGACATAGCTCATAAAGACTGTACTTTTTAGCCTGAGAAATTCAATGCATGAAGGTCAATCTAGTTTATACAGTCTGCGTATTAAATACTTAAAACATCACATAATCTACCAATTCAGAAGAATCAGAGTGTAAGACTACTTCAAGAAGCACCATAAGCTAAATGAGAGTATATAAATTAATATTAAAAATTCTTGTGTTTATCAAGAGACAATGCTAGCCTTATTTCATCATTTACGGCCCAATCTAATAATTTCTGGTCACATTTTCTATTCCTAAAATGTGTTCTATTAACACCCTTCTTGCTAATAAGGCTTTGCTGAATACTTAAGAACACAAAGGTATATCCTAAGTCATTGAATATTTTAAATAGTCAAAAACTCAATGGAACTAAGGTATTTTTTTTCTTGTTACCTCCTTTCAGAAAACTGTTTTTTCCCCTCAGTACAGCTAATGCCACCAAAAGTATATGATGTGAACTCTTTTTTCAGCTCTGAAATTACCCTCTGCTGCTTTCAAGTGGTGGATTAGGCTAAAGTTAAGCTAAACACTATCACAGTGGTGAAAAAATATGTGGAAAATAGCATATACAGGCTGCATTGTTTAGGCTAAAAATAAGAAACTGAACATGTGAATTCTTTCCACAACTATGAGATTCCCTGCATCTATTTTATATGTTCTGTAGCTCATAAGTATGTTTTTGCTTACTAAATACCCAATTAGATAATACATATTCATAGACCATTTCAACTACTGGTGACTGAAACAGATATAATGAGTCTCCCTGCATAGTTTATTACTGGCATAATCATAAAATCATAGGGCAATTCAAGTTGGAGGGGACCTCAAGAGTCCAACCTCCTGCTGAAAGCAGGGCAAGCTACAAGATCAGACCAGGTTACACAGCGCTTGATCCACCCAGGTCTTGAAAATCTCCAAGGACAGACTGCAAAGCCTAAAAGAACGTGGCTAATTGCATGCATTACATGTTATTTTCTTTCCTGACTGCTTGACTCCTAAGTCAACAGAGAAACATTTAAACAGCTCCAGTGGGAATATATACATATATAAAAGCACATACATGCACACACATAGCAAAATAAGCTTTCATAAATTTATTCATAATGCTTTCTGCTCCCATAATATGTTTTCATGGAAAAATATAAGTTTTTGAATACTGTAGGAAGTAAATACAGAATTTTATGTGTGGATGAAGGAAAATGTGATGTCTCTATAAATGAATATTAATTGATACTTTGCCGATTATCATAAGGAAAGATTCCTGAGTGGCATTAGTATATGTGTTAGCCTTGAGTCAGTGCAAGAGGAAAAAAAATATTTCTGCTCAAAGGCCGAGAAAAAATGTTTTGCATTTCTGCACCTCAGAAGCTATTTACATTTTGTTTTTAACAGCTAACTCAATCTCCTTATACTTGTGACATAGTTCAAGCTACACACTGGTAAGCATTAACACCTGTTATCCAGCATGGATGGATTCTTCTTATGGTTCATGTTGGAAATCCAAGAATCTAAGTATAATGAGCATAATAAAAATACTAAAACTAATTCATAGTAGCTCAACAGAGTAGCTCAAGAGCAAAAATAGAATGTCTTTAGGTCAAGTATGTTTTTACTCAAAATGATAAAGCTTAAAATGACTGCTTAAGTAAATTTGTTTATTATAAAAAGTCCTGAGCACAGCTTTCATTATTGATTATTTCATTTATTTCTGCACAGCTTCTTACATTGCATCTTTCACTTAAGTATCTCAAATCTCCATTAAAAGACATAACTAACCATATTTGGTTTCTCTTCTCTCTGTTCCTCTCTCCAGGAACGCTATCACGTATACAACCTGGCTAAAGAGAGTGGGAAAAAAAACGGGGGCAGTCTGAGCATATGTGGTGTTGCTTGTTTCTGTTAGAGAAGCAGCATTTCTCATTTTTTTGAGCAAAAGGTAAGGTAGGCTGTTACCATCCCTAGCTCCTATGAGAGTCTGTTGCACAGATATTGTGCCATTATAAATTTTAATAGTATTAGTCATTCCAGTATTGCTATAATTCTGCAATTATATTATCATCTTCATTGCTTGCCAAAGCAATGTGCACAGTTTCCTAAATTATGCAGACTATTTCATTTAATTAAATGAAAGCTGCCTTAATATCTTCCATGGATATTGCTATTTGAGGCTACAGAACACAATATTCAATTTATATTGTTGTGGTCACTTATGGTTAATGTTCTAATAGTCTTCATTTGTATTACATTACTATTACTATGAGAGAATAAGTATAGGCCATTAATATGAATAATAACCATTTATGTACTGTTAAATCTTGCATGGGATTATACTTTGATTGTAAGAGAAGCCAGTAGTATTTTACAAATATACTATTGTCTCTCACAGTAAATTCATCTCCTGCATCTTTTCTAAGAGGCTTAATTAACAAATATAATTTTTTCAACTGACAGCCCTCCCAGACACTGAGAAACAACTACTGCATCTCTTAAAAACACTTGCAAAACAGTTTGCCAAAGAGATAAAAACAGGGGAACTTACTAAGTCTTTACGGTGGAGGAGCACACCAAGTGATACAATTTCAATAGTAATGAATAAATAATGAAAGCCCACCTGAAAGAAAAACAAAAGCTACCTGGTTCCACAAAATTATATTCTTCATTTTTAATTTTCCAAGTAAATTTCAAGCATACATTCACATTCATATTAGTATGTTACTTTCAAAAATACGGACTGGGAATGCGTTTCTGCAAACCCTACTTCCATTCAACAGTACTTGCTAAGATAGTTCCACAGTTCTTATGACATTTCCAACTTAGCACAATATAACACATACTTAAAGCATTTCCTCTTCTCAGATAATTCCATGATATTTCCATCTCACTTCCCCAAAGGAGATCTCATTATCTATTCTAAGAATAATTTAGGGAAAATTCTTACATAAGGACCAACTGCTTAAAACATTTCACCTGCCTTGAAACTAAGCAATAATAGTTCTGAACAAAGGAATGTTTTTAAGGGCGACAATTTCCAAAAAAACCTACATGTGACATTATGATTTTCAAAATAAAGTAGGGCAGTATAAAAACAATAATCTTTGAAAAGCAAAATTAATAATTCTTCTGTGAGCAAAAAACTTGGGGGCAACACAATTCCAACTCATATAAAAATTAATATGAAATTAACTCTGCCTTTTAGGAGTATACAAACTACTTCTCAGAACTATAATAAGTAGAACCTGAGCTAAAAAAGCTCATTGGTTACTGAGGTTTAAGCACCTGACTAAAATCAAGAACCGCTACTGGCACACATAAAGGAATAACTGTATTAGTCAAAGGAAGCTTCCAGCCTGTTTTGACAAGTGTAGAATCTCTTTCTCCAGCTATCTGTGTTTACCTTGAATGCCCAAGGCATTTAGCAAATTTGTAGATATATACCTTCCATGACAACTGCCTGTCAGATTAAAAAGCATAGTTTGAACTTGGGTCCCTCAATGCTAAGTGTCATCTATCAACTCAAAATAGAATGTCATTATCTCCTGTTAGATTCTTCTCCTTTTTAATTAGACTAATCACTACCTCAAAAACAAAGAACACCAGACCAAAAAAATACAAACTACATGTGCACATTATATATGTATTATTTGATAACTTTCAAGGAGAAATGATAGGACCAACCAAGCCTTTCAAAACACTAACCTCCTTCCACTAATACTAGCCCTGTAACACCAGCTGTGTTTCTAGAAGCAGCAAGCAGTACTACAGAATAGTCTGCCCAGCCTGACATCTGATCAGAAACGCAGAGATGTATTCATGACAGGATGCTTGGACTGTGCTTCCCAGCAAAGGCAGATATTCAGGAGAAAAGTTGTAAATGGGACCCGGTGAGCCAGCAAAGACAGACTTCTTGAGCACAGAGCTCATTGGACTGATACGCACAGCAAGGAAAATGTCAACTTGTTTGCTTCTATTCTGTCAAGGAAAGCAGAATTTTGTGCCTTTTACAGAGAACTAACTAAGAATATAGCTCAATCATTTAATTTGTGTAAACCAACAGAATGTATATCATCAAACTTTAGCTACTTGAACTAAAAGAAACATTATGATCTCTACAGATATTCAGAGAAAGAAGACAGAAGAGTTACTTACACGTTCATCCATCACATTCATTAGTCCATTACACATATTGATCCTTCATTTACTAAAGTAAATACCATATGGTGTTGAACATCTCAATGTAAAGCTCAGTAAGGAATCAGTTAATGACAGCTAACGGGAATAATTAGGCAGAGATAGCTAATATACATTGTTTCGTATATTTGGGCCCAGTAAATGACTGTACTGCATTGCAGATGATACGTAATTCTCTAAGGAAAAGGAAATCAAACTGATATTTCACTATTAAGCCAGTTACACACATAAGAGTTGTGAACAAGCCAAATAATCCAAATAAAAAATACTAGTTCAGCTCTTCATCTGGATAAAATTGTCCATTTCTGACTCAAGCACCCAGCCCTAACGTTCACTGTTTAACATGGATCTGATATAAAATAAGGAATAGGTAATTATAACTGAGACTGAGGACAGCTACGCTCAAATGATTCCTATGCATGAAGCTACCAGAAAATATCAGGGGCAAAATTAACTGCTGATGATTTCATAATGACAATCACCAGCTCTATTAGCCTAATGGTCCATAGTAGCAGAATACAACTGCAATGCACTCTGGAGTTTCAGACATTGGAGGACAAAGCTTCAGTTTGTGCTCATAAGTAAACTGCTGCCACCTGTCCTGTAGGCTTACTTCTGCCTGTAAAAACCTAGAGGGATCTTTTATGCTTGCAGTCAAATAAAGATTTTTTGAGTAGGGATGTATGAATCATTATTCCTATAGTTAATTGGCCAAACTGGAATGCTAGAAAGAAATTCAATGTACTCCAGAATTATTTTTTTTTATGTTTGCTGACAAAAGAAAAAAGCAGAAAAAAAACATTTTTTTGAAGTATAGCACTCTCATTTATAAGCATAAAGTATTTAGCAGATTTTGGACCAACAAGGGTTTAATTTTACTTAAATTAAACTCATCAACAAAGCTTTTTTTTCCCTCTTTTTGTTTTAAATGTACAAACGTATTTGACTTTCAAAGATATATATATAGTTTCAATGAGGAGGGAATTCAATACATTCAACACAGAAAATTACTGATCAAAATATGTAATCTTTTTCTGAGAAAAGTTACATCAGAAATTTTTGCTCAGACCTAGCCAAATGCCTTCAATTGTATCCTTGTATGTTTGCAAGGATCAAACATTAAGTACTATTTTGTCCTGTAAACTTGTGTGACCTGCCTTCTCAGATCCTTGTTCTCCTAATTTTCATTATCCTCTTTCACTCTTGAACATCGTCAGTCTCAGAAGTCCCTCTCCTTTTTCCCCCACTTTATGTTCTCCACACTAAAGGGATTAACTTCTAAACTTAATACGCCAAACCCAAACATTCTCCTCCTAAATATTTTCTTCTTTAAGATCACACAACACTGACGTATTCACTTCTGGAACTTTTATAAAAAGAAAGCGGCAGAAGTAGCTCTATTAGTGTCAGAGAAACCATCCTTATGGAGAATTTAGTCCATAATTATTAAAACTCTGTATTTGTCATAGCTATAGAAGCATAAGGGCTTCTATACCAAAAAAAGTATCCGTCTGCGGTGTTGTATCTACAAAGACACAAGTTAAACTAAGAAGAATGAAACTACACCATAATCACTGCAGAAACTGCAAGTGTGTCAAATGTGTAAAGCAATTCTTCAGAGGTACAATGCTGGAGGTTGTCATGGCAACTCTTCTCACTCCTTCCCACTGATTTTTGGCAAGCATTTTTAATTTTTTTTTTAAAGCATTTTTACTCCTTACCTCCTAGCCCTTCCCCCCCCTTCACACAACGTGAATGATAACACTGAAAGTGAAGAGTGTGCAAAAACATCAGTGTGCAGCCACTCCAGAGAGAACACTGAAAAAACTTCTAACCTATACATGTTGTGGGGTTTATGCTATCACAAGCACAACAGGCTAGCTAGAAGTGAAACTTTTTTTTTTTTTTTCCCCGTATAGAAGACATTATATGTTGTTCAGCTGTTAATGTTTACCAAAAGATTCTAGACAAGAACCAGCTTAAGAGGCCTGGGAACCTGAGAGGTCTATGAGTTTATAATCTCCATTATGCCTGCAAACAAACTTTATGCCAATAGTCAGTCTCCTCTTGTACTTGTCTTCTAAAGAGCTACCTTGTTGCCCATGCATCTTTCTACAGTCAAAGGATGCAAGTGTTCTGATTTGTAACAGAAAGAGCTTCTTAAGGTTATGCTCCCAGAGTACCTTCAGGAAACAGATCTAGGAAAAAGGCAATCTCTCCATCTGCACTGCAGTCACAATTTGTTACACTCATAGTATTTGCTGTTGTCTCCATACTATGGCACAACATGTGCCATAAATATTCCAGAGTGCCTGACTGCTCAACAGCTGAAGCTATGCAGTCTAAAGTCCCTTTAACTCAAGGACACCCTCAAGAGACATCTCTGTGTGACAGACCATGATGCGTTGAATACATGATGCAATCTGCTGACATGGTTCTAAGTCAGCTAATTGGATTTCTGCCCACAATTTTGAAATACCTATGATTTCACTGCACAAGAACAATTGTCTTAAAATTTTGACTAAGCGGTAAAAGGCAGCACTAATGTACCATTTCTCTGTGCTCAAGCACAAGGGAGAAATTGAAGAGCTGAGTTCTCCCAGGATCAGAGCCTGCCTCTGGCTACTCTGTGAGGCCCATGGAACAATCTCCAACTTCCAGCGATGTGTGTGCCCATGGGTATTCTCTATTCACAGCCAGCTTCTACAGAAATGAAACCCATTTTCAATTTTAAAAGCAGCTGTGAAGATACATGATTTCTATCCAATTTCCTTCTCCAGAAACAGAGCTTCTGTCTCAGAGCATATGTCCTGAGCTCAAGGTTCTTTGAACACAACATTGCATTAAATTGACCAAATATTTGCATGAAGAAAACAATTTTACGGCCTGATCTTTCAAGGACAATCACTCAAACATGTTAACAGTGTTCTGGGGTATATTCTTCTGTGTTCTATTTTATTTCAGTAAATTTATTTTGGAGAAGACAAAAAGTCCAGTGACCTGTTTCTGGTAATAGCCCGTATTCAGGGTGATTCCAGCAACCGTGGACCGTATTTCTATACAAACCTTAAGTCTACGCATACAGCTGAGAGATCTCAGTACTTATCAATTTCTGATTTAGGTCCTGTGAGTATTTTACAGATTCTTCCATGGGAAAGTGGGGGGGGGGATTTTTCAACAATTAACAGTCTCCACAAAGTTATACAAATATCCTTAAAACTCCAGAAGATAGTAACCAATACCATGCAAATCCACGCTGGCAGCTTCTGAAAGGCAGATACTTTATCTCCACACAACTCACATTCAAATGCAAGGAAAGTACTTGGGTTTTTAACCAAATGACCAGACCATACTTACCATGTTATAATAGCATATATATAGTTACAGACTTCATGAGGGTTAGCAAAGGAATAGTCAGTTATGAGATACTGCTGACGTTTGAAAGAACTCCCTGCGTAGTATATGTATTACCAGAGGACAGTCACCAATTCTTCAGAGGAATGTCACATAAACACCTACTAAGTTGCCTTCTACAATTACTTCAGATCAATTAAGCTGATTCTATTCTGTTTAACACACATAAATATAAATTAAGTACAAGCTAAGGTACCAGACAATAAGTATCAGTTACATTTGCTAAGATGCAAACAAAAGAATTGTAGGTTTGTTTACTAAAAATAATAAGACTCATATGAACTGGAATAAAGCTGTTTTACAAAAAAAGTCTCAGTCCTTCATTCTTTGTACTTGCTATTCCAGGCTTTAGCATTTGAGAATAAAATACAGCCGTAAAGATTTTTTTTTTTTTGCAACATTATACAATTTTCAGTTACATAAACACTATATTCTATCTAAAATTCGATCAGTTTACTGTTTAGCATACGAGTCCAATCTAAGAGAAATAACTGACAAAAACAGTTCAACAAAATAATTCTCTGTTCAGGTTTCCCTTAGCGTTCCCCGCTCCCCCAGCCATAACCCAGATGAAGAAATGGGATTCAGTGGGTCTGAATGGCTGTCACCCTACCACAGTTATTTCCCACACGAGGTGAGACTTGTTGCCAGTGACGGAGCTGCTCCTTTAGATCACGTGGCAAAGGTTCACGCACCAAGAGCTACAATTCTCAGACTCAAGCCCTGTCAAAGACTTAAGGATACAGGACAAGCAGCCATCACTACCTGACTGCCTGCTGCAGAATCAAACACAGGGATAAGTTCATAAGTTCTACCATCAGAATTCCCACAAAGTAAATAACCTATCAACATGCTTCGTCTCCATCAGGTATTACCTTACTGTGCACATTTAGTAATAGTAACACAGCTGCTGGTTTTGAATTCAGAGTCAGTGCTCAGACTCTTCCTCTTGTCACTCTTTCAGTTCTTCCACAGGAACTAGAAGTGGATTCTTAGATAAGCATTTCAGACTATGCATATCAAAAGCAACACATGGACCAAAATACATTTCCAGAGCACTGGTACAGCATGCTGCACGAAGCATTGCTCAATAGGTGTGTGGCTGCCATTCCAAATATTGTTTAAGTGTATCTTCATGTAGAAAATGTCACAGAAATCTAATCTCAAGTCAATAAAAGGGCTAAATAATTCTGGTGGGACCTATGTCTAAAACACAAGTTTTACCCTTTTGTCCACCGTTATGGAATAGAAGACTAATGATACATTAATATCTTAAGGAGTTAGGGAACACAATCTGAAGTTCCTCAGTAAAAATGCAGCAAGTGTAGCCAGCAGATTGGCCAGAGATTCAGTTAGCTAACAGTGACCAGAGCTGAATGGAAAAAATTCCAAGTCATTGAGAATAGTTAAAAAACCTGTGAAGATTTTACTGGTTTATTAGTGCAGGTTTATAAGAATACTTGTCCAAGTACACATCGCGTTGCCTAAGCTGGCTACTCTTCACAGACAGTTACTGCTGTAAATTAATGGCATCACTCTTTTCTTCAGAGGCAAGTGTGTGCCGGAGTCGAGGGGAAGGCTACAAGAGGAATCAGTAAATATTTCACATGAGCAGCTCACATATATTTGCAGAGAGAAATCTCACTCCTGCTATTGGGAATTTGGTTCCTAGTAGTTACAGAAAAAAATTAGGAACTGGGATGCTTCTATTATTATAATTTATAGCGTCATTATTAACCATAAAAAAATGGTAGAACTGGAAAAGTTTGTGTGCTGTACACACAAGGAAAACATGAAGACTAGACAGGTATGTTTATTTCTGTATCTACAGCAGAGAATGGCAGAGCAACACAAAATGTGGAAAAAAGGAGGGTGAATATATTCACTCATAAGTAGTGTTCTGCCAAGGGCCAGCATAGGATCCAAAAGCCACGTAAAATGGACGTAAATCCTAAGCTTTATGGGCTTCAACTCATCGAAATAATGAATGAGCTTGTGACAATATTCTGCTCATTTTATTCAAAAGGCAGTGACTTGACTTGCTCAACACAAAATATATCATAGACAGAATGGGATATATAACAGAATGGGAACTCAAAACTGCACTGATATCAATCAGTTGCTGAAAGCACTACTTAAAGCATTGGTCCCAGCCTCCTTGCGCCAGACTGAAAGCACAACTAGTAAGAGAAGACGAGATTAGCGCATTAGAATAGACACCTTGTGACCACAAATGGAGAACTGTTGCACATACATAAATAAGTTTGTTTGGTTTGTGGTTTTTTTTCCTTTGTGACTTTTCACTTATAGTAAGTCTAAAGATGCTATTGTGCTGGATAGTTAAAAAGCTGTCATGCTGTATTGCCTCACATTTTCATGGGCTATTTAACATAGCATAGAACACTGCATCGTGTTCAACATGACCATGTAGGAAAACTCTTCTGCAGATTCAGCACACTTCAGCCAATTTGACATCTATATCATGTACAAGACAGATTTCCACTTGTACTTACAACCTACTCTAGGGTCACTATCCTGCCACAGGGAAATCGAGAACAGTGCTAGCATAATATAAAATTTGCAAGGTCTAACTCTACTGTAGTATAGACCTAACAATAATCAAATTTGCTTTAAATGTTCATTCTTCCATTGTCTTTCTTTTAACTTTTGAAGTAGTTTCATACCATCACGAAAGATGTAAAAGTAAAGTGGGGAAAAAAAAAGAGGTGTAAAAATAGAAAGTCTTTTAGAGAGCAGTACTGTATAACTACTCACAAGCACTCTTGGGTTATGAAATAATGAGTCTAATGGGTCACTGATACTGGAAAGTAAGCATGGCATTTTATTGAAATAAGACCCAAAAAGAACAGGATTGATAAGATATAGCAAACATAATAAGTAAATTATGAATATTGTAAAAATACACTCTTTCAGACTTTTTCTGTAATCCGTAAAATTGTTGCTGCTGATTCATCACCTGCTGGAAGATAACTGAACTGATTTCAGTCGGTCTTTATTGGAACCTACTGGTGTTTTCTTAGGCTAATTATAGGAAGGACATGAGTTTGTGCAATTATCCTTTGGAATCTGAAAAAGCCTAGAGGATTTCGAACTCTATTTTTTTTCTGTATATCATGTGATGAAGTAGGTTCTTTTCTTGATTATATCAATCATTTAATCTCTTAAGGAAAACAAAAATATAATTTTTTATGATACAAAGATAGTGTATTTTAAGGAAAAAATTGTATTCATTTACGCAAATAAGGCCTGGTTTTATCTGAGAGAAAAAGACAGAATGGAAATGAAAAACCTCACAACAACTTCCTGATTTCATAGTAAAAAACACCACTGAATCAAAAACATGTCAAAAGTAACAAGAGAATGCAAGACATGAGTTAACTTGTAAATACGAATTACCTACCTTTGAGAAATATCAAATCTCCACCTGTTTTGCTTCAAGCATTGCAAATGGTTGCTTATAATAAGAAAGCAAGGGCTGAGAGTATCTCAATGTCTCTCCTAAAAGAAAAATGGGCAAATATCGGCATTTATATCTATGCTGTGTTCACATCTTACATATGTCTCTATTGAGCATTTATGCCATTATAGGTTTAACAGCACAATTATAGCCCAGTATTAATAATTCAATGTAATGTCATATACAGTTTCTTGGTATAAATGAGACCTGATTAAAGCCTTTAGATTCCCACCCATCACTTGGGATTTCTACTCTGTTAGAAACATTTTCTTCAGGTACAATGCCGCATTGTAGTAGCTGATCTATAATCATCTCCCTTCACAGCAAGCAGTGGGAGCACCCCATGCTTCTACACATTTCAATAGTCGTTTACTCATATACATTAATACTGAACATATGTGGCAACTTACCATTTCATTGTAAAAAATTAAAACAATGAACACTAAGTTGGATAAAGTTGCATCCTTACGAAAAAGGAAAAAAAAATGTTCTGAAGGGAGGGCAGACCATTTCTTTCAAGAGCATAAAGCTGTCACGACAGGTGACTCATGTTGGGCTGCATTAGTCATGTCATGGCACATTATATAACCAGAGGCAATTGACACAACAGAAACTGACACATCACAACGAAGCTTGTCAGCAGTGATATGTATAAAGCTGGGCTTTTTAAAGAAAACACAGGGAAGAAAGTATTGTGGGTTTTATAAACACCACTTAAGAGGAAAAAAAAAAAATGGTGCGAAACATTCTGCTGTGAGTTGTATTTTTGCAAGGGCACGTTCTGCTACCCCTGGGTTCTTGGCGTGGTTGACCTGAGCAGACTCAGATCTCAATGGGCTGAATTCAGCTGAACCCCCAGACAGCTTAATTCTTTTCCTCAACAGAAAATTTGGTCATTCATATTTAGCAACGTTATAGTTTTCCTTTAGATACTACATTCCTACCTGCTCTCTGAAATGGCCTTGGGATGTTCAGTTAGGTTATAGTGGAAGTACGCACAGACAACAGCTCACGGCTTCGGAGAGCCCTCACCAGGTGCCCATCTCACCTCAGCCCGCGCCATTGCAAACCACACATCCGAAACGCCCCAGCAAAGCGTAAATCCAGTCAGGATTTGGTACCACCAGTCCCCCACACACACCACCCCCAGACAACCATTTTGCATTTGCAAACGAAGCCTTTCCTGCACATCTCAGAAGGAGGAAAGCTTGTATACCTGTGCAGGAAGAGCACGGTCAACCCATTCACTGGCATTACAGAGAAGTCATGTCGGACATAAGAAGTGGAGGCTAAGGACGGGGACTTTAGCCACACTTTAGCCCTTCTCACCACACGCGCTCCTCGGCAAGGCTGCCACAGGGCCCGACCGTGCGGGGACGCCTCGGCCCGCGAGGCTGTGAGGGGGCAGCGAACCTGCGCCCGGGGCGGGAAGGGGCCCGCGCGCCTCACAGCGCCCGTCCTTCCCCCGGCGCCGCCCGTCCTTCCCCCGGCGCCGCCCCGCCGCCTCATACCGGGCAGCGCAGGACAGGGCCCGGCCTCCCCCCGTGGCTGCAGGCGGGCTTGCAGGCAGCGCTTGGGAGCGGAGGTTGGGAAGCTGCCGGGCGGGTTTCTCCTGGCAGCTGGAGGGAAGGGCTGCGCGAGAACGGCGAGGAACCGATTCCAAACGGGTGGCGCCGGCAGGAGGGACACCTGACCGTGGCGCTTGCTGGGGCCGTTCCCGTGTTTGTGCTCAGCCGGGTGTTGTTCCTGCCAAAGCACAAGCACTGAGGTGCGATTGACAGAGGCTGTGAGGAGTAGTGGAGGCTCCCATCCAGAGGGACCTGGACAGGCTGGAGAGGTGGGTCCCTGCCAACCTCATGCAGTTCAACCAGGCCAAGTGCAAGGTCCTACATCTGGGTCGGGGCAACTCCCAGTAGGAAGACAGGCTGGGCGATGAAGGGACTGAGAGCAGCCCTGCCCAGAAGACTTGGGGGTGTTGGTGGATAAGAAGCTCAACATGAGCCAGCAATATGCACTTGTAGCCAACCGTATCCTGGGCTGCATCAAAAGAAGTGTGGCCAGCAGGTCAAGGGAGGTGAGTCTGCCCCTCTGCTCCGCTCTGGTGAGACCCCACCTGGAGTACTGCATCCAGCTTTGGGGTCCTCAGCACAAGAAGGACATGGACCTGTTCGAAAGGGCCCAGAGGAGGGCCACAAAAATGATCAGAAGGCTGGAGCACCTCTCCTATGAAGACAGGCTGAGAGAGTTGGGGTTGTTCAGCCTGGAGAAGAGAAGGCTCCAGGAAGACCTTATAGCCCCTTCCAGTATCTGAAGGGGGCCTACAGGAAGGCTGGAGAGGGACTTTTTACAAGGGTATGTAGTGATAGGATGAAGGGTAATGGCTTCAAACTGTAAGAGGGGAGATTTAGAGTAGATATCAGGAAGAAATTCTTTACTATGAGGATGGTGAGGCACCGGAACAGGTTGCCCAGGGAAGTTGAACGCTTCCAGGGATGGGGCAAGACCAGGCTGGATGGGGCTTGAGCAACCTGGTCTAATGGGAGTTGTCCCTGCCCATGGCAGGGGGGTTGGAACTAGATGATCTTTAAGGTCCTTTCCAACCTAAACCATTCTATGATCAGTCACAGGTGGCAGTCAGGAATGTATCACCATACCCAAAATCCAGCTGGGGCTTTATGAGCTACAGCCAGGCTATTTCCCAGGTGAATCAAATACCACATCCTAACCAGGCCAACAGGAGTTGCGCTAAGCTCACTCCTGATGGAAATAACCCCTACAGCTCAGCCAGCCCCCCTCTTTTGTGAGACGCGTATCAAAATTTTTATATGGGGCTACAATTCGCAAGGTGCAGGCTCCAAATGGACATTAAAGCAAGAATCTGCAGATCTGTGCAAGCATCTCTGATGGGCTCTGAAGGGAACGACCAATTTTCAGCTATGTCAGGGCATGACAGGGGCTCTCCTCAGAGCCTCTCTTACAGCTCAGTAGGCTAATACAGGTACTTAATAAAAAATGTACTTTGACAGCTCCTGAATTCCTGCTCTTAGGATGATGAACTTGAAATAGTTTATCATTACTACTATTTCTGGCATCATCACTGAGTTTCACGAACACAGATAAATGCACATAATTAGAAGGCAGACCGGTGGAGGCCAGTTTGCATCATATGTTCACACTCATGAACATATATAGGGGTTTTTTTTGTTGTTTTTCATTAAAAATCTGGCTTTTTACAGGATTATAGTTAAATGCTGAAATACGATTAAATAGGAAATATTGTTTAAATGCAGCTGTTCAACTCACAAGCCGAGGACACATACCCCTCTAGAGATTAAACACAAGTCCAGTTACATTTTCCAAAGCTGGAAAACTACAAGCCCATGCATTGCCACATCAAGCCGCTTTTGAAGGTACACCTGACATAAGAAGTGAGGGGCTGGGCTTGGGAAAGTTGTTTACTTTATCCATCCCCAACATCCACACAGCTCCAATGCTCAGTCACAGGGCTCTGCAGAAACGACAGGGATCAGCAGTGGGACAGTGCAGGGAAGCAGTACGTCATATATGATGCTGAACCTCAGTGTATTCTTTCCGTTTTGCATACAGCAATGCACTTACCTCTGTGTGAACACAAAGGCTTAACCAAAGTCCTAGTCCAGGTGAAGTTTGGAGAGAATCTGAAATCAGCCTGAAAGTTTGCAGGGGACACTGCTGTTTCCAACGAGGAACTATAGCGCAACCATTTCAGAGTACAGAGAGCTGACTACAATCTGCCTGTCCAGGTAGAGGTTTATTTACTAGAACATGCATGAGATCTGGGCAACCAATATCACAATTAACGAATGATTCCCATATGAGTCAGCAGATCTCTCAGTCAGGACATTCTCGTAGACATCCTCAGGCCTTTGTACTTCACACATCGGTTGACAAAAGCAGCCCTTACATTACTTAGATGTTTTACATACAAGTAAATTTTCAGGGAACTTTTCAACCTCAGCTATTTAACGACCAAGACAGTTCTGCCACTGGGACCAAGCTGTGTACCTACTGACTTTATACTGCTCTGGGCTTAACAGAAGTACCATACTCAACCCACAATTCGTACTGGAAACTTAATTTACAAGTGGACACGCTGGAGCCATAACTGACATGGAACATCCTTCCCAGCAGAGGCAAGCATTTGGAAGGGAAGAAAGATTTAGACCACGAGACGCTACTTAGAACACAGGATGTCACTTTTAATATGGTAAGTGGTGGCAGTCACTGAAGTAAATAAGATTGACCTTTTCATTTGCAGTGCTTGCCACAGATCCAGCTGTGGCTGGATTTGCATGCCCCAGCTCCTCCCTCCTTGCTTGGAACTTTATAAATCTGGTAGCAGTTTAATAGAAACAATGAATTCATAATGTGAAAATATACTCTCATGTGTGTTTGCAAATAACTTGACATCTCTTCTATGTTGTTTTCACTTAGGCTATACATAATAGTAATTTTTAGAATTACACTTTGTTACAGAAAAAGAGCTGTAGAGCTTTATTTACTAATCACATTAAGTTTTTTGTTTCCTTTTATGAAACTTTATTTCCAAATCAAGAGTACCAACATGCTTTGTCTTGAAAATTCTCCAACACCCAAAACATTGTGAGTGCTATTTACTTTTGTCAAGCAGAAAGGAATTGCATGATTAGAAACATCCTTTCTGTAAGTTGTACACCGTAGAGCCTATCCATTTTAAAGCCCATATTGTTCAGAGATAAGACGCATGCACCAGTTGTGTGTTTTCCTCATCCCTCCATCATGGACGCACTGAACACATGGACACAGTAAATCTGTATGTTTGATCACCTTTACAATAGCACACTGCATTTCCAATTATGCTTTTAAATATGCACACTAACTTGAGGAAAAATAACCTGAAACGAAACTATGTCACCCTCACATAAGGCTTCATCATTCTTTAGAATGATGAGAGAAGCCCTTGAGAGAAATAGCTTTCCTTTTGTTTATTTTTTATTTTTGGAATTTGAACTTGTAATAGAGTAGAGGAAATAAAGCTGCGGCAATGTGATCAGCCCAACCTAAGGGCAATGTCTTTTTACTCATCAGGCTATATTTAGAACTGTCACTTGTTAAAAACGCTGTCACCTAAAATAAATTTACAGAAGAGGCTTTGCATTATACACATGGCCTGAAGCACTTATAGTATAACATCACAGCAACCAAAGTACAAGGAAAGTGTGATTATACAGTAAAATGTTGGCTAATTTGTACCAGTTTCATACAAATTTTAGCATTTAGCATTAATATGCTCTGTTGCTACAGTGCTCCTCTTCCACTTCTTAAACAATGTGTCTTGTTCTTGCTTACAGTAGTATCTATATGAAAACACCATGCTGTTTTGCAGTCAGAAGGATACTAGTTTCAAGACATCAACAAATCAAGAATTTCTGCAATAAAAAACACTGCTCAGACATAGAAACACTGGGCTTATTCTTTAAGTTTGGGGGTTTTTTTCCTACAGCAGGACCCAAGAAAGCTGAAACTAAAAAACTAAACTCCCAATGGAACTTTACTGATATCAAAGTGAATTTCACTGCATGCTTCTGTTTAGGATCCTCTCTATAAGTGGATCAGATGTATCCTTTAATCATAAAAGAAAACAAAAATTGAAATCATTGTTGTCCAAATGCACAATGTTGTCTGTATGTCTCAACATACTGAGTGCTTGGACTGCATACCAGAAACGCATGGTGCACATTTCAATTGTTGAAGGCCTTTGGCAGGCCATAAAACAAAAATAGAAGTCTAATGTATTTTAATTAGGAACAGAAGATATTTTACACAGATAAAGACATCCCTTCAAACACAAGCTCATGGAAACAGGGGAAATTACACCTCCAAAAATCATAGTGTAAACTCACAGTATGGTTTCCATTTCTTTCTTAAGGTAGGGGCAGTCATCTCACTAGTGTAGAGGGTCTATATTTTTTCTTTGGGATGAAAGCGACTAGACATGTACTGTTGTTTCAGTTGAAAAGGACAGAATTATTTAATGTCGCCATGTCTGCTGTTTGCCAGTCACATGTGGTATGAGGCCTGAGAATCTAATCCTTGCTGAAAAGAAAGTTTATGAACTACTGAGCTCACTGATGATTTGAAAGCACTGCATTTGTCCAACCTTTGTTCCAACAACCTTATGTCCTTATTTTCTGGAGACGCTGTTTATGCACTATTTCACTTCCAAAATTAAATAATTCACTTGAGATAATGATCATAGAAAAAGATTAGGTAATCTACAGCCTAATTCTATATGTTCTTGAAACCTCATTAAATAAACTCAAGTGCTTCACTAGGTCTTAATCTTATTCCTGATAAAAAAATTATTAGAGGCCAGTATATGAAATCATAGCATTTATTCATGCTCTAAAACTTGCCATTTTTTCTTACAGTGACGGGATAAATCGACTCCAATACATGTACTACCTCCTATACAAGAAGTAGGGCATACAACTGAAATAGCAAAGTTTGGAGCATATTAAACTAGAAACTGAAGGATCCCCAGTTTAAGCCCATGGTTTTAGCATTGTGATTTGGACCATGGAAGAATTATCCTGGGAATAAGCACTAGCCATTTATGCAAAAGACAGTAAATGCTTGATAGCAAAAGTTCAGTATCCTGCAGAAATATCCAAACTAACTCAGAATGAACCCACTTGACCACTAAAAGCTGGACAGTTGGAGAGGAAGTGTCCCTTCAGTTTGTATGACCCTAGTAACAGCTATGCCACTTCCAGTACCCAGCTGAGCTCTTTGCGATCTAGCTTAGATAATTCAGCATATTGACTTCATTAAATAAATTGACATACATTAAACCATACCACTATCCCAAAATAACACACTCATGTCAGCCACATCAAGTATATTTCAGATTTTCTCCATGTCCTACAATACTTCAGATCGCAGAATGATGGGCTTTCAGTATGAGTACGTCACAGAGAAAGGCAGAGGCAGAGACTCTTGTCACCACCAATGTTATTCTTTTATGTAACCCAAATAGGACTACTTATCTCTTGTTTACAGTGAAAATGTTTAATGAAAGAGCACAATATACAACATACAGATGAAGCAGCCTAGGATCAGCAAGAGATTAATTAATGTTTTATAATAAATTCTCTATCTCCAATATTTAGTACATCTATGCGATTTACACATCCCCTTCTGTCTTTAAAAGGGACTAGGAAGCATAGGAGTCAGCTCACTTCTCGTCCCATATTTCCCATGGTATACATCAGGCTTGTGTCATACATTGAGCCATGCTGCAAAAACTTTGAAAAATAAATCTCTTGGGGATGTTGTAACCTTGTACAGACTGCCGCAACGAGGACTCTTCCCCTTTGTTTTAATGAAGCAGCCTTATACATGTGCACCATGCAGTTATGTTAAAAGCCTGGATTAGAACAACTACCCCATGATATTAGGGGGAAGTTACAAAGTCTTCAACTTGTTCCAGCAAACATTTTTGCTACTGCAAAATAAATCAAGATATAAGGCTCTCCAAACTGTCAGGATCTTTTTTTCCTAGACTTTTATATCTGGGTCATACAGTCATGTAACATCCTTGGGTGCGATCACAGCTATTGATTCCAGTGCTGAAAGTGACAGACTAAATGGTATATAATAACAGCACATGAAATAGCAAGAAGGGTAGACCAGGTCAGTCTTTAATTGGTAAGCACATGCTTGCTGAGATTAACAGCAAGAACACTGTCCTAAAAAACAAACACTTTGTTTATGACAAAGAAGTTTGCATCTAAAAAAGTGATCCACTGACAGAAAAGGAAATTAATTATTAATAAATATTTGTCTCTTGTATGAACAACCACACTTAAAGTTAGTCTAGATTAATTTCTAAAATGGATTAACAGTATTAAATCCCTGTGCATACTTTTCATTAAGAATTAAAGAAAAGATTTCAAAACTGATTCAACTGATTTCAAAAGAGCCAAACCAATGCTGTGGAAGGCTGCGTGGCTTAGCTCTTTTCAGAATCACAATACTGCTGGAGTAGAAATTGCTGGATTTGATTTTTCAGTTTTGCTTTTCAGAAAGGAAAAAAATTCTTTGTTGTTCCATGATAAAAGACATGCTTAACTTGTGTTATCAATGGTGGAAATTGTCCTGTTTCCAGTTCTTATGTGTTTTGTCCTGGTCTTTCTCCCAGAGGTCTGTAGATGCTATGGTGCTTCATGAACTGATGTTTGTCTTTGATGCATCTGAGATTTAATCTGCCAATTGCTCTGAAAATGAGGACCAAGGCTATAAAATGGTGATTTGGGCTAAATAAAATCAAATCACTTGGCTAAGGGACTTTATAGGCTCCATGGCCCGTATCACAAACGCAATTCTGTACTAGGTGTACCTGGCAGCTGGTACTCAACTTCCGTGTATTGGATGATAGCAATGAGGGTTGAAAGTAACTAATTTATAGATTATAGTGATCTCTGATTTGGACTAAAGAGTAAAAGTTTCCTAGTCAGCAGAAAAGATTTAGGCTTACCATTTATACAACCACTTTAACTTTAGCTACAGTATACCACACAGGTGTCATCAACCCTCAAACAAAATAACTTTGCTATTTACAAAGTATTTTAGTTATGTATAATATATTGAAATAGAACTCATTACTATGGAATATAATGCTGATTCCTTCACAGCTTCATTATCTAAAACATAATTTCTGTCAATATTTTACTATCAGGAGTTGTACAGAATGAACTATAGCCAGAGCTATCCTGGTTTAGGGAGTAATTTTAATATATAATAAAATAATCACAGTTAATAACTACAGTGGTATTTTAAAATGTAAGATCAGCAAATATCTTTCATTAAATTCCTGTAATTAAACTAGCCTTCCTTACAGAAAAGTAATAGAAAATGAAAGACAAGAAGCAGCTCGGGCACCTGTTAAAATTGGTTCGTTCAGGACAGCGCTCGTATTTCTATTAATTATGCTGCATAAACACAAGGAGCATCGATTAGAGACATTCTGCTAAACATACTGTAACAATGGCACAATGGCATCTAAATGCTTTATTTTATCTTTATTACCTCAGGGTAATGAATTGTAATGTAAAGAGCTGATAAGTAATTAAACTCATCAACTGTGGATTTAGAGATATTTTTAGTATCATATGATGGAAAATCCTCTCAAGAGTAGCAAGGATATATTTTCACAGCATATATTATATTCCTTAACAGGTCTCATGAGGGAGCACTTCATACTGTTTCTAAATGCTGAAATTATGAAAGAACACTGCATCTAACTTCAATCTTTTATTTCTTCTCTGCACCGGATCAAGAACTTCAGATAGAACTTGTTGTTGAGTTAAAGCCATTTTCTGCTGCCAAGTACCAACTAGGGTACAGTAGGTCTTCTGCCCACAGATACCACATACATGTCAACAGATAATGTTATTAAAATGGCCACGGTTCATCCTAAATTTTTTTTTTTTTATTGCTCCAAAACATCCCTTCTAATTTCCAGCTTAAGTTCATCCAAGACTAGTTTATACCTCTTTGTATGTCAGCCTTTAATCAAGTAGTAATTTTCATTCCTTCTTCCGAACTTCTCAAAGCAATGTGACAGTGCAATCACAGGCCCTTTTGGCTTCCAATCTGCTGAAATAAGAAGTCCAATCTCTTTTAGATTCCACTTAGATGAAATGCTCTGTTGACCACTGCTGGTCTTTTCAGAACATACTCAGCTCACCTATCCAGTAGGATTCCAAGATCTTGCTAGTGCCCTTTACAACCACAATTAAATCTCCCTCATCTCAGATGGTAACACCTGTCCTTAGGCAAATATTTTAATTTTTTTTAAGATGAAGAAGATTGATTGGTCAAGGTAATTTAACAATCAATTAATACTCTTCAGTCCTTTTCCTATTGAGGAACTCGGAGCTTATGAAGAAAAATGTTTATGATTACTCCTCAAAAGCTTGTCTATGCACCATCTATTATATTTTGTCCCAGTTCTACCAAGAGAATTCCTTAGAGCATCCAGATCTGATATTCCAGTTTTCCTTTGCACTGACATTCCACATTTGAGCATTACAGAGACTAGCTTGGATAGTGGTTGCAGCTTGGTTAAGGGCCCTGAAACAAGTGTATTTATTACAAACCATAAACATAGGAAATGGAAACAGTAAACTGTAAGCAGACGATAGGAAATGGTGGAAAGTAGACAGACACTGTGGGCTACAAAAAAAAATAATAATGAGCTACAGTTACCGCAAACGGCAAACAGTGATTTATCGTAATGGCAAACAGAAATCAACAACAATAATCTGCCCCTTTTGGCACCCTCACAGCATGCAGCAATAATAATAATTAAAAAAAAAAAAAAAGTAAAAACCACTTCCTACTCTCTTAAGCAAGAATGTCAATGAATGTTTCGTTCTATATCCTGACCCTCCTACTGAACAGGCATTAAGCCCAGTTAGAGCTCCACAGCTGAGCCAGCCTCATGCCTGCTGAGCAGGACTGGTGTATAGAAACCGAGGAACAGTGAGAGAGCTGCCCCTGCAAGCTCCATAGCCCTCACTTCATGCATACACCTGAGGATCCCTGGAGGTGATGTGGAGGAGGCTGAGCTTTTCTGAGCGACGGGCACAGAGCTCAGAGAGGGAGACTGAAGGAACGAATCATCAGCCATATGGGACCTGGCAGTTCTTTTCACTGCTGCTTGAACCTGATCATCATGTACTTGAGCTGCTTTATCCAGTCTGATGCTGCCTTCCTATTGCTTTGGGGGCTTTTCCTTCTCTCAGTTGTGTTCAGCCAAATGTCTGCCAGAAGAACTGTAAGTGAGAGCTGCTGCTCTTTGCTTTCTATACCTGAAATGAATGATTAATTGTTTCAGACATTATCTACCTCAGGCTTGGAAATCCACCTAAAGTTCCAAATTACCTACTAAGCATTCACTTCTTTCATATTATGTCCGTGTTCCAGGTTCCACCTCAGAGCAAAAATACGATTGCTTGGTGATTCAGCAATTCCATTCCAATCTTTGCATTTTGCAAGAAATTCCACTGAACTATACCTTTTTTCTCTGTTTCTTACAGCTTAGTAAGCATCCAGACAAAGGCCCTTTCTGTCTCTGTGGGGTGCTCTTGAGGAGCTGGTTAGCGGGTAAGACTAACAAAAAGCAATTATTTTAGCTAAGTCACAGTGTGTCCTGCTATGTTTTTCTTTTTTTTCCTGTCCTGACATTCAACATGTATGTAAACAATATATAAGCATACTTAGCCATTCCTTGCAAGAGACTTTAAGATCTACATAGAGCTCTGTATTAGTGCTAAATAATTTTCAAACTGCAGTGTCATGTACATCCATCTTCTATTCTAAAATAAAATGTACCTTGCTGTATTTTTGTTACACCTTTGTCATTACTTCTTCACCAATCTCTCACAGACGTTCAAGCTACTGCCCTATTCTTACCAATCTTCCATTTATCTTGCTTCTTTGTTTTTTGGGGGGTTTAGGGTCGTTTTGGGGCGGGTGTTTTATTCCAGCTAGTTTAGAACTGAATAATGAAATAAAGCACAGATCATTCCACAGAAAATTACTAGAAATGTTCTATTACTGGCTGATCCTGGCCAATACAATCAGTCTGTGTTTTGAAATCACTTTACCTGGGAACAGATCCAATATTTCATAGCATAACAGATGATTCCTTTACTGTACAACAATATCACCATTTAAAGTCAATGCATGATTATTCATTCCTGAGACATTTTTGGAATATTCTATTTAGAGGACCCTCAACAGTGAGATGGTATTTCTATCTGTAATAGCCTCACCATGTGAGAAGAAAAATAAAACTGACCTTCTGAACAGTGAGTCTTCCCTAATCAAAGCACTCTTTTTCCCGCTAAAGAAAACACACATTTTTCAATTCCTCAAGCAGACAGTACTTCAGATCATATCTTTGGATGAGGCTGAAATAATAACATGATCTGTTACGCTGAAGTATTGAAAGATTATTAATACTTAAAAGTACATTTTAGTGCAATTATCAGGAACTATATTGTGACTCTTCCCCTGCTACATATAAGAAAAATGTGTAAGAAAATGCACATGGGTCACTGCATACAGCAGATGAAGCATGAGAACGGGAGCTGTGTTCCTCTGCATTCTAGTCCTAGCTCTAACAATCATCATTTTGCTTCAGGCAAATCACTTGGAACTCCTTGAACGCAGCTTCTCTATCTATAAAATAATAAAAATATTTTACTGCCTAAAGCTTTCACCATAAATTAAAGGCTGTGAGAACTCTTATGTCTGAATTAAAAGGAGCTGAAAACAACTTTTAACTGCAAGTTTCCGGGTGAAATGCAATCCAGTGGCAAGCAAATGTAATCCAGATGAAAATCACTGGGATTTCATTAATAGCCTCACAGAGTCTTTTTTGACTGCATAAACTGTCAGAGTAACACCAGGCCCAAAGTGCTCAGCTAATTAAGCAGGTTTACGGAAATAAGATTATAAATTGACCTGCTGAGTTGTAGATGTACAGCTGAAATTAACATGTGTGTGTGTGAGATAAGAGTTTAACATTTCTGACGGTTCATCGCAATAGCTGTGCCTTCCTGTTCTGTCACCTAGTTTTTCCGTTCTCTGGAATTTCCCCAGTTTCTCACACATTCCCAGACTTCTAATACCCCATTTCAAAAGGCAGTGTTATGCATTCGTGATTCATGGAAGAGCAGAGATACGCTGAGTGGTTAGCTGGTCAATAGGATACTCACTACATCTTAGCCAAAGAAAGGACCGAACAGCACAATAACATAAAAGTGGCTTGCGGACCATATAAGCCTGGGCTAGATTCCACAGTGCCACTGAATTTTGCTCCATTTTATTTTACAGAGCTGTCTTCATGCCAGCCAGCGTAAGATCTATTTACCTACTTTGGTTTTTAAAAGGTCACCTTTTCCCATGATAAGAGCTGAAGTTCCATTTTATTATAAAAGCTTTAAAATGGAAAAGTGAAAGCACTATGCTTCTGCTCAAGTTTTACACCTACCTATTTATTACTTTAAAATACCTGGCCAAGAAATTCTAGGAATTAATATATAAACTGTATTTTTTATATAATATAGATTACGTTTACAGTAAAGGGTAATAAAATCAAGAGGAAAACCTATATGGACTAGATTTCCCTAAAGAATCATAATACCTGAAATTCAGGCTTTCTATCTTCTGTTACAGCTTAAATTTAAAAAAAAAAAAAAAGTCTGAACAAGCTATTACATAAATCTAAGAGATAACTGCATGGTAAAAATCTCTAACTGCAACCCACAACTATCTAAACGTCTATGAAAAAACATATGCTTTACATAAAAATAACTGGCATTATGTTACTGTGCAATGAAATCTCAGTATAAGTCATAGTTAATTATACATTCAGCGAAAAAGTGAATAATTTAACCCACATCTCAGATTAACTCAAAAGAACAAAGCAAAAAAATCCTTCAACCCGTTGTATCCCTACGCTGTATTTCTACACACCCATAAAAGGAATAAGCAACAAAAAGCCTTATTCTTTACTAATTGAAGGATACATCAAAACTCTCATTAAAAATGTTCTGAACTTGGATGATTACTCAAAGGTGAGATGGTATTCTATAATACTTTAAGGCCCAGCTAAATTGGCACCTGAAGTTTGGGTTGGAGTTTCAGAAGCAGGGTCCTATGGAAACAGGAGACTCCCATGTAAATTGTCCAACTGTCCTTTTTATTGTAACTAGGGAAAGCAGCAACACTACTCTGACCCATGCCATCCTTTTGATTCACTTAGAGTTTTTGTAAGTACATTGATTACTGAGATTTCAAGGCCAGGCTGGGCGTGGCCTTGGGCAACCTGGTCTAGTGAGAGGTATCCCTGCCTATGGTAGGGGGGTTGGAACTCGATGATCTTCAAGGTCCCTTCCAACCTAAACCATTCTATGATTCTATGATTTTAAGTATCTTAGTAAAAAGGCTGATTTAGATATGCATTTGTTTATAAGTGCCATAACTATCACAAGCCATTGCAATTAGTCTCCTTTGAGACACAAGGCAGTAATTTATTCATCTATCCACCCTTTGATTAGGGACTGTAATGGAGCCTACTCATCAGTCACCATTTTGGTCAATAGTGAAATGTGATCCTAATGTCAATGGCTTCTTAGGTATTTCTACAAAGAATTTGGTATTCTATTTTATTGCAGTTTATTAGCAAGCTCCTCATTATTTATGCAATTATAAATTAGAAGATTTCGTGGTTCTTTTGTTTATATATAGCACAGTGGCTAATTGCTTTTTGCTGCCCTGAGGAGATTAGGAAAGTCATCTTATTACCTACATTCATGATAATTTGATCAACTCATATAAAGGAAATAAAAACTTTACTTTCAACTCATGTGGAATGTCTGGGCTATTAAAGTTGAATATGCCTCAACTAAATTACAAATTAAAGTATTACTTCTGAAGTCTGGAAACCAGAAGATGTAGCCCAGTTCAGAGAAAAGCGTAGCCCTTTGCCGAACAGGAGATCCAACTTAACAGTCTTAATGGTTTCCTCTGGCATAAAAATCTATTATTCTCTTAATGTGATTATAGGATTATGGTATTGTATTTTGTATCAGAGAATTGGCTTGGTTTTACAGCTTCTGATCTATGGCCTAAGAGAACAGAAGTCATTCCCTCTTCCCCAAATTTCATTGTGCGCTCTGCATCACTTATTCTCATTAGTAAGATGTTCCAAAATCAGTACTTGTGCTGATCCTACCTATTTAGAAAGGTTTGAGATTATTTCCTGACCTTTTGGAGCCTGCAGGAGTGACTGGAATATAAATCATATATAATATGGTTGAATCATACTAATAAAGACAGGCATTCACATGAACACAACAAAGAGACACCGTACTATTAACATGTTGAGATAGCATCCACAATGATACAGGATGATGAACAGCCAAATAGCTTGGTTGTTCCTTTAATGTAAAAAAATGTTACAAAAACCCTTTTTCATTTCCTCCTCGTCTTTTCTAACACCAGATATTATCCCTTATTATTCTCGTGTACCTTTATACAGTCTAGCTATAATTAATGAATCATCATCTGAGATTATATCTAAACAAGATACCTCCCAATTCTTTTTGCTCATTTGAAATATTTTATCTTCAGCAATTCAGATTAAAAAGAAGTATAAACAAAAACTACCCAATGAACAAACACAGTGAAAAGACAGCCATCAAAGTGGAAAAAAACAAGGTGGCTATTAGGAAAAAAACCCCAAGAGGTGGGGGAAAGATGCAATCTAGTTCAGGAAAAAAATGCAGAACAGTGCATCTAGGTCACTAGCTGCTAGGTTTTGTACGCACCTCTATTCCTAATGGACGGTGTAGATCATGGGTCCTTTTAACAAGCAAAGTACTTTTT
The DNA here is from genome assembly GCA_017639485.1 of Pluvialis apricaria. NCBI lineage: Eukaryota > Metazoa > Chordata > Aves > Charadriiformes > Charadriidae > Pluvialis > Pluvialis apricaria. The sequence goes on from CM030012.1 coordinate 52,744,483, forward strand.
ACATATTTTTGTCATGTATAATCACTTCTGGAAAGACACTAAATTAAAACGTGGATAAAGCTTTGCAAACCAGAACTATTTTTGCAAACCTTCTGAAGATAAAAGTATCTTGAGATGTCAGACAGACATAAGATCTGCTTATCCTTATTGCAAATATCAAGACCATATTAGCTCTTCCATCTTCTGAAAATATAGCAATTATTTTTGGTTGTTCTGCGGTGCCAGCCAAGACAATGGAGTGCTTTTAGCGTATCTGAAGAAGTACATATATGCACACTGGCTTGAAAGATTTGATCCAAATCTCACTGAAATTAGTAGGAGATTTCCATTTATTTCAATAGTCTTTGAATCAAGGTGGCATCACTGGGGTTCTGGCGCGTTAATATTATTGCAATGTTGGATGGATTTTTGTTAGCACTTTACATAAAAGGACACTCTACCTACTGCAGGAAGCCAGATTAAGTGGAGATGAACATATAGGTTTAAAAAGACTTGCCCTCAAAGTGTGGCTTGCTTCATCTTTACTGAGTTTGAATTATGCTATAAAAAGAGCAAAGATGGAATGAAGTAGAATATACTGGGCAGTGTAAAACTAGATTGAAAGAAAAATGGAACAGCAGTAGAAAAATGGAACATACTAATTGTTGTGGTTTAACCCCAGCCCACAGCTAGGACCACACAGCTGCTTGTGCGGTTCTCCCCCTTTCCCCAGAAGGGCAGGGATAAGAGGGAGAAAAGGAGGGGAAAGGGAAAGGTAAAAAACCTCATGGATTGAGGTAAAGACAGTTTAATAGAACAATAACAGAAAAAGAAAATAACAATAATAACAATAATGACACAAGTTACTCTCACCACTCGCTGAATTGGTACCTTCCGGAGGAACAATGGCAAGTACCCGCCCCTCGGCTAACCCCAGTTATATACCGAGCATGACGCCTATGGTACGGAATATTCCATGGGCCATTCCATTGGTCTGTCCAGCCTCCTTCACAGCTTCTATGGGAAGCTGAAAAAAGTCCTTGAAAAATACAAACAACACCTGGCAACAGCTAAAACAATATGCATTCTTGACATTCCTTTCATACTGTATCTGAAACACAGCAACCACTAGAAAGAAAATTAACTCAGTCCCGGCTGAAACCAGGACAGTAATGAACACACAAACAGTAAGGTGTGTACATGGCCCTCTTTGAATAAGTTTCTTAAACAGCTGCTCAATTTTACATGCTAGGGTAACCCCATGAGCCTTAAGGCTTCACGATTTTCATAGACACAGGCACAGCTGTGTATTTGCATTGTGCAGGCATGCAGTACAACATTGTCCCAACATTGATTTGCCATACAGACCAGTGAGCAAACAGCGGCCCTTCTGACTTGCAAAAATTCTCACTATAATCACTAATAATCAAAACACTTTGCACTAATTCTTGAGTTGAATAGTCTTCCATAATGTATCTAGCCATGGTAGAGAAATCAATTTATGCATCGAAATGCTGATCATCTTCATATAATGTAGGTCCTCAAAGATTAACAGGATACTTGTGTTTGACGAGAATGTACCTCTTAATCATTTTACAGATTAAAAAAAAAAAATCTTGATGTATTCCCATAAATCTGCATTTTAGTGGCTAAAACTCTTAGAGGTAAGGATCTCATAAATACAGAATATATATTTAGGGAAATATTTTTAAATGGCAACATTTGGGCGGGGTGGGGGGGGGAGATACATTTAACATTCACTCATTCACTTTCCCGTTCCATCGAATGATAATGAGAATGTATAACGAACTGTGCTAATGTGCTTTAAGATCAGCTACTGTTAACAAAAGACATCATTAGACTCTTTCACTTGAAATGGAAGATTCTTGCTTACAGAAACATCTTTCTTCCTTAGTTACTCCCACGTGTATCTTTGAAACCAGCATCTTGGTCACCTAAGCAGCATCATAGTGGTGAAAGCATTGAACTCCTACTTGTACTGTACTGACGTAAAGTCCTGCAGTGATTTAAGACTAGATTTACCATTACATTTCTAGACCACCTAAAAAAGCCAACAGGGAGTTTGATTACAAACTCTCTGCAGTATTTGCAGAAGTCTCTGTGACTTCTCTTACACAATGTCACTTACCTTCTGCGAATGCGTGAGTGCTTGCTGTATTTGCAACCCCAAGTATGCATGAACCAGGAGAGAGAAATGCGATTATTCAATGTTTCAATCACACAACGCTAGGTAAAGTCAGAGCTGAGGACAGTTGCAATGCAGTAGAGAATGCTATGAGGAAACAATCTGACGAGTGCAGCATAGAGAGGTTTTTCTGTAACAAAAATTAAGAAGGGGGAGTGGGGAAGAGTATTTGTATGGCTTAAACATGGACAGTTAATTTGGGACATCACTACAGAGGAGAGAATGAGACTGTACTTTGGAAAAAGAAGCTGATTTGTCTCATTTGTCCCTACAAAGTCCTCTGGTAGCAGCACAATGTGAGTGCAAATTCATAACGTACTATAACCATATAAATGATTAAATGTACTGCAGAGGCAGGGGGTGAGGGGCATGGTTATAGCCCTGTATATTTCTGGATCTCTATTTCAGGTTCTTCTGTGCTTTGCAGTGGAAGTCCTATGTTCTCCTAAAGGTGACTGCTGTTATCACAGGTAATTCTTATGATCAAGATCTAGGACAAAATTCTCCCTCTTCTGTCTGCTCACCTGAAGACTCACAAGAATCAGTTCCTCAAAGTTCAGTTCTGAATGACTTCCCTGTGACTGTACCTTTCATTTAAGTTATTTCATCATTTTTCTTCTACCTGTTCGTGTACAGCTCTAAAATGATAATTTAGAAAAATTCTGAGATGGATACTTTTTTTTTTCCTGCTACCTACTTTTAGTTGTGCTTTTTACTTTCCCTTTGCACAAAGAAAAGTGAATAAGCTATATGCCACTGTGCCAGGGAGACACACTGGGAATTATGACAAATCTAGGCTATCTGTACTACAAGATATTTTCTTGTCATTTTACTAGGACTACATGCAACAGACAAAAATCAAGCTTTTCACGGTTCCGCAAGAAAATTATAATGATAGCACCCTGTGTTTCAGTTTAAACCACTGTTCTGCATTTTATACTGTTGATTTGTAGAAGAAAATAGAAACCTATGCAGAAGACTCTTTGTAACATCTTCCAGAGTTTAAGAACGATGCTCTTTTTCAGAATTACAGGAAACAGTTCCAGGAGAGCAAAAACTATAATGGGAAAAGGCTGTGCACTGCATTCTCTAGAAAGAGTGATTTTTATTTTTTTATTTTTTTTTTTTTTAAAAAAAAGAACTCTGCTGGTGTTTTCCCATAAAATAAGATAGTATACAAATAATTTCAACCAGAACAGAACTACCAGAATAAAGGCATGGCTACACTGCTGTTTTTCACTTAAGCCAGTTTAACTGTCATTCAGATTCCTTAGGCCAAAAAGATGTAATTAAGCTGCCATTTAACTGTCATTCAGATTCCTTGGGCCAAAAAGATGTAATTAAGCTGCCTTTCCTCTTTCTTCAGTTAATAAACATATAAATATAGAAGCATATACAGTAACACTAGCTCTTGTGAAGAGTGTTATACTGACAGACCAGAAAGCAAAACGATCTACAAAGACTGAGAATAGGAATGGCCCACATTATAATCTGAGACACAACATTCTGTATTTGGCATATTCCAATTCAGGATGTTTCAAACATCTTATTTGTACTTTCAGTCCAAATCTTTACTAAATTCACTAGATAAAAAGCGTGTCTTTTCCTAATGGAGTCAATACCAAAAGTCATGTGACATTTGCCCAGCAGGATTTTACACTCTGTTAAAGATGATGGAACCTCATTAGCCATCCTGAAGATTTGGTCTCACAGTAATTTTCCATTTTATCATGACCAGATTTCTAATTTCATCAGTAAAGGATAACTAAAGTAACATGTATTTACTCTAAAATTGGCATTACAACATAGTTCATTTATTGCTTTCATCTTATGCCTGGCATTTTATTGATCTTAATTTTATTATTGTGGTATCTTAATTTATTTTGTAAACTTGTTCTTCAGCTTAACTTTCTTCTACCTCTTCAGTATCACTCAAAACAGTGGTTATAAAATTTAACTGAGAAGCACGTAAGAGAAGAATGGGCCCTAATAACTCACTAAATATATTTTTCCAGTTGAAAAATTCTCAAGGAAAATAGAAGCTACAAATGCAGTTACTTAACATGTTGAACATCAGCCATAATAGAAGATTAAAAAAAAAAAAGTATTAACAATTTGAATTAAATTTGAATCGGGATTATGTCTTACCTTGGTTTGGGTTTAGTTAAGTTTCTGCAAGTATGTTTGGTAGGAAACATGGCCAGATCATACTACCTGCAACCCAGAGCACCCAGTTTCCATCTCCTGCTCTGCTGCAAACCTACATTATGACCTTGAGAACTTCATGTAGTTTTTCCATTCTTCTCTTTATATGCCTACACATTCTGTCTCTTGTTGTGATGGATTTGAAGCTGCCTTGTAATAACGTATTAATACTTCATGTTGACCCACTACAGGGAAGATGAATGTGTGAATAAATTCAGTGAGGTTCTGTCTGGAGAAGCAGGCAGGAAGAAAATGACTGCTTCAAGACAGGCATCTCCATACACAGTATTGTTAAGGAACGAACTCGGAGCTCTCATTTATAGTCAGCTTGTAAAACTGGTTTTGCTTAAAGAGCCTCAAGACAGAAGATCCCAAAGACTCGAAGCACAGATTTAAAATTGGATGCTCTCCAGGAAAAAGAAGAAGTAGTTCTTTCTGGGAATTAGATTCAGATATAGAATCTTAATGAGACTGTTAAAAAAGCTTCACCTGCCAAAGATGTCATCTATCCATGGAAAGATTTATGGTTAGGTAGATTTGTAGGCCTGCTTGCAAAAAGAGTGTTCCAAGCCTTTTTTCCTCACTGAAAGCTTTGTTTCTAGTATTAAAAGAAGCATTACTTTGATGAAGAAAGGCTCTTGCCACACATTCTACCAAGCTACCTAAGCCTGTGCAGCACCCACATTGAAAATGCTCCAGCAGTCTAGTCAAGAGATGATAAACAAATGTACTTTTATGGATAAAGGATTCTCCGGATGAAGAATTTGGCTGTTGAAGGGTTTAGGTAGATGGCCTGAGAACATCAGCATTTCATGGTAAAGAAGTCTGGAAAAAGCAATATATTGTCTATTTTAAAATGAGAAGGAAGAAGCGAGTGTAGAAGAAATTTAGGGGTTATCAGCCACCCATTAATATTTCAGCTGCTGTAAAAATACTACAACAAGTTATCAAATAAATTACTCAAAGGCAACTGGAAGAAAAAAAAAAGGAAACAACACACCTCTGTACCGCTGTAAAACCCCACTCGGAAAGCGGTTATCTCTGGCTCCCTATCGGTAAGAAAAGCCTTTGGACTGGAGATTTACATGAGTCTCTCCTGTGCCCAGTACTGTTTGATATTTTCATCAGCACCTTCCCCAGTTCTATGTGGCAAATGTACTGCAGTTTACTGAATTCAGAATACATGGGTAAAAACTGGGAAAATGGAATGGAAAAAGGATGCATTTTTTTCATCTGTCCACAGAATCTAAAAGTGATGATTGCAGATGTTAAATTCAGTTTATACTTGTAAGGCAGCTTGACAGCTATGTGGAGTCTCAGCCTTGGTCTAACAGTAGGGAAACAGTGACATCCCACCCCGGCAGTGGGGAAAAAAAAAGTAAAATTCAATGAGTCCAAGAAGGCAGGAATAGATACCAAAAACCTTTATACCATAATATACATCTGACCTTTAAACCATGATGATTAAATCCTTTGGAGCAAGTACATTTTTTTCTTGACTATTTTTTGAAAGAATGCTTTCCACAAGGAAGACCCCATCTCATTCTGAGGCCTTTAGGCATTACAACTACATGAAGAACAGGTTATGAACAACATGCTTGCTCTCTAAATCTACTGTAGGTGTATCTCAACATGCAAATTAAATATGCAATTAAAAGCATACTTTTGTTCCTATACAGGATTTCATCCAAGTCTTCTTTTATTTCAGTGATGTGGCTTTAGTTTCTTATGTTCTTTTCTTCTGCAAAAACTCCAATATGTCTAAACCATGATTGGTTTTGTGCAGGGGAAATTTTAAGGATTAAGGCAAAGGTTTTTAAAACAGTGCTGCAAAAGCAGAACCAGCAGTTAAGAATCTCATAAGCCAACAAAGAAAATCAGTAGTATAAAAGATGAAAACATCACTAAACGTGAACTAAGACTACTGTGGTACAGTGGTACATGGTACAGGATTTCACAAAGTGATGTAGGGCAAAATTTAGTCAAAGGATCTTAACCCCAGAGTCCCAAGGGTGGTTTTCTTTAAATTATTTTTTACTTTTAGGAACCTAACTCCCAGATATTAGACAGTTTGCCAAAAATGAAGTCCTACAGGGGGAGGAAGGGAATCTCACCAGCACCACTACTCACCACCAACATTCCCTGGTATGGTATCCACATCATAACTCAGAAGAGAGGATACAGATAGGACAGGAGAGGATACAGGATACTTTTTGTCAAGCATCATGGCAAGGTCACATTCATTGAGCTCTACCTTCATTTTCTGAGCCTCTCAGTTTCTAAAGAAGAGCTAATCATTGTGAAAATGTTAAAGACGACCGTGAAAACCAATGTTGTTATTACAAGTGTGCTGCTTCTGTTACAAGTTAGCTACCTGGTCTTCATAAAAAGAAATTAGAAAGCCAAAAAAAACCACCCCAAAAAAAAAAAAAAAAAAAAACCAACTTCCCCACTAAGTGACAAGAAGTCTGCAAGTGAACAAATAATTGAAAATAATTATTCAGAGAATTATTTTGTGTCAGAAAGCAGAGCACCCAGAAGAAAAAAGAAAGCAAGAAAGAGTTTTAATAGACTTTAAAGGGCATTTTAGGATAAACAGGCCAAAATTAACTAGCTTAATTGTAATATAAAGCTAGTATGAGGTGGCTGGAGGGAAAAAGTATGTTATTGTGGGACTTACCGGACAATCTTCTGGGGTTTTTTTTTCAGTTTGTATCAACTCCACATAAAACCCAGAAAACATAAGCCTTTGCTGTGCTTAAACCCAAATGAATAAATTCCAAGTCCACAAAATACCCATAAGTATTAAAAAAAAAAAAGACATTTATAATCCTGACCTGAAGTGAAGCCTACCCTCCACCCATATACAAAAGCTTCAGAGCTGAAAACTGCTGTTTAGTTTTATTTCTCCAAAGACAAACCAAACCAATATTTGACATATTCATAGTGCAACAGTTTTGTTTAGTTACCAGTTGAAGAATCAGCTATACTAAAATTAAACGAAAGGAACAGCGTTATCACATGGCTGTTTATAGTGTGAATCTAGGATAGAACGATAGCTGTCTCTTTAAGGAAGCAGCATACATAACAGGGGCAAGCATTTGAAGGAAACTCAATTAGCCACACTACTTTTATACTTGCATCTGTCCACATCTAGCATCTCTCACTATCTGCACTTGGCCCAAACATCATTTCTGCACAAATTACATCAATTTGTGCCTTAAGTAATTTTTATAGCTTCATGTTCCACAGCAGAGCAAATCCAGCCTATCTGCTTCAGCCTTTTTAAAGTCTGCCCTGTTTCCTTTCTCACTTCAGCATTGAATCTGGTCCATCCTTCTCTATCACAGAAGTCTCCTCTCTACTTTTTTCAAGTTTTCTTGCACTTGAAGCAAGCCCCCTCTCTTCTCTGTAACTTAGAAAACTTTACCTAGTTTTTACAGATTGCCATACTTCATCTGTTTTTACTTAGGTTAAGACCTTTATAGTGCAGAATGTACGTTTTTTCAATGCATGCAGAAGCCCTGTGTAAGTGTATAGTTCCTATTGCTAACATGTTATTACTGTTACAATTCACGTACAATCCAGATTTCTTTCTGAGCATATTTCATACCTTTTATCATTCACTTTATGTACAAAACTTTCCTCTTACTGGATTTTAGTGCAAAGAATTGATTTTAAAAATAGAAAGTATGAATATTTGCTACTGGTCACCTTCTGTGCCAACCAGTTGTTACAGTACTCAGTTCTAAACACTTAATCCTTCAGACAGTCGGGTTTTGAAATCCCTGATATATCAGCCACAGCAAAAATATCTTAAAAGCACTTTCTATATATACTCTGGTCTCCATACAAAGCTTGTGATGAACTTTCTGCACAAACCATAAAAAAAATCCATTCACACTTTAACCTGTTCTATAAAATCCTATCCCCTTTCCAGCATACTAGGTTCTTGAAAGTCCTCTATGAGTTTTGCAAAATTGAGAATGGAAAATAACAGGCATCTTTTACAAGCAATTTTCTTCTGTATGTTTGAGAATTCCTGCAATCCCAAAGGCAAAAAAAAAAATATCTGTTTTTCCATTTATCCTGCAAAGAGCCTTCCTCTATGAATTCTGGTAGCTACCACCCTTGTCATAAATTCATTCTGCCTACAGGACAATTTCTACAGGAATCTAAACTACTGGTAACACAAACAAATTTGCAGCAATTTATATCTTCAAGTCACAAGTGTAATAAACCAATCTATAGCAGGAGCTCATGCATTTCCTCTACGTATCCACCTACCTCTCCATCCATTACTTGGGCAGTCTGAAAATTCTAGACTAAATGCACACTTGTCAAATGTTTCTTCATTATAAATACTATACATAAAACCACTGCCAAACCCCTTATTTATTATTTTAAACTCTTTGAATGACGAAACCATGAAAAAGTTGAAAATATGATGTATTTACTATTGCCAAAGCTTTTTCAAGTATGATCAAGTAAATTTCAGCCATTCAAGAACTGCAATTATGAATTGCAGAGGAATGCTGTGAATTAACAGAGTCTGAAACTGTGCATTAAGAATTTAGGAGAAGATAATGATGATGATATCATGTAAACCTAGAAGAAAAGATAAAATGAGAGATTTAAATGTCGGATGATGAAGTAATTGAAGTTGACAAAGTTGATCAGAGTTAACAAGGCAGTATTGTAACTTCTTTGGATCTGAGGAAACTTTAAAATAAATGGTTCAGTAAACACAGGGATGAAGAATTAAGTAAACTATGAGATGGGGATCTTGCCAGAAATCACTTGTATTTAAGCATGAGCTCAACAAATTACCTGGAAACAACTGGAACACGTTGTAAGTACAGAGCCTTAAAAGAGTTTGTAATTCACTCTTTATTCATTCCAAAACATGACAGCAGACTAAATGCTGGAAGCTGAGAAAGTGTTTCGACATGCACGGTTATTACTGCATCTCTGCTAGCACCATCACTAAAACATGACTGTCTTCCAATGAAAAATAAAGAGCCAGTTGAATCAAAAAATACAGTTCTTGAGCCAGGTCTTAAAAAAGTGAACAGTCTCACTGACATCAGTGACTTCAGGTTTTGTCCATTAACTTCAATAAAGAGTAACACAAAATACTATTTATTCATTTGTAGCAATACAGCTATAGAGCTAAGTACTTGTTTATTGATATTTAGTTTAATTACACACTTTGGGGCTCTTGTAAACTTTCTTATAGATATTATAGAAAAAAAATAGAATTTATCACAGTAAGTAAAATTAAGTAGGGAACAGTAAAACCTTAGATTTTGCATGCATATTATTCCAGGTATTACAGATTGCTACTGGAGATGCATTTCAAGTATTTTAAGTAAGTTCTATACCAATATGAGAGATACAGTTTTGAGCAGTCTTACAGCGGTAAGAAGTTACTCTGAAAGAGTCAATGCGCCAGAGGAAAGAATATATAGACTGAAGATAATTATCTCAAAGACTTTTATATAATTCAAAGAAAATTTTTAAGATCGAAAGCTTAACAATATACTGTTTTGCTTTAAAAATGGTGACAGTAAGGTAGAGCTCAAAACACGCCTATAAAGCACTGCACTGTGAGCCTCATAGCAATAATTTTATTTTTTTTACCAACATTATCATTTATATCATTCATGTGATCCAGTGCATTTCCAGCCAAGTGGAAAAGGTCAATATCAATACTGATCCTAGGGGAATTCGGTAAGGTGTTCGTTTGGAACAGAAAATGTAACTATCCACTATAGCTTGTCAAGAGCTCTGTCACATTCTCAGTCTCTGCAGTCCTTAAACCTACATAGGTGATTTTTTTCTAATAAAATATGGTTCAAGCTGAAATACAAGTTAGCATATTTCAGTATGCATGTAATGAGGTGCTTCTTTTTCAGATAAGGGAAGAGAGAATGAGGTGAAGCTACATGCTTGCTATACAGGACCTGCTGCATGGGTAGATGCCATCTCTCGAGTGTCTGGGATTTATCATCAGTATGCAAGTCTTCCTGAAAAGGAATTTCAGACTTCAAACCTATAAACTTTACTGTCCTTTGCTCACAAGTCAACCTCTCGATACTGTACATAGTTTCTCCTACATTATTATTATCTGATTTTGAGATAACCTTAATTCAATGATGTCTCTTATGAAGGACATAATATAATGAAGAGATTTAATGTAACATAACACGTATACTTCTATATGGTATGTTGGTGCATAAGATGGTGTACTGTATAGTCTGTAAAATGTCCTTGAAAGATCTGCATGATTACATATAAACTTGAAAAAAAGAATAATGTATGATGGCACTAGCTTTGTAGCAACTGCGGCCTCTACAATTCTGCTTTCTGCTGAAGTAAAAAGAAACCCAAATATATCGGTATGGTCTTCCTCCTCAGTTTTCTACCCCAAAACCTGTAACACTGTCTTAGCTTCCACAATAGGATAGGAGGGGGAAAAAATGCAAAACCTCTTCGGCTAAATCATGTAAGTCTTTGAATATATTCATCAATACTCTGACTTGCACATGAAAGTGAATAAGAAGCTAGTGCAGTGTTTCATTACTGATGTAAAATCTGTAAAAATTGCTGCTTATGAAAGCCAGTATTTCAATGCCATTATTGTAGCAGAAGATTTTCTGTAGACTCACTTTGTAAGGGGAGCAAACATAAGGTTTACTTTCAAATACCTCTCCGTGTTGACTCCTTCTCATAATTTGAAACAGTAGGAGTATGTGTCATTATCTGCTCAAAAAAAATCACACATGATCTGTACAAGTATAATAATACATTACCATTTCATTGTCATCACAAGGCAATTGTAGGTGTGCATAGAAGTACGTTGTATAGCAACAGTTGTTTCTCTATGCAATGTTGGCATTTAGTGGTAGGATGGTTTGAAGGGTAATCTCAAGATCCAAGAGGAGGTTTTTGTGTTTCAGTTGAAGTGCTCAAATTTTATATTAAGTAGGATATTGGTATCAATAAATGTTAGTTAAGCCATTCCATTTCCAAAGTACTCATGTTAAGCATAACTACCTGTTTTACCTATAGGAAACTCTTTTGCAGCTATGTTACAGGCTGAATGCTTTAGTGATTCTAAAGATCCCCCTTTATACTATATATTATTTCTCATAATTTATTGCATGCAACAGTTACAGGTTTCACTGTAGTACCAACTCTTTTCCTTCCTCAGACACTTCTCTAGATATTAGCTCAACTCCCCTCTACCCAGGTAGGGACAGAAGTAATAGCATTCTGCATTTGCTAAAGAGCAAAAATGAAACCTGAATGTTTCCTCATGGTCAGCTAAACCTGAACGTTTCCTCTTCCTCTGGTGCAGAGCATCCTTCCTAAGAGCAAAAGTTACTACCTGATTCCCTAGGACACCTTACAATGGAAGCAGGACATGTAACTTCAACACAATGTTGTCCCCTGAAAAAGACAGAGAACTGAAAGAAGCATAAAGAGCACACTACATAGAACTTACATCTGGCTCCACATTCACCGTAACAGGCCAAGTCATCACTGAAGCCAGCTATGCATCTGCTTCTTCTGGCATTCAGAAACCAAGGAACATAAGACCGTATTGGTCGCATGCTGCATAATTTTTCTAAGTATCTATATCTCTGTCATGTTTGATTTATGACATTTCCACGGCACTAAAATACTTTGTCTGATCTGACTTTTTAGATAAAGTTTTGAAATATTTGACAAATGTGGTATGTAACATCACTTTTTAGTAAAATAGTTGTACTGTAAAGTAATAGCTGAACCATTTACTTTTTTTTGCGTGGTCACAAATTATGCAACTAACTGGTTTTGTTTGATTCTTATTGGAGCCTCCGGTGACACGATGGGGAGTTTTGTTATTTTGAGCTTGAATCTGTGTCCTGTATGTTTACAGAGGTAATCTTCCACCATACAAAAAGGACTGAAAGAGACTGAGAATTAATCTTCTCACTATGTTTCCTGTAGACTACCCCACAGGAGCTCATCCCCAATGCAGTTAAGTAGTCTACAGAATGCAACAAAGAGGACACGTCCCCCAGTAATCCACTTCAGGCTTCATAAAAATCTCAGAGATAGCCTTGACATGCTCCAGAATCTGCAACTTGACCGACTCCCCTGTCGCTTAATCCTCTTCTCCTCCTTCACAGAGCTGTTGCTGTATTTGCCTGCCACATATCACATCACCTTACACCTTCTTGTCTTCTGCCCCAACTAGTATCTAGTAAAAGAAAGACACTAACACATCAATCAAAATAGACAGACCTAGGTCTGCTTCCTTCCATTCTTATCCCTCCTCACTCGATATTACTCTTGCACAATAAGAATTTTATCTAGCTTCCAGGTAGGTAACCTACATTTTACCACCACACTATCATATGCAAAGCCTTTCTTCTCCGAAAAATGAAACCTTTCATATAATAATCGAGGAGTTGTTCTTTTTGTTTGGTTTAGTACATTTTCCAAAACATTCCTGCACTACAGAAAATGATCATAACATTCAAAATAAAATTGTAAATATTCAGCTCCTCTCCTAAGGGTATAAAACCACTAAAAAGATTTCATAGTCATATAAATTATTCATCCATTCAGAAGAAAATACTGTAGAACATATCTAGCCAGGTTGCACTCAATAGCTGTAGGATTTTACAGACAACAGTAAGGGAGCAGCTCGAGAACTTGCTCTTGGGTGCCTATAGCAACCATCAATAATACAAAAATCCCCAAATTATCAACATTACTGAAATTTTCTAAGTATATATGAAATTAGGTTGTTAAAAAAAGGGCTGGTGTATTGGGGGAAAAAAAATCTTACAGCAGAGAAAAAACGAAGAAAAGGAGCTGGCAACAGTCTAAGACAAATATATTTGGTGGCTAAAATCTATGTATTCCTGGAACAGGAAAGTAAATGGCAAATTATTAATGCAAAGTGGTGACAGCATGATGCTATGTGAGTCAAATTGCCTGTTATTCTTAAGAATGCAATTAATTTTGTAAAATGTTGTGCTAGGCTGACAGATGCTTATCAGAGAAGTTTAAGAACTGGATGAAGTGCCACAAAATGGCAGTGGGATAGGAAATGCTGAACTGCCTGATTTTAGGTAGAAAGATTGGCAGCAGAAAAATGAAAACAAGAGAAAAATGGGGAAAAAAAAAAAAAAAAAAAAAAAGATGTGGAATGTGACATGCCTTTTAGTAGTGACATTTTTTTGCAATGCATCTGCTCCTCAATTATGCTTTAAAAGAGAAGCCCTTTCCCAAGGTTGAGTTTCAGGTAAGAAAATAAATGAATAAATGCATGTATTTTGACACATTTTGCTTATTCCCTGTCTTTTTCAGAAATGGATTCTATAATACCAATTCTTCTAAAACTTTAACCTTGGCTTTGCTCAGGAGTAACACTGAGGCTTTATTCCAAAATAGAGGGCATTCTAAAAATATTCAGTTTACTTGTCACTTTCTAAAAACTAAAGAAGTCATCTGTCTATAGGCCCTTATGTACCTTTAACTATTACACTGAGAGCCTATTCCCACATCTACCATGCAAACCACCTCTGAAGTACTTCAGACTATACTTTAAATACTTCATACCGGCTCTCAGTAAGAAAATTATTTAAATACAGAGCTCCTTCTGATGTTTAGAAAGAAAAATTGTCATGGTCAAAGATGACAGTTTGTTCCTTTTACTTTGAGAAGAAAAAAAAGATTTTTCATAGTCATTTGATCTGTCTCAATTCATTTGCAAAAAAAAAAAAAGGTTTCTTGCTATCATAGTGATCAGTGGTTTTGAAATTATGGTCTGACCTCAAGATATTTACTGTGTACTATCTGTGGTCTGCCTCCCGCTTCTCCCATGATTTTGGAATACTAAAAATTTACTGCTATATATTCATTTATTAAGAATTAACTGCTTAATCTTTACAATTTCACTGCACAATTCAGAGGGGGAATCCTGCTAGCAGTACAGTAACAAAAAGGATATTAAGACTGCCATTGACTAATTATTTTTTTATATTGAGTTGCTCAACATATTATATAAATGTTCTTTCATTGTTGAGATCTCTTTCTTTAAAGCAGGGGCACTTTGGAAAGCTTGGTGACGTTCCCTTCTGATATTTTTGAGATACAAGTAAGTGGAAAAAAATCCCGAACTTTGCTGTAATGTATCTCTGAGCCCATTTTATAGAGAAGAGCCAAGTCTGATCATCTGAAAGTTTGAGACTAAAGAGAGTCAGTAAATGTCAATTATTTACCAGCAATTGTTCCTGTAATTTAAGATTTACTATGACCATTTTTCTTTATTTTTTAAAACTTAATATCAAAGCCAAGAAATGTCACTTAAAAAAAAAAAAAAAACAAAAAAAAACCCAAAAAAACAAAACACAACAGTAAATTATCCACTGAATTGGAAACTGGTTTCTAAAGTATTTTTGATTGAAAGAAAACTTATTTTCATTAGAAATAACAGTTAAACAAAACTGCTGCAGATCCTGACTTTACAAAGTCTGCTTTGTAAAGCATAATTTCAGCAAAGCTGCTGCATAGCTTCAGGAGGGACTAAAGAGTTCAGTCTAGTATTTCTTTTGTAAAGTACTCCATGATATTCTGTATAGTGCTTCGAGTACTGCATTCCTCCAGACCTAGGGCTGACCCAGATTTACCCATAGGTTTTGTACCTGCTGAAAACCTTCAGCTGTTAGAGCATGCAGATCAAGGGTGATAATTTCCTCCATCTAGAAAAAGAGATGGGGAAAAAGGACAAATACATGCAAAATTCAGAGAACGTACATTTGAAATAAACAATAAAACCCAAGAACTTAACGTTTGTCTGCAGCTACTCAAGTTTAATCCCACAAGTAACTCGGGAATCAGATGGAAAGGAATGAGGGCAGAATTTTGGCCGCTGCCTTAAGAACCTCAAGGCTTGAAAAAGTCCTAAGACTTTCAGAAACTAGATTTCAACTATGCTGAATGTACAAAGGCGTCTCACAAAATGTAACAGACAGCCCCAACCTGTTTGGTTTGGATTTTTTCCAAAAAAAATTTACATACCCATTTTCAGGCACGGTAGCTAAAACTTATAAAGAAAAACTGTCTGAAATTTGAGGGCAAAGAAAGGCAGCCTGTTAGCTTGTGCTGCATAATTATTTCTGCTCAGGAATGCAGAGGGAGAAAATTCAGAGTTTTTGCTTGGCCGACGAGATCCTTAACTCAGTCACACCTTCAAAATTCCACTGTCTCCAGTAATACTGCATAAGCATAACCAAGAATAACATCCAGGACCAAAGGCTCTCGAGAATATGTCAATGTAAGACACTAGCCAAGGATAACAATCAGCACAGAAGAATGTGTTGTGAAATTCCCCCATGCACCATCAAAGCAGAACTAGTGTGGTTAAAATAAAAACGTATCTATATGCTGGGAATGAATATGGAAAAATTATGTTTCTCAATAAGCCAGGATCCTTGAAGATCCAGGAAATGTGTACCCCAGACTATCTGGATAGGGGTAGAAGGAAGAGTGTGCTTCTGTTGTCTTTGACACTGCAGAATACTGTCAATTCTTTTTCTGAAAAACGTAATTGTGAAGAATGTCACAGGGAATGCTGTTCGCTGAATCCTGATTTCTGCAACACAGACATAAATCCAGAGAAATTCCATTGACTACCGCTGTGAAAAGTCTACTAAAAGTCTATCTAAAAATATTAAGACTAAGAAAACAAGAAAGGATAGTAGTAAATGGATATAAATCAGTTGAGTATCTCACACAAATGGAGCTAAGCACAAAGAATAGGTAGAATACACACTTGAGAACAAAACAATCCTATATTATGAAAAATAGTTGATACACTGAGAAAGTCAAGACTGTTGCAATGATAGGTGCATCCATGGAGCATAAACTGAGTTAACACCCCTGTCACATACTCAGCTTTTTGACAAAATTACTGTACAGCCACAGTAAGGCTGATATAAGGGTTGATCCACATGTTATAGTCTGCCAGCACTGTAAAAACCAAAATTTAAAACCTATATAAAAATATAAAAACCTATATTCCTACCTTTTGCATACGTGCATGGATCTGAGAATACTTTTTTCTTCATCTTGGACAATAGATATTTTCCTTCTTTAATATTACACCTGTCAGGAAGGTTCACATAGTGCTAGCAGAGAAGTTTTCATTATTTCAGTATCTAGATTCTATTCATTCACTTTCTATTAAATAAAAAAGTGCCGAGTCACTTTATAGACAAAAAAGAAGATTAGGTAATGGTACAAAATGCCTACAAACAACAACTCAGATTCCGTAACACAGCACAATTGGACAGTCATGATTGAGCAAAATTTAATGAGGCAGAGATCCTTACCTGCACATAATCTGTGGGTTAATAACTTACTCATGACTGAAAGGAATATTTTAATGTTTAGAAGTATTAGAAAATCCCAATGCATAACTACAACCTAAACAGATATGGCTCGGTGATGACAGGCCACAGAAAATGAAAATGAAGGAATGCAAATCCACAGGCAAGAAAATAACAGAATTTGTCTGGAATGTAGCACTAATATATAAAGAATTATCCTTTACTTGAGCAGAAAAAAAGTATTTAAATTGTAAAACATAATGTTCATACTGTGACACACTTACATGAAGAACCCAGTAGTATTATGGAATAATGGTAGAAGCAGCACATGCAAAGCAATGGCAGCACATCAATTAATATTTCCTCAAGTATATGACAAATCGCTCAATGAAAAATGTTGCTTCCACTAGAATTAGAAATAATTAGAACTAGTTATTCAATTAAGTGTATTTCACAGTCTTCACCTTATGAAGCATATGCCCATTGCAAATCATTAACTTTTTCAGTTTAAATACATTTTTCCTCAGCAGCTCTAATAATCAGCAGCAGACAAATTAAATATATATATATATATATTTACCTCCCTACTGAGGCAAAAGAGCATACACACAGGAAATATGAAACAGGAAAAAAAAGACAGGAAGGTAATTAACTTTCAACATTACATACTGAAGGAATTGTAGCACTGTACATGCCAAGGGCGATATCTTCATGATATGTAGAACTAAAAGTTGGAGGGACCAGGTGTGTATTTCATACGGTTTAAGGAACACTTTATAAAAAGCACTATCTGCAAAGGCCTATTACAGAGTTTCAGGACTGAAGCAAAGGCTTCAATCAAAGCAAGCTGCATATAGACTGAGAAATCCATGGAGTTCAGGGGCCTGGACTGAGGGCTTCCCACAGCTTTTACTGTCTTCAGCAACACTAAACATCATTCACTAAATTATAATTTGAATAAAATTAGGATCAAAGGACTGACTTCACAAACACAAGCTCAGAAGAGCTGTCACCTCTGAATTGGACCTCCCCTTTGCCCCAGTGGCTCCGCAGGAGCTGTGACTCTGTATGGTGCTACCCCTCAGCAATGGTCTGAGGGACAGGTAACATTCCTCCGTACTCATATGGCAGTGATGGGAAACGCAATCTATGAGCATAGGCTACAAAAGACAGAGTAAAGCAACGGTTGGAAGACAGTAGAACAGCAACCAGCAATTTAGCAGAGAGCCATAGGAATTGTGTTAGCTCGACAGAACAAGAGTAGTGATATTAAAGGATCCACACACTGCTAATACAATGTGTTTTGTAAGCACATCTGTACAAATGTGTAATTGTGCTGACCAGCTGAATTCTTCCATTACTTTCCTCTCTTCTCCATCTTACTACTCTTTATGCACATGGATATGTGTGTACACATAACCAAACTGTGCATTTATGCTTAATCTTGCTTTCTGTCTTCATTCTGTTTCAGGACTCTCAGCTGCAAGTTAGAACAATGTCCATGTGAGTTATCAGCATTGTTCTACTTTATATAAGTCCTGCCTCGCTTAGGAGGACTGCACTGATAAAACTAAGAGAAGAATCTTAACACAAGGAACTAAAATATTTTCTAGTTATTAATCTGTGAATTGAGGATAATTAATTTCATCACAAGTAGCCTTAAACTGTCTCTGAATATATTAATTAAAACACCCAACATTGCAAATATCAGTATTTAAAAAAAAAAAAGCAACAGTGAGCATCTTTTCTGAACAGACACCTATGTCTGCATAGACATCCTGACCCTGTATCTAAGCTACTTATATAGCCCCATCCTTATCACTGCCTCATCACCTGCAATGTAGCCATCCCACTGCAGAGGGTCACCTGGCGTACACAGTGGTTTCAACAGTCTGCCCAAGTTTTAAGCTTACAAGGTGCAAAATCACACAGAGCTACCAGATCATTCTCCCTCTCACAGCTCCAAAACTCTGGTTATAGCAAATCACTGGTGGGCTTACGGTGTAACAACATTTCCTTTTCTCCATCTTCACACAGAATGGCTCCAGGAACAACCCTATAAAAATTTTGATGTGAACTTCATGTGATGTTAAATAATTTTAGTCCTTTAGTTCAGATAAAACCATCAGTAAGTAATGCATATCTTGAACAATACTGTAATCAAAACCCCATAATTAAAACCGTATGGACACACTGACAATTTTCAATAAAACAAATGAATACACAATTTTTTGTTCAAGGGCATAGAAAGTAACTTTACAAGAAAAACTTAGCAGAATAAAGGAAGTGCATAAAGTTCCAATATTGCTACCTTTGGTTAGGGTTTCCCTTGCATTGATTTTATTTCCGAAGCTGTGTTAAAATTTTGATATTTGTTTATGATTTTGAAATACAGGCTGAAGAAATTATAGCCATTTATTAAAACTAAAATACTGAGATAAAATAAAGAAAAAACTAAGTAAACTTTTAGACCAGGCATGAGAAAATATTCCTTTCAGGTTTGAGCTATAGCTTCTTGGCACTAGTGGTAACTTTCCAATATGTACTGACATCCTTGTCATTATACCAAGTATAACAACAAAAATATTCTTCCCTTTAAAGCCACCTATGAGACGTGGTCTGCTAGATGAATAGATGCCTTCAAAGCAGAGCCTGGCTCTCCTTAGTCTTCAACTTCTACCAAGAGATATGTTTTCTCTCTTAACAAATTAACCTGCTGTTTACTTAAGCAAAGAACTAGATATCTTAAATGTTCTGAGCACGTCGGAGAGATATTGCCTCCCAAGATGGCAAAAGAAGCAAATAAGAATCTGCTGGCAAGCTGCTCTGAATGGATCCCAGGTAGCTTGTCTTGTGATGAAACTTTCACTTCAGTAGAAGGCTAAATATCAAGGCTACATAAATCCTTTTATTCACACAAGCAGAAGTCAATAAAAACTGTCATCCTGAATTCAAAAAAAGGAGACCAACTCACTGAACCTTTGAAAATTTACCTCTAGCCTTCCAGCATACAGTGAGTAAAATGCACAGGGATTAAATTCATGAATATGGCTAGGCACAGCAGTAAAGGCGATGCTGATTTTCACCATTAATAAACTATTAACACTAATGACTAATGATTTTAACAGAAAAATTCTCTGAATTATTTTATTTAGAAAATTAACGAAAACAACAAAACATTGTTTAGGAAGCTGAATTAATGTCGGTCCACTGAAATAGCAGCTGCACAATTTATTTCATTCCCGCCAACAGATCCAAAGTTGATAAGATCCCTCAAGCAAACAGAATCCCAATGCACAATCAAGTTTAAATTTGAGTACATGATTATGCTCAGTCCACTATTTGATTAACTTAATCCTGATCTTTAGAACTGGCTTCTTTCACCAAGTCATTCCAAACCACTGAGCTGCTGAGAAATAGAAAGCTTCTGAAAGTGGCACTTATAGACAGAAAAGAACATTTTTCATTCAATGAAATCCATGGGCTTCCTTAATGTATGCCTCCAACTGAACTGATTTGATTAAAGTTTTGTTCCATTTTCTTTTAATTAGCCAGGGCAGCTTAAATTAATTATTAGTCTTATGTATGGAAGCAGTACCAGGAAGTTCCATGCAGACATGATACAGATATGACATTAAAAAAAAAATATGTTTAGTCTAAAGATTGTTCAAAGTTACAAAGCAAGATGCACTGAAATGTATTATTGATTTAGTTTCATTGTTAAACATTTTAAAAATGCAATCCACAGTTTAAAACCCAGTGCTTTAAAAGCCATCGTGGTCAGTGCTGCATAAAAACCTCTACACAAAATTCTGTCTAATGATGCTGGGTGTTACGTAGAAGGGTAACACTCCGCCGTCACTAGCCTGGAGCAGTCATTGCTCTCCTGATTACAAGGACAGAGTCTGTACACAAATCTGGCTCAGAGACAGAAAGGCAAAAGCCTTCCGTTATCCGCCTCCAGTACCTATTTGCATAAAGCTAAATACAATCTAGTACACATTTAGATAGGAGCATGTTCTGAGTTACTCGAATTCCACTGAGCTGTTCTCTGGCATAAATAAAAGCAAAATCTGGTGTAAATTGTGTATGTGTTGGCTGTGCTGCTAGGAGATATAGGCACTTCTCATGGACAACTGGACTGTTGAAAGTTCTTGGCATATTTGTTCATTGTTAAAGCAGTTAAATACACTGACCTAATTTTTCTTTGATGGTTACATCACTTTAAGACAACCGAGGACAAATCTCACTTTCCAGTGCCACTGTTTCAAGCTGTTCCGTAGCAAACACCAGTAGGTAACAAGCACTATGCTGCACTGTCAGTCAGTGCTGCCTGAAGAAGAGCCATATACCTTGTTTTAGCCAGAATAAAAATTTATCTGCAAATTGCCAAAGATTCAGTGGTAAGAACTTAAATATCCTTTTTTTTTTTTTTTAAGACAAATACACACACGAAAAGGGAATACTCTCCCTCTTGTTGTACATAGATACATCATTTCTTCTTCTATCAGCCATCACTGTTTTGTTCCTCTCTAACTGGTGAATCAAAGTTCAAAGCACAGTTTGTACGTATTTTTTCTACCATAGCAGCTATTTTCTTTATAGTAGAGGAGTTTACTTGCTGGATACAGCAATTTTGCTTTATACTGTGGTAGCCATACTGTATTATATATTGTAATGTACAGCTTCCTTATTTTACTGCAGCAATTGCAGCCCAGTAGCTAATATGTTAAACAATACTGTCCCCCAAAAGAAACTGTAGATGAAATTGCTAGGCCAGGAGCTGTATGCTAGAACAGTTTAGAATTAAGCTTACATAACACTCTTGTAAATTAGTAGGAAGAGGAAGTATAGCTGACTATTAAAATGTATTGCTTTTAATGTAAGAGGCTCTCTTACATGTGTTCTTAAGTATCTTTTTTTTTTTTCCTTTTAGTTTGTATTGAGAGCTTGGCATTCCAGGCTGTGAAGTTTAAAAAAGCTGACCTTGAAAAACACAGTCACATTTATTTTTGAATGTTAGTTTAGTTTCACACCCTGACAGTGGCTTCCTGCCTTGCAGATCTCGCTGCGCGTTGTATGACCAGCCATGCCTGAACTCGCTGCGCAGCTCTCTTCAGGCTGCATCACAATCATTAAGGGCCGATCCACTTACGGCTTGAATTACAAAAAAAAGTCTGTTTCACTAACCCGTGCTATGATGCTGCTCACCTCCGCCCTCCTTCATGGAAAGGATGACCTGCTCGCTCACCACCTTGCTGCTTTTAGAGGTGGCAGGCCAGCTCCCTGCAGCACAATTTGTCAGAGAGCATCCTCAGCATTGGAGGACGGGCATTTTTACTCCCCTGTAGGCTTCATGCAGCGCTCTCGCTGATTTCAGACACAGGTAGGTATTTCAGAGACCTGCCTAGTGAGGACCTCTTCCCATGAAAAAGCTGAAGTAATCTGGAAGTTTTGCATGCACTGTGCAGAAAAAGCACAGCACAGTGCTTGCTTGCACCCTGCTAAGCTGTGAGAATGTCTCTTCATTAAAGCAATCTGTCAGGCTGACATTAAGGGCGAGGGGGTTGCTCGCTGCTAACATCAACTTGTAACATTTCTGTGAAATTTCCCTAATAACAGGACTATTACTATCTACACAGTAATTTTGACAGGTACTGCAAGAAGCAAAACCATGAGTATATATACACAGTGTTCTACAGGGAAATGTGGGATTGTATCAATGATGTTGATACAGCCGGAGTTGTGAAATATGTACAGTACTCAATGCAGGCATTAACTTAATGCTCTCAGACTTTCCCAGACACTAAAGATACTGGGCTAATGACACTCAGAGATAGACAATTCCCAAAGATGGCTGTTCAAACACAGAACACTGTCCTGATTCCCAAAATTATCAGCTCGCTGAAAGCTCTGCACATTTAAGTATCAGACAGCTGTGAAAGAATCAATAGCACGTTACATATTAGTTTATATTTCTTTCACATGTGACCCAATTCAGAAAGGCTTACTTGGAAAGTATTTCCCCATCTTAAAAAAAAAAAAAAAAATAAAAAAAATCACTTATTCACAGTTTGAATGGTACTTATTCTCACCTCACACTTAGCATCACATTTAATCAGATTTACAACTCCACTGTCTTTAATAGAATTGCTCCTGATATGTACGAATGCAGTTCACAATTAGGGAATAAGTACATGACATAGCAAAATCAGGACACGGTGTTTACCTATTCGTGCCTGTGAGATGAGCTGTTATAACTTATTGAATGTTCACTCTTAGCTTATCCCAGTTATGAAGTAAAACAGGCTCACTTCAGCGTGAATTGAAGAATGAGAAGACAGAACATAGCTGAAAAAATATTAATTTGCACTGGAGGTACTACCCATCATCTACCAGCACTACAGAGAAACACTATTATTAAAATAAACAGCAAGAAATCCCGCTCCACTACCAAATTCTCAGGAAATAATTGTTGCATCTCCTATGAGGAAAAAAAAAAGGAAAATAAGCATTAATGATCATATTTCTGTGCTGGACTGAAAAAACTGCTGCTGCTTAAGTTTTTTTTTTATTTGTTTTTTACTGCACAGACCAATAGAACACGTACTGTGAAATAATACTGTTATGTCAGCCCTCTTGTAGAATCACAACTTCTTAGCCAGCTGCAATATTTACATGGATTTATTAAATCCAAAAGTCTGTGCAAGCTTTTACACAAGCATGTTCCCTCAATAAAAATCAAGCATCTAAAAGTTTCACATAACCAAGGCATTTGAGGTAAGGACAGAGCAGTACAGCAGCTCATTCTGGAGTAGCTTTAGTAAAGCAGACAGACTTCAACAGTGTTGAAACTGTGGGCATCAGAAACCAGCACTGCTGCACCTTCCAAAGCACTCATGTCAGGAATCATTATCAGCAACCAACGGCATTAGGAAAATTAGCCTGACATCAAAATGAAAATATTTGAAAGCAGGAAACCTAATTTTAAAAGAAAAAAAAAATCAAGTCACTAGTCTCCCAGTGGCTTAATGCTTTCTTTGTGCAAAGAATCTCCCTTTACAACTCTCGCTACTTCTCCCATTCCCACACACGCACATTCAAAGGCAAAACACGCTTGCCGTCCCCCAGTCTTCTGACTGCAAACACTACAGACACCCGAGAGAGCTTGTCTGGCCAGGGAGAACTGCACATGCTGCATCCCCGTCCTGCAGGTGAAGGAGGCGTACGTGCCTAAGTGACATTACTCCAGAAGGTATCCTTATTGAATGGCTTCAGCCGAAGTGTTTGCCAGGGTGACATCGCTGAGCTAGCGCTCTTACTTGGTTCATTCTTCAGCAAAGGTCTGAATGTAAAACACGCCTCAGAGGAAGGGGAAATCTGGTGATGCTTTTAAAAGGCACCTCTTGGTACTTTAAAAGAGATTCCAAATCATCAAGGGCAGCGTGTGGGGTGTCACAAAAGAGGTGCAACGTGGGATTGATGCATCACATCTGCAAGGATATTGAAAGCAGCATTTTTATATGTTTAATTTTGAATAACCAGAAACTGAGTCTTTATTTAACAAGCCATTACATTAGTCCCTTTTAAAGATACAAACATTAGAAATCAGGGCTTTCAGATTAATTTCGCTCTGGCTCATGATGAAATACTCAGTCTTTGCTTGACTCTTACCCCAGGTAGGCTGGTATGAGTTCATTTAACTCCGCTCAATTAAATGGAGTACCGCCAATTTATGCAAGCTGATAGTTCAGGACTGTGATCCTTTATTAAAAAGGTACTTCTAAATATCAACTTATTTTGCTTAATAAAATCAAATGCTACGCTATTTAGCACAACATTTTAGCTTGTCAGAATCATGCTTTTAAGTCCCTGAGGGTCGTTAATTCTCCCCATAAAGACAGACTGAGAACAGAGAGATCCACAGCAGGTACGAGAACTCAGCTCCACAATACTGACAGCAAAACACTGCAAAATCTCAACGTGGTAAACTACACAGTACGCAGGCACAGAGCCAAGCATGTATCCTTTCGAGATCTCTGTATAACATACAGAAATATGAGAACAGCATGTTCTCACTCATTGTAACAAACTGGCACAGACCCACTATGAATGGAAATTAATAACTACTACACCAAAAAAAGCCAACCAATGTCTTAGCTGTTTTACAGCTCCCCATTACAAACTGTGCCAGTACCAAAGACAGCCCAAGAAAAATAGTTTTGGAACTGGTAGGCAATAATAAATAATATTCAGTGGGTAGCATCAGTTATGATATGATTTAATACTGAGCTGAAGTTGCTTTCAAAACCAAAAATATTTATAGATAGCTGGCTACAAACATGGAAAAAGATCAGTCATAGAATAAAAAATTGTTAGCGTTTTCTAGACAGTGTAGTTTTTTCAAGAGCAAATGCACAGCAGTTTGCTTCAAAGCAACTTCAATAACTGCTGAAGCTGTTGTTTATAAAATCTGAATAAACGACACAAATAGAAAAACTCTGCTTTCAGTTACACATGTATAACCCCTGTGAAGAGAAGAATTTGTCCCCAAGGGAACATACCATGCCTAAGTAGGAAAGGGCTTCAGAGCCAGACATAATCTAACTGCACCCAGTTTTGTTCTCAACTATACCTGTATTTCTACACCATAAAAAATCGTGGCACTTCTTAAAAATAATGCAGTCAAAGAACAAAGGTATTTGAAAACCCAGTGTGAGCTTTTTAAGGAAAACCAAGGGGACAAATACCATCAAAGACTGCTTAAAGATTCAGGTAAATACATATTGGTGGCATTTTTTGGTGGCATATCTCCCCAACTGTAGTCACGCTGTTGAGACATTCCCAAGTATAGGGAGAAACTGCAAGGTGTTTGTAAGGAATAGATGAGAAAATTCACCCCATAAGATAAAATCAGATTTCTGCCAGAGTGTGCAATCTCCCAAAAAACACTGGAACACACAAAGAAAGATGTAAAAGAGGAAGCATCAGAGGCAAGAGAGAGGAATAAACTGCAGGAGGAAGTTAAACTTTAAGTGATGAACAATTTACAAGCATATCCTATAAAACTGGAAAGCCAAAGCAAAACGCTTCACGTCTTCCAGCTCCTTCACTGCTGCAGTTCTCCTGTAATTTGCTCTATATTCAGCAGCTCTCCAAAAGTTACTTCTACATTTTCCTCTTGTTCGCTCTTCAATACTACACACCTTTTTCTTTATTCTTAAGTGATTCTTTCAGCACTGCTCTCGGCTCTTTTCAGTTACTGGAATTTTTGTCGATCAATTCTAAAGGAGCTCAGGGAGCTCAAAAATAATTTTTACAATCCATTTTTCTCTTGTAAATTAGCATTGCAAACATTCATTCATTCTTTCACTCATTCTACCACTTGACTAGTCTTCTAACCAAGAATTTCCTGAGTATATTCCACTTTTTGTCTAAATTAAAAAATGGATCTTTGGAACTCTTCAACATACTGTTTTTTACTGCCTCGAATGTGAGCTGAAAGCACACAAAACTGAGCTTGCCTCAATTTTTGCTGAGGTAGCAAGAAAAATTCTCATTCACTTCCAGAGTATTTTAAGAATGACAATTCAACACTAACACTCTAGTGTTATAAGTCCACAAACATGAGCCTCAAAACATTCCTGTGAATTTGAGAGGTTTTGCTGAATCACTAAGATTCCCTTTGAAACACCTTTGATCTTCAAAACTAGAGCAAACTTCTAAAATTTAATCTGTCCTTTATGCTGCAACGATGACTGCCTTCGCTGGCTGACACAGCATGTGCCGTAGCCCCTTTGGGTGTTTATAAGCCACCTTGATGCAATGCTGAAGCAGAGTGGTTGAAGCCACAGGCGTGCCCCCTCGCACAGACTCCATCCAGCACTGCAAAGCAGCCCTCAGCATGGCATTTTCAAATATCAAATACAGACAGAGCAAATTTTCATTTTAAATAACCCATAGCACTATTGAGAGCATTGGAAGCTGCCCAGACACTAGCTGCCAGTATCCCCAAAAACCATAATTAGCCTGATTACTCAGGAAAATGACAGTGATAAACCTGCCAATTAGCGGTTATTCAAACATGAAGACCTAAAGAAGAAGAACTCTTTTACGAACTGGTTGGAGTGTGCCAGCACTGGAACTCCAACAAGCAAGAAAAAAAACTGTTCTTGCTTAGTTTGGGAAAAACAACTCACCAAATAGCACAAAAAGGCACAGGAAAAAGGAGTAAGACTCCACACTTTCCTGGCAATATCCAGCCCCACGTGGACTAGACCTCAGCATTAAGTTCTCACTCTGGGAAATGACTGATAAAGCTCAACAGTGTTTGAAATAGTAACATAAAGCACGTATAATCAATACAGTCCAGCACCTGCAGTTTATGAAATAACATGTCTTACTGTAAATGCAGAGTATCATATTTAAGCCTATTGCCAAAAGATAACAAAATTTCATTTAAGAAATCATATTTCTTTCCATTTAGCCTGTACTGCCTAAACCAGATCTACCAGTAACTTAAAGCAGCTGCATCACCTACATCCTCAAAAACACCCTTATAAAAGTAGTTCTTTAAGCCAACCAAGAACAATCAGGAGCTGTTATACTCTAATATTATTTTGAACTGTCCTGTATGTCATCCTCTCTAACTCTTTTTAATTCACACACATTTCAGAGCGAAGATTACATCTGTGGCTGACCACAGCCAATTGCTCTTCTGTCATGCGTGCATATTTCTTCCACCATACTACATAAATAGCACTTTGCAGTAAGTTCACAACAGTTTCTGAATTTCTTGTTTCTGGGGTCACTCTTCTTTACACTTCCAGCTTCTACCACCTACTTTCCCCACACTGTTCCTGAATGACTGAAGAGCTCAGCGTGAATGGGTTTTCTGCAGCCTTACAGCAGTGTAACGAACAACTGAGTCCAGCCCAGCAAACCATATAGTAAAGGGCTGCCCTCCTCAGAGGATGCACTTTACCAAACAGTCATCAGTATTTGCTAGTCTACAAGTGGGCAAAAATTAAAGCATATGGATTGCTATTGCATTAAGTATCTGGATAAAGAGATGCGGCATAAAAATTGATGGAAGATAAACTACAGCCCATGCTTCCTAACATCCATGAATTCATGTTAATGCATAGAGGGTTGGGGGTTTTTTAATAAAAAGTATTCTGAAGTGTAAGTTATGGTAGAAACAGACTGTAATAAGTAATCTCTAATGCATGGAAATACACAAATCTCACAGAAAAACATTTTTAAAAGGTTATATACTTTACATATACAAACTAATCCAACATCCAGCATGAAGTACTGCAGCATTTCTTCCATTAAATGAACCAATTTTCCAGAGGCAAAGAAGAAGCAGCCACAGTTCTGACAGAGAAGTTACTAATGATAAACTATTTGCCGTTGTATCTATCAATCTGTCATTATTCTAACAATTATGATGTGGTAATGAAAAAAAAAAAATACTTCAGCTCCTAATTCAGAATAAAAACTGGATTCACAAGCTAGAGCTTGATTACTTCAAGACTATTTCCAGTATGAAAAATAGAGCACAAAGATTTTCTTTAGTCAACACAGAATTCTTTTTCCAATACCTATCCTTAACTAACAGTCTTTAATCACAGGTTGCATTTACACTCTATACATTTTCTGTACCTAAGTCTCATTCTAAATACATACTTTGTCTGTGAATCTCTATTCATAGAGAAATCAATATCCAAGCCACAAAATGCAACCTCTGATTTTAAATAATGTAATGGCAAATGCTAACTCAGGATGACCAGTAGCTTCTCCCATTTAGTGACATCAAACACACAGAAACTATGCTTGCACTACATTTCCATTGGTAACAGAGACATGCCAATGGACTACCTCTCACCCAGAAATCTGTTCAAGTGTATTAAAACTTTCCGTCTAGAAGAATCAGACACCATAATCTGTGCCCGTGAAACTTAGCAACTGTGCATTCAGCAAAACTGCATCAGGGGTACAGGTTTAAGACACACAAGGAAGAATGTCTATGCCCAAGTTAGAAAGAAGTTCGGATGCCTGTATCCGGATGCGTGTTCGCAGTGTACGTGACCAGTTGGAGACAGCTGAAAGGCTACTTTTAATCTAGATATGGAGTAAAGATGTTTCTAATCAGTATTTAACATTTGATCATCACGACAAATTAATCAGAATTTTCTACCCAGTACAGACTGAGGGAAGGTAGTACAATAAGCGCTTTTTTTAACCATAAAAAAAAGGAAAAGTAATAATTATCTCAACCACAGGAGCACACTCAGTGCTTTTTTACCAGACTGGTTTGTCTTTACACTTTAAGGATATTTTAAAGTATTTAATATAAAACAGTGTTAAAACCTATTATTTGTATTGGCTTTCTATTTAAAAAGAGCAATTCTTTTCTTTTGCAACTTATTATAACTAGATAAAATTCAGCATAGAACACTATTATTCTGAACAGAATTTCACAGTTTGCATCACTGGGCAAAATAATTCAGTAAATTTAGACACTATCCACAATAATAATGAACTACATTTTTTAGCCATCTTGCATCATCAGTTCCCAAGCAGAACACATTAGTGAGTGATAGTGCTAATCAGAATGCACTAAAGCTTGATATTGCTTTTCATAATTAGAATGATTTTGTCAGTCATTTTATGCCAAGTATTTAAGACAGAAAATTAAAAAATACTGTAACAACCAAAATCCCAAAACCCTGTGGGATTTTTTTCCTCATTTCTCACGAAAGTCATTTTTCCCGCATATCTGCATTTCTCTGCAGTCCTCACAAGAATGGCATCATCGTAAGAGAACCAGAACAAAAAGCTGACTAGAAACAAAAGTAGAAAGAGGCTCTCTAGCTAGAAACCTTTGGCAAGATACTGAATTCATTCTTATATTGCCATCATTTTCCAAATCAGATTGGAGCTATTCATTTTAGATAGCATTTTACTGTTGCTCTTGAGTCTATTTATACTCTTTAACTACTCATTTTGCTATGCAGTTAAGTAAAAGACACCTGAAAGAGATTAGCAACGATATTCTCACTGGTTTACTGTAAAAGAAACTGAATATACCCAATGTAATTTGTTCTCTGCTAAAATTACACTTCCATGGTTACTTACTGAGTTTTCTTATTAGGTCACATATACTTAAGAACACTGATATCCCACTAGTTCATTTTACTGACAACAGAACATTACCTTGCCCTGTTCAATGCTTTGTATAAGAGAAAAACCTAACATATACAAACATCTCTCCAACAATGAACTCTTAGCTACCCAAGGGCAATTCGGTTAAAAATGCATGCAGGTACAGATTGAAAAAGAAGCAGCCCTCAAGAAGCAGGAGTGATCGTAACCAATAATCACTTTGGATTAGGAAGAGAAAGTTCTAGCTAAAGGAAAAGGGAGGACCCCTCATCTGGGCTGTCATTCACGAAGCCTGAACTTCCTTTCTTCCCTCAGAGGGAAAATGCACAGCAGTTACGTACTCAAGTCCTTTTCAGACAAATCATGATGTTTTCACAGTTCTGGAAGAGCTGGCTGTTAAGTGACAAACAAACAAAATCCCTTATTCTGTAAAGTCACACGCAAGTGGAGGCTGCCTGTTCTCCCAGCACTGTCTCTTCTACTAGTCCAGAGTCTCTGCAGGAGAAAGCAGGAAAGATGGAGTGGATTTGGGAGCGACAGGTAGAGCATGCCCAAGTAGATTCATGATCTCTGCATCTCCTCAGGAAGTCCTCCCTTCAGGGTTTCCCCTGGCCGGACTATAAGCCCCTGTAGTCATGGAGAAACGCTGCAAATACACAGTACTGGTGGTGCCCTGGCCTGCAAGGAGCACCGCAGCCTTTGTAGAAATGCATCATTTGCGAGTGGTTCACTTTATAATTCATGACTACTTTGGGTATGTTAAATTTGAAAGTAGCTCCATGGCATCCTCAATGAGTAGACGTAATATACATTATTCTTTAGGTAATAACAAGAGAGAGAGATTATGAATGGAACCTCCTGGATATTACCATGGTAGATTATAATCTAAACCACCAATTGTTTTTTTCATTATTTGATGTACGGTACCATTTAATATTTTATGTCGATGACAGCCAGTCCACCAAGAGGTTTCCAGTGAACCACATCATACAAAGCAGTGATAAATACCGAAGTCTCAAAACTAAGGCTGTATTATCAAATTACTTGCTTCTAGGGAATAAAGCTTAAAAACAAACTCTGCATTTATGAAATAAATGGAAAAATTCCCCATGAACTAAACAAGAGCAGAAGGAATTAGCAAGTAAGATGAGAAACTCTGTGGTAAATTTAACTACAGCATTAAAACTCGGCATTTTCTTCATTTAATACAATACCTTCTTTGTATAAGCTGAAAATATAAAATATTACTGCATATATAAATCTCAAAACAGAAATAACTGTAGGTGGTTTGGAACAAGTAAATGCTGTATTTATACAATACAGCATTCAGCAAGCATTTGTCAATATTAATCAGTCATTGAGCAGTTCCCTGCGCCCTAGTACACTGAATATGTGCCTGCATAATTATGGCTTGTTTGCGTGACATCTGGTGGGGAAAAAATATCACATCTGATACCAAAAATATAGAAATATTCTCACAAAGCAAAAAAAATGCCAGTGGAACAGGACTGTTGTGTCCTTTTCATAAAAAATAGCCTCACATCAATAAAATCTAGTCATGCTAAAATATCAACTATATCAGATCTTCAGAACAGAAAATAAGTAGGTATGCAATAAAGCACAATTTCCCAAAATTTGTAAAATTCAATTTCTTTCAGCTCCTTGTTTCTGTAGAAATTATAACACTCGGGTTATGTCAAATGCACGCAGATCTTTGCTGTTAAGTAAATCAATTTATCATTTAGAGGTCTGACCTAACAGCCTAAGGCTTTCATTGCTTAGGGGCATTTTATATATGCATAGTCCTAATAAATCTGCTTCTGAGCTGTACTGTACCCATTATTCCTAAGAATAATGTCTGTAGAGCAAACAGTAATAAAGTTACAAGTCCTACTCCTCTATTGTCTTCTCAGTGTCACTGTATTAGAATTAGAGTTCCAAACCTTGTTGTCTGCAACATTCTCAACAGTAAGAAAACAAAAAAGTGAATCCAAATGAAAATGAAAATTAATCCAAAGGAGAAGGGTGGGAGGGTGTTGTACTGGACACTAAAAAAATTTCTGTTCTTTGCCTATATTAAATCAAGAGGAATGTGAAGCAAGTAAAAGTCCTTTTCTGTTTTGGTTTGCAAAACCAAAAAAAAAAACCCGACCCTAAAGACCCACTCTTCCACATGGCTGTTCTTTTCCATTCTAATTCCATCCCTTTAAGAAGAAAAAAAAAAAAAAAAAAAATCACTCCACGAAAACATTCCACAAATCCACAAACATTACGTTAATTTACAATAGCTGATGAACAGGTGTAGAAAAAATATCTCTGTAGCACAATGCAATGGCATTCAAAGGGATTTGTGTTATCCTAGGACAGGGAACAGTCGAGACACATTTCCTCATGATCCACACAAATACCCCTCCCTCGTATTCCAGGCCAGGCTGCTCCAGGTCCTGAGCAAATTTGTTCAGAACTGGCCCAAATACCTGAGCACCGTGACATGTCCTGTATGAGCTGTGTCACATTATCATACTCATAGTTTCACTTCTATCTTCTGCATTACTGTCCTCCTCCCTCTCCCAAAAACAAAAGCTACTTTTATATAGCCTAATATTAAAGTCAGTGGTATGAAGAGAGGTGAGGCCAAGCTCCAAACCTTAGATTCCTACACATCTCTGTTTGGTTCTAATTTTTCAGCATCGGGTTCTGCAAAACGCTGCAGATCTCCGTATCTTCATAACCACGGATCTTAATCCTGCAGAATGCAGTGTCCTGCTTGATGCTTATTTCTACGTAAGCATGTATATACCTGTGTATTTACATTTACAAGGTAACTTATAGAGTTAAATATATTTTTTAGATTTTTTTATCATGGACCACCTGCTTGTCTGTATGGGTTGGGGACAATACAATTTTGAACATGCTTCTTTCATAAGTATTTGTTTGGGTAATAACATCTAGTAAAAGAGAAACATGATCTACCTTCAGTGATTTCAGGGAAGACCACTATCTGTAAATCTAACAGGAAAAGACAGAAGCGTCTGCACTTTCAGAAAGAACAAATCAAAGCTTCTCCACAATCTAAAACACCATGGGTTATTGCAGAAGCAGAGTAATTCCTGTCGAGTTCTCCTTAATCCTGGGATTTAAATGCACTTTCCCCAAGTGTGTGAAACCCATTATCAATGTGGAAAAAAATATAGTCTCTGATACTACCTGTATCAGCTTAGGAAATCTACCCTCAGCATTTCTTCTTGCAGTGTTCAAGCAGACAGCATACAGACTGT
The DNA here is from genome assembly GCA_017639485.1 of Pluvialis apricaria. Classification (NCBI taxonomy): domain Eukaryota; kingdom Metazoa; phylum Chordata; class Aves; order Charadriiformes; family Charadriidae; genus Pluvialis; species Pluvialis apricaria. Next base: position 52,777,713 of record CM030012.1, read on the forward strand.
GAGCAACGCAACAGCACGTTTTTCTGTTTGGGCTGCACAGTTGCTTCTGCTGAAGCAGCAAGCGGCATCACCGGGCAGCTCTTCCAATTCACTAGAAGTGGGACTTCTTCCTCTAAGGACTGTGTACCACTGACATACAAACCACTACAGCCCTGCCTTCACAGCATGCAGTTACAGGACATAAGCTGCCTATTTATTAAAAAAAAAAAAAAACAAACCAGTTACAAATGGGAAAAAGTTTTTAATCCTTTACAATGCAAAACACCGGACATCAGAAATAGGAAGGTTTGAGATATGACAATTCAAAGACTGGAAAGGCTATAATAATGGATCTACCTCTGAAGGCAGCTGTGAACCTCTCCAATTAACATTCTTAATGGTAGTTACTGATAAATAATAACAAAATACTCTTAACTTTGCTCACATTATGTTGAATTTGTGAAGTTTTCTGTCATTCTAGACTTACTACCTTAGTCTCCTTGGACTCATTTATACTGGAAAGCCACACGAGCTAAGTGCTCATCACAGAAAAAGGACCCAGAGAATGCTCACAGCACTGCACCAAACACTGGGTGTTCAGAGAAAGCCGAGAGGTTGCAGATGGCCTTGACTCGAGGAGACCAAGGGGAAAGGGAACATGAAGGAAAGCATTGCAATATATTGATTGCATCCTTTTGTTTAAGGCTTTTAATCCACACAATTTGGAATGGATGGAGATCAAGGGAGTTCTCCCTCCCCTTTGTATTTTCATAGCTTATGATATTGTTCCTCCCTGCGACTGCTAGTGGCTAGAGAGGTGATGAGGGTGGTTAAAGGCTCTGTGAAGAAGCATGCCTTAGGAAAAGAGGTGGAGTTTTGCTTTGTGATCCTCAGAACTTAAAAAAACCTCAGTGTTTGGTCTGACAGGGACTCTGGAATTCTCCAGCACTTTAGAGTCCGCAGGCGTCCCATGAAAACTGCTCTGTCAGAAAACTCTGCTTCTCAAATACATGCAGTTTGCCATCTCTGTGCATAAATATGGGAAAAAACCACTCTGGCTTTGTTTGAAACTATGACATTTTGGGTCCAACCTCCTTTTCAACAACTAGTCATATCCTACATTCAGAACTTACATACAAGCCCCATAAGTCACCTCCCACCTTTGGCAAATACAGCAAGTGAAGAACATCACCCCAGCATTTTTTCACTAAATAAGTTCACATCGGGCTAGAGGATTTTTCCCCGCCCTCCTATTTATAAAAGACAAACTGGATTTAGGGTAAAAATTAGTCATTTTTTAGACACCTTCAAGTATTTCAACCATTACCATAAAATGATAGTAACAGAGCTAAGATATCTTATAATACATACAAGACAAATTTCTAGATATTTCCTATGGCTGAGCACGTTTACCTAATACCAACATCTGCAACAGTCGACACTAGCTACTGAAAGCACAGCAAAAAAACTAATTGTCTCAGTCAAAAGTTTAATAAGTACTACACATGGCTTTTTAACACCTTTCTAGATGTCAGTCCAAGTCAGAACATCATTAATTATTTCCCAGTAACAAATGGTAGCATCTTTGGGACCCATCCATTCAACAGCTGAAAAACAGCTTTGCCTTTAAAGATATTCCGGCCTATCAGCACAAGTAAGCTGTCTATAAAAAGCAAGCAGCAACACAGTTTGGGAGAGTAATCGTAGATATATCATCAGCAGCAAAGTTAGCAATATAATGCTGATGAAATAAGACCCAGGGATGCTTAAGAGACAAAAATCAAGAGTAGCAAGAAGGTCAACAATTGCTCAGTGTTGAAGGCTCTGAAAAATTTACCTTTTCAATTTTGGCTGGAGCAACACAAACCTTGAGCCATAACTGCATCTTAGTAGAACGGACCTAGACCTAATAAATATGGTTACCAACAAATGCAAGGTTTTTGTTCCTGCCCAGAGTGCTCTAATAGGCCTTAATGGCCCTCAGTAGCCTCACCTGGTGCCCTCTCACACCCCTGCCTATGGCTCTAGGGGCCCCATTTAAACCTCATCCTCTGCTTCAGCCTCTGCCTGAGCTATGCTGCAGGACTGAGCTGTGGGCTGCCCTTGGTGTCCTTGCTGGTCCTGCCCTACTCCCTCGTTGTGGGTGGTGGGACAGACCCTGGCTGGGGAGGTCCCAGCCCCGAGGGCTGTGGGATCATGCTCAGCTCCCCAGCACCAAGGAAGGAGCCAGCTCTTGCTGCTCCCTAATGCTTTTTCTTTTTTTAACCACCTCAAATTGCCATTCATGTTACGTGCCTTTTCAGTGTTAGTCTGACATCAAGAGAAGCTTTACAGGCATAGAACTGAGTCAAAAGTATGTAGCATCGTCTAATGAAATACTCCTCAATCTAAGATGTCTGTCTATTAAGCAAACCTTTTAAATCACATAGATTGTTTCAAGTGCCAGTACAACTAAGATTATGCTTGAAAACATTGTGGGTTCTCTGGTCACCTCTATTAGGTATAGTTCAAAACTACAGAAAACTACTGAAATCAAAAAGGCTGAAATAGAACTTGTTCTTTCCTCCCAGAGAAACAAAATCAGTACAGCCATCAGGGCAGAAATTTTCGGAAACAGCTAGCGGTCTGAATGTCTTAATTTCTGGGTGCCCAAAAATGAGACAACTTAAAATGTACTTTTTCTGCATCGTTTCAAAAGTAAATCTCTTCACAGTCACTCCATTTCACTTAAGAATTGAGTTTTCCAGTAACACTAATCAATCCTGGAAGTATTTTCTTGTAAGTTAGGTCAAAGAGCAACAAATTAGTACCATTTCTAATTACTAGTGTCTTTTCACGTTTTCTATATATTTTAAAGCTAGGAAGGGTGGTAATCCTCCATTAAGCTATGAGTAACAAAAAAATATTTTACGAGCCAGATAAAACATTTTTGCCTTTTAACCTATTGAATCATCATATTACTTATTAGATCAGATGTTCACAAATTAAATGGCACCAAAATAACAATTTCTTCTAGACGATGCTCAGAAGCGTTAATCTTGCTGTTCCTCTCTTACTGAAATCCTTACAGCGTTTTTGTCTTTAATTTTGTGATCTGTAAGTCCTGAATAATAACAGTGCTTATAAGTAACTAATAGAAATAAAAGTGTACGGAACTAAATCCCAAAGTATAAATTGCTATACAATACTTCTACTGTACTCTCTGGAGTAGGATAGATTCATGCTAGAATTTATCCGAGTTTGTCATTTGACATGCAGTAAAATATGATGATTCCCTTTAAACATGCAATCAAAAATCTTTTCTACCCCTCTCCTGCGGTGAAACCATATTTTTCTCAGTACGTGTATTTGCAGCTAATATTTAAGAAAGACTTTAACAGAAAAGCTACTATTCCTTAGCCTCCTTTAACCTGAAAAATATGCAAGATTTCTGCTTTATAACAATGTTTTGCCATTTTGAATGCAAAGAGGGATCATCTTCCTTCACACTTAAGACCTGAAAAATATTCAATGTCTTAAACTCCTGAGTACTTCAGGGGAAATTGAGGGCACCTTGAAAGTACAAGCCCATTAATGAAACAATGTATTTACCCCAAAATGTACAGTCTGTGGAATGTATAATTTGTTGTAATACAAATGTATCGTATTGTATTTGGACAGAAAAACAAAAGGTACCTTTATTTCATATCAACAGTCCTTTGCAGTTTTCTGTATTCAGGCTCACTGTGCTATTCAGGCTCCACTGTGCAAGAAGAAACTGTCACTGAATGACACCCTGAATTCATTACAAAGCTGTACCGATAGGGAGACAACAAAAGGCAGAAATTAAAGTTCATTCATATAATGGATGAACCACATCAAGGACAGATATCACAGGCTCAGACTGAAAACAAACCTTCACTGATCTAAATGGAAGAGAAGTGAGAAACATGGCTGAATCTACAGCGCCAGGCAAGCATGTACCACCGTGCGTCAAGCTGGCCTTGGCCTTCCATCGCACACGGCAGAGAAGCAAAGGGAATGCTGCCTCCCCATGCATGTGGTTGCATTTCTTCCCAAAGCGTATCGTGGGGTGTTGCTCACTTAGCAATGAAGACGTACGCGCAGTGAAGCACTCTGGAGCATCCCTCCTCTACAGCGTAAGTCTGCATCGTAATCATATCAATATAAATATAAACAAGGAAAAGCAATTGTCTTCGCAGTTGTCATATACTGCAGTGCTAGGTAAAGCGCTGTGTTATTGACACAAGAAATTTTAGATTACTTCAGTGCAAGAGCATTGGACTCAAAGCCAGCATACTTAAACCAAATCAAAAGTACAGGAGTGATACTGAACATGTCTCATTTGATTTTCTCAATTGAAAGCTACCGTTCGTGTCCAGGATGATGATTTCAGAGTCAGTGTATGTTCTCCCACTGAAATGGCTTGTATAAGAAGTGTTATGACTAAATAAAAAATAAAACCAAACCAAACCCTTACATTACTCTGACTGCTAAGAATAGGAGTTGTAAAATTACAGACACCTTTGACATACCTCAGTGAATCTATCCTCCTCCCTGCTCTCAACACAAATGCCCCAGGAACATTCAAACGAGATTAAAAACAAAGAGAGACCTGAATCTATCTTGCATATTTGCTGTCACTTCCTACGCTCCTTTGGGAACCCCTGTAATGCTTGGGAAACCTGCTCCACCACAGTCTTCCTTTTGACCCTAAGCAAATCACTTGGTCAGGAAATTCAGGAAGCATTTTGCAGCCTAATTCCTAATGAAATTAATCGAAGTCAGATGCCTAAAACTACATTTTGGGAGTGTGGACCTGAGCCCCTCCGCAGCTTAGGAACTAGCAGAGTCCTCCCTGTCTAAAAGGGTTACGTGGTATTTCAGAGTAACTAATTTAAAAACTGATTTGCACTCAGATAGGACAGTTGTGGTAGGAGCATGGGTTTACCAGACAGGCTAAAAACTCCACAGCACCCTCTCCCACCCCACTGGGTACTGCTTGGTGTAAGGAGTGTCTTCCCAGTCGCATGATGCAGTAGCAGCAGCTGATCCAAGATGCAGCTGTGGCTGCTCCCGAGATCGCAGAGTACCTGGAATAAACGCAACACATGAAGTACCTCTCCTGCAGCTGCAGATCTGTTCAACCAATTTGCCCCCAATTTGCTTTCAATGGCAGTACCGCAAACACACAAGTGAAGGAAAAGTTTTTACTTACCTACCTTCCCTCAATTAGAATATTTTATCAGATTTTGACATGTAATTTAAGATTTCTCTTCTTTCCTTCTAATATACTTATGTATTTATTTTCCAAAGGACCTGTTGCAGAAAATGGTCTCAAGGTACATTGTAATTATACAGAAAAGGATTAAAAATAAAAATTAATTCAACCATCTCAGTGGATAATGCTTTAATGAGTTTTCCTTCAGAATTAATGTCAGAGTTCTGAATACACAGAAAGCATGGAAGCAATATGTAGTTTCATGTTTATACCTGGTTGCCAGGTACAAAACATTTATGCACTTTAACCCAGAATTAATTTGTCAACCGTTTTTTCCACATTAGATGATCCCTGTGGAAAAGAAGGAACTTTTTTTTTTTTTTTATAAAATTGCCAATTGTTCTACAAGCATTTGTTTCAAACAGAGGTGCACAAGTATGGTAAAATCTATAAACTAGATCTTATTCACTGCAAAATCAGAAGCATTAATCATTCAGTTATAGCAACAGGAAAACACATACCCTGTCCCATGTCTACAGATGTTACAGACTGTCATTTAGGTTTATTTAATGGTAAGAAAAATATGTAACTTATATGCTGGATATTGTTTTAGTTGTTTTTTTTTTTTTAATCTTTGCTTTTATTTGTTACTGTCTCATGCCAATTAATTAAAAAAAAAAGTATGCCTGTATGTATAACTGGACACAATGACAGTCAGAAGTACTAAGGAACCTGTAAGAAACAGAAGGTAGTGACATAGTCTAAAGCACCACAGATAGTTCGTATTCCATTTGAGGACCAGCAATAAAATGTAATGCTTATGCTAAAAATTCATTTGTACTCAGAATTAGTTTTACGAGTCTGGGATTACCAGAAAGACACAGTTCATTTTCTTCAATGCTGTGCAGGAAAGACTTTCCACAAACTAGTTACACATGGAATAGACTTTCTGATATTTTGCTGGTTTTCCATAGTACATTTATCCTACATTTATCCAAATATGAAAGGAAGTATTTCATATTCTTGGGTAGCTTAGCACTGATTTTTCATATCCCAAGTCAAGTAACTTTCAACACCTGAAAGCATACTTGACAGGAACTTTCCATGTCAGGAGTTACAAGATAATGATCCTTTATTCAAGGCTACAGTCTGATCCCAAATTCTTTGCACACCAGTATTATGCCAAATAATTTTCACATTCTAAAGCTATTTGAATACTTTTACTGACTTAAAACACACTCAAATCCCATTTTTTATGACCACAAGAAGTCCATAATGTCTATTAGTATCCCCAAACACCAAGAACGCTGTTGACATGAATTAGTTGCAATCATGATAGCAGCGGGTTTTTTCACTCCCTTGATCTCCCAAATTTATTCCGTATTACACGGTCATCACAGAAATGGACTCTACACAACAAAACTAGGTAAGCGGAAGAACTTTCCCTCAAATACAAACAAAATATTACACTTTCCATCAAATTGAATCAGCCTCTTGTAGAATCATTCTGAGAAAGCTGAACTGAACCCTAAAACACTTCACCAAGAACTCCCTGACAGGGTGACACAACATGTCTTTTATATAAGTTTCAGCATTCAGGCTGAAATTTTCAAGGAATCAATGTAACATCAGAAAACTCCATGACTGCAATAAATTAAAAAATTATGGATCTCTGAAGTCAGGCATTAAATCCAGTACTTCAGCTGGCAAAACTCTCTCTGTATGAGTCTGGCCTTGGCACTTAAGATTACTATAAAAAAACTTGTTAATTTCTTTAAATAAATGCCAGTACACAGTTAAGTATCAGCCTATGTTTGAAATCTCATTTGATGCTGCTGTGATTCCATGAATTCTAATGGAACTCCTCCAAATTTTTTCACCACTGGAAGTGAACCTGAAATATCAAAATATCTCATTTTGCATTATTTTTAGCTGAAATGTATGTCAATGTGAAATCATTTGAACTACATTAGTAGAACTAAAATGATCCCTAGTGTAACTCCATTCACGTCAGTTACATCAGGAATGCATTTCACCGCTATAATTTAAAATGTAAAATGCCCAAGTGATGATAAAATTATTTTTCTGAGAGTTGTTGGTATCTAGTAATACTGGGAAAGCTCTGACAGAAGCAGTAGTAGTAATTTGGAGCCATAACAGCTCAAATGCAGCATTTCTCTGGCGCACAATTTCAACCGAAGTAATACTTAATGGAAATTTCTTTTTTCTTGTTAAGCACTTGGGATCTTTGGGTTTTAGCATGTTAGGGGTAGGACTCTGGCATTTCCAAGCTGGACTGATGGGTAGTTGAATAATCAAATAATAACCCAGCCCAAGTAAAGGTATTTGTGTCCATTCTGGAACGCACAATTTTTTCTGTGATTCAGAATGGTCTGCCAAACTGATAGCGCAATCTAACGTTAAACTACAGTAGTTCTTATGTATAAGACCAAATTACATAGGTTTCTACATTGCAGGAGGCAGAGCCGGCTCCACTGTTACCTTGGGATGTCCCCACAGTACTGCAGCACGTAGTGCTGATGCACCCAGAATGTTGCTCTGCCAACCGCTACGAGGTCCTACAGTAAGACCTTCTCCTTCAGAGAGTAAGGTACTGCTATGATCACAGCGTAATGTAGACATTGCCACACTTGTTTTAAATTAAAAAGCTGTGTTCTGGTAGCAGAATAGCTGAACGACTTGCTGGAGAAGCTAACTACTTAAGCAGTTACCTCATGCGGAGCTCCACGTCCACAGTGTGAACATATTCTAAGACTTACTCAATAAATTTTCTTCCTTATCTCCATTAGAGATCTAAAAGGCCACCTTTTATAAAACACCTTCCCTTTCAACCAGGCAATACTGTAAGCACATACTACTTATTTTCGCTAAATTCTTTATTTACCTAGTTACTGTTTCTTTTACTCCTACATTCTTGCCATGATCCCTGGTATTATATGGTCTCCGGTATTACACAGAACTACTAGCAAGCTAGCTTACAAGAGAACCCTTATGCTCTTTACATCATGAACTACTAGCTGTTAAAGAAACACTTTCAGTTACGGATTTTTGCTGAATTTTACAGAATGCTCATCCTCACTGCTGATACTACCCCTGTAGAACAAAAGTATTTAGCACATTTAACTCATGTGAGCTACAACAAAATGCAATGTTCAATTTTGGCAAAAGCCTATATATAAAATTACTGAGTCGTTTCATTCAAAACATAGTTGGAATTAATATCACCACACTAACAAGGAGCTTTGTTTAATGCTTCACATGAAAAATACCGTGATGCCTGCCCTGTAATTTTAAATTAGGAATCAGACATTTACACACGAGTTTTGAACCAGGGCTCAGCACAACACAGTCTTTTGTGAGTGTCTTGGTTTTTATTAGTTCTTCTGCAATGCAAAAGAGGACAAGCAGAGAAACTTCGAAGAGGAAATTCATAGAACATTCATGAAGGCAAAAATCAACCATTAAAGAAAAACCTACGCCTATGGCTCTGTTCGGTACCCCTGGATGCTGCGTACAGCAAACAATGCTTATCTGATAGATTATCCATAATGTTGCGGGTGCCCAATTTGGACTGCTTTTATTGTCGCTTTTCAGCTCCAGAACTATAAGTCAGTCACAAACTAGTTCTCCCCCTGCAAAAAATCCTCTGCTCGGCTCCAAATGAATATTGCAGAACTACTGTAATTCAGTAGTGTTGGTAAGCCCCTTTTTCTCTCATAATGGCCTGTCCCAGCCCTTAAAGTGCATATGCCAATTTGGTTCAAGTTTTATAATCTGGAATGTTCCACAGTGCCTCTTCAAAAACAGTTCCAGTTTAATTGTGCCTTCCCTAGGTAATTATAAGTCTGAAAAAAGCCTGTTCTGAATCTATTATTTATGTTATATGCAGCAATATCTTACCTACTTCATTCTGGAGTCAGGAATGTACTGTAGGCCAGATAATCTTTACCTACCTTAATCTCCCAGGAAGGGCAATGGAAGCTTTTGACACAGAGTAAAATACAGCTGGCCTAAGAATCGGTGAAAAGAAATCATGGAATGTTTTCTCAAGGACTGCATGGGACCCAACATGTTCACTTTGAATCCCAGAATGCTTATTTTGGGTCTTAAATGTTGCTTCAAATACACATGGGTGAAAGCCGTAATTAAGGGAAAATGCAGCACCAATAATAGCATGTTAAAAGTTAGCAATTCTCAATTGTCAGTACCTTAACAACTGAATATCTTATTACTTCTAACCTTCTCCTCCCATACATTGAATTTCTTCAATACCGACAAAGTGCATGTACTAATCATAGACTCTGAATGTTAAATTAACCAGGAAAAAAAGATATAAATTAGGATGGTATTTCTTGAGGGCATCGGTAGAAAACACTGATTTCAAATAATTTTGATTATAAAATTTTACTTCACAATCCTTTTCCAGATCACAGATATTCATAATTAAAAAGAGTATGGAATTAACGTAATGTTAGCTGTTTCGCCATCAGCATCACATAAAGAAAAAAGAAACAATAAAATATGATGCAGAATTCACTCTTCCAATGATTGTCATTGAACTATTACATTAGTAAACATTCACAGTATGAAGTCTCTTTCAATATATCTCCAGCATATAAAGTAGTGCAAAAAAGCATTCCAGTCATTTTGCCTTTGCAGTCAGACCAGGTTAAATGATTCTCTTACTTCATTTCTTTCATTATTAGACAACAAATGCTGCAATGCCTCCAAAGAGAGTTATAAAAATAAACAATTTCTGGAGGGTCAGCAGCCTTTTCAAAGTAAATTTCCAGTTAAAAACAAGCATTATAGATTTCAAGAAAAAAAATTTAGATCTATCTTCTGTAGAATATCTTTTTACAATAAATTTACCATTTGAAAAACAACAACTATGGTATCCAATGATTTATGGTAGCTGCTATTAAAGCACTGGTAAATAGATAAATGACTACCAAACTTCATTGCTTCTTACATAGTAAATACCTCTGAATGCCAACTTTTACCACAGAGCTGTTATTAGTGATGTCGACAGTTCATGCACCCACTTTAAAACTGACTTGGTTTTAATAAATTTTTCAGCCTCATGTGCAAAACACTTGCATTCTAATAAAAATATAAAGTCTGAAATTATATCAGATCTATCAATCCCTTCCTCAAGTTATACCACTTACTTGATATGTAATACAAGTTTAGCAATGCTTTTTATTTGTATTTAACCATTAAATGGCATACTACCGTATGCTGTGGACTCTCGTTTGCATATTTCATTATTTTCACTGCACTCTTTAATGCATAAATATATTTGGAAACGTTCAAAATTACACATCAGTTTCCACAGAATTTGAATTTACACAGTTTTTCTTCTCTGACTCACTGCTATTCCCCGTGTCCTGACTTTTTTTCTCCTTTACACAAAGAGATTCTTTAACTCCTTCTTCCATCTCCAAATATTCTGATTTATCCTCTGTGGATGAAGATGATGAGCTTCTAAATTTCTTCAGTAAATTTGTTGGGAGGTAAGGGCAACTGACTGCATTTTGCATCAGCTGCGTTTGTTCTTCATTCTCAGTCTCTCTGTGGTAGAAATAGTTAAAATTGGAGACAATCACTGGCACTGGTAAAGCAATGGTTAACACTCCCGCAATGGCACACAGGGACCCAACTATTTTCCCACCCACAGTTATGGGTTTCATATCCCCATAACCAACTGTAGTCATGGTCACTACAGCCCACCAAAAGGCATCTGGGATGCTTTGAAAATGGGTGGCAGGCTCATCAGCTTCTGCGAAGTAAACAGCACTGGAAAACAAAATGACTCCAATAAAAAGAAAGAAGATGAGGAGGCCGAGTTCCCTCATGCTGGCCCTGAGTGTATGACCCAGGATCTGCAATCCCTTGGAGTGCCTGGAGAGCTTGAAGATGCGAAACACCCTGACCAGACGGATGATCCTCAGGATGGCAAAAGACATGGCCTGTTGACCATTGCTGCCCTGCTCCTGCGCCAAGTCAGTGCCCAGAGTAATGAAGTAAGGCAAGATGGAGACAATGTCTATGATGTTCATGATGTTCTTGAAGAAGTGTGCTTTGCTTGGACATGCAAAGCAGCGCACTGTAAACTCAAAGGAGAACCAAATGATGCATACCGTCTCTACAATGAAAAAAGGGTCATTGAAGATGGTGTGCTCCCCAGCATCCAGGTGAAGTGACTCATTGGAAAGCCCCTTCCCTAAGCTCAGGGACATGATGAATTCTTTGTCATCTCTAAACTCTGGCAAAGTCTCCAGACAAAAGATGACGATGGAGATCAAGATGACCAACACAGAGACAATGGCAATGCCTCTGGCTGGACTGGAGCTCTCTGGGTACTCAAACAGCAGCCAAACCTGCCTCTTAAACTCATTCTCCGGCAAAACTTTGTCCTCTTCCTCTTTGACAAACCCTTCATCCTCCCTAAACTTGAGCATGGCCTCCTCCCCAAGTTGGTAGAATTTCACCTCCTCAGTGAAGATGTCAAAGGGTACATTGACTGGCCTCTTCAGCCGACCACCACTCTGGTAGTAGTACAGGATGGCATCAAAGCTGGGCCGGTTCCTATCAAAGAAGTATTCGTTCCTGAGAGGGTCAAAGTATCTCCCTCGCTTCGCTGGATCACCCAACAAGGTCTCCGGGAACTGAGCTAATGTCTTCAGTTGGGTCTCAAACCGCAGTCCTGACACGTTGATTACCACACGCTCACAACACTCGTACTCACTGTAGCGAACAGAGCTGTAACCCCCAGGGCCTCCACCATCATCAGGTGGCTGGTCCGAGTATGAAAACTCATCCTCCCCATAGTCATCACTGTAGTAGAGCTTTCCTTCTTCCTCATCGTCTTCATCCTCGTCTTCATCCTCCTCTTCCTCCTCACTCAAGTCCTTCAGTATTCTCTCTTCAGAACCACTGAGAGGCAGCAGCTCAGAACAGGGGAAAGAGGCCCCACACTCCCTACTTCCCAAGCGATGGCTCCTCTTTTTCCCTTTCTTCTGCCTCTTACCACTCTGGCGGTGGGGCATGCTGCTGCGTGACGCGTTCCCACCATGAGAGGAGGAGGCACCTCGACTCTGTTCCTGATGGTAGTGGTGATATGGTCCACCTCCACCTGTTGCCCCACCTTCTACTGCTGCTGTTGCTGCTGCTACAGCCGCGGCTGCTGCGGCTCTCGAGTGTGCCAGCCGCTCTCTCTCTCGGGCCCGAGCTTGGACCGCGTATCCATAGGGCATGTGGCTGTTGCACCCAGAGCTATCCGCACTCACCATTGCGACCTCCATTTTGCAAGTGTTTGGTGGTTTGTTTTTTTTATTCACTTAATGCAAAAAGGTTTTGTTTTATTTACAGTGTAACCCTAAGTTTCACTAGAGAAAGTTCAAAGCCATTTGCATTTGGAGGACAGTCCCTCAGACATAGAGCAGGGCAACATAGTTGTTAGACTGAATCTGTGTTTTGGAAAACCACGGATCTGCATTTTCTTACTGTCCGGAACATTTGACACAAACTACTGTTTTGCCAATAAGAAATGATGAAACTCTCAAATTGAACCAGGGAACAGCTGAGGCCTTGCTCTTTCATCCACCAAGCCCCTTTATTTTCATTTATCTCCCGTGGCTAACACGGATCTGATCAGAATCATGACTACCTTGCAGGCTACAAAGACTGCATTCATGAGGAAAAAAATATGCAAATCAGAGGGTACCTGCTCTCCACAGATGGTTTTAGTTCATCGTTGCAACCAAATGCAAATAGTCTCTTTCCTCATAATTTGTTCCTGGTAATGCTTTGGCCTAGCAATCTTATTACTGTTTAATATCATTACTTGGGGAGTTGAAGTTAATTCCAGCCATCACTTTGTTTACACAGTGAGGAGGTCTTTGCAAATCCTTTCTTCAGCCTGTCAACAATGTCTCAAACCTGGGAGCAGCACCCAGGGCGTCAGCAGCAGTGGTAAGAGGAGGAGGAGGAGGAAGAGGAGGAGATGAAGACTGAGAAACTGGCTCTGAGGTCCCCATAGGACATAAGGGAGTGGATGGGTCACCCTTTGGTTATGGTCATGCAGAAGCAGCACTTAACCTGAGGCACATGCACAAACACACAAAAATAAACAAAACAAAAAGGGAAAAGATTGGATTGTTTTCCTAAAAGGTCACACTGATCAAATGAAACTGTGTCATCTATTACCACGGTATTCAAATCTTCCCCTACCCACACTATTCACACTTCTACATTACACACACACCCACATCACATGCACAGAGATTTTCAACGACTCTGTGGGTAAGGATGTGGGTGGGTATGTCACATATATATAGACAGAGATACAAAATCCCCACCCATATAAGCACTTGCATCCATACACAAACGCATGCTTCTGAAACACCAACACATATAAACACTAATAAAAAATACTGCAATACACAATGCATTCAGGTCTTTGAGTACATACATAATAGATACACCTACATATATCTATACAAAATATTAAAGAATAAATGTGTCTACATAAAGAGCTTTTGTTATATTTGTAGAAACACATAGGATGCAGGAATGTTACATTTTAACCTATAACTGAATTGTGTTTCAATCATAATGAACATCTCACTGAATTTAATTTGGAAACAGGCACGTACAGTGCTCACTCAAGTGAAAATACCGTGATGCGATATGTCAAGAAAACACAACTGCAGGTGCACTGAAGCAACATCTACATGCAAGCACATACGCAAAAATACACACACACACACCCTTTGAAACAGAAGCCTCATTTATAGCTATATCTATTAATACATGATAGAAGGTAAGCACGAACTATTAAATGACGCTATTTTTAAAATCGTACCTACATGTCATGCAGGAAAAGATCTTACAAACGCTATTATACTTACTGTTCCTAGGCAGAGAAATAGCAATGCTGTTCTTGCTAGTGTAAGGATCTGGTGACAGCAGTCCTGAGGCGGGGGCTATGCCAACTGATGCACATTTGCAGGTGTGTATGGTCAGTCAGCACCACAGGTTGACGAGTTATTTTTCTCCCTTCTTTCCGGGTGCAACAAGAGCGCCAGGAGTGAGCCTGCGAGGCAGCTTAAGCTGGGGGCACTCTGCACAACCACAGACGCTGCTTCTCGCCCAGGCATTTGCAAAAAGGCAACAAGCAAGAGTCTTGTTCCAAAAGGAAAAAAAAAAATAAAATAAAAAAAAAAAAAATGAAGGCAGTGTGTTTGTGTGTGTGAGAGACAGAATGAATGGAGAAGCGCGATCACTAGTCTTTCCAAGCCCGGCTTCTTTTGCAGTAGATTTGTAAATCAACGTTAAATAATCCGCGTACCAAGCCTGTTTCCACTGATGGGAGGACGGGTCTCGCTTCTTGCAGTTTCTCCCCCCCTCGACGCGTCCAGACGGCAGCGGCTCAGCCGGCACCCGCCCGCATCATCCACTTGTTGTGCCGGTTTTTGGTAGTGCTTACAAAAAAAAAAAAAAAAAAAAAAAAAAGAAATAATTAAAAAATTTAAAAAAAAAAAAAAATACACCGAGAGGAGAAAGGAGCTCTCTACTACAAGGCTTTCCTAGCCTTATTAGTTTGTTTTTTTTTTTTTCTTACAGCCGTAGCCGGCGACGGCGGCAGCTGCCCGCCCGAGCCGCAGGGGTGCTCCCGCCGCCAGCCCCTGTTGCTCGGCGGAGCCGCCGCCCGCTCCGCGCCACCGCCGCCGCCGCCGCCGCCGCCACCGCCGCCGCAGCGCCCCGTGCCCGGCTCTCCGCCGGCCCCTGCCGGCCGCCGCCCCGCACTGCGCCCCGCCACCGCTCCTGCCCGCCCCCCGCCTCCCGCCCCCCTTCCCGGCAATGACCGAAACGAGCGTCCCAACGCTGGGGAACGCTAACAAAACTTTGTGGCCGGAGCAACGCTTACAAGCTTCTGGTTGGGGTTTGGGGTTTTGGGTTGGGTTTGGGTTTTTGTTTTTTTTTTTTTTTTTTTTTTTTTTGGATGAGGGAATTTCAAAATTTTCCCAGAAAGGGGAAAAAGCTGCCCCCCTGCCTTCACCCGGCTGCTTTGCTCGCCCCAAGCCCTCCAAGAGTACAAGCAAAGCAGAAAAGGATTCCCTCTGCTCCAGCCCAACACACCCAGGCCAGCTGCAGCGGTCGTGCAACCGAAGCCAAATTAACTTTTACTCTTAATTCCGTACCTAAACAGAAGAGTAGGTCCTAGTTCACGAGTAGGGTACTATTGTGTATTTGCCAAAGATGACAAATCTTTGCTCTCTCTGCCCGCTGTCTGTAACACAAGCGGTGTATAAACAAGCTATTCCTTCGGTGCCTAGAAAATCCAAACTGTGACTGATTCCGCTCTCTGTAAGCCAGCCCCATGAAAATGCATTGGCTATATTTGACATCGCAGCTACAATTCTACCATCTCAATAAAACTAAAGTGTAGGCACTCCTACTTAACACGGAAAAAAAGAAAAGAAGGATTTTGGTGCTTTAGAGGCCTCTAGATAGGCTCATAGCAAGGACAAATCAAGAGTAGTGCTCACTCCAGACAATTTGCCTCAAGGTGTTTGCAACTGGAGGCAAATTCAACATGTGCAGCAAGTGGGTTAGGCATTTCTTCCATTGTCTAGGTCAACTTCTCCACAGTCCAGAGAAACCAGGAGAGCCTGATGACTATTTCCCTTCAGATCCCTCGCAGCACAACCCAAATTATCCATATTACCTCTGTCTCTACTGCCTACATCAATTAGTGCTCACACTCTTAATGCCATTCATTTCAGTAGGTGACATAAGACTATATAAGGGAGAACGAAGGATCAACCAAATAAACACACTGAATGCCAAGCATCAGGTCAGTTCATAAAGATCTTGCCAAAAGAACTGTGAAATGTGTAAGTGGCATCTCTATATGACCAAGTTTTTAACAATCACAATCCTTCAAGTTCCATAGTCAATATAAAGTGAAAGATACATAGCAATTCCTAATGCCACCCTGAATTCCATTAAAATACAAAGTGGTGTCATCACAAGCGCAGTCCAAAATGTTGATGCTCCTGGATGGAATTTAAAAACGTTCTAGGAATTCACTTCCAATACCAAAACCCAGATTCTTCTGCAACTTGGCACAAGAGCATACCAAAGACAGAGATCAACCCCCTATCATCGTTTAGTCACAGGGACATGTACGATGCAATAAAAATAGAAGAGATACCATAGGTATGCTTTTTCAATGATTAGAAACACACCTACTTCAGTAACATTTAATTCTAGGGGCATTCTCCAGAATTCAGTCACTTCATTCTCTATGAAGTGTTGTGTTGCTTTTTATCAGTAGGACGTGAACGCATTTTTTATCCCTTTTTGAGATATTTCAAGCACTTGGGACCCAAAAAAAAAAAAAAAAATTGCTTATCTAGCTTTTTTATCTTTCTTCCAAAGTTTCAGATGCATTTTCAGGTCATTATCTCATGCAACTGTTAAACTGAAAAATTCAGTGGATATCTGAGTATAGAGAAAGACAAGGTGAAACAGACCAGTCACTTTGGTATGCATTTTTGATCATTATTGTTATTTTCATTTGTAATAGCTAAAGCACATTCTTGAGCAAAGATAAATAACCTGTAATGTATGAGGGGATACACACATAATACACACATAACACTGATAATGGGAGAAGCAGAATAGCTTTTTGTACCTTTTTTTAAATCCAGTCTAATGTGATAGGGATCACGTAACTACATGCAATTCAATCTAACTCAGAGGTCTTATTTGATCCAATTTTTAACTGATTTAAAAGCAAAAAACAAGCTTTAAGTATTTACAGATGAATACTGCGACTCATTTCATTCAGCTTTGTATTTTCATAGTAGTCAAAGAGCAATTTTTATTTAAAAGATATTACATTCCCTCTGCTCCTTCGTATTCATAAGGGATACTATTATTGGTAGAACAAAGAGCGAATGCGTACATGTCATTATCTTTGATAGTGCTGTATTAAGAATATTATAGGATAGCAAAGGATCTGTAAGGTATGCTATCACATAGATTTGTTCTGTTTTACAGTGATGTAGAGGAGAAATATGCATCATTATTGCTTATTTATGTACACAGTGCCAGAAAAAAAAAACACAACAATTTAATACGTTTTCATGCAAAGGCAACACGAGATTTAAAAAGCCTAATTTATGTTGCTATGCCCAATATTAATTTATGCTACCCCCCCAATTGCTGCAGTTCACACTGGCAGAGTCTGGCCTCAGTCCAATGCTAATCTTCCTGCTGTAATCAAGAGTTCTGGGCAGCAAATAAGACTGCAATACAGCTCAGTACTTATTGCACTTCTAGACTACGAATTGCTCTATTTCTTTTTTACTCTTCTCTTTTTACTCTTCTGCTCCTTCCTATGCTTGCTTCACTATTATTTCTATTAGCCTCTCAAGGCAACTCAGCCAACTTCCCATAAGATCAGGAACTCCTTTCAAAACAAGTGAAATGTTGCAGCCGTGGGTACTCGGGATAATCAAGTGAAAAGACTATGGTTACCATATCATTTCAGATGTGATGAAACATGGGTCAGAACATGTATTTCCTCCCCCCACCCCATTCTTAGTTGATTACAGTGCTGGAGATCCTTAGGTACCAAAGTAGCAATGAATTCTTGTCTCCACAACTAGGTTTTCGCTCCCAGTCTTTATATCCCTTTAGGCAGTTCATATTTTATTCATATTTTACTAACCAGGCTCAGTAAGACACCCCTGTCAAAGAATCTGGCTTGAGTACTGTTCTTTTGAATATGCCTGGCACTACTTAATGAGGTACTTAGCAGACTAAAATACAGCCTATCCTCAGTTAGTTCTTATACACAGCATATATGAATAGCACATCTGTTCATTACTTGTACTGCAACAGGCTAATTCAAGGAAGTTGACACTCCAGAGAACAGCAGGCCTTTCATACTTTCTTGGGAAAGTATGCAAAACCGCTGCCATTTACCACTGAGTTCAGGATGAATAGCAGTAAAAAAACTGATGATATTTATATTTGGAGAATAAGTTCTTGTACCAGAGTATGGACCTAGACAGAAACTAGGATAAAAATACCATGTATAGTTTATTTTTGGACTTGAATATTTCTCTGTTCACTCTGTGCAGACTCATATCAGGGATATTCTTGAAATCAACAATAGAAAGAAAAAAAAAAAAAAAAAGGATAGTATGGAGAGAAAGCATCTAAATAAGGAACTGCTTGAGAATGGAGAGACCTTGCTTACATTCTTGGTCCCACCCCAGATTTCAAAGATACCCGTGGCCACATTACTCTTAATGCTGACCTCTGTTTTCCAGTATAATCAGGAAAATTTCCCATCTTCCCCCTCCCCCCTCAACAATTTGTTATTATTTAGAACAGAAGAACTTGGACCAGGCAATGCCCCTTCTTACAGATATGCCAAGTAGTAGCGAGCAGTGTGGATTTCCAGTTTGGATACTGTTACTGTAATTAACTCATAAAGGAAATGAGTTAGATTCACAGAATTACTTAAATTACTGTGTCACTGGATTTGCTCCATTTATATATTCAAGAATCAGTGTATTATTCTAAATATGCCATTTTGAAACTATGCTAACAGTAAATGCAGTAATTTTAAAACCTGGAAATACCAGGTGCTAAATTCTCACTGGCGTATATATTTGTCTAGATCAGATAACATTATGAGGGCATGGCAGGCTAATTTCTCACTGGGATTTTATCAGGAATACTCTGGAGGAAAATTAGGTAGTGGGCTAATAATTAAAGTAGCTTTGCACTATGAAGTTAACCATGACTTGCAGAACAACTGGAAAGGAACATCTGTAGGACAACAGCTCAAAACTATTACCGTTAAAATCACGAAGACTTATTAGCTAGAAGTTCAAGTATCTCATGCTCCAGGAACATGAAGTAGCATGAAGGAGCATGTAAAGAAAGGAATTTTAGATGTTCAAGTGTGGCATCAAACATACCCCACATCCCCTTTTTTACCTAAAAAAAAAAAAAAAAGATGTATTTCTATGAACTCAAGGCTTTTAGTTGGTAGATGTTGCTCAAGTTATAGCAAATATACTTTTATAACTCTTATTTATGAAATTAGCATGAATGGAAGACGTGCAAGTAGGAACTGCAGGATCAGACTAAAAATAGTGGATACACCATTGTATCTGTAAAGCTCCAATCTTACTAGAAGGCTCTTACACTGATTATTACACTTAAATTAGATGAGAAACTTATATTTACTGGACTAGAACAATTCCTACTAAAGATTCTGGCCTATAACTACCAGAGGTACGTGTTTCACAGGTAACTGTCTTGATTCATAATTTGATGGTAATCATATATAGCCTCCAGAGGAACCTTTGGGTCAAAATCAGCTTAGCGTGCTCTGACCTCATCTTGTCACCCTACTGACAAATCCAGAAGAACCAGGATAGACACCAGATGAGACCGGTGAAGAGAGAAGCAGCAATCAGACTTCACTCCCCTTCCATTAAGTAGGTCAACAGGGAAAGGAACATAGCCATTTTCTTTTGACCTTTAGAGGTGTGTTGTGAGGGAATGCTTTCATGCCACCATTGCACTAAAGGATCATTTTCCTCCTGCCGTGATAAGGATACAGAAAATTGCTCCATGTTTTAAGACGAGACTGATTCTGGCAGATCCAAGTTCATGACATGTATCAGAACTATGACAGAATATTCAGATATGAGGCAAAAATTTTGATTCCACTCTTTTCCACGTGCATGCAAACACAAATCCTGGAAGAATGTATGGGGTTTTTTTAAACCAATGTTGATAGCCTTACGTATCAGAGAAAATGTAAGCAATTTTAACAAGGAGAACTACGTTGACAAAAATGAGAATCTATTCAACCTTACTCCTAGTGGCTTCAAGATGTGATTCACATGCCTCGAAGTTTTACATGCCACGTGTACTGATCCACGTGGGAAAGATTATAAAACAAACTGTTCCTAAATAAATTATATACTCATAAAAGCTCATTAAACCTCTTTATTGTGGAGATATTGTTGTATGATCTCAGGGGTGTATTAAGCACGAAGTTAACACAGAAAAAAATGTTCCCAGCTTGAATAAACACACAGAATTAACCAGCCTTGGCAGGGTGCAACAACCGCTATTACTATACAAGGTTGGAGAAAAAGACATTCTTGAGATTATCAAATAAAATAAATATTCTTATGGCTAATTTTGAATTAGCAAGCAGTGTAGAAAGAATCTTATGATAGCCTTTATTTTGTTATGAGTTAAACATATAGTTTTGTTGCTGTTGTCAGTATGGTATTTACTGTGGAAAACCTTTCCATAATGGAAATGCCCTTCCCAGAGGGTTGCCACTGAGAAAGAGATTGGTCTGGGGGCTGGGGACTAGCTAGGAATCAAGAAATTAAAATAGGTATCACAAAGGCACTATAAAAATTGCTTTAATGCGGTTGTATATATGGAGATACTTTGAAATTTACTCTCTTGAAGGAGACCTGTATTTCAGGACATTAAGGATCATTTACAGTAATGCTTGGGAAAGCTACGGTGCAGTTAACACAAGAAAACAATATACCCCTTATGTCAGGTCTAACCTGTAGAATGAATCATCCAGCGTGTTGTCTTTTCTTCATCGAGAACAGGAAATAGTGTTCTGGAAATCATATTTCTCCTCACGTTCAGGCAGAGCTGTCACAACCAGGTGAGGGAAAGAATTACAGCCAGGAGCACCCTTTCTCTGTTGATACATCAGGGCAGGTAAAGCTGTAAAATATAACTGTCATAGCCTCATTAGCACAGCCCAATGCAGAGTTCCCAAAAGTGGCACCTCATCCTGGTAGCCCAAGTAAATAGTTTCCATATAGAGATCGGATATAACCTGTAGAGAGCTGATGTTCTTTCGGACACTGGGGACAGAGTAACTCCTGAAAAATGCCTAGTTAAAATTAGCTCATTTCTACCCTAATCCTACCCCAGGACAGTAAAAACACTCCTTAACAACAAGATTTCTCTAAATTTAAGGGTTGATGTCAGCTGCATTTTTTAGTAAGTTTCCTCACATCTGCGTATAAGGGTGGGAACTCTCATTGTGTTAGGTGTCTCTGGGCATTGCTTACCTATTGCTGAACACAAACAGGGGCAGGAATTGTCATACGGAGACCAAAAACTAAACCAGTAGTAGTTTACAAACACCATTATCATTCATACGAGATCCCAAAAACTGAATTAATCTTAGCTCTGTTAAAAATTTGGCACTATACCCATGTCAAAAGTCTGTGTCAGAAAATAGTATGTGGAAATCCCAACCCAAACATTAACCTCAGCATGGAAGCCCACGGTTGAAAGTCTTACTGCACGTGTTGCTAAACTCAGAGTTAAGTAAGTGGAGCTAAGGGTCCAGGTACTTCACGTATTTTCAGTTCAACACAGATTAATTTCTTTCCTATATTGAAGTCAAAAGCTTCACTGAATTGTTCAGGATTAGACCTGTGTATCTAATTAGTTGGAACTGGAACCTTTAGTAAGCAGCAGATAGCTTGCTCTGTGGGATACAGAGCTAAGTATATAATTTATTTAGGAACAGCTTATCACATTCCCCATGTGGATCTGTATAAACGGCACATAAAGCTATTAGACATCTAGCTCCCATCTGAATCCACCAGGAATCAAGTTGAAAATGGACTCTCATTTCTGTCAACATAATTCTCTGAACCCATTGACTAGAAGGGTCTAATGCTGAAGAATTCAGTGAGGTTTCTGACCTGAAGACAAGCTATAAATCCCTCTGTACTAACTGAAAGGGCCTAATCTACCTAGGCACTCAGATCTCCTCGACTCTCAGCGCTTAACAATACTCTCCTTATGAATACAGTAGCGCTTCACACAAGGGATTGGCGATGTGTCAGTTGTGAAAGCATCCTCTGCACTAACAGCGCTATGAACATTTGCCCTACTTCTCTGCACCACCACCTCAACATACTATGAAGTGGATTAATTGATGAATATTGCAGAGCCACCAGACTAACAATATAGCAGTTTCTATCCACAAGTAAAAATAGTAACGTGAAGCTAGACCAAAACTATTCCCTAAACAAACAAACAAAAAATATCATGGTTTGTTGGCTGTGTTGTCATGCCATTGTCCTTCTAATCCGATAAACATCCGCACTCTTAGGTAAAATAATTTCAGATCATTATAGTTATCAACTAAATAAATAAAGAGTAGTTACAGGAATAGAGTCCCTTCTGATTAAAACGACCTTTACAAGGCAAACTCATGTTCAGGAATGTTCATGAGGAGTTTTTATAAGGCAAAAGCCAAGAGAACTAACATATAAAAATCCAGTACATCTTTTACTGGGACAGGCTTGTCATCCTCCCTGCCATGCACACTTCAGGCAGCCACTTTCAGATATTCTGGGAAAATATTAGAAAGTAACATCTTCCATTTTTCCCTTTCCTGAAGGAAAATAAGGAATGCTGAATTTCTCCAGGTACTTTCCCTAAAACAGAGAATGAGTATTTGAGAATGAATGTAGTGCTGATGAGGGTGCTTTAGAGACCAAGATTCTCTCTTTAGCCATAGTCAAGCAGCACGAAAAGCAACAAGTTACATTTCTGGGCACTTATGTCTCTGTGCTGACCTGGTAGGAAAGAAAGTTCTGCGATTATTTCAGGTACCCTATGGTGAATAACAATATGCTTGTAAAAGTCCCTTAGAGCTTTTGCAAGAGAACTGCACTCAGAGATGCTGTCATTGCTGACAGTACTGAAATTAAGTAAACAAACTAAAGCTACTTTACTCCTGAGTTCACTTTCTTGGGAGTCATCAACACTGTGACATCAAAACCAGCCCAGATGCATCCACTTCAACAAGTTCAAGCTCAATTTTAAGGAAAATATCTTTTCCAGTTTAGGAAGGAAACAAGCGAATCTCGCTAACACAAAGTTTGGCTTGATCTTCGGGGTCTCTTCATAGTTTAAATGTACAGATATACATTATTTATCCATGCAAATATTTATCAAAACCATGAAGTTTACCAATTTAACCACCCTCAAGAATTTTCAATTGGAAGGTATTAAGAAAGGTATTAAGAAAGGCCTACAATGGTTGTTGGATTACATTAAACAACGCAGCCTAAGCAAAGGCGTGTGAATGATGTATATGTGTGTGCATTATACCTGGAGCTGAATTCTATGCTCAGACCTCTTTGGTGCAAAGTGATTTAGGTACAAAAAGTTTAACTGTTTCAAAAAATGTCTAGCACTCCTCCCTCTTTTCTGCAAAGTGGAATTGATACATTTCTGGTGCTTGTGCTCGTTTAGTGGTGGGTTGTCAGTGTTAGGTTAATGATTGGACTAGATGATCTTACAGGTCTTTTCCAACCTAGGAGATTCTGTGTATGTACAGGTATATGGACACCCATATGCCTCTGCATATACCGCCTAACTCAGTGTTCTCTGAGAGTTTCTTTTGTGCATCTGTGGACTTATAAAATGACAGTGTGGTATGTGAATCACCTGTGAGAAGAAAAACATTACTCAGAAAAATGCAACATTATGCCTTAAATAATCTTCACCTTCTTTTACACATATGGCATGAATTCCAACTGTGATTTAAACAACAATACAAATTCTTTCTGTGAAATCTGTCTTAAATTCTTAATTTGCATATTGCTCGTTGGCAGTGGCAAAGGGAAAAACAAGGGCTAGCTGAAAATCAATCTAAAGGAGGCTAAAGAAGCCCAGTATAGATCTGGAATATCTAAACGGAAGAATTAGCATTTTGATGATCGAAAATTGAATAGATCCCGATAATAGCTTTCTTTGAATGCAGTCAAAACAAATCCCCTGTTTTATCCACAAATAAAGAGCTTTTCTCACTGCTTGCATATGTAAGAGTCCTTTACCTACCTTTAGCTAGGAAGACAGATAAATGAGCAAACTACCAGCTTTATGGGGTAATTTATGAAGTCTTGGTTCAGCAGAGTGGGAGTTCTAAATGAATGTTATTTTACATTTGAGTAAATGCCTGACAGATCAGGTTTTTTATACAGTTCTGGAACTTTCTTTATATTAACAATGCACTCTGTCAAATTAGTAGAAAAAATCTGGTATAAAAATGTCCATTATCTAGGGAAATCATAATTGGTTTTCATATCAGCTTTCTTTCTTAAAATACCCAAATGAACAAAGTAGATAATTGCAAAGTTCACAGAATAGCAATTATATTCTGACTACAGCAATCAAGATGCTGACAAACTAACGACCCACTATATGCATAAATAGGCTGATTTTTGTTTACAAGTGACAAGAAAGCTAACCTTTAAAAGATTTTTATGCCATCCCTTAATTCATTCTACTGAGATTTACACATTTTGTTTGTGACATTTCAGCACTTTCTACACACCACACAAAGACTCTCGTTCAACAAGGTAAAAAAACATGTATCTTATTGAAAGGAAGTGATTAGTTCCATTGCCTTGCATGGACCACTCTTTTTTACTTCAGCACATCCTGATGCTCCTTGCTGAACTGTGCTGTCACTAACTCTTAACACATATGGATCTTAGTATCCTTTCTTTGCTCTCTCTCACACAATGGGAATTTGTCTATAATTGGTTTTATGCAAGCCTGTAACTTAAATGATTCTTACCATGCATTTCCATTTCCTGTCATAGTTGTGTTATTTGCACAGGCGTAGCCAAAGCAGTCCAGTTTCCACTGCGCCACAATATACAAAGTGGCATTTGGTGGGGTTTTGTTCCAGCGGGATTGTTTGTTCCAGTCTTGTATTAAATTCAAAGTTCTGCCTCTTACTTCACCTTGCTATGTTTTGATGATGATGAGAAAAACATTAATACTTTAAAAAAATAAAAGATTACTTTGCTTTGAAAAAATCAGAAAGATGACAGGACAAAGATACCTACTTTCTATTTTATATTTAGCATCAAAATATGTCATCATTCAGCTGCAATTTTCTGTCTTCTTCAGGTTTTGCTAATAAACTAATATTTATTAAATCTTTGCCGTTGTGATTAAACGACAAACTTTGGCACTTCTTTTCAAAAGACATTTTCCTGATTTTCAGCAACTTTCCTCATTTTCAAGGTATTAGTCACTGGATCTTTGCTACCTTTCTTTCTATGTTTTTCTGGGGCAGCATAAAGAAACAAAATATGGAAAACATAATATATCCTATATTAACATTTAAAAAAAAAATCAGTAGACGAGACAAACTAATTCTCAGGCTTTACATTACCAAAAACTCCAAACAATTCTCAGGTACAATTCTCTGCCCCTGAGTGTTCTGGGAGAACTGAGAGGTATTTACCAGGCTGGAGACTACTCACTGAAAAGTCTGTAAAAATACATTCATTATATCTGTGAACCTCATCGTAAACCAATGCCAAACACAGCCCAAAGAGCAGGATTTAGAAACAACATCTTCCAATAAGGTGCTGAATGTGAACACAAGTACCCAGTTTTTCTAATGGCACACATCAGAAAATCCTGGTAAGAAACCCTACCTTAGAAAAACATATTATATGTGCCAAATTTTTCTCCTTGCCAGGAGTCAAAGAGGTTCTTGTTTTGCAAAAGTATACAGTTCTTTTAGTAAGCATGCTTTTTTCTTTTCTAAAATGACCAGCACTTAAACATATTCTGCCTAACGCCTGTTTTCCATAATTAAATTCCCTTTTCATCTCTCTGGCAAAATGTAATTCCCTAGGGATATAAATCACATAGTGGTTGGGCTCTTTCCACTCTTACCTGTCATCCTGGAGTTCTTCCTCAGTTACAGCAAGTCTTCTTCCCTTTAATAAAACTTTTTTTAGTGGTAAATCTTCATTTCATATTACTCATAGCCAGAGTTCTACGAATGCTTCGTTTTGTGTATTGGCAACACTGGGAATTTTTATTTCTATGGCCTCTTATTATTATTTTTGCAATGAATTGACAAGTAATGACAAGCACAGGTAACATTTAACTGTTTTATTCAATCATCAAGGATGCTATTACCCTCTGGTTTTAAGTAGCTTATCTAAGCAGTACAATAGTCAAGTAAAGTGTATTGCATTTATTTAAGCAAAGAACAGTGTTCATTTAAGCAAAGAACAACATCAAATCAATTTTCAATTTTTTCCAACTGTTTATGATGAACTTATATAGGATAAGTCATAAGGAGATGTTTCGCACACCTTTGACATTTCAATGGACCTCAATGAAAAATAACTACAAGTAGCTATCTCCATACTAACAAAAGCAGATGAAGACAGTTGAAACCTTTACCTGATAAAGTTCATCCTGACCCAAAGGATACTCTTGAGATATGTTATATCTGCAAAAGAATACTTTTACTACACCAAAGAGCAAATCATGAGGAAGAAAGATACAGTTGTACAGACTAAAACAAAAAGACTGAAATGCCACAATGAAAATATGGCAAGGTTTCAAGACTTCTCTCAAGAAACTGTGAAACCACATGGCAAGGTAACAGAACCAGCAGTACAAGCTAGGATATGCAAACAGAAAATGAGCAACTACTTTCATTAAACTGTAGACTTCTCCTCCTAGTGCAATCGTATTTTCAAATGCAATATATGTTGGTTACATGGGAAGTGAGGGTATTAGTGACAATGCCCGCTGTCTATGAAACTGCCTAATGAAAAAAAGAAGTGGAATTGTGATTAGAAACAACTCAAGGATAAGAGCCCCTGTGGATGTACTATAAGATACTACATTCACAATAGATTTGTAAGAAGTGGATAGGTCCTCATGGTCTCAGTAAGTAGGACTACTAGGAATAACTGTATATTCTTTTTTACAGGATGGATATTATTTTCATGCAGTTAAGGAAAAGATACACTTTAAATGAGGCACATTAAGCCGCACCACGGCTGCTTTATCATAAACTCTGATTGGACCAGTGGAAGTCACTCCTGCATGAAACAAAGTGAGTATTACCAACGAAAACAGCAGTCTTGCCTACCTTTTGCAAGGCACTTTCTGTCTGCAGTTGTGCTGAGGATTAGGATTTTAAAGACAAAACAAACAATAATAAAAAACACCACCAAAACCAAACCAACAAAGAAACGAAGAAGAAAAGGAATACTTTTAAGTATTCATAGTAAGCATCAGCATAATTCCTGTATTAAAGAAATATTTTTTTTTTGCTCTTGTGTTCAACATAGTGAGCCTGTCCTCTGTGATTCACTTTTTGGCTTTGCCTTGAGTAATGAACAACTTGGGTATACAGCTACTGGCACTCTTACAAATATTTGAAGACTGACATTCCTAGGGCTTCACTTCTGAAAGCACTCACAGATTTGTCTTCCTTAGCTACAAAGTTGCTCAGAGATAGTGTTTTCGACAGATATGGTTTAGTATGTTTGACTTGCTGACTCACTTAAAAATAAACCGCCTTAGCTTCACAGCACAGTTCATTCAGGGAAGCAACTGGCTCCCACCTGCGTATTCTGCCCTTCACAGAAACAGCCAGCCATAAAACCACACGCCATTTATGGGATCTGTATTGCGTCTGATACTGAGCAGGTGGTAGAACTTCTAGGGCACAGCACAGCTGGCTTTTGTTTTACATTAACTTGCAAGTTTACATAAGCTGAGGGCACAGCCCTTTTCCTGGTGAAGACACAAGTGCCAATTTTGTTGCCAAAATGTACAAAAGGTGACTCCTCCCCAGTCCAGTCTGTCAAGTGCCTACAGTCTAGCACCTCTTTTCTTAACCCAGGATTTGATTCTCTCTCCACATCTCTTGGCTGAAATTGATTTATGATTTCAAATATTAGAGATTTCTCACATGCCAACGGTATTCTGTTGTAGTGTCGTCTGTTACAGCCTTTGCATGGCGGCCTAAGGATCTCAGGAAGGCAAGATTTGTACTGGTGAGGTGGTATTACATAAAATAATTGGGTCATATCTGAAAGAAAATGGGAAGTTTTTTTTAAAAAAAATAGATGCCTGTGGAAGTTTATGTGCCTCTGTCTAGTTTCCCAACCATTCTACAAACTGATAAAAGACGTTAATTGTCCGTACCAACTTTAATGTATAAACAGTCTTTTGTACATTGGACTTGATGTTTCTCAATTTCAGTCCCTATCACATAGTATCCACAACGATACTTCATTGCTTTGGTGCTTTGTTTTCCTCTTCTGGCTTGTGGCTATGTGATCCTCTTTAGTTCACTTTCTATTTATGAGACTATCTAATTCACAGATACACAGAGATCATAAAAAGACGTATGTGCCAAGATATGGCCTGGAGAATAAAATAAGGAACAAAAAAAGCTTCACTGGGAGAGTATTTCTTGTACAGTTTTAGAAAAACAAGATGCAATATTATAGAAAGTCTTGAAGGAAATGTCACATGATCCCACAGCATTTACTGATGTACAGGAACAAACAGAGAGAAGCAGAGCAATGATGTGGTGAATCTTTTAAAAGAAATCATGGATCAAGATGTCACAGAAATAAATTCCAACTGCGGTCATGAACACAAGGAATGAAAATACAGATTAACTGTGGAGAATGAACTGGTACAAAAAGGAGAGAGAGCAACAATTCCAAAGATGATGTATTCAGAAATTCAACAGGGAGGAGGGAATTAATTACAGACAACTCTGCATGCATTACATGAGAAGCCCTGTATCGGCCAAGTATGACTGGAGAAAAGAAGAAATCATCAGAAATTTTGAATCTGAGCCAAGTACAAGAGTAAATTAACATAAATCTGTTTTTTAGTATTGCACTTAGTATGACCTGGCAGCAATTGGCAATCCAATTATAATCAACACAAGCGCAATCATAATGCAAGACTATGACTTAGCTAGGGCTACAAGAAGCACATCTTACTTCAAACCAACCCATCCAAGGATAATTGTTGCAGCAATATTAATAGTGGTACCTCCAAAATTCTTGTTTATTTTAGTCTTCAAAAGATGAGATCTTAGGCAGCATACTATGGACAGAAACATGTTCAAAAAAGAGATTATAGCTTCCTCATGTAATGAAAGAAGGACCAGGGATATTATTTTTATACAGACTCTCATTCCGATTTTACATTTTACAAAACTCATGAAAGAATCACGTTCCAGTTCTGAAGTCTTTGCATCACCAAAACTCCCACTGTTGGCTGAAGGATTTTTAGCAAATCACAAATGCAAGACTCAGACTAAAACTGACTAAGTAGTTTTAAAAACAAAAGTATTCTGTAAAGTGATTATTATAGAAATTCTTCTTCACTATTTTTCCAATTACGTGGAATACCATGTTATAATGCCAAAAAAAATATTTTAAGTCCATCAAGATATTTGGCAGAGCAGCATATAAATCCACAAAGTCTGGAAGAACATAATTTATATAAATTAAAGTGGTTTCATTAGGTGTCAGCTGCTAGAGAGGAATTCACACTAACAAAACAGCCTTTCTGTGACACAGTTACTAGAGGCATTTTTCAGGATCAAATTAGCTTTTCACCGTAAAGGCTTCCTACTGAGTTTTCTTAAGAGCTCAGTTTTCAGAATGTAGTCATGTATCATACTGATACCTGCTTATTTTAGTTCATTTGGCTGGAAGTTTTCTTCAGCATCTTAATGAAACTGTATTCATTGCAGGCTTTCAGATGTGTCCTTGTGCTATATATATACACATATATATATGTATATATATAGCCCCTCATTCTTATTTCTCTTGTCCACTTTCTTCCTCCTCAATTTGCACTGTTTGCTTGATGAAGCCACTCCTTGCAGCTGAACTGAAGTTCAAGAGGACATACAAACTTTGTGTATAAGTGGGTGTGTAGTTTTTCTCACAAAACTACTCATTACCTCTCACAGGATGCTCACAAGGCAAGCACCTACAATAGGAGACTTGAGATAATGAAGTTTAGTAGTTTTCCCATCCAGAATTAAAAGATTATTACTTTGAATACAAGAACTGTAGGCATCAAAAGACTTTGATGGTACAGCATTCATAGGGTGACTTTTAGTTACTCACATGGCATCTGCTGCTGTAATATATTATCACCTCTAAAATCCACAAGTAGTTGTCTTCACAACATTTCTCTGAGGTTAAGGTGTCCTATCAAACCTCATCTTATAGTGAGGGAATTCACTCACAGAGAAGCTAAGTGGCTTTCTACAGTCATACCGAAAGCTGTAACAACACAGACCTACGTCTCGGTCAGAAAGTTTATCTTTCATGTAATATGGCAGTACCCGAGCCATGCAGCCATTCACCTGGCTTAGCTACTCATCACAGGGAGCATAAGGTGGGAAGCACAATGGGAACATGAACAGGACTTGGATTCTAACCCAGTCTTAGTTTATGACTGTGAGGACACAGAGGAAATTAACAATTCTCCTTAGTTTCTAACCTTGCAAAGCAAGCTACTGAAGTCTGAATACACTGAAAACTTTCCACGAAATAAAATGCAAACAGAGATGTGAAAGTGTTTACAGCTTAAATAAACTGATAAATTCAGGAAATTACTTCAGCATCTTCAGTCTCTGGGTGTTGGCTTTCAAGGACTGAAGGTCAAGCCTTTTTTGTGTAGCTGTAGTGTGCCCCATATGGGAGGATCCAATGTAGCACAAACTATTTAAAGAACAATAGCCTCTCTTTTTTCCCCAAAGAAAAAACCATGAAGAAACCACCTGGGGCAAGGAGTGAGCAGACTGCAGTAATTTTCTCAGACCACTGCACCACTCAAGCATTTATTCACCTCTGAAGAGGAGCCGGCTGCCTTTCAAAATTACTTTCTCTGGTCTTCTAATCAGTCCCTTACAGACAGCAATGGAAGAACAGAATCTGTACTAAAAAAACATATAAGGAGCCATATTTTCTCTCCCCCTGTGTGAGAAGAGGATGTGAAGGCTGGTGGTCTGAATCTCAGTCCTCCATGTGTACCACACGAATCATATCTGGCAGGCAAGCAGATGGTATGTGATTTAACCAGCTACAGTGAGGAGGAAAGTCTGCATGCAAGAATAATGCATCAGCCCTAATTTCTCCTGGTCCAACAAAGGATCAGACCTTGAGTGGAAGGATAACAAAAGAACTGTTTGTCCATCAATAGCTGTAAAACAGACTCATAGCAAAATTCACATGGTACCCTTAGCAGCAACATGAATCTTCACTGCATTCAGAGTAAAAGAAACAAAGAAAGCTTTTGTATTCAGAGGGAACTTTATCCTCACATGAAAGAGGAAAATGTGATCACATATTTCCTAACACTCTAGATATGGGTCCTAAGAGAGTAAAAATATGCTAGATTGTTCTTTGAGAAAGAAACGTTTCCATATATACATAAACTCTACATGAACTTTTCTGCTATGGGAAAATGTTACCTTCTCCAATAAAACAACTCACTCTCTCCCTCTTGTCTATATATACATGCATATATTTCCATGCTTTTCCTTCCATCTTGTGATAGTCCAGACAGTTTCCATATACCCCACTAGACGCTGTAAATCTCAGGTAGGGCTGTTTTTATGATATATTTGTTTCTAGATTAACACCAATGTCCAACTGGATTCCCCTCCAGGCCCACTGTAATATACATGAATTGATATGACAGAACACACAAGCTTTATACAAATAAGGAGTTTTCAGAATTTTTCATGCAATAAGAACAATAACAAAATATTTTATATTACAGGAGCATCTCAAAACCTGCTCCAACCATCAGGCACTGAAAGTGAAATGAAAAATGAGGGATGATGCCACAAAGGGCTCACAAAGCCAATATAATTGCAAAAACAATGCTGTGTGGATGGAACAGATCTGGCAGAGAAAAGGGACATACCAGATAACAATAAGCCAGGAATTAATTAAGAAACATTAAAGTATACAAGCTGACCAGTCATTACTAGATTTCCCTTTAGCCTGAGAATAGTAAATTTTAATAAAGCATATTAAATGCTATTTTATTTCAGCTGTTTAAGATTATGTAGCTGTTCACCTCTTTAGCATATTACAAAAGGCAACAACAAGCCCTTTTGTGGCAAAAGGACTATGTTTGTAGCCACTGCAGAAAAGCCACATATTCCAGATTAATTTGGAAAACTGTATAGTGGCTGCAGATGTGTATAACATTTGTTAAAGCTGACATATTGAATGGAGTTACATAAGTCTGTATTTCTAATACTGAATTCTAAGTAATATGTTATTTTGTTAAAAAATTGACTTTATTACATGTTATTATTACAGTGATCCTGAATTCACTTTCATATCCCTATGATGAAAGAAATGCAATTTACCTAGTGTTCACAAGTTAATTTTGCTGTGTTTTCTAGCTATAGATTAATTACTCTTTCATCAATGTTAGACAATATTTTTTGTGATAAAGCACACTTCATTACAAGATACAAAAGGAAGTAAAATGTGTGAGATACAGGTTGAGATTATAATTCAAAGTATACTAGTTTATTCCATGAGCGGAATACCGATTTAGGTTATTTTCAAGGTGAGATCATTATGTATCCCCAGCAATTCAATCAAGATAAAAATCTGATTTATACATCACATTAGTAAGGGTACCACAAGGTCAAACATTATAGAAACTACTTATTTATGTTTACATTTACAGCTTACTATTGAGCTCTAGTCCTTTTTTTCAGACGGTTTGTGACACAAACTTGAAAAGCTTTTTATAACATGCGGGAATTCCATCATCTTTGGAAACAGGAAATTAATGTTGTCTATGTTCCCACTAAATGAAGCTGAAGAAGTGACCCTGTAAAGACAAAGATAACAGCATGGTATGCTCAGGAAAATGTGTGACCATTTCAATCAACCTGAAAACCAATAACAAAGTGAGCTGCAGCACGTCAAGGCTTTTTTCAAAGGATTGACTGAAACGTTCTATTTGAACTCCCTCATACAGACAGAATTATTAGAGAACTAACAGGTAAAAATGGTCAAGCTAACTGGTAGAGATGTCAAGATGTTTATTCAACAGTTTTAACATTGATAAGGCTTAAATTCAGTAAGTAGAAACAGAAATCTAACTGGATTACCACTCAGCACATCAAAAAAGGACAGAGAATTCAAGCTTTCGAATCTGTCTCCTGAGATGAACTTAAGATTGATTAGTTTCCACAGCAAAGCCAATGTAAAAAAGATTAAAACGTTCAGTGGAGAGGCAGGTAGCAGAAACAAATCCTTAGTAAAAACCAGCATTTAATCTTCTTTTTAAGTAGAAATTGTTTCCTTATTACTTACATAAAAATTGCTTGCTTACTTTGCTTGTATTGTTGCATTACAAAGCAATGAATAAATCAAAGACGTATCTCTTATGCTACCTTTGTTTCTCTACACCTTAATCCTTTAAACTTAGCCTGCCAGATGTCACATATATTCTTTAAGCTCAGAAAACTACTGTCTGGGGTTTTTTATGTTTTGATAGATGGTCAGAATGTATACATCACATGACTGTAGAGCCACATAAGTATTCATATTTTTG
The DNA here is from genome assembly GCA_017639485.1 of Pluvialis apricaria. Lineage (NCBI taxonomy): Eukaryota > Metazoa > Chordata > Aves > Charadriiformes > Charadriidae > Pluvialis > Pluvialis apricaria. The sequence continues at coordinate 52,811,461 of CM030012.1, forward strand.
GTTACAGTGGCTGAGTGTTTTTAAAGTTGGGAAAAAAAAACAAAACAAGTTATAAGGAAATGCTACTAAGAATGAACCGTGTATATTCACTCCGATTTCCACTGAAGTTTTCTGGAGAGACATACACAAATTCTGTTTTGATTTTCTCTCTCCAGAGATTCATGCAGTTAAGTTTTACTGACACGAATCTTCAAGACAACTGAATTTCAAAATTACATGGGTGTGTAATTGCAGGTATTGAATTTTGCATTTATTCACATAAATAAGTTACAATAGAAATTATATCTCCTATACTTACTCAAGCAACTGTAAACTAATCAGAGTTAGAAGATCACCTGCATATTATGAAATTTACCACAAGAATCAATGTCAGCACAAGGCATTCATAGCTCTTAAACTCCACTACTGCCTATGTAAGGACAATCTTTTATGTACGGTAATACTATTTTTGTCCTATATTTCGTTTTCAGGTGAAGGACCACCGAAAAGATGACTGAAGATGAAACTGAAAAAAAAAAAGTAATTTTAAAGATAAAGGACTCCGTATCTTGGAAGTAAATGATATATAAAAAAATGGTAGCATCTAAGAAATATATCATTCCTAATCTATCCTCCAAATGGACTGAATTCTTCAGGCTGTATATGAAGTGATCAAGTTTTAAGCTAGGTTCTGTCAATCAAGCTTTTTTCCACTTCACTGGTAAAACTTCCATGGATTTCAGTAATGGTACCTTTAAAGTAGAAATCCTTTAGTAAAAATAAATATTTCAACAAGATTTTGAGGTGTCACTTTATATTCAATTCAATCATTTATGCTCAGGCTACTTCCTCTTTGAACTCCAACCACATAAAACATTTTATATTCAACTGATTTACTCTCAGATTGTTCCTCAACTAAATGTAGGAAAGAAGCAACAAGCGCTGAGCTGTTAGCTTATTACAATCCTGTTGATTTATTTGATGGACTCTGAAACAGGTATGGTAAACACTAACCTCTGAGTATTTTCAAGTTCCATTTGTGCTGAATAGCAATGGAATTCCAAAGTACTTATAGGCCTTTTCTAGTTCCACCTAAATTTCCACAGTTACCATCAAAAAGGACACATAAGGCTTAAGTTTGAAAGCTCTAGTTTCATTTTGTTCAGTGTCTTCACAGAAAAAACAGAATAGAATCAATGAATAAATCAGAGAAGAAAACAATACATCTCACTGTGACCTCCAATTCAGATATTCAGTTGATTTCAAAAGACAGCATTCTGTGAATATTAATACTTCCAAATAAATTCACTCATGTGAGCAGTCCCATTGTATATATGTGTTAATTAAACAAAACTTCTTCTAAAAAAATTGAGAAAATCCACACATTCTTAACAATATCTTTTCCTTCAACTATACCTAAAAGTTAACCAAAAATGAGGGGTGTTTGCAACATCAAGCTCAAAAATATTGTCAATACAGTCAGAATTGAACTATATTAAAGGAAATGAAGACTCATCTGGCTGTGCCATATTCATTCTGTGCTTCAGGCCTCCAACCTGCCGTCTTTTTGTAACAGTCATAAGCCTTTTATCTTACACAACATTCAGTATGTAACTGCAGGGCTGGCTGTGTCTTTAAGCGTACAGACACAAGTGAAGCATGCTGCCTATGATGTGCACTGCCCTAGGAGGAGCTCAGGGAGGTATCATGCATGACTTAGATTCAAGTCTTTCCCTCTTCTCCACTTTCTGGCAGAAGCATAAGTTTAAACTGGACTATATTTGTAACAAATTATGTCATTCTTGCAGCAAGTCAGATGCTTACTATTCCCCCCCATACCTGCTTACTTGCAGACATACTCCACACAGTAGGTAGGTATGTCTACTTTGCAAGGAAGTAAAGGTCTAAGCCTTTTCTCAGATTCAGACTCGTTTTGTATACATGCTGTCATGTTTAAATGGACTGAACACCAGTAAAAATATGTTACAGGCTTACGCATAAGCAGATACTCCAATCAAAACTCTTCCTAAGCACTTTTGTACACCTGACCTGCAACTATCCCAGTTGAAACCAGGACACAGTCAATTAACGTGAATGGAAAGTACGTAGACCCACAGGCATTTTTATGTTTAACTTACTCTTGACCTTTCAGTTCATCATCATAGCATTTTCTTCTCCAGATCTTTGGACTAAAGGGTTTTTTTAAAAGAAATAGTGGAAAATTTAGTAATAAAAATATTTTCAATTACACTGTGCTAGTTTTCCAAAACTGACACTTTTTTCTGTGTTCCATTTTGTCCAGTTATAATGAACATTCATCATGAAAGCATATGGGTGTATTAGGATCTAGAATCTTACTCATATAGCCTGACTCCAAATCTGTTAGTTTACATTCGTATTTTACTACCTAATTTTGTTTGGGTTTTTTTAATACATCATTAAATGTTTACTTGGATGTAGAAAAGCTTGTATTTTGTATTCCTGATCCAAATAAGGGCTCATACCAGTCTTAAACATTTGCATACCTAGGCTTGTTAATACTGATTAATTGGAAAATCTGTTCAAAGAGCCTATTTTCTCACACTTTTAAAGCAAGAAAGCCTTCGAAAACAATCTGGAACAACTATTTCTTACCTACCTCTATCTCCGCATTACAATGTAGCATATGTCCCATGTAATGACCTCTGATGTAGGAAAAGTAATTGTGTTTCTTGGTGTTCCATTAAGCTCTGTCAAATACATGGGTATTTGGGATTATGTGCTAATTGACGTAGTTGTTTTTGCTAGAGTCCAACAACGTCGAGTTAGAGTGCTCTGGAACTGCGTGCTTATCAGCCAAGTTCTGATACTGCTGACAGCAGATGCTTCAATAAAAATACCTAATATCTGGCAATATTAGAACTCGTGGCCAAAAAAACTCTAGAAAGAGAACCCAATGCAGAAAGCAATACCAAATAGAACAAATTTCAGCTTTTCTTCTAAAGAATAAGCACCAGAAAACTGGCCTTTGATGTTGAGAGCTCCCCAATAGTAACCTGTACTCAATATTGGAGAGATATATGGGTCAGGTCTAATTGCTTCTTCTTGCTATGAATACAAACAAGAACAGAGTTTCACAATGTGTAAAATTATGGTCTAGAGCTTCACAAGTGGTATGGAAGATACCCAATCAGTGGACTATTAAACAATGCAAAATGTGAAATCAGATAATCAAAGATTATGCTGTGATGGATCCCAGATTCAGCAATCATAGAATCATAGAATGATTTAGGTTGGAAGGGACCTTGAAGATCATCGAGTTCCAACCCCCCTACCATAGGCAGGGACACCTCTCACTAGATCAGGTTGCCCAAGGCCACGTCCAGCCTGGCCTTGAACACCTCCAGGGACGGGGCTTCAACAACCTCTCTGGGCACCCTGTTCCAGTGCCTCACCACCCTTAAAGTGAAAAACTTCTTCCTAATGTTTAATCTAAACCTGTCCTCTTCCAGCTTAAAGCCATTCCCCCTCGTCCTATCACTACATGCCCTAGTAAAAAGTCCTTCCCCAGCTCTCCTGTAGGTCCCCTTTAGGTACTGGAAGGCCGCAATAAGATCTCCCCGGAGCCTTCTCTTCTCCAGGCTGAACAGCCCCAACTCTTTCAGCCTCTCCTCATAGGAGAGGTGCTCCATCCCTCTGATCATCCTCGTGGCTCTCCTCTGGACACGCTCCAGCGAGTGTTAGACATGTTAGACAATCACGTTAGACACAATTTCATTAACTGTGGAAGGCTATGTAAAACACAAGAATGGACTACTTTTCAGATAGAATCCATTCAATTTTATTCAGAGTGAAAAAAAATCCAGCTCTTTCTGACCATTGATAACAAAACACATCTCAGCATTCTTTTGATATTTATTGCTATTTTTGGATATCTATGAAGAATTCTGTGAATATAATTCTGGATGCAAACCTCAAACTCTGAATCCCAAAATATTTTAAATATAGATTCTATTCCGTAAAAGATGATGTGTCTAATTTTCCTTGGCATAATTTGGAAATGGCAAATCCCAAAGTTAACTTCTTTCTTTTTGAGGAAAAAGTTAATAGCTAACCAAGATTCTTGGACAAGTTATGGCAATACCTAGATAGGTATCTAATGTAACAGTGAAGGCTGAAGTATTGGAGTGATTCTTGGCTCAAATAAAAACTAAAAAACCCAAGTAGAGTTACTCACCTCATAGCAAGCAGTGACAAAAGGAAAGGAAATACTGATTACAGTGAATTACAGAGAATTACACATAGATACCCATACCTGTACAGCAGCAGTCAAATACAACCCTATTATGGAGAGACATACCATGAGTATAATGCCCCTCAAAGGCAATAGCTGATCGCCTTTTCTAGATCACTATCAGAGACTTTACACTGAGCTGTCAGAAAGGCCTTCTCCTTAATTCACAACATAATTGAACTAACTGAAACAATGGATGCAGTTCACCAGAATAAACTGTCTCAGAAAGTCAGTCAAAAACTCTCTTTCTAGGAACTATGACTAAAGAAAGCACATTTGAAAACTTAAAGAAAGCACATTTGAAAACTTAAAGAAATGCAACTCTACTATTTTGTTACCCACAATGAAATTCAGTAAGGCACTCATCCGCATTTGCCCTGGCAAATTCACTAGGAAAAGTGGACTTACAGAAAGAAGATTGGTTTTTTTCTTTGTCCTGCTGATGGAAAAAATGGTTTTATTCTTCAAAACTATTAAATCAGACAGGAAGGCTGAAAAACTTAAAAAACAAAAATTTGATTTTTTTTCTTAAACCAAATATTTTACACCCATAATTAGCCATGTTCTATACTTACAGAATATAAAATCAGACCAAAGCTTGTAACTTGGGGGACAATCAGGCTAAAGCATTACAGTGAAAATTTCACTACCACCTTACAATTAATTTGATCAATCATTTTGATTTCTCAATATTTAATGTAGTTCTTGCAAAATATACTAATACAAGAAGTGGTTAAGTGCAGTGTTGTTCCTTGCATTTCCTGTAACATGGGAGGTTTTATTAATCATAGAATCATTAGGTTGGAGGACTCTAAAGAGTTCACAAAGTCCAACTTCCTGCTCCAAGCTAAGTGAGACCAGACCAGATTGTCTGGAGCTTTGTCCAGATGGGTCTTGAAAATCTCCAAGAACAGACTCCACAACCTCTCCGGCTAACCTGTTCCAACGATTAATTATCCCATAATGATGTTTTTTCCATATACCTAATCCAAACCACTCCTGTTTCCACGTATGAGCACCTATGTCTCATTCTCCCACTGCTATGCACCTCTGTTAAGAAGTTACTAGGAAAATGGAGCCAGGTTCTTAGGTATTGAAATTCTTCCTTGTCTGTTAATGCATGCAAAATCTGTATTTGCTCAGAATGCAAACAGAGTAACTGGCAATGGCTATGAATGGGAAAAATTACATTGCATTAAATTTTACATTCTTACCCATTGATATTTCTAAATATTTTGCACAATCATGTTTATATTTTATGGATAATTTTTAAAGTCACAGGCTTTAAAAAAAAAAAATGGGGGGAGGCAGCAAAATATGATTTAGTTTGAGTTACAGCCCACAACTAAAGGACTAGGAGTTAAACTGCTTTCAAGTTTTTTCATTACACATTCCTCTACCTGGTATCACCATTCCTTCTCATACTACAACACCAGTAGCTGTGAAGAAAGAAAATATATCTTTAAATCTGGAACCAAAAACAAGACCCCAACAGAGCCTTGGCTTAAATAATGCCCCAGTAATTAGCAAGACAAAAAGACAGAAACTATATGACAAATAGTAGACAGATGGGCTCCTGAAAGGAACTTTCAGAAACATTTTCAATTAGTTACCAGAGAGGAATTATCTCAAAGCATCCATTCTGGGTACATTCCTTTTTCCATTACATTGTAAAAAAAAAAATCTCACAAGCATAGTTACCTCTGGAGCAGCAGAGCATCTCTGAGGCAGATGTAGACCTAGCCATCGTTGGATACTGTGCTTCTGTTCTACTATTTACATGCTTAGAAATTCAGTGCACTTACATTCCTCTGGCCAATTTGTTTGCGTTTATGAATTCTTTCTCCATTAATATTTTCTACTTGTTTTAATGACAGAAAAGCATCCTTGAGCCTGCAGGTAAAACTGAATCAAAGTTTTAAAATGTCAGAGCTCTGATAAAAGCCTGGTTCTTTAGCAACTATTAAATAATTAAGAGGTTGCAGCAGCAGTTTGAAATGGCCCTTGTCAATGCTTGATAAATTATTTTCACATCAAAACCATAAATCATGGGCAACCCGCATTTCTAGTGTCATTTCAGGACAGATTGTGAAGTTCTAACACTGTTTTGAGGAAAAGACAAAGAAAATACACTGCATTAATAAAGTAGTAAAAGAAAAAATCTTTTTAGTTTAAAATTAGATTCTACAGCTAAATTTCATTTCTATTTTATGCATCTTCCTTTACATTTTTCCACTATAATGAAAATTAATCTACTTTGTTCTCAAACATGAGCAGACCGAGACTGAAGAAACAGCATGTCTTGGTTTATCACCCCATACTCTTTCAACCCTTTTCTTAGTTACTGCCACCTGACTCCTGTGTGTCCTGGTTTGAGGTAAAACAGGACCAATTTTGTTCAGTAGCTTCGCTTCTTAGCTGGGCCTCTTTTAACTACTGAAATTAACAGCATATTGTGCAGACAATGTTCACTCTCTCAGAGTGATAAGACCGATGTTTATAGCTGATGTCCAGACATGGTATGCAGGGAGGCTCTTGCTTACACTTATTGTGCTAACACCCAAGGCCAACCGGCTGTGTTATTTGCCACGTTGGAGGGTCGGAAGCGGAAAAGCATAATGGGGTCCCACCTGTGGGGAGGAGAGAACAGGACAGGTGACCCAAAACTGACCAACAGCGTATTCCATCCCATCTGCCTCATGCTCAGTATAAAAGCTGACGGAGCAAAGGGTCAGCCCCTTCTTTTTCGCCCTTCTTTTTCCCTCCTTGCTTCAACAGCTGATGTCTGAGGAGGACTCTGTCTGTTCGTCTGCCTTTGGACCCGATCCTGAATCCAGATCCGGAATCCAGTTCCCGTCCGTCACTGAGTCCAGCCTGGGACTACCACAGTGCCAGCCGGTGTCGTGATTGTCATCTTGGGAGCTTGATACGGTTTTGTATATTTCTCATTATTTCTTTTATTTTATTATTAATACTTCATTAAAGTAGTTTAGATCCTTCTAAACTCGTAAGTCTCTTTTTCCTCCTCTGCCTCTCTCTTTGAAGAGGGGTAGAGGGGAGCATCTGTTGGTCCCATCTGGGGTCCCCTATGTCCCCAGTGGCCGATTTGGCCTAAACCACGACACTGTGAAACTGGTAAATTTCTATCCTTGATAAGGGAAGGACAATGGATCATTTTGATATGTCTCTGTAGGCTCTGTGAGACAAAAAGATGTGAGCCAGCAGAGGAGCACGAATGGGGTTGACAAATGCAAGAACACATGAATCTTCAAGAATAACAGGAACTGCAAAGCTCTTTAGGGGAATTAATCCTTTTCCATTCTCAGTGTTCTGGTGTTTTCTCAAATCACTGACTGAAGACAGCTTCTCCCTGGGTAAAAACCATTTACTTCATTTGTGCATGTCATCAAGATAACTGCACGTTCAATTAGCCAGAGTTCTGTATGTAACGGCTTGCATATTCGTAAGGTGCCAGTTCTGCAGGAAGCCAGGAAACCTCCACAAAAGTCACAGATATCAGCAGGGGATCCTTCTCATGGCAGATGGCTCCACCCAGTGCTCTTCTGCCGTTGTTCACCAATTCAGATCAATACAGACAGCCTTCCCTTTTAGGAGTATATTGGAATTAAAAACAATATACGGGGGCTCCTAGAGACCCCATACCAATTTTAAAGAAACAAAAGAAAGCCTAATTATGTCACCTAGTATACATTAGTTGGCTTATGGCATCAGGAATGGGAAAGACCTGTCTGTTTCCTTCAGCTTTTGAGAATTTTGAATTCTGCTTTTCAATTAAAGTGTCCTGCTTTACAACTAACCAAAACTAGAGGAGGAACAGGTTCAAGTGTTTTCATTCTTAGGCCATGTATGATTTTTTTAAATGTGAAAACTAGACCCACAATCTATCCAAATTTCCATCAGATTTTCAGTTATTCTGAAAGAAGATGTTTGTAATGAAAACGAGATACAGCTATGAAATAACTGCTCTTTCAGTCTTTTCAGATAGAGAGGCTTAAATCATTTTTGTAATAACCTTAAATAATATCATAAAGAAAGAATCACAACAGAGCAAAGCCTTTTTGGCTTTTTTATTTGCTTCTCCTTAAGAACATGATTAAAGATCCCTTGGCAAAGGACGGTAAAGCCTCAGTTCAGGCAGAATTCAGGCAGGAACATACAGGCTTTGGAAACTGCAGTCACTTGCTAAGAGCCACCACAAGTGTAAAGTAACTGCCCATACTTCTTCTTCCCTTTAAGCAAGCAGGGAAATCAAGGTCAAACTCTTAGGACCAAATGTTCAGCTACTGTCAGTCAGTAATTCTCAACCTCAACACAGGTATGCTGCCTACCCCAGCTGATGATATCACTCCACAGCTTAGAAAATATGGAGACTGAAAAACACTTAGCTCAAGCATTAAGCAGGGGAGAAACTAACATTGTTGCCTCCATGCTTGCTAAATTACATTGTGCACTTGCAGTCCTTTGAATTCAAACCTTCTTAATTGAAAAGAAACCCTAGTGGATTACTATAGATTATGGTAAAACTGCAAGTGGTATGCTACCCACAAAAGCAAAACATTCTTGTGCAAAAGAAAAATACTACTGCAATGAGATCTAAATATGCACAATTTACCTTGAAAAATTTCTAGAAAAAATAATGACTAATTTTTCCTCTGAGCTAAAACAGGTTTCATGGGGTATCAAAGTTGCACATAGATCAGGACAGCAACCGTAGAAAATAACAAGTACAGTATTTAACTCTAATTGAAAGAGACGCAAGTCATTGCTAACAAGACAGGTTTCAGCTAACTTAATATCCATGCCCACTATAGGCTCAAAACAAGCTTTAATAGAGGAATCCAATATATCTGTATCAGGGAAAATGCCTTTCTGATATCAAAGACATATGGTCCCTTCTCTTTCCTTGTCTCATTTTTTTTTTCCTCCTAAAAATGAGGTAACACAAACCAAATACCTTGCTTTAGAAGGAAAGAAAAAACGCAGCTGTTACATGGTTTCTAGCTATGTTCATCACTAAAGGGCAAATCAGAATTTCTTCTGAGGAAAACTGTGACTGTGAAGGCAGATCCCACACCAAAAATCTCAAAATAGAACTCAGTTTAGGTGGAGTTAACAATGAAAGGACAAGAAGAGGAAGCTGAAGACAATGGAAAAACAAATGAAAGCGATGAGTGGTCTGCAGACTTAGCACAGGGAAATTCAGTGAACAGCACAAGATGATACTGCTGGAAATCAGAAACAGTAAATCTGTGCAGGAAGGTCAACAGAAATATGTTAGAAGCATAAGATACTAGAAACAACTGAAAGACCTATGTCTTTATATTCTTATGCATGCAGCCTCAGCAAAGGAAGTGTATTCACTGAAATTTCTTACACACAAAACACATTTCTGATCTAAAGACTACAATGAATAAAATCCCTGCAAACAGAATGCAAGGCATACTATTCATTCAGACTCCTGTGTATACAGTTGCCCATGTGTTTTTAGGTTGGGTTGTTGATTTGTTGTAAGAAATGCAAACACCAAATTTATAACATTCCTTAAATATTAGTCTTCCCACATGATAAAGGAAAGTGATGGGTATTCACAAGTTACTTGTTCTTTAGTCAGAGGAATATCTCAGAGTAGATATCCCATTAGAAAAACAATCTACCCAAACTCTTCCTTCTTAAGGCAAAAAAAAAAAAAATTGCTTCATTGTCAGAATTATAGTAAAAACAAACTACAAAATAATAAAATTAGCCTGACTGGGAGACTGCCACTCTTTTTGTGCCACTTTACAGCAGCAATCAATGACATGAAAATGAAGGGACTGCGAGCACTGCTGTGAAACTCTTGCAGGTACAGAAATTATTCTTCCTTCTGTCTGAAAGCCACCTGTAAGAGCATGATTCAAAGACTAGACACAAGCAGATAGACTCTGCTACAATATATTCCTACTAATAAACGTACCATGCTGCCTCCTAAAGCCCATTGTTATTTCCAGGCTAAATTTATTCATTAGCAGGTTGAGAACCATTTATCCCCCAGCCGACACTGTACCTTAGTTCAAGCATTTAGCCATCCTGATACATGCCTCCCACTGCATTTATAGAGAAAGACACATCTCTTTCAGCATTATTTTGCTAGGCTTACCAAAGCAGTTTTCTTGGCCAATGTTTACACTGTCACATTGTATAGCCCTGCCTCTGTTCCAGACTAGCAATGCACAAGCCAGCTCCAGTCCTACAACCATAATCCCTGTAAGCATACTGCACTGCCCATGCTAATGAATTACAGGCAAAGCTCTCAATTTCCCGTACTCATCTGGGCAATGCACATGCTCCAGCTTAACTTCATGTGATTTAGCTGACCCGTATCATACACACAGTGTAGCTAAGGAGGTCTTACCAGTACAAGAGCATTACTAATTTCTCCTGTTCGATAAACCTGAGCATCGTGTTTGCCATTTTCACTACCATATCACTGCTGAAACATAATTATCTTGCAGCTGATTAGTATACTCACGTGTTGCTTCTTGTCAGTCATTACACACTGATGAAGCTCTAGCTCATAGCAGAAATCCTTGCAATTAGTCCCTAACTGCATGACCTTGCAATTTAATACTGTATTTCATCCTGTTTCTTATTAGTTCACTTCAAATTCACTCAGCCAGTTTCACCTCATCTTTAAATCAAATGATGTTTTCCAGCTTTAAGACATCAATGAATTTGCCTACTATTTACAACAGGGTAAAAATGAGAAAAAAAAAAAAAGATGCACAAGATTGATGCTTACTCTATTCTGAAGTCTCTCTTTCAGACCACTAGTTCTTTTCTCATTAAAATTTTCATTATTGCATTGAATTTTTCATCACTTCATGATTCATCTGCTATACGCCACCTTTCTCAGCGAAACACTTCACATGGCAAAATATCAAATACATTCCTGGAGACCTTATAATCAGGATTTGCTATAGTCTCCTTGCTTATAAAAGAGTCAAAATGAACAAGGGGTTATCAGGCTGTTCTATCACAATCTGTCTTAATTAGCTTGTTGTTGTTGCTTCATTATTTTCCTTTAGGTTTTTGCTTACTTTTTTGGTTGATAAATTCACAATCCTTGCATACTATTAATTCAGACTCATGCATATACAGTTGCCCATGTGTTTTTAGGTTGGGTTGTTGATTTGTTGTTTGGGTTTGGTTTTTTTAATACAGAGGTTATGTACAATATTCTCCAATTTTTAAATACCACTCCAGTTTTCATAGACTAAATACAAGATGCTTGCTAGTAGCAATTTCACATGCCAGTTTTTCCACTGTTGGAGTAAAGTGTAAGTATGTTGAGTATAACTACTTTTAAGGTATGTTACAAAGTTCTTTCATAGAACTTTTTTCCCCAAAGACAGTCATAGTAAAGTTGCTGTTTATGGAAATGGGAGATCTTTTTGGTTAATTGTTGAGATATTGCTTTGTTAGCTGAGAGATTGTCCTTAACTTTGTTAAGTGTGACATTTTGTCTTGCGTAGAATCATGGTAAGCTTATGGGAGAAGTTTCTGAAGCACAGGAAAGATTTCCATTTTTTCTCACACACATATAGATATTGATAAATACCAAAAGATAGAAAAAAATGTAAAAAAGCATTGGTTTGCTTCATTGACAGTAACTCCATTTAGTTGTAGTATACTCCAGTTCACTGCAGAGCAAAGAATGTAATAAACTTTTTCATCTAAAACTTGTAGCCATTTTTCTCACATAATTTATTTCCTTATGATATAAAGCTCTAATTTGCTCAAGAGGCAGAATCCAATTATTCCCTAATTAAGAAAATTCATGTCCTTTGTTTAACTGGAAGGGATCCAGACTCAAATATTTGAATGTTCTTTTTTGTCGCCATTAACAAAAAAAAAAAAAAAGAATTCTCTGTGTTTTCAGGAAATACCATCAATTATTTCTTCCACATTTAATTCCTGGAAGATGACTCTTATCTCAGACCTGGGAAGACCAAGTACAGGGGAAAGTTTTACAGCATTGTACTAGACTCAAACTATAGTCTCTATACATCATAAATATTCCAATTTGCATATCTGAGTTGCACTTTTTAAATAAACAGCTGCAGAGAGATCCTTGAACATCACACAAAGGCCAGATGCAGATGTCTGCATAAGTTTGACCTGACCTCAGTGTGGGCTGGGAGTTTATGTCTTGATATTAAAATTCTGACCTGCGCATGTGCACTGGAAAACAGGTATACTATGTCATTTGCATGTAAAAGTGCATGCATGCTTTTGAAATTCTGTGAATCATGGAATTTTGTAGATTGGAAGGGACCTTTAAGGTCATTGAGTCCAGCCATTAACCTAGCACTGCCAAAACCATGGCCCTAAACACCATGTCTACCTGTCTTTTAAATACCTCCAGGGATGGTGACCCCACCACTTCCCTGGGCAGCCTGTTCCAATGCTTGACAACCCTTTCTGTGATGAACTTTTTCCTAATATCCAATCTAAACCTACCCTGGCATAACTGGAGGCCATTTCCACTTGTCCTATAGCTTGTTACTAGCAAGAAGAGGTCAACCCCCACCTGTCTACAACCTTCTTTCAGGCAGTTGTAGAGAGCAAGAAGGTATCCCCCGAGCCTTCTTTTCTCCAGGCTAAACAACCCCAGTTCCTTCAGCCACTCCTCATAAGACTTGAGCTGCAGACCCCTCACCAGCTTCGTTGTCCTTCTCTGGACACGCCCCAGCACCTCTATGTTTTTCTTGTAGTGAGGGCCCCAAAACTGAACACAGTACTCGAGGTGGGTCCTCACCAGTGCCGAGTACAGGGGGACAATCACTGCCCTACTCCTGCTCACCACGCTATTCCTGATACAAGCCAGGATGCCATTTGCCTTCTTGGCCACCTGGACACACTGCTGGCTCATGTTCAGCCGGCTGCCAACCAACACCCTCAGGTCCTTTTCCGCTGGGCAGCTTTGCAGCCACTCTTCCCCAAGCCTGTAGCGCCGCATGGGGTTGTTATGATCCAGGTTCAGGACCCGGCACTTGGCCTTGTTGAACTTCACACCGTTGACCTCAGCCGATCGATCCAGACTGTCCAGATCCCCTCTGTAGAGCCCTCCTACCCTCAAGCAGGTCGACTCTCCCACCTAACTTAGTGTCGTCTGCAAACTGAGTGAGAGTGCACTTGATCCCCTCATCCAGGTCATTGATAAAGATATTAAAGAGAACCAGCCCCAGTGCCAAGCCCTGGGGAACTCCACTTGTGACCAAGCACCAATTGGATTTAACTCCATTCACCACGCACTCCATAAGTGAGTCTTAACTGCTGCTTGTTGAGAATGTACAATTTCTTTCTAAAACTTTTTGCCATCCCCATGGGATAGTGTACTGGGACTTAAGAATATCTGGTAGACATTATTATTTATAAGGCTTAAAAGCAAGGACTCCTCCTTTCCCCAGCCTTATAGTACCCATGATAAATTTGTCTTCAATTTCCTTATAAAGGATTCCCAGATTATATAGGGATCAGTGTCTTACAAAACTGTATCATAATCTTTCACAATTTCTGTTTTATGCTAAAAGAGGGTGGGAGGGAAGAAATTCAGCAGATAAGGGAGGAAAAAAAACATCATTCAAAATTCAGAACAGCTAAATAGGTCATTCAAGCCTTATAATGCTCTCCAGTATCCAGGAGCAGGTGATGACATTGGTAGTCAGGAACAGAAATTAAGAATACAGAATACTGTATTTTTTGCATAGCTCCTAGGGGTCACGAACACTGGATTGTCTCTAGCACGTGATACTCTATGGGGTAACCCTTAAATATACTATCAAGTGTACGAAGGCAAAAATATGTATGAGAATATGCAGAACAGCTCCACAGCCTTAAAATATCTGCATTTTAAGCCACTCAAATACAGTGGCTTAAATACTGCTTAGAATCCTTTAAGTAGTACTGAAGGTAATGACTAGTCTTCTCACTGTGGCAACAACCATGCCTCTGATCTCACTTTTGCATTATCTAGCATTCGCTAATGAATCACAGTTGCTTCAGTTAACCAGCCAAGGAACCCATTAAAAAGCTTCCTCTCTTACATTCTACAGAAGGTAACTAATTAGTTGATTTCACAAGCAACTTTGGTCTACTCATAAAAGTATGGTAGCACACTCCCTGCGACCTCATCTGAAGCCATAAAAGAGTTGTCTATAATGGGAGAATGGTTGTGGACATATGATGATACTTTTCTCAGCTGATCCCAGAAGTACCTACTGAGCCTTCTATTTTTTTCTAAGATGTTCAAACCTAATAGATTGATAACTGAGGCCTGAAGTCCCCCTCCTCACCATTCCTATAACCTCAGACCTCAGCACAGATTCCAGTGTGTTCTCAGCCAGGAAGAGACCTGCCTTAATCATTTTACAAGTTGTCCTGGTTTGAGGTAAAACAGAACCAATTTTCTTTTCAGCAATTTTACTTTTCAGTTAAGCCTCTTCTGACTGACTGAAATTAATGGCATATTTTTCAGTGTCTGCTTCTAGCAGATAATGTCTGATGTTTATAATTAATACCAAGGAATGGTATGCAGAGAGGCTCTTGCTTATACTTACTGCTATAATAACCAAGGTCAGCTAACTTTGTTATGTACCAAGTTGGAGGGTATAAAATTACCCATCAGGATTCCACGGGCTGCAATGAAGACACCAGTCCTCATGTCTTTTTCCAAGACTGCATCTATAGCACTATCACAACAGCCTTTCCACCTTACTTAGGGAGAGGCATATTATATGGCAGAAGTAATTTTCTCTTTCAGTGCCCCAATTGCTCAGCCCTCTTGTGAAGATTTTATGTCCACTACGTACAGAAACTGAGATGTGAAACAAAAACATCTGTTTGGAGCTACTAAATTGTATATGGCCAGCAACTGTGGGATTCGTAGTATTTACAGGCACCCAGAAATTTTATCAGATTGATGGATATATTGACAGTTTCTTTCAGAAGTATCATTATGTAAAAGTCATTCAAACAGAAACTAGAATTCAAAAAGAGACACATATGATGAACACATATTCCGAATATGCCCGTTAGTCTTCAAGATGCAATAAAAATTGATAAAACATGACAGCAAAACAGAATGGATAACAATGGACAACACCAACAAAATAGGAGGCTGCAAAATGATAACCATTTTAATGCTATCAAAAGTTTCCTAGTTTTTGAGGACTGAAAGCAAAAATAAAGCCCAATAAACACCAGACTTCATTAACAATCTGCTTAACAACATCACATTGGGATGCAAGGAGTACAACTTGGAGTAAACATTATTCTTTTTCAAGGTTTAGAGAACAGTAAGATTGAGTGAGGTTCCCTGAACAGGACACAGAAAGACTGCTTGACATGAGGAGGAATGCCCCTCAGCCTGCAAGCTCTGCAATGAGTAGGTGGAAATAAGGTGGAAAGGACCGCTATGTATACTTTTCTGTAAATCTTCTTTCCTTATCCCAAACAAAGCGCATTAGAAGCAGGAGGATTGCACTCTCCCTATCCACTTTCAGAGCAATTCTACACTTAAGACACCAGCAGGAATGATTATGCTTAATGCTCCACAGTTTAGAGAGAAAGAAAAGAGAAAGCATGTTTTCTTGAGCACAATTCTCCGTGCCTCATACAGGGACAAGCAAAATGGCCTAAAGTAATTAATGTCACTGCATTTAAAGACTGCTGTATTATCACCGCTCTTACAGCTAGAGTTCTGAAACTTCTTTTTTCCCCAAAGGGTTTACTAGATCTAGAAAGGACTGAGCACGGCAGGAATCTGGCCAATAGCCAGGAGGCTTAAAGTGCTGTTTCAGTTCTAAACCTTAGCATTTAGTTTTGCTTGCCGCAATGCTGTAAAATCTGCTTTAGCTGTGTAGGAACTTTCAACATGTGAACTTTTACTCAGGAACCACGAGATGGCATCACAAGAAGTCACAACACCTGTTTCATTATCAGCCACTATGATCTTGCTCATTTATATAATTAATAAAGCAATTGAGTAGGACTGTTTCTTTTTCAGGCAGTACTGCAGAGATTACAAATGGATTTCTGCTCAGTGACTTTTCTGTTCCTATAAAGCTGAGCAGCCAGTGTTTAGACTGATCCATTTCAAACAGCTGTTTAATACTGTGCTGAAACAGACACAACATAGATCAATATTTTAAAAGGTGATCAGTGACCACAGGTATCCAATTCCAAGGTGATTTTAATCACATTTAGGAACCCTCATTTCACAGGCTGGCTCATTCAACTTGTCTCACATGACGCCTGCCGTGTTCCTTCCTCCCACACCACCATTCAACTCCCCTGCCTACCTCAGTGCCCTGCCTGGCATCCCGCACTCCCCCATTCCCACACGGAACTGCCAGTCAGGTGGGCCTTCACTGCCTGACACCTGCCATGGAGGTAGCAGAGGAGGGTCCCAAGCCCCTAACCAGAGAGAAAGAAAATGAGTTTCTAGGGTCCTTGGCAAGATAAGAGGGACTCCACGATCCTAAAGGCAACAATGAGCAGTATTCTCTGATGTCAGTCTGGCCAAGACTCGGGCTGGAGGTTCCAGCCATCAAGTAGCTTTACTTTTCTGCCATAAGAAAGCTTTCCATCTTCTGACATCATGTCAGATACGGGAGTATTTACCCAATAAGCTAAGCAGCCAATACGTCCCACCGCAGCACAGTCCGGTGCAGTGCATGCTCTTTGTCACACGATGTGGAAGGCTCCTCCTGTCTATTAGACTCTCCCAGTTATTTTGTTTATGCCCTTAAATAATGGAGGGCTTCTGGTCACTGTAATTCTCATCCCCTAGGCTATAATAGTGTTTCACCATCCTGCTTCCCATCAAGAACAAGATTTCTAGGCTTTCCCTGTGGATTGGAGAGGGCATGAAAGGATGATATTATGGCATGGCACATAAACTGCTTTGTGCACTTCTCTACTCAACCTCCAACAATCACCAAGAAAACATCATGAAATCCAGAAGCCATTAACACAATACCTAAAATAACACACCTCCAAATAAGCTTTCTAAACCTGTCTTTGTCTGAATAAATATGGTACCTGTGCATTGCTCTCCAAAACGTGTTCAGCCCTCAGCAGGCAAAAGGTTCCCAAACCTCCGAATTAAATGAAAGTGATTTTCTGACTGCTATCACATTGTAGTTTTTATAATTCAGTGGGATTAAGGTGCTCAGATATTTATTTTTCAACATCTCTTATCAATTTTGGATTATTTTTTTTCTGCAGTAAAATGACCACACGGCAGTGCCAGGTCAAATTCTCTTGGAAACATGAGCAAAACCGAATTGTTGGTACTCAGAACTAGGACGCTGGAGTCCGAGAGCTGCTACCAGAAAAGCAGAGAAATCTTGGGGTCTTGGTCTGGCTAACGCCAGGAAAATGTCTCGAGGGACGAGATAGAGAATTGTTTCTTCCACCTGAGCAATAACCCTAAACTCTTGCTCTCTCACACCCAGACTTCAAGCTCTGTCACAGGCAAAAGGGGAAACAAGGCCATGGTTCTCTTCCCCTCCCTGCTTCCCTGCCACAACCTGCTTTACTTATGCCTGGGACTCATTCTGCCTAAGAACAGGGGCATTCCTACAGCATGGTTAATGAGGAGGGAGTATCATATGAACAAAAAAGGCAGAATGGGAAGGAAAGAGCTGCATCCTTCACTGAGATCAGTAAACACAGATCCTACTAACCACCGATTTAGTTGAACAGTGTATAACGCTGTACAAAGTAACCAAAAGACCAGCTCAAGCCTGAACCTGTCAAATTTGTACATACATTATTTACAAAAAAATGTCCCTGGGTTTTATTATTATAATTGTCTGGAAAAATATACCTTCATCAGGAATTTAGCCAAATACAATGCTTGTTTTATTTCGTCATTCTGCTAATATAACCTAACAAATAAGATTTGGTTTACTTATTGAGCTATGTACCGGGCTGATACTTGTAAAGCTTTTTCTTTAAGCTTCAGATCTATTTTGTCATTAAAGCTCTGCAATACTGACTCCTGAAGTGGTTTAATGAAATTTCTTTGCAAATTTGCAATCTGATCACAATCAAAATCCTACAGCTCACAGAGCAACTCCCAATACCCTATATTCTGTGCAATAATGGCTCCATGCCCTAAAATAAAGATTCCATAGGATTGCTGAGAAAAAGTCCTTTTAAAAAAATGTTTAGAATCCCTAAATGCAGCAAATATTGTAGATACAGCCGCTCAGATAAAACATTAAAATCACAGCTGAAGGTGGCTATGGCTGTATGCATTCTTTTCAACCTACTTTTCTTAAGCAATTTGACCTAAAAATCACTGCACTTGCAAAAAGAATATGGGTCAGACATCTCCAGCCTAAGACTTTATTTAGCAACCCAAATAAGATGGGCTTTTCATCCATTATCCAAGTGTGCTGAACTGCTCTGCATCAACTTTGTTGTATTATCAACACACACTGTCAGAAAGATTCAGATAAGCCTTATGTTGCATATCATAGCTGCAGTTTGAAAACAATTAGCAGGCACTGTTGTCTATGTGTGAATAAGGCACAGTCCAGCCAAACTTACTGTTTTAGAAATGCACATTTTTTCAGAAGCCCTTCATAAAATCCATCATAGACAAACGTTTGCCCCGCTTCTTAGCATGGCTACAGAACATAATAGAAATACTGATGAGTTTTTAAAGGGTCTGAAACATTTTTATTTTTTTTTTTTTATTTCCAGTGTTAACAAAATACAAACATGACAAATCAGTGAAACAAGCTACCTAGAAAAAAAATGCAATTATTCCTTACACAAACTACTAATGGCAGCCTTTGTCTTTTGGACTCAAGTAATTCTTTAATATTTGGGCCTTGAAGTATTATTTATATCATTTTTTTTTTTAAAATGAAATGCTGTTATTGATAGAATCTGTGTAAATTTGTTGTAGACACTGACATGAAAGAAAACCAGAAAGCCTCCCAGCTCAGAAATTGCCAGGTTTGCCACTCAGCAAGTTGTGTCAATGAAGCTAAGTACCTCAGCTTTCTCTCAAGCACTTGCTTTTAGGAAGCATATGCAGTACCAAAGCACTCAAATTGGATTTGACTTTTCAAATGAATACTCAGATACGTTTATTTGGTTTTCATTTTGGTTTGGATTTCAAAATTCAGTCAGCTCCTGATTAATATGGTTTGAGTAATGTGCAGATAAGTGCCTCTTTAGCAACCCAAGACTTCTGTTCTCCAAAACAGAATCCAAAAAAATTTGATATTTTTTCAAAAAATTTACCATTTCTATATGTAAATAGCAAATGATGAATTCCAAATTTGTTGAAAATTCACTCTACAAAGATGATTTCAATGAAGTTCACCAAAACCTAGTTTTCCTGCCAGCTTTCTCATCTGACTGCTCAGAAGCCTATCAAGCTGGGTTGCTGAGGACACTACATTTCCAAGGCCGGAGAACCCAGTCCTTCCAGTATTTGCAGCTGCCTAGGCAGTCTATGTGTATGCTCTGGCTTCAACAGACAGTAGCTTCAGACAGAAAGACAGTAACCTGAAGCAATTCAAGAATGAAAAGGCTTTCCTTCTATGTGGAATTTCACACTTTTGGGGTTTCTTTTTTAAGAACGAAATAAAAAACAAACTGGTCTTCCTCTCTTGGATAGTTTTGCTTCCACTCACGTTGAACTCTTGTCCTAGTTAACAACCCACGAGTCACAAGTAAATCCAAAGGGCTTTCTACTACTGTTCAGTGAGGAAGATGACAACATGGTTCCTTCTTTACAGGCACACACAGGCCCCACTTGAATTAGAGTGGAACAGATCCGGGCATGTCTCTGTACTCTGTGCAAGACCACCAAAACCAAACCATAATGAGTCATATCAAACACAGCCTCATGCCTCTGTTTCTAGTTTTTTTAACTCATATCCTCATGGAAATATTTCTGCACTTTCGCTATCAACAGCATAACAGCAATCCTATACAGACCCAAGAACTGCTCACATAAGATAAAAGGAAACCCCAGCTGGTTATGTATTAGTGGAATACATGACTTTAAATGTATTGTCCATTAGGTCTCTCCCTTGCTTTGTCAATCTTTTCTAATATGACTAATCTATTTTGTTAAGACCATTAAGATGCAGTCTTGTTGAAAAACACTTATGGTACCCAGAATGCTTAAAATAAAAGAGTAGTGCTCCAGGACAGTCATGGGATCAAAACTGCTACCTATCCACACACAGAGAATCTATTCCTTAAAAAAAAAAAAAAAAAAAAAAAAATTTCTTTTTCATTGGAAAAATGAAATACTCAGAAACAAAGTGAGATGGTAAAATGAGAGAACGATGAAGAACAAAACGAAAACAAACATTCCAAACAAACATATAATTTTTAAACTTCATTTAGTCCTGAGCAGAAGCTGAAGATACACTTCCTAACAGATACCACTGGAGTTATCAAGTGATCTTATATAAGAAGCCAAGATCACAGTGTGGTTTTGCAAGACCAAACAGCTGAAGGAAGGTTGTAAGAATTCCATCACTATAAAGGGTAAGAAAATGCAGCTGGCTTATATATTCAGAAAAGCAATATAAGAATCAGCTATGAATGAATTCACATCATGTGAGACAAAAACTACAGGAAAAATAACTGGATGACAACAGCATAAGCATCTGTATTGTTCCTTGCACTGTTCTGTGTTTATTAAACACTTTTTGGAAGGATTAGTTTCTGCCGCTGTTGACTGCAAGCAGGATTTTCACAAGACTTAGAAAGACTAACAGCTTGCATAGGTATTTGGAAATATGGAATGTATAACCTTGGCTCCAAGTAATGGAAACTAGTATCTCAAAAGCTTTCTAAAATTCTACGCTACTAAATACATAGTCAATGCATTCTAGCATTTTCTTTATTCTCCTGAGGGTGAAGTATTCTGCTTGCATATGGGTGGATATATGAATTCTTCATTAATGATTAACTCTTTAGGTGACACTAATTAGTTTCAACTATCCAGCTATGCGCTTGACAGGCCCAAGCTACTTCAATTCTGCATCATCAGTGCTGGGGAATTAAAACAGCATCAGTAAAAATTGTATTGAACAATAGGGACCAACTACCCAATGCAGTTACCACTAAAGCCAATGACAGTCTCTCTAATGACCCCAAAGGCATATAGAGAGGTAATGCAATGACAAAAGTAATTTCCCATCAGTAGTAAGCAACAAAAACAACAAAAGGGAAAACCAAAATTCCAGTCAATTTACTTAACAGAGGCCTGTGGTGCTGTGCTGTGAAATACCAACCCCGTGCAGGGAGTCCTGAGACAGACTCAGAAGCAATTTGCAATCTGTATACTTCAAGGATATCAATTTAGTCAATCACTGGGTAGCAGCAATAAGGTCTTTTGCTTTAAATATCTCAGGTTAAATTTGGACCTGTACAGGAAAACATTTGGACAAACACAAGAGAGGGGAGAGGAAGGGTACTCAGTCAAGACAGGCTCTATGCAGAGGAAACTCAACACAAGCACATATTCTACTCCGTACAATGGCACTGAAGCGCACAACTCCAAACTTAGGAGAACCAACTCTTCATTCTGTTCTAACCCACAGAAATTTAATTAAGCCATGGATTTAAGCACCTTAAACATGCCTTGAGACATACTTTCAATGAAAAACAGCTTTCAGATGCAGAAACTATTATCCGCAGAAACATATCTATTCAACAAGGCCTAAAACACATGGCCACAACCATGAATCTAACAAACCTAAAACCACATCCCTTGACACTCTTAAAAGAGTATATTAGAGGCTAAAGCTAGTCTGCAGCTGGAATAATTTACAGATAAGACCCATCTTTTATATCAGACATCGTTTTTTACACTAGAAGGTTCAACACATCTTCCATCAGGACAGAGTCAGATTTATTACTCATGGTGCACACATACAACCAAGTTTTCCATAAGCACTTTGGTAGACGCTGAATTTCCCTGAAAGATGTAAACTAACTTCTTTTAAGCAAGGCAGATGTACAACTTGCAGTAAGAGAATTGAGAGTCTTACCACCCCCTCTCTTGAAGAAAGAAATGTCATTACTTTAGGACATATAAGAAACACAAAGCTTTCAGTCCTGTATTAGATGCTTTTTTTTCGGGGGGGGGGGGGAACCACCACCAAACAAACCACCACCACCAAACCACAAACAGAAGAAAAACAGCATTTACTGCTTAGTAGGGAAACAATAGCAGAATGTGTCACGGCGCTTCTAGTTGAAGTGATTAGAAATGGCAACGCAAGCGTTCTCTTGTGGCAGCAGGGATAACAATGGCTTGCTAGGTCACAACAGTAAACAGTCCAAGGGAAACAGCCATAGAATACAAAAACTTAGCAATATAGAGAAGCCTTTTATTTCCCTGAGATGCCACTAAGGCATTAACACAACCATGTGAATCTGACACCCACTATGACTTGCACAAAAGTTGGAGAGTCTTCATCTACAGGACTACCTATACTCCCATGAACCAACTCCTTGTTCATGTTGAAGACCAGACCTTCCACTATAGCATTTGCCAGATTTCCCCACTCACTTCAATAGGAATACAGCAATCTGCATTGACCGAGGTCTTGACCATTAAGCGCTAGCTGTCCCAATCCAACTCTTTCATTCCCAATCATAATGCAATTACAGGACTCTGCAGCAACTTGAGCCCTCATGGTGCTTGCTACAGCTTGGATTCTGCACAGTGGACCCACTAGTAAGCTAACCCCATAAAGGTTGAGAAAGAGTACAAGGTTGCTTTGCCCCAATCCAAACAGGTCATTTGCAAAGACATTCCAGATCTGTGAATTGCTTAGCTAGCTCCAAGTGTGAGCAGAGCACACACAGGTCTGTCTGAATCTTTCTGTATAGACATGCCACAATATCTTTTAATTTCCTAGGCTTTATACATAAACTACCGCAGAATTCCAGGAGCATGGCTTCAATAACTCCTCTGACAATCTGGGCAACACCCAGCATTCACCCTAGAAGCATAATGGCAACTGCTAAATCTAGGATAGGCAATACTGCTTAAGAACTAGATAGATAAAAACATTGCTTAACACTTAAAAGTTGCTGTAGCATGCAAAGAAGTGTTCTTCCCTCTGACATTATTCCCTAAATTGAAATATAAACCATGTAAAATGGAAAGCATTTCTATTTGTCAAATAGATACAAAATTCAGTAACACAGAACCTACATATAATGTTCACATCTATGTAAAAATGATAGCTTTCTGGATAAATAACATTTGTTATTCCCTTCACAACTGACATAACCTTTTTTTAATCTAATGGGACTATAAACTTGAAGTAGTATGACACAATTAGCATATAAACATTTCCCAGAGGTATGAACTAATAACCTTAAAAAAAGATGTACTTACACAGCATCTTACCCATGATGAGAAGTAATTCCTTTAGTGTATCTTTCTAACAAAAGGTGTGGGAACAAAATCAAAGTCAACCAAGTGACAACTCACCAAAGTACCACTCCTCAGATGACAGACTGGTAGTTAGCTGATTTCAATTTGTAATTTTCTATTACCCTAAAAATGCATATTCATATAGTCACACAATTAATTTAGCAGAGTTGATAGCCAGAGAACCAACCTAGAACTGACAATTACAGAAACAAATTCTTTTGGAGTCAGCGCAGAGCAGAATCTTCCTGTTAAAAAGTTTGCATTGAGTTTACAATGTGGCTTCAAGAACTCTTCAGTGAGAACACTATGTAAAGCATTCTCGTTAACTTCCCCCTCATTCCCACTCCTCAATCGATCCCATCAATTACACTGCTACAGCTGTTCATTTCATTGTAGAATAAATTGATACTGATTAACAACAACGCTGTAAAAGATGGCTAGGTTGGTGTTTTTTCTTTTAATCAGAATGATTTCCCTAATTTGTGTTACCACAAGTGAGGGGGCTGAGCAAGCCAGAACAAGGAACTAGGGGAGGGAAGAAACAGCATGGCAGGGGCTAAACTTGCATTCTCTGCCTGTGAAACAATGGGTTTAGTGGATGCGTATGACTTCCTCAAACCATGAAACCGATCATTGCAACTGAGAGATTAGATATTTTCTGTATTGTCCTTTGCAAATGAAGTTTATTTAATTTGCATAAATTAGTACTTAGAAAAGGCCAGACTCTCAGTAGGGATATAACAAATTGTAATCAGCTTTTGTCTGGCATCTCTGGAATTAGTGATTTACAGCAAGTGAGAATCTTCTCCGAGAAGACAGATTGTGTTGACACTAAATGACACAAAAGACCATTATCAAACCATCACATAGTTTATATGAGTTAAGAGGAAGTTGTCTGCTTTCTTGACTTCTTTATACATTTAATTGAGCTGCGTTCTCACTCAAACAAAGATATTATTACAGGAGATGTCCAGGGAAAACTTGCGGATCACTCTCTAACTTTGATATGATAGCAAATTCATTAGCAAATTAAGGTATTGCAGACTGGATGGAAACTGGAACAGATGGCCAGTCTGCAGGACCACAGGCAGGTATGAGACACTTAAAGGGCTCATTTGTAAAAGCCATTTTGAAAAGTATCCCATCTGCAGGACAACTAATAAGCCAGTGAGAATTTCTTTTCATGAAAAAATGCTTTTAACTCTATGTCCTTGCCCAGTTTTCTTTTGTGGATAGATTTCTGTAAAAGTCAGACTGACCATAATAGAACAGTCATAACAAAGCAAGACTGGCTGTTCTGGGCAGATGCTAGTAAATACAGTGCTAGTATGAGTCATTTTCCCCAGAAGTGATATGTGAAGCTCAACAAAGTTATTTCTCTGTCATTATTCTGGTGAAGAGGCACACATCACTAACTTGTGAACACAGGAAAAGGGCAGTTAGCGGGGGAACACGATTCATAGAACCTTTTATTATCTTGACAAACTAGGGAATGCATTCAAGTTGAGTTTGCATGGTTGCCTGTTAAAAATATTAGCATTTTCCCTGTAACATGACAATACTTGATCTGAGATTACCGACAGAAAACACAGATCTGGAGCCTCATTATGATATCTTTATAGTCCCTTTCCACAATACAGACATCCCCTACTTAAGGTAAAAAAAATGTGACTGTGCAACAGACAGGAACCAGGACTGCATATACTGGCATAGAAATCTGAATTTTGAAAAAACACAGTGGTATTTTAAATTGTAAAGAAAAGTGGAGTTACTCGTGGTTTAACAAAACTCACACTACTAGCTTTCTTGGACCACAAATCAATAAACAAGTACATAAAAGCAGCTCACTGAGTAAGACCTAATTCAGAGAAAAGCAATTAAGATTGATACCCTGAAAAACTCAGGAACATGTTCATTAGGCAAGAAACACTCTAGCAATGTCTCTGCTATGAATTATCAGAGGACCAGTTTGCATCCCAGGCCTATCAGTTTGAGGGCTGACATAAAACACAGTTAAAACACCTGAACTTCTATTTTCTTAAAAAATAGGCTTCTTAACTTTCAAATTGTGGAATGGCTCAGCTATTTCTAAATGCCACTGAATCAAATCCAGTGAAACTTCTAAGAAAACATTGTGACAGTAACCTTCACCATCTCTTCCTGAGTGTGTTTTGCTTTTCTTTTTTCCTCTTAACAAGGCTTGATCTCACTGTCTGGCTGAACATTAATCCGCTTTCACCAAGTACCAAATAATGCTTGCTGCATTAATACACTGCAAATCCTCAAGGTATAGGTTACACACAATTTAGTATAAAAGGTTAGCATAGGGCTTTCTTTTCACTACAGCTATTACCAGGAAGGCAAGTAGAATACAGGTAAGTTTTCATCAAATCCTGATCTAGAAATCTTTTTCCAAATTGCAAACACTGTATGTAATTACTTGATTCTGAAAAACAGATTATCCTTTGCTCTTTCTCTCTCTTGCTTCTTTTTCTTTCTCCTTAAAGACAGGACACATTCTCTGTACCGAAATGTAGATAAAAAAATATTTCATTGAAAGTGGTATTACACTCTGCTATATTATTCTGCAAAGATTGCCGACATGCCATTTCAGTCACTTAGGAAAATCAAACTTCTTTAATGATAAACATTTGGATAGATCTATTTAATGGCTTTATCCTATATTGTCACGGATATTTCTGAAAGCTTGCTATTAGAGAACCACTTGAGGATAATGTGAAGACTCAATTTTTCTCTGTTTCTATAAATATTTCCTTTGGAAAATAACTATACATGTTTCCTCAGGATAGAATTATTTTATTTTTTTTTGCTTTACACACAGGATGAAGACAGTTAATTGTTACGTGCTGTTATTTTGCTGGAAAGCAATTTGTTGTGATAGCTGCCAGCTCACCAATATTACCATAGCAGTGGAAAGGGAAGAATGTGAATTCTGTATTACAGTGAACGCCACGTGGTGCTCAGGATACTGCTTCACAAGGGTGAGTTCTTTAATTTCAAGCACCAGAATTAAATATTCCAAGTGATGTAAAAATAACCCATTTCTTCAGTCCATAACGAACACATAGGCAGGATGAGCCTTGTGAAAGAACAGGTTGAGTAACTGCTGTGCTATTTGCCAGGAAAGTAGATACACAGCCAATGTGAATCACAAAGGGAAGAGTGAAAAGATGCTAGTGAAATTCAGATCTTTAACTGGCTGCACACATTATGTTTATACCATATAAACAGAGTTGAAAGTATTACAATCTGGATTTCTGCCTTGTGTTCAGTTTGTGGTTGCAAACAGATACAATAAAACAGTCATTACTATGTAGACTCCTCTACTTTTCCAAATAATTTGAAGAATCAAGCAACTGACCTGCTTGACCTGCATCTTTTGTCTGGTGATGCTATGACACAAATTTGCCATATTGGTCCTCCTGAAAGGAGAAGTCTAAGGATCTAGGTGAAATTAGAAGAGTCTGATGCAAATCTTTTTTATCTCAGTGGGATTTTCCCACCAGTTTAATTAATTCTCACATCGGGTCCTTTATTTTATAAAAATTTGGAATTCTACCCCATAACAAATTTCAAAACAGGTGTTTCCTTCTTGTAATTTTCAGGATCCAGTATATAAATATCCACCAGTATCCTCCGTTCAGCAAACATGTACCTTCAAGGAGGTTGTGTATGAAACAGTGAAGATCCCTGGCTGTGATGACCATCCCGAATCTTTTTATTCGTACCCGGTAGCTACAGAGTGCCATTGTGAGACCTGTGACACTGACAGCACTGACTGCACTGTGAGGGGACTGGGGCCATCCTACTGTTCCTTCAGTCAGAACGGAAGTAACCAATGAAGGGTACTTGAGCTGGCAGTTTGGCTTTAAATGTTCACTTCTAAACAAAGGTACTGATCAGGGTTAAGTGGAAGATAATAGGCAAGGCTATTTAGAAACTGTCAAGACTGAAACAAAGACTTTTAAGGCCAAAATGAAGAGCTACCAACTAAACTTGTCTTCAGGCCTTCCCTAATTATCTCATCAGTTTCCTTAAAATCATTTTCATAGATCTATAGAACGCTGCTTCCAATTCCTTCTGCCCCTGCCTCCTCTTCTCTATTACACCTTCATTTTTTATATTCCTGTATTTCCACTGCCTAGTTCACTTAGCTTATTCTATGCTATCCTATGCTTTCACAAAGTTCTGAAGTTCCAAGTCTTTATTATCCTCTGCTTTCCATCTCTCCTCAGAATGCACTTATTTTAAAATGCCTTGCAGCACTGGTTTTCTTGCAACCAACATCTGTGCCCTCACTTTCTATTAGTTGGACTGTAAACCTCTCTCAGCTGAGATCCTGGGGGTTTTTTTGGCAAAATATTTCATATAGGCATTATGCTCTATAAATAATAGCAGCATGTTTATTTAAGAGCCACAAATCTATGTTCAAATGTTGAATGTCACCTGAACTCTTGTGCTTTCTCAGTAAGGCTTGTTAGCTCAGGCTCAGTGCCACAACAACACAAATAAAAACAAACCTCTAGTTCCTACCTGGCTAACTTGAAAAAAGAATCATCAGCTGTCTACTTTCACCAGAGTAAACATATCCTAAAGCCAGTTAAACAATTCTGAAAATTGTGCCACCTATCAGAAACATTGGATTTCCTCTCATTATGCAACAGAACGTAGTAATGAGATTTTTTTTAACACTATTTAACATAGCAGCCTCAAAAATTATTTAGGGATGAATCTAGAGGCACCTGATTCCAGTGTGCAAACATGGTGTGATAACATGCCTTGAAAGTACTTCACAGTAGTCCCTTCTGAGAATGGAAGTTCACAGACTTCTGCAGCAACCTAATTCTGCAATGGCCAATATGAAGTTGAGATGGTCTGGAAGCAAGCTGGAGGACTGACTGAATCAGAATGGAAAATTATTTCACATTATTGGAAAAATTATCTGAAACCTACAGAATGAAATCCTATCAGGAAAATCAAAATATACTGCTCTTCATCAGAAGCAATCACCTACACAAACACAGAATGGAGAACAACTGGTTCAGCAGCAGTTCAGCACTGAAGACTTGGAGGTTATACAAGCTAGGTATGACTCAACAGTATCACACCGCTGCAGAAAAGTGGGAATGTAAGGAGTAGAGCCTACAAGACACAACCTACTTCCACCACTCAGTTCAACATGATAAGGGCCTCAGCTGAGTTGTTATTTCCAGCTTTGGAGACAGAACTTCAAGGCGTTGAAAACCTGGAGAAAATCCACAGAAGAGTCACAAGAATGGAGAGGGGCCTAAAAAACATCTTAGGATAAAAAAATTTAAAGAGAAAAAGATTTAAACAAATGTGATTGTTTTGTTTATGGGAGGTAACACTTAGGGCTGGAAATTAGTGGACACTTTTACATGCTTGAAGACTGTTACAAAGAGAAAAGGAACAGTCAGTTCTCTGTGTTCATAGTGAACAGTACAATTAATGAAAGATTCAGAGTAGTCATGAGCAAATCTTCCAAAAGGTACAGACAGCTAGACAGTGAAATAAACTATCAAGGCGTTGGGGAAGGAAGGAAGAAAAGAAGGAATGAAGGAAAGGAGTGGGGTCTGTGGAGTAGTGACCATTACAGGTCTTCAAGAACACACTGAACCTGTTAGAAATGACAGAGATAAAGTTAATTTGCCATGAGGCAAGGGAATGAAGTAGATGACCTCTTGAGGTTGCATGGCATGTCTGCTTTTGAGACCATTACAGACATGTTTATGAAAATGGAATTTGTCTGTTACTCTGGATCTCTCTTATAATAGACAGTAGATATTTTAACTTATTTCATTTTTAGCTTTTGTACTGAAAGATATTAGTTCTTTTAACTTAATTTTATTTATAAGATTAACCCGCATGGACATTTTCTTTGGTCTAGTGGAGTTTTAAAAGTAGTAAAGTAATAGGTAAATCAAATTGTCTCTCACTCATTTCTGTTTTAAACATGAGTTGACTTCAGTTAAAACTAAGCATATTATTTATATCAGGAATTATTCCATTCTGGATGAGAGAATTTTGAATTAAAACTGCAAAACAGAGTAGCTTGTAGTAAAAAAGTATTGGAAAAGATAGATTTTCAAAATGGATCTGTAAACAGCTGTATTGTCTGTTGTGCATTTTGGAATAATAAAAATAATTTTGTTGCACTTCTGTTATGTATGTCTTAATAAGACGATTAAAAAAACTTAAAAGTCCACCTGCCCACTTTACTATGCTTTAAATCACACATTTTCTCCCCCCTTATAATTTTTTTCATGTAACTAACACATCCACCTGAGCCATATTTGCATTATGTGGTCAAATCACATCAAATAAAACACTGGTATATTTTAGCCCGACCCAGTAATGTGATGAAACATCACACAACAGAACTGTGGATGAGAATAAAGTTTATAAAGTTTATTTTATTTAATCCACTGGGATTAGAACCTCTCCAGAACTGTGTCCACATCTCTGTCACAAGTTAGCTTGTATGTGAAAACAAAAATCATCCAGCTGTCATTTCATCCATCATTTTCATTTTGCAAACGTATCTATTCAAAACCTCAAATCTAAAACTGTAACTAATGCAGCCAAAAGATTATTGAGGTTAATATCAGAATGCTAGCAAAAAAATCCTAATCATGCATCACTACAAGCTTCCAGACTCTCACTTCATATCTCCGACACACCTTAGGTACCAATATGCTGAGGTAAATACCAAGTCCTAGAGACTCAAAGATGCCAATAAAAAGGTGCCCTCTGTATAAGTACTAAACCCTGCCAAGCAAATTATAGCCTAAGGGAATACCTCTTTTGAACACTGCCTCAACCCCTGTCCAGTACCTACATATGCGTTCTACTTGAATCTCTACCATAAAACTGTTTTTTCGAAAAATGGGTATATCGTGCATCAAAAGCTTTCTACTTTTCAAAAGATCAACGGGGAACAGCAAACAAATAATGTATTGAATTTATCTTGTTTTTTTAATCAAAAGTGATCACACAAAAAGCTTGGGAAACATGTAAGTCCCACGCGAAACCTTGCTGTTAACATCAGTAAGCTCTGAATCTGTGCCTCCATTTATATGAAACTAACGTTGGTATTCTACTCTGAAGTAAAATCCATTCCAAATTATGTCAACAATTACTTGTTCTACAGACTGACAACAAATATTTCACTGTCAGTAGTTTCACTGACAGAAATTCAGAAATTCTTACAGAAGATCTTGAAGATATCTTGGACTACCTTTGATAGTTTGTAAGACAGACTTGGACTTTATCTTCTCAAAGTTCACTTTCCCTTCAATGCCAAATAATAATTTCATTAAATTTACTTTTACATCAATGTTCTTCCAAAAATTTAGTGAAGGTACATGCACGCAATGAGTATTAGTGTAGTCTGAGGTCAAAATGTGCTTTGACTTATTACTGAAGAAAAAATATTTAAGAAATAATTTGTATGCTCTTTGCCTAGCTCTGTCATGATGAATAAATGGGAACTCTGTCAGAAAGTGAAAGCCCCAGTATTACATGCTACTCTAAATACTAAATTGGTGGGTATGCTTTTAGAAACATTCCTAATAGAGTCAGAAGTAGATTTTCAAAAATTCCTACCATGGGCTTAACTCTTTCCATTGAAATCAATAAGTCAAATGCTTTTCAACTTCAATAGAACTATTCTGCCAACAGCGAACTTTTCAAAAACTGCATATTAATTCTATGTTTAAAGGCAGGGTCTGCAAAAAGACCTTACAATGCTTTACAACATGTCAGACTTTAGCCACCAGCCTACAGAAACTAACTTTAGAGGTAGTAAAAATTAAAATGGACTGAACTATCTATTTATTTACTTCCAGTTAAGTAAAATCATCTCTTTTCTTGCATCACCCTGAAACTAGCAAACCTGGAAAACTATAATTTATAACCCCCTGGTGAAGGCATACAGCAGAGAGGCA
Organism: Pluvialis apricaria; assembly: GCA_017639485.1. NCBI lineage: Eukaryota > Metazoa > Chordata > Aves > Charadriiformes > Charadriidae > Pluvialis > Pluvialis apricaria. The sequence continues at coordinate 52,843,202 of CM030012.1, forward strand.
GTACATAGTGTTGAACTGTCCCTTAAAGACCTTTGAGAGCGACACTGAATGCAGATTCACTGTGTTGTAATTAATTAAGTCTTTCAAATACTCAGAGGTATAGATAAACTGCACAAAGATTAGTCATCTCTGCCGCCACATCTGTGGGTGAGTTAATACTTTCTATCATTTATTATGCAGACAATTTGACCTTGATCTTATGAGTGTCTGTGCCAGTTGTACTGAAAGCCCTTCAGACATCAAGATGGGAACATGAAGTGCGGGAGAAGTATTCATAGTCCTACTAATTGAAATGACCGTTTAATCCCAACTGCCTTTTTAGGTAGAAAGCACACCCTGATTTTACAGGCAGGCAAAGAAATACAAGTTCTCACCTTGAAGCCATGAATAAAGCATCAACATACGAGCATCACCCCACTGTTGTCAATGCTCAGCTATTAGTCCCTGCCTAAGTTCTGTAAACCATTCCTCCTACCTTAAAATAGGTTTACACTTGCCTTTATAATTTTGACATATAACTGGGCTCACAATATTTTCTACCATAAGCAAGAAATATAAATGTCCTCTCCCACTACTAACCCAACCGATGAATAAGAATTTGTTAGTCATCCACAAATCCTTGGACAAATCTAGCCTGACACAGAAGTAATTACAAATAATAGGTGGAAAACAGGAATGTCAGGACTCTGGCTTGTACGTGCCAAGTTGAGGCTGCACTTAACTTGGGCTATTTGAATGGGAAGAGGAAAGACAGTTAAGTATGGTGTTAATATGCTATATTCCTCCTTCACCCTCCCACCTCAGCAAGCGTGTTTTGCTTTGTCAATAGGCAGTATTTAGCCAAACACTTCATTTTCATTAAAAAATACAACTAGCATCTTAGTTGAAACTACAAAAACAACTACAACAAAAAAGAGCTAAGCAGCTAATCTGAAAAAATCATTTGGAGATGGCAGCCTTGAGATTAGTGGCTCCCTCCACTCAGGCAATGGGATCTATAACATTTTTCTGTGTATCTCATGTTTCTCTTCAATTTATGTTATTAACATTAGCTATCAAAGCCTTGGTCTTTCAATATGACTTATACCGATAGACATTACAGCAGCTCACAAGGCTGCAGTCTCTAGGAAATACAGAAAACAAGACAGGAGCAGGGTTAGAGAAAGGACATACCTTCAAGAAATCAAATGTCAGTGTTTCATTATGTGTAGGTGGGGAAGAGAAAGACTTAACTAGCTATGCTTCACAGTCATTAACCACTAGTTTCCTTTCATGTAGCAACTCTAAGAAACAAGAGGTATTTATTTTTGTCTTACTTCACACCTCTTAATTCACTGAAGCGAAGTGAATCACTTAAGTGGCGGCTGGGGGGTCAGATGTATTATTTGTATAGTATGACATTATTCTGTATGAGAAACGAAGGTAAATTCTGGATCTAACATCTTTGGATTATATTTGGCTATAGTTATATACATTGAATAATACTATACACAGAGACATTATCCAGTCAGAACATGAGACTAAACACTAAAATACATCCTTCTTATGATAGCAACATTCAAGACATGTAAGGTAATCTAGCATTACCCAACGGCTTGCAGGCAAACCTTTGAACAACTTAAGGAATCCAATTTTCCTCTTGCTTCACGTGTTTACATTTAAAGTTTAATTCAAAAATTATCTTAGCTTTCATTATCTCCTTCTCTCATTATACGGTATTGGCAAGTCTTAATACTTTTGTGAATGCTGTGGGAATTCCCAGTCAAAATAATATGATAATGAAGAAGAATCTTAAGAAGTCAGAAAGAAAACTTTTGATTCCAACACTGTCAAAATTTATGTCACAGTCAGGCAAAGGGTAATGGATCAGGTTTACACCCTGGTAATACTTGCCTTTTCGAACAAGCGTTTAGAATCATCAACAGCTGTGTAACACAAAAGTAGGGCACGCACTTCAGCTAATTTCAAAATTAATTCTGCTCCCACTTCCAAATAGTACCAAAGACAGTTCTGCTAAGCAATGGATCTGTTCCAATCAGTTAAATTTCTTTCCTATATGATTTCTCCTTTTTGAATAAATATTTGAATCTTCATGAGAATTCTAAATCACATATGACCTAATGCTTTAGATGGGAGACTGATTTACACCATCAGTGTGAATGGATACAAACTTTACCACACTGGCTTTGTTTACGCAATCTAGCCTTAAATCGAGTAGATCCTGATGTACAAGTATCTGGATGTGTTCATATACTTGGATTATTATGTCTGGAACTTGAAACCACTTTACACTGTGATGCTTAGTTCAGGGACAATGTAAAAGCATAACCAAATCAACTCCTGTATATGCACAATCTAGTTAGTATTTGTTATTCAGCATGTATAACTCATGGAAGACTGCCATTTTATTAAGCATTTCTCCAAGCAGAGTGTAGAAACTACCTTGTCAAACTGCAATATCCAGATAATAAATTCATTACAGATAATGAAGGTGCAGCAGTTTGACAAAGACCCAGTTTACCCCAACACAAATCCCAAACATCACCTCTAAAAAAAAAACACTGTAGTTAATGGAAAGTGTGTTGTCTGGAATGGTCTTATCAACTCATGAGAACCACTCTAAGAATATTTATTTTTGTCTATTTAATGCTGTAATATTTTAGAATGTTTATTTTAAGAATGTTAGGATAGGTAGCGGGATTACAGAGTATGCTGATATAGCATCTGAAGAATATCTGTTTAGTTTTCTTGTACTGGGTAGACCAATATTGCTTTAATAATCAAAAATAAAATAGCATGGGATCAAGCCTGGGAATGAACAACGTAGCATCAGAATAACTAAGTCTCAGGTATGAATTCCAATGCTTCAGGGGTTAAATACTCAAGGGTTTGTGATTCCTTTAAATAATTCAGTCTATGTCCTTTTAGTAGATGTCTGATCCATTAAATATTCACTAGCACTTTGAAGACTGGAATAGTGTCAAATCTCAAATTAGAAAATTTCCTTTTAATGTCACTCTTGCGTTAATTTCTGTCATATTATTTCAGGTTATTTGCCACATGTCAAACTAGGTAATATTAATAGCACAGGAAAGGATCTACTCTTTCTTGATAACTCAGTATGCCATACAAAAGAAACAAGCAATTCTGCTTTTGACGTACACAGCCCCGCTGACTTCAAAATGGGAAAAGTGACGTACTCAAGGATATGGCAATTGATAATGGAGAATTCAGGACCTCCTGACTTCTCAGTCTAGCAAAGCTACATAAAAGGACAGTTTGAAGCATTATACAATTGGTGATATTACTATACAACACCAGTTTATTAAAAATGTATCCTCATACTTGATCTGAAAATAAAAAAGCTTTTTGCCCATGACAAAAGGAAAAACAAGGGATGTGTCAAATTGTAAGTCTACTACTAGATGAAAAGAGGCTAACATAGACCTGTCAGGTTTCGAAAACAGACAACTGAACTGGGAAATCCCTTCAGTCTTGGTATGACATCACTACATAAATCCTTGTTATGTTATATGGCTCCAAAACCATTATGCAAACAGCTGTTCAAAAAGCACTGAAACAAGATCTTTCACACATCAAAAACTTTGTGTCATAACTGGATTCTCCTGCTTAAAACATGTCACATTCTCCCGGTGAACGTCTGTGCTAGGCAAAGGATTTCCTGCTCAGCTGATTTTTAATGAGAAATCCATGCAATTTAGTTCTTTTTTCAATTTGTGAATTATTTCCAAGAAGATGTTGATAACTGTTTTGTTTGCAATAGAGAATGAGATGCAACAACACTACAAAGCAAGATGCCTTAGTCACATTTCTTCCTCATACCAATGAGGGGACACGGTAAGGGAGCTATTTTCCCAATACATTCCAACTATTGTGTGACTAATGACATGGTAATAAATATTGCTGGTCTGTTTGTGATAGGACTTATTACTGTGAACCTGGACATGCTACTGAACATTTCGCAATCTAAATTTATGTCAGTGAAAACAAAGAAACTAAAAGCACTGGGGATATCACAGTTAAAACCAATCAAGTAGTATTACTGTGGCACAAAACAAAAGACCCTCAGCCTTGCAAAACAATGTAGCAAGAAATCAGTCACAGAATCAAAAATGTTACTAGCAGGAATTAATTGCATAATACTCTCTAGTCAAGTGTTCCCTCCCTTGCAACGTGTTTTGCCCTGTTTCTTTTTACAGGGAAAGCCCAAGATGTCTGAAAGAGGGGTATTCCAGGAACAGGTAGTTCAAACTCATCTCAAATTTCACATCAGTAGAGTTATACAGATGGAGAGCAATGTACAGCACAAGCTTCTTCCCAAAAGAAAACAAGAGATAAAGGAAACTATAAACTTGCTGAATTAAACAGAAACAGACCATATCCCTACAAAGAGACTTTTCATTGTTTATCAACTTTTATGCAGTTTAATGACTAGTTCTGATGACAATTACTGCATCTCTGACTCAACAGGTACAGACATTGTTAAGGGAAAATATATATTGTGCTGGATCCAACGGTCCAAGAGAGACGAGGCTTCTGTAGCTCCATACCCCCAGGTCCAGCCAGCAGCGAGGCTGAGGACATATGCCCAGCAGGCATAATGCACAGAGAGCACATATGTACACTACAATACATATATACATGGCTGGCACACAGATCAGCCACCCCAGTGGCTGGCAGTTGATTTGATTCACTCCAGGCACTCCAGTTTCTGGCTCCCAGGCACATGGGCCCTCTGGAAGACAGGACAGACTGTGCCGATCAGGTGCAAGACACGGCCAGACAAACATACTGACCAGTGAGCTATTTACACCAGAACAGATCTTTTTATCCACTTATCTTTTCCCATACTTGTTGCTCCCCAAATCACTTAAATCTATCCCTTTCCCCACCTTTGACTCCTCCCTTAAACATTCCATAAATCCTGTGCAATCCCAAAATACTCTTCCCCAGCATCCCATAATGCGTCACATATCCCTAGGCAGCAACATCTCCCAGTCTGAAAGGTGCTCCAGTGTTGACTCATCTTGATGGTGTTTCACACCTGGAAACTGGGGCTGAGGGGGGCAGTCCTGGAGAGGTCCCAGACTGGGGAGTTTCTTCCTCCGAGTCCTTAATTTGGGTTTGTGCAGTGCCTTTGTGCTTCTGTGCTCCTCTGGGTTTACACAGATGGGCCTTTGATGGGCTGACAGCTCTCCCGTGACGGGCCTGGTAGTAGCTCAGCAGAGCATTACTTTGGCACCCCAACCTGCTCTGTGCTCCTTCCTGGGTGTGCAGACAGGCTTTTATCATGTAACGTAACAGACAGGAGCCAATAATACTGCTGAATATTTATGAAGCTTCAGTTTATGCTGTTCACACTAACTCAGAAGTCAAATTAAAAATGCTAGACATCAGCTGTTTGTTAAACACAGGGATGTGTACAGTCTCTCTTATTAAGTCAACTGTCAATCCCATATAGGTCTCATTAGGTTTGAGCCCCGCAAAGCTTTATAAATTTTCCATATTGTTTAGCAAAAGTCCGAGAGAAGATTATTCTTTCTTTGGCATCCATTTAATGCATCAAGGATTACTGGCCAGACAAACCTTACTGCCCTTTCACTCTCTTAATTGATGCTCAGGATTTCAGGTTGTGTCACTCTTTAAGGCTTTTACATAAAAACAAAAACAAAAAAAAAAAAATAACACCCTACTTATTTGGGTATTTTACATTTGTATTTAGAAGTTTTAATAAAACAGCTGTTTTCCTCTTTTTTTTCTTACCACATTTTCTGGCTACTGACAGTAGCAGAAAGAGAAAGGCATTCTTGCACATTTTTGATCATGTCATTGCTAACAATTCACATCTACTCCGCAGAAAGTCTTTTGAAGAGCAATTCTAGCCACTTTTTCATGTCAGTAACTCTGTTCTCATTCTTTTCACATGATAAGCACCTAAAATCATGCCTACTTTTCCAAATTGTGTGCATAGCACTACGCTCACCTTATTCAAGTTTGCAGATTACATGTTTCAGTATGCAAATACCCAGTTACTCACTAGTTTTGCTCTAATACTAACTGGACGCATTCTCCTTTTTGGGGACACATAATGGCACACACAAGTGTGAAAGTCAAATTTTCAATAATTGATAGAGGGCAGTGATGTTAGGTACTGAGAACCATCATCAGTCATCTTCTGCTTAAGATGCTAAGTGGATGTTTTCGATACTGCCTTTGACTTAAATGCTCAACAGTGTGTGTCTTTTTAAAAAGTCCTCAGCTGAAGGACAAAAGCTAGTTAGTGCCCTGCATAACTATGAAATGCTTATATTCTGCAGGGAAGAAGATAGCATAAAAATCTCTGAAGGACTTAGAACTTTGGTTCTCTTTGGAGAAAACTATGTTATATGAGTAAGTCCCTTCAGATCAGAAAAAGGTACAATAAAGTCTATAAATAAGCTATCCCTGGTATTTTAAAATGTTTCTTTAGCTGGCTTTCCACACCTACTAAGCACTACACTGAGTCTGTTTTACTGCTGTTTGAGCAAGAATCACAAAAAATAAGAGAATGAAAATGATATTGTGACAAGAAATGCACATATGAGTAATGAAACTCACAAAGTCTGTTTTCAATGTAGAACAAAAGATAATTTCCCCTTTCACCTCTTCAGCTCAGACAGCCTTTGGCATTTATTGAGCTCAATGCTTTGATTTTAAGTAATGTTTTTCTTTGCCTGGATGAGAATGACCTTTATGTGGCACCTGCACTAAAGCAAAATTCATTGGGAAACCAAGGCCAGACAGATTTTCCTGGTGAACACTTGAGTTTCCAAAACAAATCATGTTGTAATTCATTGTAACCAATACTTTCAGGAACCCAGCTTTAGTTATCTAAATTAAAATCTCCACAAGTCAGGTTTGCTAAATCTAATTTACTCTTTAGTACACTAACGTGTCCTCAGGTAGCTCACCAGAATAAGCTCTGAGCCCGTGTAACAGTTGCCTGAACTTAGGCTCTGAAATTCCACCTAACTTGTAAGACTTCCTGCATTTGAACAGTCCTTCCTAAATGCATAATTCTTTTATGAAAGAGACAAACTCTAAATCACAAATGGGCTTTCCAACATAAGAACCATTCTCATTTGCCTACACAGCATTAACAGCAGCAATGAATTCATGCAAATCCAAGGTCCCGTGCTTAGGTTCGAAACTCACTTACGGGTGGCTTCCCATCATCTTTATGACACAAGTATCCTGAAGTCTATTCAACTCCAGTGTAATTTAAGAACATTTCAGGGCTGTGTCCTTTCCAGGAAGTTGACAAGAGATGAAATGCAACTTATGATGTGGGAATGCCTTGATACCAAATATCTTCAAATGTTTGAAAACTGAGTACAAGACTTAGCAGTGAGGATTTATCCCTGAAGCATCATCTACAGCACTATATATGTTTTTCCAAGTCTTATAAGTGCTGTCAAATTTCTATCGCAGACATCTATTTAGATGTTTTAGTTGCCCTGGGACCTGAAAAGGATATCTAGCTTTGCACGTAAGTGATACTGTATGTCCTTTTTGGAAAACACAAAACATAGATACACAAAACATACAACTGTTAAGCGTAAACCTTCAGAAAGATAGAGCAGATAAATTTAAAAATAAAAAAAAAACTGACAAAGCAGCAGTACAGCAGAAAGGGAATCTCTGAGTTCTAATGATCAACAAAGAAATTATAACTCAACCATATATTGTTGCAGACATGTAAATTCTCATGCTAAGATCTACTAATAGAGGGGCTGTAACAAGCTATAAAGCAGAGGAAGAGGGTTTCTCTCATTCTGTCAATACTGGTAAGGTTTCAGTTTAAACAGAATGCCCAGTTTCACACTTTGATTATAAGGTTTCTCAGAAACTAATGCTACATAATCAAAAACTTGATAAAGATTTATTTTGCATTCAACAGACCAAAGTAAAGCATATATTCAGCAGCAAATGCCTAGACACAACGCATGTACACCAGTTCTGACAATCCACTGCATACTCTTCATTTATTTAAAATCAAGGAAGGGCATACTCAAAAAAGTGGGGGTAAAGAACATAGAATAAAAACCTTTTAAACAGTACTTTTCTACATAGTTCTTATATTGGATTACACCCAAATTGTATCTTGAGGACTATCTCTGCTTTCCTGGTAAGTGTAAAAGATACTTTTTTTTTGTTTAATCAAGTGTGTCTCAGACTTCAAAAATGGAAACATAGGTCCAGGCACAGGCCTAACCTGAGCCATCACATACCAATCTCGTGACATTTTGGTAATGTGATTACTTACTAATACTTATTTTAAAGTGAAATATAGTATCTATAAAAGACTCTTTGAGAGCAGAAGAAGCACTGAAACAGAAGCAGTCCATTTTCCTGAATAATAAGTCAGTAAAAGAAGGAGTGGAGCAAAGCCTGAAGTTGTTTTTAAAAACTTGGCCATAATCCTTTATTTACTCCCACCAAAATAAAAAAAGCTTCAATACCTATAACATTCTGAAACAGCTGTAGTACCAGATACTCTGATTTCCAAAAAAACCTCCAAATCCTGCCTATAAGCAAACTACCCTTCAGTTTCCAGGGAAATATTCTTTAAGTGGGGATGGCAAGATTCTCCTTTAATATGATACTACAATAATATTCTCTGACTTTAAAATGTACCGCAGCACTAGTCATAAGAAGTTAGTTTCCTTTTATTTCAATGGATAGGGATCTTACGCTAGGAATCTTCCACTGATCTTTCTCATCCTGTCAAAGGCTCAGAAAGATTGAAAGTTCACATGATTCTGGAGTGAAGGGAATTTTCATTTTAATACCCATAAGCCTTTTCTAGGAGTTTTGCTACTCTCTGAATCAACCCTTACAGTATTCAGAAAATAACCTTATAGAAGTGTCTGGAACAGTACAAATAACTAGGATATTAATAACCGATAGAACCTCTTTCTCAGCTCACGGAATGCTAACAAGCAAACTAGACTGCTTTATCTGGTGATTTTACCCCACAGACTGTTTCAGTATGTTTCCAAGGGAAGTGGTGAAGACTAAATATTTGAAATGCTATCAGTATTAGCAGTTGCGATGGGTCATCTAAATTAAGCAGTGTAATTCTTTTTCAGATGAAGAATGTCGACTCTTACAAAGAATCTTTTGGGCACCACTAAGCATGGGTATAAATATGAAGTTTCCCACATACAAATTAGAAATTCAGACTTCTTGAACTGCCTGAAGTAATATTCAATCACTTAAACTTATTTTAAAAGATGCTAAAACTAGCTGAGCATAGCTGAAGCATATTTGGGGGGGGGGAGGGGGGCAGGACACGACAAAACAAAACCAAAAAACCCCAAACGAATCAAATAAAATATACACACAGAACTTGGTTCTTAAAAAATGTCAATTTCGATAGCATCAAAAAACGGCAGAGTAGCATACACAGAACAATAGAGATACCAGGCACACCACATCACCTCAGCTGAGAGGGCATTTCATACTCATAGAAACAATACTTACCTGCTTACCTACTTTCCCTCAAGTGAGCGATACAGTTGTTGTGTGCTAAGAACGCAACAGAAAGCCCATGGAGAATTAAGGATTGCTGTTTGATCTGTACTAAAAAGAAATACCCTTCTGCAAACATGTATGTCATATAGGTGTCTCATTGTGTATATTTTAGCTGCAGAACTTCCTGAGAATATGCCTTACCCCAAGCGATATTGTGCCATGGTGACACACCTGCCAGAAGGAAAAACTGAAGATAAAGAATATGTATTTGTCAGTGATAATGCTAACATCAAATAGTAAAATGAATGGAAAAGTAATAATCTTTTGGACTTTTTACACATAACAGATTTATGAAGAATGCTGCTGCCTTGCTTGCCAATCTAACTATATCATTGCTCTTTGCAACCTTCTACTGACTCGCCATTCTCTATTGTATTAACCACAAGCTATTTGCCATAATTTTCAAGGCTCTTTATGATTGATCCTTCCTACTCATCGTCCCTCATCAAGTATTTGGAGGCCTCCAATCAAGCTACAGTGACAGCTTCCATCATCTAGTTGTTAATTTTCCAGACAAGACCCTCAATACTTTCTGCCGTTAAGAGTTGACACATCCAAAAGGTGCTTTCTGATTCTCCTTTGTATCTTCCCTTCAAATTCTCCTTTGCTATGATGCCAATAAGAATAATACTGTGGTGTATGAAAACAGATACTTAACATATTGATCAAGAATATTAAATTGTCTCCTTGACAACCTGTCTATAAGTACCTTTATGTTATTTTAAAGCCATGAATTATTTACTTCTCTTGATAATGCTTTAAAGCTTGTTGGTTTATTTTCTCTCTTATGACAAGATAAATGTGCAGGTCTCCCTCCAAGGTAAAGGGAAAGCACTCACCAAACCCATAGACTTTGTTAGTCATTCTGATCTAGAGTAATATAACAACAACTCCACAAGATGGCATTACACTACGCCCAGGTGGAGGAATACGAGGCACTGGCACACACTCGCTCTCCTGACTGCTTATTTTCAGGGAGTATTCAGTACTCAACAAATCATCTGTAAATAGCCAGCATGCAGAAAACTGACATCTCAATCTCTGCTCTTAAAAGTAATGTGAGAAAACATAAATGGAATGAAAATGCAGAACAGTAAAAACTACAATTTTTCCTTTTAGAAAATACAGAATACTCACTTCATAGATGATATTTTATACGGAAACAAACTGCGTGTAAGCAATCCATGGGATACTATTGGCTCGCTCTCACTGCAGAACCAGTTCAGTTACACTCTGAGCACTGATGCTCACTCAGTTCCTACCAAACACAATTCTCTAGCTGAAGCAATGTTTTTCACTCAAGCTGACTGGCCCATAAGGGGTGCAGGTTGACATTTAAGCATAGTGAAAACTAGCGTAGCACCAAAATGACGACTCAGCCTCTCTGTGCAATTAATAAAACAATCTAGCTACCTCAAGAAATGCAATGCAATTTGGTGTTCTCCTGAGAGTCAAATAAATTCCTCTTAAATTACTGCCAGTGCAGATGATGCATACTGCTTCTGCAGTAAAAACATGGCATTATGGTATTTCAGGGGCCTATTGCAGATAAGCCAGCATCACACCAAGATTAAGACGGTATCTTCTCAAAGGCTTTGGCAGAAAACAGTCTTGAAGGATGTATGCAGAGGCTGGGCTGAGAGATAATTCTACAGCAGGAGAAAGATCCTATGAACCGTAACATCATCTCAGAGGCTGAGCAAGATAATCTCGGCAGCTAGAGCTATTCCAGGTCTCTAATTCTACCTGCACTATTTCCAGATAAAATAGATCTGTATCAAAGCTGTCGCTTGCTTAGTCATTGTCCTGTTCAATGGTACAGAGAGCCAGGGAATCAACAGTACAGTGTGCACTAAACTCCCAGTGTCATGAAAGTCTCATACCTCCCAATAAAAAAAAAGCACTAAAAACCCTAACTAATGTAATCTACCTCTTTACCAGAGATCAAGTGATGGGAAAATCTATTAAAACAAATACCCATGGTAGCGTCTGCTTTCATCTGAAACACTGCAGGCCAGACCTAATTCAAAGCCACCTGCTGACTTCAATGAGGTCTGGATCAAGCCTTAGCTGAGGAAGACTTTTCAGTTATCTCTTTAACAAGGCACTCAGTTGATTAACAGCCCTCCTGCCTGCTACTCTAATGGGAATGCTTTTATTTTTATGCTCCTCAGGGCAGCAGATATACTTGTACAATCATCAGCAAGAAAACTTAAAAAAAAAAAAAAAAAAAAAAAGCTGTGTAACTGCAGCATCCACTACTGTATTTACCCTGCTTAGCTGTTAAAGAAGATCCCAGTAACTATACCGGGGACAGATCCTCATTTCAGGATCAAGCTATCATCATAGCAATTGAAATGCTGATTCTAACAGAATAGCTGATCTTTTAGAGTGTGGCTTTCTCTGAGCATCAAAAAAAGTACTGATGTTAAAAAAAAAAAAAAAAAACCAAACATAGAAGCCAATAGTGTGAAAATACAAATGCTCTGAAGGCTTTCTGAACTGAAAAGAGGTGAGGGAATCTTAATAAAGAGATTGCAGAATTTCCATGAGCTGCGAGATACAATATGAGCTCACTGTTCAGAAGATATTTGTTGGAGGGGCAATCAGTTAGGAAGAATTGAAGTTTGTGAAAAGGAGAAACTAATTCTAAATACAGCAGCACTGTATTCCCCACCAGGGTGACTACAATTAGTGTGTAAGAGGGAAGGAATGGTCTGAGGCCACTCTGAGTAATAACGTAGCAAGCAGCTGTGTTGCTCACTCCAGTCTAGCCCTTATCTCATGCTATGCTTCAAAGAAAACCACGTGCTTTTCTTTCCAACTGCACTGGAAAATGCTGAAATAAAAGTTGATACAAAAGGCTGGACACAGGCAGTGGGTCTTGCTTTCTGAGGAATAAACAGGACTGAAGTAGAAAACTACTCAGAATATTTCTTCTTTGTGGCTATAACTGTCACTTATCGCACTTCATATTGATATAGTATATTTTCCATAAGTTCATAATTAATTATTAGATTTTATGCATTAGATGTCTCACAAGAAGATTTTCATTATTTTGTAAAGGACCAAGCTTAAGTTCTGAAGGCCATATTCACATCACATTTATGTTGCTACAAATCTAGAATAACTAAGTTTGAAAAACATTTCAAATGACACCTGACTACTGGAATTCTGCCCTGGGCTGCAGTGGCTTATCAATAAAATTTATATGTAAAATGAAATTAACATTAAAAAATAATGAATTACAAGATGCTTGAACTACTAAAGACAACATACCTGTAAAAAGTTTGGATCTTTTTTTTTTTGTTTGATAGCACAGAGCGCCATAACCGTCTCTTTAATCTAAATTTAATTTTATTTGCATCGTAAAGAACCAATGACAGGTGCCAATGATCAAAAAACTGAACTGTAGGTTAGGATTTAGGTCTAGCATCAACACATTATTAAAGTGCAGTTCATGTGCAAAAAGGTATAAATCACATATTTCTACTTATAAGGTCTGGCCCCAGTCTGCTACTTACTGCACATCTTTTTATATCTGACAAAAACACTTTCACTGTCTATGCCACAGAGTAATATCCAACAGAAGGCTGAGCTTGAATCCTCAGTGTTTTACACACTGTAAATTTCCACTTGTGACACTATAGCTTGATTCTTAACTTTTAAAACTGGGCAATGGCAATCAGAAAAAAAAATTATATTTTAGATGCAGACTGTTGACTAGGATTTTTGTTTTGTCTGCATTACACTAATAATACAAATATTACTGCTCAGAATACAGTTATATTTAAAAGAATAGAAAGGGTGATCTTCACAATGACACAACATTGTGATTGCAAGTACTTCTAAAGATGAAAAAGTAAACAGGCTGGTATTACTTATTCCTTTTTAAATTATCCATGCTGCTTATCACACAGAGAACTATTCGTTCCCAAACCACTTTTTCCTTTCTGCTTCATCATACAGTTGATGTTGCCACCCATAGCGAAAGAAACAAACTTTTCCATAAATTATGCATGGATGATTCAAGTCTGTTGCCCCAGGAAAGACAGGACAATAACATCCTTTACTTTAACTACCATGCATAGGAGAGCCTTTACTGCAAAGAAACTGTTGTCTGTGCTGTCTCAGCATGTAGTCATGGCTCATCCAGTTAGCAACTCAGAAAAAACTCAGATCCTCCTTCTCCAACAAGCAAAAGTCCCTGCCACCAGAGCTAACAGATTTCACTTAACTGACAACACTCTTGGAATATAACACGAATTTGCACTAACAGAATCAGGAACACAGAGGAGTAATGGTTCCTCACTCTAGTTTAATATGTATGATCAATAAGTGTATTTGTAAAATGAATAAATCTGCTTATTTTACAGAGACTTTAAGGATACAGCTAAAATCTATGTTAAAATTTCATTGGCTCTAAAGAAAGTTGTAAGTAAATCTAATTTTGATTACACAGAAGAATATGCCACTTCTTCAAAAGTAACGACATGACACAAAATAAAACGTGTCCTAAAGCAAAGACTACAGCTACCAGAAATATAGCCAGATACATTATAATCTCCTTCATGTTTATAATGGACACATTCCAGCTCAAGAAGAATCCAGCTCAAGACAAAGTTCTGTGTTCAATCCAGGAATTATTTTTTAATGTTTAATAAGTATAGGAAATGAAATTGAATGACCCTAAAGGTTCCTTCTGAATTTATAATCTTTGACTCTATGAACCTGTTTATAGCTGTGAAAGGCAATAAAAAAAATCACTATCAAATTCAAACTGCCTGTTCATTAAAAATACCCTCCTAATACTTGTGGGAGTCCTTTTTTTTCAGTGGCAACCAAGGTTAACCCTTCAGAAAGCAGGCAGTTGCTTTTACCCTCCATGAAACCTTTTTTCAATAATTGTAAACAACTGCAACAGAAGAAAGATAAAAGAATTGGGCCCACATTATTACATTCTTGCAAAACAAGATGATGTGCTGACATTTCTTTCCCTTTACCAGCATAAATTAGATGATATTATCTCTCTCCTGCACTTGACACTCAAATGAGTGACTGGGAACATAATGGAAAGTGTAATTACATGAGGATGGCAACACATAATTAGCAGGGTAAAACTGGTAAATCTCATCTAAGTACTGCAGGCCAATCCAAATTGCCCGGTTCCTGGTATTTGAAAACCCCACCCACCCAGTTTAGTAATTTGAACTGAATATTTGATTGCAGATTCACTCTAATAACCCTCTTTAGGCTCTTCTTGGTCTCCTTAGAATTTAGAAATAAACTAATTTGTCTATTGAATAAATATCCACCCCTAGCTGCTTTGATTGCTGCATATATGCAATGGACTTTTAAATTGCAATTTTAACCTGATCCTTCTTTTTTCCACCCCATTCAACTCCATGATTTCTGTTTTTCTTTTTTTACTGCAGAACACTGAAATACACTTATTTAATAAAGTTCACAGTAGTCCCAATTAATCACTATACCTAAACTGCAATGATTTAGGTGTCTGATCTCTGATGATGCTGAACACTGTTTCTCAAATTTTAAACATACTCAGTTTAAAATCTAGCATTACCTTGTATAAAATTAAACATTCAGCTTCCAATCAGAAATCTACTACATAAGTAATTGCTCATGGCTTTGATTTTGCAATGTGACACCACATGGAATTTTAGAGCATCACTGACAAGAACTGAATGGAAAAACATTTGCCAAATGTGCACAGCAAAGAGGAAATTGTGGTGATTTATCAGCTTATAGCCAAGACTAAGCATGTTGCTCGGGAGACCACAAAGTGACAGCTTGCACTGATGGAACACGAACATGTGACTGCTGACACACCTCTAATTTGTTCATTATGAACAAAGCCTACAAGCAAAAAGTCAAGTCAGTGCTTCCATCACTTTCATCCCTGTAATGGGTCTTGTATAATGCATCTCAAGAGCATTTGAGCTGGCTTCTCTTGTATTCTTGGCCCTCTCCCTTTGTGAACTTTAGTGACATTTCTGAAGACCAGAAAAGAGGGAATAAAGTAAGGCTTGGCATACTGAACCATAATTCAGTGTAAATAAATACAGTTGCTATCAAAGATCCCTGCACATAGAGAAATTATTCTTCTATACAAACTCCTGCCAACAATTGCTTTTCACTGCTACAAAGAGCTACTGCGTTCTACTCAAGGGCAAACAGACCCTTGTAGGGAGGCTTAACTAAAACCACAATTTATACATTTTGAAACCATTTGAGATGCAGGCTGTTAGTACAATGAACAGTGACAGAACAGTCAGAAAATTTTCTCTTCTGTTGGAATTACCGTGTTTTAGTAGCACGTATCTTCTTGAGTTTTCTCATTCTAATTTGTTCATAGTCAAAATGTTGCCTTTTAGGTAAAAATTGAGTGGATCAAGACTCTTGCAATTTAATTGCTTTGCTTATGATTGTCTAACCTTTCAATATGAATAAGGTATTGTATAATTTTGTTTGTAAATTTTATGAAGTACTGTGAAAAGCTCAATAAAGGCCACAGGCTAATCCTCTGCTAATACAACACTGTGATTTTTTTTTTCCCCCCAGTTCTGGGCATGCATTATTATTACATGCCAATTTAAACTTGTTTACTTCAGTATGTAAGTCAAACTAGAATTGGTAAGCTTACTTACATGAACCTGCTGGAGCGTGTCCAGAGGAGAGCCACGAGGATGATCAGAGGGATGGAGCACCTCTCCTATGAGGAGAGGCCGAGAGAGTTGGGGCTGTTCAGCCTGGAGAAGAGAAGGCTCCGGGGAGATCTTATTGCGGCCTTCCAGTACCTAAAGGGGACCTACAGGAGAGCTGGGGAAGGACTTTTTACTAGGGCATGTAGTGATAGGACAAGGCGGAATGGCTTTAAGCTGGAAGAGGGCAGGTTTAGATTAAACATTAGGAAGAAGTTTTTCACTTTAAGGGTGGTGAGGCACTGGAACAGGTTGCCCAGAGAGGTTGTTGAAGCTCCATCCCTGGAGGTGTTCAAGGCCAGGCTGGACGTGGCCTTGGGCAACCTGGTCTAGTGTGAGGTGTCCCTGCCTATAGCAGGGGGGTTGGAACTCGATGATCTTCAAGGTCCCTTCCAACCTAAACCATTCTATGATTCTATGATTCTACTCTTAATCCACAGTCTCTATAAGCTAGTTAACTCCAAACTGTTTTCCACTTGACACCTTGTGGGGTTTTTTTTAAAGCAGTTGTTCTGACAAAATAACAAGAGTACTTTAGAATTTGATACAACCACCGGTCTTATCTAATGTTTTAATGCTTACATGCCTATATTCTGGGCTCTCAGTGTTCATAAAACTGATCAAAAACACAGCAAAAAGTGCACAGTTGGTGACCAGGAGAGTATTCTGCACCACCAACTCGACAAATTATTACTACTTTGTAAACTAAAGGGGAAGTAATCATTGTACTGGATTTTCTCATACATGCTTCCTAAAGTTAAAACATATTACTTCCCTGCTACTTTTCCTGTTTCGAGAAACCAGTGTACCTTGACTGCCAGAAGGGTCAAAGCCAGATTTCTCATACATTATAACTGTACCAAGTGAAATTAACCGGAAGGGAAAAAATTGCACTAAATTCAGAGCTCTGGTCTCTTCTGTTACCACCGTTTATTTTGCTTATGCCTTTTTTGCTATTTACATCTTTCCATTTCCATCCTTTCTTCCCCAGTCCCTGAGTCTTACTATTTTGCATTCTCAGTTCATAGCAAACTTAGGTTCTCAGTCAGTCCTCAATGTTCCTCTATTTATCCTGTCCCAGTCCAGCCTAGTCTCTCATTTTGTGTTTTCCTCCGTTACCTTTTCCCCTTCTGTTCATCTTACTAAGTTCTGGCATAAATTCTTTCTGCTCTAACATCTGCTTTAACTTCTCAGAGCTAAACATTTTGCAAAGCCCAAAAACTTTTCCCACAGGGTTTCCCTGTATAGGCATCAGCCTGCTTGGGCTTCTGCTTAAAAAAAAAGATAGTTCAGACATCATTTGGTGCCTGAGGAGACAAAAGCCTGAAAAGGGTTGGATAGTATACACAGTTTTTCTATGCTATAACATAGCACATTACCGTTTTTCTGCTAGTCATGGTGCTATCTGGAGACCAAAGACAGGTAAAAATAATTAATACCCATCCTAGTTGGTGGCATAAATAATCTATTCCCATGCAAACAGAAAATCTTTCTTCTACTTTTTTGTTTGCCATTGTTTTCTGATGCTTTCCACTATTTAAGACACAAGTACTAAATCAGTGCTAAGACACAAAACCACACTGAGAACAAACTGTTAAATACAAGCCTGACCTAACTCCAGAATACTCACCCTGATCCAAGCACAGTACACAGTGACCATATTTCACTTCAAAAAATCAGCTTCCCCCTCCTTCAGCAAAGAGCCACCAAAAGAATGTAACACTGTGCAGAGTACAAGTTACCTCATGGGAACAAACACAGAACAAAGCAGACGTTTCTGTGTACTTCACTGCGTCATACCACTTCCAAAGAGTTTGTGGCTACTAAAAGAAAAAGCACTTACATTCAGAGACATCTGATAAATACACAAAACATGAATTTATGAGAAGATATCCTCCTGAGACAGAAAACTCTGATTCCTCTGCATGTTCCTTACTTGAGAAGCCACTAATCTGAGATAGACTGAGCCTGCACACTGGGGTCTTTTGAGTCTTTCTGCATTTTGAGAAGATTCAGATTAAAATCCAGATTAAAAACAACTCGCCAGTCAGATCAATGCACAACAATATTGCAACAATTCCAGTGGAGAATTTCCAAGACACTAAAATACTAACAATACAAAGTAGCCCTTTGAGGGAGAAATTTCCTTAGCCTACGTCACTCATAACCTATTTGCTGAACCATTTTCTGGACAGGTTTCCTAATATCGATTTGCTTGCAACAACAGAAGAACAATTAAACTCTTCGGTTTCCTCTTTTTTTTTTTTTGCAGCAATTGACAGACAGAAGTTGTAATCCATAAAATGTAGCTCCTGGCTGCCAAAATTAAAAAATGCACTTGTACATATGAATTACATTTTCAATAGGACACTTATACAGAGCTAAGGACTTTTGACATGCTAAGGACTTTTACAAGGACTTTCTATATTTCCAAATCCATAGAAAGCATTAGAAAGTAAGTAAATGCATGCTTATCATTTAGAGTAAGAGTCATAGACTTCTAAAATT
Source organism: Pluvialis apricaria (assembly GCA_017639485.1). NCBI lineage: Eukaryota > Metazoa > Chordata > Aves > Charadriiformes > Charadriidae > Pluvialis > Pluvialis apricaria. Next base: position 52,862,029 of record CM030012.1, read on the forward strand.
CTTCCACTCATTATAGTATAGTACCTTAAAGAGGCTGTATAAAGCTAATACACATAGGCTTCAAAATAAAGGAAAAGAAGGCAATATAAAACACCATAAACATAGAGACTACAGAAAAGAAAGAAATTACACAAAAGGAAAATAACATTTTAGTCACAGTCCATTAAAGTGAATAAATAAGGAAATGTTCCAGTGGCATGTTTATATACTTAAAATGACATGAATTCAAGATGACAAATGGCCCAAATGTTTGTCTCCTATAGCTGGAGGATAATAAAGATAGGAAAACAAAACAAAACAAAGCATGTACAGAAAAGAAAATATTCCATTTCAAATGTCTGAAAAATCAGCCTTTTAACTCCCCCCTTCATAAGCCCAAGAAGTCTTTTCATTAGCATAATTCACAGTGTCACTATAAAATTATGAATATTTTGTAACTAAAATTAATGTATGTAACTCAATCCTACCCACACTTCTTTAAGCACAACCGTGGGCTCTGCAAGCACTTCCCAGCTTCCAGATCCTGACTGCATAGGTGGCCACCACCCCATTCTTCTCCTTCAAAGAAACGCAGACATGGTTAGAGCTGTCACACATTCCAGCAGGTCCCTCAGTTTGGACAACCACAGATCACACCAAGCACACTGGAGAATGTTCTTGGTCAGCAGTATAGACAAGACCCCCTATTATTTGCATACAACATGTGAACTTCGGTATTCAGGTAGTCAGTTTACCACGTACATATAAAGGAGGGCGTAAGTGTTGTGAATGGGGAAAGTATCTTGGTTACTAAACTTTTAAGGTGATTTATCAGCTATTGCCCTTTCTTAGCTCTGCTCTTCAGAGGTCTTGGAGAAATGAACACCCTGAACCGATAACCCATGGCAAAAAATTCTGAATTATAATATGAGAGTGAATGTTCAACAAAGACCTGATTCTATGGCGGCACTCTAACAGCATGGCAGTTCTGCTCAAACAGTAAAGATGTGACTAAGTAACAAGTAAAAGATTAGCAAAAGATTTGCTTCATCAGAACTGTTTAAAATGCCATACATAAGAAATTAAAATAAGAGTCAGATATTAACTGCATAAGAGAAAAAAGCACCTGCTCCCTTGAAAATAAAAACTGAGAAAGCACCAGGAGATTTGTTCAAAGCAATTAGCAATTGTGTTACAATAGGAAACCTGCAATGATGTGTAGCTGAGTAGATACCAGCTGGACAAGCAGATAAAGAGACTCTTCTTTTTCATGCTAAAAAATAAGAATCTGGAGTCTTGATGCAATGGCATTACTCCGGATATCAGAACTGTTCTTTGTACTTCAGGATTGCATGACACAAATTTCAGAAGCAGAATTAACCCCATGACATCATTAAATCATCATTTCCCTAGGATTTCAGTCACCACTGAGCATGTTTTTATCGACTATGCAAAAGCATGTGATACTTTCTAACATAACCAGATTTGGAGGAGGCTGGATGGCTCAGTAACTACAAAACATCTCAGTGAATTTAAAAGAAGTCTCTACCATCAAAAAGAAGAGATTAAATATCTTGCTGCCTACTAGAAGAGGAGATAAAAGCATATTCTACCCTCAGTCGCACAGAAACACTGACGATCCTACATAAGTAGAACATTAACACAGTATACTGACAATAAAAAATCGGTACTAACAATCAAAGCATGAATAAACGGGAAGGTACAAGCAATTAAATTGTCTGAGAATGACATGAAGCTGTTCCAAAGTAAGAAATAGAAGCAAAAGTCCTAAACAATTTACTATTAAAGCTCAGGAAAACTGTGGACTCTCCAAACACAAATTGATTAAAATGGTGAATTATTTTTTTTCCACAGTGGATGTGTTTATAGAGCATAGTAAATTCATGTTACTGACACAAGAAAACCTTTGAGATACGATAGTGACAAAGATTTCTTAGAAGACAAGGAATGCTTATATCAGAAATATTATTGGGGAAAAGCAGAATTTTGTCAGAAATTAACCATCAGACTTACATGCTGTGACTACCTTCAAGAAAGGCAGGAGAAAAACACTACAGAGAAAATGATAACAGGTCATTATTGGGAAGCTAGTATGCAACTTACCCAGGGAAAAACTTAAAAAAGAGCATTTGAAGTTGGTAATGAAGAGAGAAGAATACTAAGACATGAATAAGTAAACTCAGCTCATGGTATGAGCTGCCTTAACAAGCCATTTGAGGATATTCTAGGAGAATGTGTTCAGGTATAGTGGAAAAAACAGAGTCTGGAACCCCAGAATCTCAAAGCAACTCACTAGTGAGCCTGTACTAATGGCCTAAAGCAGATTCCAGCTAATCCTGGGAACCAGGGACACACAGAGTCTTCCCTAAGCACTTTGAGGGCACATGTTGACTCACTGAGAGGCCCTAATGACCAGGCCCTTCCTCTTCCCCCCAGCTACTATGTTGGCACTGGAATGACAGTAAAAAACCTAGAGAAACAACTCAATGAAGTATACAATGCCATTCCCTCCTCCCTCCATAAAGAAATCTTAACTGCTTGTTGCATGGTATGCCCATCTTTCTTGTTTTCTAGCTTTCAATAAAGGCATAAGATGAAAATTTCTAATTTGAAAAATAAAAGCTTATAATTACTGTCAAAAGCAAGAAACTTTTTCTAGGTCATCTTTAGGATATTTACACCTTTTCAGTTTGGCAATAGCTTTCTTTTGTCAATAAAGCTGCTGGTATTAACTCATTCATTACCTCAGGAAGCTGTGTCCTCTTTTAAGTATGCTACTTGGATTCAATCAAAGCTATATAGAAAATCACTGCGGTAACTTATAAACTACTGCACAGCATCCTTGATTCACTGTAGATTGACTGACTCAAATTGGTTTGTTCCAGCATAATAAGTAATAGTATTGGTTTGGCTTTGACACTAAAGTACATCAACAAAGTGGTCTTAGGTTGGAACGTGGTTTTTTGTGTTTTTTGAGGTGGGGTGGGAAACACTTGAATTATTTCCCATAATTTATCAGAGGCTTTCCTGTTTTACTTTTCAAAATGACAAAGACAAAGGATAAAACATTCAAAATCTGATTGCTTGAACAGTTTTAAATAACACAGCTTAATACAATATGTAATGGTTTTACATTAGTTTTTGGAAGTTAAAAACCACTATGTTTAGACTCTATTTGCAGAATTTGATGGCACCTGCTAACAAACCTTCCAGTTGCAGGAAATGCACCATTTTCTCTCCAAATACATAACGATGCATGAAATCCAAGGGAGCAAACAGTGTGTTTTTAGGCTACAAAACTACTGGAAAATGTAACTGTCTCCCATGCTATAAAACTACAGGACAATGTAACATGTCTCCCAAGGAAAAAAAAAATAATAAAATCACTCTGTAATGTGAAAATAGAAAGGATATACATAAACTTGATTTCAATAAAGATTTCATGGGATAACTGTCTCATTTCTATAGCGATTTCAAGAAATCATGGCAATTCCCATAAATAGATTTGATAGAAAAGTTTGATGTACAGTAAGTCATGGAGCAGAATGCTGTAGAACTGAAGAATGCACTTACAGAATTGAGTGTAAAGCCTAACCTCTGTAACAGAAGCGGACTGGAAAAAAATCTAAGCTCACAGATACATTTCTTTTTGGTTTATGTATACACCCAGCTGCACTGACCATTTTAGTACCAAGACTTTACAGTCTGCAACACACTCGACAATCAAACATAAAAGTCAGTTTCTGACATTCCTCATCACAAGCATTTGAGCACTTGCTGTTCCATAAGCATAACTGAGGAAGTGTGGTAGAACTGATGTGTTACGAACAGCAAGCTTAGCAAGCAAATGTACTTTTGCAGCAGGGCCTCACTAAAGCAACAGGCTATACTAAAATATGTTTCCCCTATATATAGTACCACTACAACTGCACCAATAAAACCTTGCACAACGGCTCTCAGGGACATGTCTACATGAGACTTGCTAGGTACTATTCTTATTTTGCTACTGAACTGCTTCAGGATTTCAGCAAGTCATTCAACTTCTCTAAGTGATATTGTTTAGGACCTTCTCAATAACATAAAAAACTGATGAGTGTTAAGACAGATGTGACATCTTGAAAACATCCTTTTAAAATATAGCATGTATCAGGTACTCATAGTAGCAGAAACACTTTTATGCCAGTATAGCCATGTCAACAGAGTAAATCTTCTTCTTGAATAAAAATATCCCAGGAAAATTTCACATACACAATCTTACACAAGAGTTTCCAGGATACAGCTAATAATCACTGCTAGCTATTTGCGCCGAATAGGTTTTCCAAAACTAGGACTTAACAACAGTCCTCATCAATAGCTGATGACAGCTATACAACCAACACCCCTAGAACTGAAAACTGATCTGTCCATTTCTACTCCTCAACTTTAGCGTTCAATTAAGACAGCCTTAGAGCTTGCTCTCTGTGGCAGACAGCATCAAAAAGAAATGCAGAATAACCATGAATCAGGCCCTACTATTTATTAGGAAACAAGAATGCAAGGCTTCCTAGAATGATGTACGACCCATAAATGCACACTTACATTCTGACATAATGCCCATTCATAGGCACATATTCATTATCTGGGCTGTTTGCTTCCTTGGACATTCGGAAGTCCAAAGACAGTGCATTGTGAAGAAGTAAAAGATAAATAGACAAATGCTTTAGCGTACAGTAGTTGCGAAAACAGTAGTTTGATTTGCCAGCTGTCAGATTAACAAACTTCATTTTCCATTAAACCAAGGATGGAGAGGACATTTTTCTTAGCAAAGGACAAATCCTAAATTCCTTGAACACCCTACCCTGTTACCAGTGAGTACGCATTAATCGGTCTCAGGTCTGTGCAAATATTAATTGCTAAGAGACTAGAAAAAGGCTGAATGAGATTGCTTTTAATACCAGCAAAAATGAATGTCTTTGCTTTCTGAATCAGAAATAAATTCAATAACTTTACAGATGGGCAAGGGAAACTTCTGAAAATCAGCACCATTTGAGAGAAATGTTAGAACAAAATGCTATCTACTGGGGCTTTCTAATGAGATACAAACCTGGCAGAGAGACGCTGCACCAATTCCAAAGGATAGCACACATCCATGTTTCTAAGCACGTCCTCTTCAGCCCCGAAGCAAAGAACACAGTATAGCAACAGGGTGATGCTACATCATCTGTGAAGTTGCTCAAACAGGAGGAGCAGATTGGAAGTAGCAGCCAAAATCCTGCTCAACACACAAAAAAGAAAGATCTCACTGAGCAGACAGACAGAACATTCCAGGCAATAAATTTATAAGGACTATCAAGAAATCAGCCTGGAAAGGGCAAAAGATTCCCAAAGAGGCATCCCAAAGTCAGATGCCAGTAAAGCAGACGACTCTCATTGAGACACAGCAAGAATCAAAGTGTTGAGGGGATTTTAGCTTTTTTTCCAGCCTGACAGAATAGGAATATATTACTCAAAAAATGCAGCATGATATGAATCCAAATATTCTACATTTGTGGGTCAAAATTTAAACGCAAATTTTGAAAATAATCCATAATCTTTATAACATCGTCAAATTAAAATAAAACCAAACCATAACCAGGCCAGAAAGTGATTTAAGCCAGAGCATGCATGCTTTGACATCCATATCTTAGAAAATAAAAGTTATTATCAGGTTACAAAATATCCTAAGGTACTGTTTAAGATTTTTTTTTTATTATTATTTAAACCATCACCTTTATGGTGATATACAGACTTTTGGCAACTTTAAGATTTGGTGTGAAAGAAACAGTTCTGTTGGTGACAAGTCATTAGTTCGTGACTCAGATAAAATGCAGCACTTGGAATCACATTTTTTACAAGGAAAAACTCATGTGGGCTACTTATTTACAACTCTGTTTAGGGTTTAGTCTTTATGCTTGTATTTGAGTTTGTGTGGGCAAAAGCGTGAAATCAACACTTACCCTTATTTGTAACTAAACGTATTTATTTAGGTGTCATTCAAATAAAACTGTAGGTCCTTGTAAAGGGTAAAGCCAAGGCAACTTAACAAATGGCAACACAAAAGAAGAAAAAAAAAATCAGTTGGACAACATAATAAATTCTCTAAGGTCCTTTTCTTTCACCCTTCCATAAACTAATGTTTTTGTTCCACAAGCAATATTTAATCAGGTTAATACTTACTTCCAGACTGTAACACTGAGTCACAAAAGAAAGAAGTCCCCTGAGCTGGGGACCCCCATAGCATAAGGAAATGCACAAGGTGTGAGAAGAGTGGCAGCTTCCAAACATAACTTAGAATTTACTCCAAATTAATCACCTGCTTTCTCCCATCAAATCTTTATTTTTTATTATCACGAGCCTAGTAATTCCCAATAACCCTTTCAACTGATACAGCCCCCTTTCTGCCTTGGGTCTTCTTACTCCTTATGCACCTTCAAAGGACCGGAACTGCACCTCACACAGGATTTTGCCCCTTCACACTGAATTTACTAGGGTATTCCTCGATAGTAAAGGTTTTCTTTTTTCCATTTATGCCTAAATGCTCCCTACCGAAGCTGTCAGCTTTTTTCTTTCTCTTTCCCTGCTACAATCACTCTATCTCTGACTTTATGTTTTTGAAAGAGCACATACTTCATAAGAAACTCAGAGAAAAACTCAAAGCAGATAACTTGTATGCCTACTTAGTGTTCCAGCACGTTTGCTAGGAGCTACACACGTGGAGATGTTTCCCTAAAAACTGTGAAGGAAAGAAACAGGACCTCCGTTTGTAACAAAAATATATAACCCAAACTAGACACTTTTTTCTTATTAAATATGCCAAATATAATAATAAGCAAATTTTGTTTTCTTTTAACAACTTGTTTAAGAGACAGTACAGAACCTTTGTATCTCACGAAATAAGAGTATCTTAATCTGTTTCACTTTAATTAAAAAAACCCACAATTTAACAGCATCCTTAAATTTGCTTAGCTTACAGAAGCAATTAAACCAACTCTCTGACCTTTACCAGCATTTTGCTGGTTTCTAGGTGAGTGTACCTGGATGTTATGCAGTTAAACTGAATTTCTGGAAGTTTTCTATGGATAAGCTGAAAGCTCTTAAAACAATGCTGTTCATGTACAAAGTAAAGTTACAAAAAAACTTCAACCCCAGGTAATGCTCCCAAAGGAAAAACTACCAAAATATTTACTTTCTGTGCTTTCTCAGGTAGTCCTCTCCTGTAAAAATTTCTGCTTATCTTTGGAATTGAGCTGAGCTACCTGGAGTTTGTACTGTACTGAATACAGTGCTAATAGCATCTTTCTTCCGAATCTTATCCCAGTGTTTTGCAGGTCAGTAACAGATCCGTTACTGCTTCAAATTCTGGAAAATCAGGGCAACAGAAAGACATTGCAATTTTTATGAGATGATATATGTCAATACTACTTTATTCAATTTTCCATGTGAGTGAACATGAGGCACGCAATAATCACTGAATGTTAGCAAGCAAACCAAAACTGGATTCAGAGTATGACTTCTGCTACTCTTCAACACAAAATCCATTAAAAATTACCTTGATGTACCTATTCCTGTGCAGCACAAGCTTTGGCAGTTTTCACATGCACTTATGTATGAAAATAGCATATGCAGTCAACCTGCATTGGCAGAGAAACAAATTTAAATTCCAGCCCAGTATTACCAAAAATATATGAGAATATTTTTACCATATCTAGTCTAGCTCATGATCCTGCTACCTTTCACCTTTCGTATCTAGAATCCTTTTACTGTAAACCCCAAACTTCTCCCTCATTAAGAAACAGTTCTGGTTACATAGGTGAAAGCTAATGTGATCAACTAAAATCAGTCTAAATCCATGGATGGCAGATGTGCTACAAGTTAACACCTGGATAACCCGAAATCCCTATCTAGTCCTACACAATCAGCCTCACAGATTGACAGTAACACTGAAAAAGTGAATACACACACCTCACTGCTCTTCCTATATTTATTTAACTCAAATTGATGTCACAACCTGTATCTCAAATATCTCCTCTCATGAATTATTCCCCTTCATTAATTCCACACATTTCATCCCAAGCAGTGTAAGTCAGCAAAGGAAGCCTTATTGAAGCCTCCTTGAGACTGCACATTGCAGTCTCTCTGTCATCATTGAGCCAATATATGACTTAAGCAATATATATGGAATTTGTAATGGCTTTCTTTAATGGCCAGATGGAGAAACGGAAAATGGTACGGCCTACATGCTGTTACTGTCACATTACAATTAAAGCTTTACATTCCTGCGCTTTAGAATCCTGGGTATCTCCTGAAGCAAGTATAAAACTAGTTCTCACCTCCACAGGCTTTTAATTATTTTCAGCCAACTGTTCCACCAATTCTTCAACACTGTTATGAAAAGCTATATGAAAAGATGTACGGATTTAGTGTCTTGCATTTTCAAGGGATACAGACAATTTCAAAATCGTATTTCTACCTGAAAATATCCTTTCGCTGATCTCTTTACCAGTACTGACAAAGGCCACTGTGAATAACAAACTGCAAGAGAAAATGCCCCACTCTGCTACTTTGGATCTTTCATGCTGTTTCTAACATTTGTGCCCAGTTGGCTTCAGTACTTCATTATGCCAAGATTTTTTTTCTAATGGCAAAATATAGCAGAGCCATAAAAAGCTACTGCTAGGGCACAAGAAAGTTGTTTATTTTTACCTTTTTTAGCTTAAGTTGGTTACGTATTTCAAGCCATTTATTTTGCCCTTTGAGGCAAATTTAGTTTCTTTTAGGCTTGGCTAGTATTTGCCAAACCCAAGATTCTGACACAGCTTCGGCTTAAAAGTGCTTCCAACGAAATGAGGCCCAAAAGCTGTTTGAATCACAACTTTAACCCCTTAGACCTACACTCAAATACTTATGGTGAATCAAGACTAGCTTCCATTGCATTACAGCTCAGTCCCAAAATCATTTATTCGTTTAGAAAGCGGTGTCAGCTGTTACCACGCTATCCATCAGCTGTGTCAAGCCCCAACTAATGGGTACAGTATTACTTACTATTCTGTTACTATGTATTAGTTTCTATGGCTCATTAAAAATATTTTTTAGGTTCATGCCATGCCTTTCTGTATTTGCTCTGACTGTAATTCAGCTTTCTTACTATTACCATCCACTGAAAATCTGCTGGAAAGCCAGTTAGTAATTATTTAGTTGTAAATGATTGGGGAGGGAGGCTTAAGCCTCTTGTGTGACTGAGTGGCTTTAACTTGCTGCTAATGTTATTGGGCTGTGATACAGGGATCTGCTATGGGCAATAGCTCTGAGTGGGCAGAAATATATAGGAGTGTCTCGTGTCATAACTCAGCAATACGCAGCTATTTTGCAGGACAGAAGCAACACAGGTAGAGCAGCTCAGTGCCTAACAAGTCTGCATGTCACATCTCATTATGAGAAAGGCAATATTTTCAAAAGGCTAGCCTGTCTTTGAAGAAGTTTGGAAAGAACAGTCACATTCTCTAAAAAATTCTGGGTTGAACAGAGTCTGGAAAGAGAGCAACTTGACAGAAATCGAAGAAAAATACTGTCATCCAGCACTTTTTTCTTGTAAGCTCTAAAATTCAAAACAGAAACAGATAAACCAACAAAAACTTTGTATAGGCATTAAGTGGTAATTTAAGGCTTTCTTTTAGATATCACTAACGTAATTACAATTTGACATAAGCATCAGTATTTAAGGTACTTATTAGGACGCGTTCTGTTTATCAGCATTATTGTTCCAAAAGCTCCAGGTAGGGTATGGTGTCACTATCTAGCCATAGAGCAAATGAATAATAGTCACAATTTCGTACCTCCTCCCTGGAAAGATCTGTTGTCCCGAAAACAGTACAGAATTTAAAAGAAAAAAAAAAAAAAAAACCAAACAAAAAAAAACCAACCACAAAACCAAAACAAACAAAAAAACCCCAACCAAACATCAAAACACAAGTAACAGACTTTTGAGAGACATTCTAGTGACCAAGAAACTGTTTGGACTTTTTTATTCCTAAATGAAGCAATAGATATTAAAGATTTTTGGTTTATTTAAAATAAATAACCGTTCCAGTAGCATTGACTTCGGGGCGAGGGGGGGAATAATGTCGCGAAGAACTTGGGGGGGGGCGGGAATTGACTCCCCGAGATTGCCTGGTCTGGTAACACCGAACGCTTTCCCTAGTTTAACTAGCTAGACCTCATTAAGTATCCACCAGCGCCCGTGGCGCTGGGAAGGCGTGGGGGCGCTGCCTGCTGCGCCCTCTGCGGCCCCCGCCGCCCCACTGCAGCCGCCGCGGGGGGGGGGGGCACGGCGCCCTCCGTTTCACCGCTGCTTTCCGTACGGCATTTACACCCGCCGGGCACCGCACTCGGCCCCTCCCGACAACGCGAAAAGCCCCCGAAATCACCATCCCCCGGCGGCGGAGGACGACGGCGGCGGCGACTCGCCCCCGCCCTCTGCTCCCCTCACAGCCCCGCCGCCGCCTCGCGCCGCCTGCTCAGGGAGCGGCCAGAGCGAGCCCAACCCTCCGGCGCGGCGCGGCGCGTCACGTCACGTCGCGCACGAAACCGCCGCGCGCGAGCCCACGCTTGGCCACGTGACCTCCACCACCATTCCCCCGCCCCGCCCCGCCCCGCTGTTTGCCTCCGCTGCGATCGGTGTCGCCTTTCCCCATCTCCAGCCGGAAGTGTCGCTCTGGGCCGCTCGGCGGTTCCGCTGCTCTATGGTAAGCCGGCGGGCGGGAGGGGTGAGGGGCAGTTAACGGCCGTCCCGAGCAGCGTCGCCGTTGCGGGGGCAACGCAGAAGTCTGGTGCCGGCGCAACAGCGGAAGAAAATCCTCGGCAAGGTACCGGGGCAGCCTCCTGGTGGGCGGCCGGCAGCGGGAGGGGCGGTGCGAGGAGCCGTCCGCGGCCTAGTGCGGCGCCCGGGCCGCAGAGAGCCCTTCGCGGTGGTGGCCAGCCGGCCTAGGCCGCGGGCAGGCCTGCTGCTCGCCTCCCGACCTGCTCGCCTCCCGGCAGGCCTCTCAGAGGGTTAGTGCCCTCCGCCAAAGCCAACGAGCAGCCGGCCTTTCCGCACGGTTCTCGACGCCTAGCCCCGGCCTAGGGGCTGTCACCGTTCGGACGAGGGTCTGGCGCGCAGTGCTGTGCAGCTGCTGAGCGTCCGGCGTTAACGTGTTCTGACATGGGGGGGTCATATCTGCGATTTCAGGACTGTTCTTTCCCTTCGACTTTTTATAACCCAGTGCTGCCAGTCTAAACTGTAGTTTCCTTCTCCATCTTTTGTTTCTACCCGCAGCGAGGAGCTAGAAACCCCTGAACCTCTGCTACTGCAGCAGGCTTATTTTGCACAAGTGCTTTGCTGTCTTCTGCTTTAGTTTGTTGTGTTTGGTGTGGTAAACACTAACTGATGATTTCACAGGTGTCAAATGTTCATTTAACTACTTGGTTTTCAAAGATCTCTCCTATTTCCACCAAAGAGAAATCAAAGGCAAAAAGCTTTGTACTTCTTCCTCTGAAGCGTCTACCAAAAATTCTTACAAATCAAGTGGGTGAGATATACAACTTATCACTAGCATGCTGTCATAGACTTGATGTGCTTTCCCTCTGTTTAATATAGGGGTATTTCAGGTAGTGTAGTCAACTGGCAAAACAGATGTGTGCCAAGGATAGCATCATAATAATTATTTTGTTTTATCAAAAACAAGTGATTTTTTTTTAATTAGAACCTCTTCTAAGAGTTCTGACTCAGAATTCTCATCATCGCTTTTATATTGACCTAGCGTGCTTCCTCATCCACACACACAATGCCCACCTTCCACAGCAGGAATCAGTCAGAAGTACACGTTAGCATTTGAAGCAAGCTGGGTGCGTAGCCCATAACAGACTTCTTTGAATGGAGTTATTTGGTATTAGCTAAATTGCTGTTAAAATGCTAACTCGGCTGCAGTAAGCTTAGATCATATGCAGTTCGTTACCTCAGTTTGAAAGAGACAAACTTTGTGCACCTGATGAAAAAAAAAATTAGTTCTGAGTATAGCTGGTTCACTAAGATGGTAATTCCAGAATTAAATTTAGTGTGGTTTTAGTCTTATCTAGACTAGAAGGCTATAATTTCTCTCTATCTTTACAATTACATAAACCTAATTTGTCAAGCTTACAGATAAAGGTTCACAGCACAAATCTGATTGATTTTAATGCTTTCTCTAGGGTGATCTTCATAGAAACTACTAAAGACTTCAAAGAATTCATTTTAGGCAAAATAAGTGAAATAAGTTGTTCTAATAAAGTAAAATGGATCCTTGTTCAGTTGGAGTTCAGCTTCAAGCTACCAATGAATGCCATAGGATCTTTTATACCCGTCACACTGGCTTCAAGACTAAACAAGATATATCTTCATCTGATCTACTGTTACTTCAGCTTAGGACTGGAATAAGCCTGTCAGACAACAATACAATCTGCTTCCACCACGCAAAAATTTACATTGAAAGATTTGAAGACTTACAAAAATCATGTTGTGATCCCTTTAATATACACAGGAAACTGTCAAAGAAAAACTTACGAGCAATTGACTTGGATGATGCAACTTTTCTAAGTGCCAAGTTTGGAAGACAGTTTGTACCTGGTTGGAAGCTTTGTCCCAAATGTATGCAGATAATAAATGGAAGCGTGGATGTTGAATCTGAAGATCGCCAAAGAAGAAAACTTGATTCAGATGTATGTATATGGATCAGTTTTCCCACCCACCCAGTTCTGCAAGCTATTGGAATTGGGAATTTAAAGAAATTAAGTTTTTCAGTAGAAATGAAAGGGTGTAGTCTTGTAGATGTGTGAGAGTTCACTATATTTAAACCTTTATTTGGAGGACCTTAAAAAGATCCTCTTCCCTAATTAAATATTATGGTCTTTTAAATTCAAATGACTGTGTCTACTAGGGTGACTTACAACCCCTAAGTTTATGTAAATACCAGACTGCTGCTGGTATTTTAAGCTGTTACTCAAGCCTTGCAAAAAACAAGCTTTTGTGCTTAAAACTGAGCACTGTAAAGGTTGCTCCTAAGGATGTTGAGATAAACTTCTGTTTTAATTTCTTCAGTTTAAAAAAAAAAATAAAATCCACTTTCTCTAGCAGTTCATTACCAAGTGAACCTGCATTGAGGTAAAGTAAGTGTACTTTTGTTGTAGCGTCTGAGCTGTGAAGGCCATGGTGTTTGTTCAGGGCCAGTAATGAACTGGTGTGGGAAGATAATGGTTTAAGTGCTAAGTTTGGAATACAGCTTGTGCATTGTTGGCTTCATTGCTCAAGATGTATGCAGGTAATCAGTAGAAGAGTGGGCAACCAAATTGGGAAGAGCTCATCCATATATGCCCTGTAGCAATGCAGAACTGCATTCTAGGAGCTGTTGTCCCTTTCGGCCCAGGGGCTGTTGCTCAACCATATTTTTCAATTACATATCAGTCTCCTAATCATACTGACAGGGAGTGAAATTTGAAAGCATTGACTAAAACTGCTACTAAGGCTTGTGTAGTTGGGTTTTAAGACTGGTACAGTTCTCCAGTATAAAAGTTTTAAGACTTTGCTTGTTTCTCCTGGGAAATACAGTGCTTGGAGTTGAGATCAACAATTTACCTACGTTATTACAGTATCCTGGCTTGACTGGACATTTTCTTATGAATTTCAGTTTGTATTTGTAATTTAATGAGATTTTCTGTCTTTGTTCAGGGGCGTACAGCTAAGGCTTTAAAGTCTCTACAGTTTGCTAATCCAGGACGACAGACCGAATTCACTCCTGAGACGAGTAAGAGGGAAAAAAGAAGGCTGCAAACAAAAAATGCATCATTTAATTCAGACAGGTGAGCTGTTTCCTGTATTTACATTATCTTTAACTTTCACTTCAAAATAAAATATCCTTGATTGTCAGTGTCCCTGTAACACTAATGCTTTCTGTATGGATGTTTGCATGTGTATGGATTGCTTTTTTGGTTTTGAGGATGTTAAAGCTCACTCTCATTACTGAGATAAACAAAACATAAGATTAAGTGTCACATACAGTCCATATTTCAGGCAGTTAGAATACAAACATTTGTTAAGGCAGGGCAATACTACACAGATCATAGATGAAGCTATTACTTTATGCATAAACTAGAATTCTGATAGTATGCTAAATTTGAATACAGTAAGATCGAGTAGACTACACTTAAAATATTCAAGTTGTCATCTTTCCATAAACTCAGTATTTACACTTTATAAACAGAAGTGTGCAAATTAGGGCCTTACCTTCCTTTTAAAATAGGAAGTTAGTGTCCAAGTTGGACAACATTAGATAAAAATATTACAACCTAATGTGACTGATTTTAAAATCGTGCTTCCTACAGAGGAAAGGTACATGCAGTTAAATTTTGTCTGTCATTTTCCACTAAAAGTTTGGACCGATTCAGTCTTGTCCTAATAGGACAGTGATAGAAATCCCAGCTGTAACTAGTCAAACAATATTTGTTAAAACATGCAAGAAAGATCACATTAATGCCTTTGCCGTGCTCTCCACCTAAGTTTAACCTCACAAGACAGAAACAGACACTAGATGTGGTGCTCACAAACAACACATCTTTTTCCCCTCCATTTGTTTCTTCTACTCAGTTTGGGCACAAGTTGTAACCAGGGAAATTTTGTTGAGATGCAAGGAAAACTTTTTCTGTGTATGTAGTAAAACGCTGGATCAAAAGTGCTGTGGCATTTCTGACACAAGTGCTATTCAGAACTCAATTAGATGCAGCCCTAAGCAACCTAATTTGAGTTGACCTGGCTGTGAACAGAGGGTTAGACAAGGTGACTTCCAGAGGTTCCTTCCAAACAGAGTTTTTCTGTGATTCTGCAGTTTAACAGAACTGTTACAGAGATGGGTAGTGATAAAAGCATAAAAAACACTTAAATTAGGATGTGCGCACCCTAAATGATTCTACCTGACCTCCTTTGAATTACAGCTGCACATTAAAAAAAGTAAATTAAGGGAGCATTTCACATTGTCTGAAAGGTAATCTGAAGTTTACATCGTAACAAAGAATATTCATAAGTGCTTAAGCAAGTGTGCTATTGAAGAAATAAAAACTTCCCGTTCTTGAAATTATTTCAAAAGCACTATAGTGGACGTAAATTAGGACTGAGAAATGTTGTCAAATACAGTAACATATATACATCTTCTAAATTAACAGAGTCTTAAAATTAGTATCTGAAGAAAAACTTCTGTCCACAACTGTTAGCAACTTGGCATTGATATAGGTGGATTTAACATGAAAA
This sequence comes from Pluvialis apricaria, assembly GCA_017639485.1. Classification (NCBI taxonomy): domain Eukaryota; kingdom Metazoa; phylum Chordata; class Aves; order Charadriiformes; family Charadriidae; genus Pluvialis; species Pluvialis apricaria. The sequence goes on from CM030012.1 coordinate 52,877,354, forward strand.
TTACTGTTGTTTTTCACTATACAGGCAAGTTATACCAGCCAAGAGTAAAGTGTACGATAGCCAGGGACTACTGCTTTACAGTGGGATGGACCTCTGTGATTGTCTTGATGAGGACTGCCTGGGATGTTTCTATGCTTGCCCCAAGTGTGGCTCGAACAAGTGTGGAGCAGAATGTCGCTGTGACCGCAAGTGGCTGTATGAGCAAATTGAGATAGAAGGAGGAGAAATAATTAGAAATAAGCATGTTGGTTAGTGTATATGCACATTGTTTATCCTGAGTATATATTCCATCCTTTGATTGAGCTCAGCACATTCATCATTTCGTAGTTTAATAAAAGCCATTGGAATTTATCACAATCCACGTGATTAATGTGCTCACTTCCACATTCATTTTCAGTATGATTATGGAAATATTCTAATCATAATACTATCTTTTCACACTTCATTCTACCTTGTACTCAGTCTTGTTAGTCATCCAAGTAAGTTCTCATTGAACAGTCTTGCACTGTATTCAAGCATAAGGTGCTACATTTTCATGGGACATATCCTGAGCCACTCACCGTTGTTTCAAATACTGTTTTGTAGTGTACCATCTCCATGTAGCCCTCATTTTTCCTTCTCTATTTCAGGATCTAATGGTTTTGAATCTGTTTTATGAGAAACACTAGAAGTTCTTAGTGAATTTACATGCAGTATTAATAAAGTTCTCTCCAGTATTAATAGTGAATGCTGTGTCTTCTATTTATTACCTCAGCTACATGTGATAAATTCAATCCTGTTCACCTAAATGGATTCAAAGGCATTTAAGAGTTCAGATCCCATCCAAGTTACTGGGATCTGAGATCAAGTTGTTCTTATGAATTCAAGCCTTACTGTTAAAGTGTTATTTAACATATTTTTCAATGCCTTCACAGTTTAAGTATTTACTGTGGTACTGTTTCGTTGGTTTCTGTAGGATACAATTGAGATAATTTTGCTATATTTGTTATCAGTCTGTAATTGGCCTGGGGATTGGTACTTCAACAGCCCTCTCCCCTAATTTTGTATTTACTTGTTCTTAAGGTAAAGGTTTACATGCAGCTGAAATGAATTTGAGTGTCTGTTCCCAAACTAAGAATATCTAGACAGCTACAAAAACCCCACAGTTGAATTGAAATTATGTTTGGTTGATGCATCATCTATCCTCACAACATTAAAATTTTCCAATATAACAAGATTTATGGAAGAGATTTTATAGTTGAAATCTTAGTAACATTGTTATTCCTTGGTATTTTTGTTGTGTTTTGAATAAATTTCCGTTTCTGTGATAGACTTGGAAGATCTGCACATTTATTGGGTCACATTTATTCAAGAACACTGTACATTGTAAAGTAAGTGGGCCCATGTGAACTTCATGAGGTTCAACAAAGCCAAGTGCAGGGTCCTGCGCCTGGGTTGGAACAACCCCCAGTATGAATACAGGCTGGGGGATGAAGGGACTGAGAGCAGCCCTGCTGAGGAGGACTTGGGGGTACTGGTGGATGAAAAAAACAGGTATAAGCTGACAATGTGCGCTTGCAGCCCAGAAAGCCAACTGTATCCTGGGCTGCACGAAGAGAAGCATGGCCAACCTGTCAAGGGAGGTGATTCTGCCCCTCTACTCTGCACTGGTGAGACCCCACCTGGAGCACTGCATCCAGCTCTGAAGCCCTCAGCACAGGAAAGACATGGACTTGTTGGAGCGGGTCCAGAGGAGTCCACAAAAGTGATCAGAGGGCAGGAGCTGCTCTCCTATGAGGAAAGACTGAGATAGTTGGACTTGTTTAGCCTGGAGAAGCAAAGGCTCCGGGAAGACCTTATTGCAGCCCTCCAGTACTTAAAGACAGGGACAAACTTTATAGCAGGGCCTGTTGTGATAGGACAGGAGGTAATGGTTTTAAACTAAAAGAGACTTTTTACATTTTAAACTAAAAGACATTTTTTACCATGGGGATGGTGAAACACTGGCACAAGTTGCCCAGAGAGGTGATAGATGCCTCATCCCTGTAAACATTTAAGGTACAGTTGGACAGGGCTCTAAGCAACCTGATCTAGTTGAAGATGTCCCTGCTCATTGCAGGGGGGTTCAACTAGATGACCTTTAAAGGTCCCTTCCAACCCAAACTATTTGATGATTCTATAATAAAGTTGTATAATCTTGCTATTCGTTTAGAGTATTCTCTCTGGTGTTACAAAAACTGCATCACTAAAATCCAGTTATGCTTTGAGTTATACTGACATCTGCTGGCCCTAGTGAAGTATAAGCATCAATTTGTACTACATTTTTAGTATATCTGCTATGAAAATAGACTTTTTTTGGTCAGAGCACTGGCTGTTCTTCCAATGGAAGGCTCTCATTGGCCTTTGATTCCAGCCACATTTATCACAAGAACCATCATGTGAGTTTATTTAGGGAGAGCAGCACACTACATTTTTCCAAATAGCAGCGCCTCAACTGAGTAACAGCCATGGCTTCCCTTACATGCAAGTGGCATTTAATATGTTTTACTTTGTTGACTACAGAGCATGCTTACCCTGACGCCGCAATTCATCTTGTGTGCTTCATCCGTGTTCAGAACTGTTTTGTCTCTTAAGCAACCTTTTGAATGAGATGAAAACTAGATACCTCCATGAAAGTAAGAGGGGAAAAAGCTGGTCCGATCTTGTATTTTATGTATTTTTTTTAAATTAGACCAGTACCCATTGTTAATAAACTTAACAGGCTTCCAACTGTTTGATGAATATAACTTATCACTTAAGTCCACAATTAGACTTTAGATTCAATAACTGTTACAGTATTTCACCGAAGTGAAATGTGAGTCTACCAGTAGCTTAAATTGCCTAGATCAGCCCATTAATGGAGATGGAGAAATGCAGTTCTAATAATTCTCTGAAAAGTTCGTACATTCAGTCTCTCATTTTACAGATTCACTAGCAATGAGCCCTTTCCCAAATAAATCACTCAAGTTGTTTCCTAACAAAACGCGCAGGACTGCTGACTAAAAACCTGCACTAAGTACTGGGTACTGGTGATTGCTATAGATGTTACAAGAGACTTAGGTTGTGTTTTTTTCCAGTAAAACGGGACTTTTGTGTTGGTTGTTCACATGTCCTGCTTACATATTTAGGGCATCTCCATTTAGCTGCATTTCCTTAACATGCCTACCTTGTAGTGTGTTAAGTTCAATCATATGTTTTTATACACTTCCACGTCCCCCTCATCTGTTTTTCTGTTAAAAGGCATTGTTGTAAGTCAAACTTTACCGTCTTGCTAGATTTAAAATGCTTACAGCTACGGATTTCTGATTTTTTTTCCTGTGTGTTTTTATAAACACCACACAAACTTATTCTATCTGCATAATACACAAGCTATTTATCATTACCCAACAGTGATTGCATATTGTTCCCAGTAGCCTATGTAGTTTCCCATCTTTCAGAATTATTCTACAACTAAGCCTGTAAAACAGTATGTTCTTTTAACATAGCCAAAGGAAATAACTACTTTCCATAAAAGCCAAAGTTCATAAACCAGGTATAATAACCACTTTAAACTCTGCATGCATCAGAGAGAAAAGCCAACTGCGGATAGACCCCAGTTACCATGTTAAACCTTGCCTTCTGATATTAATTGCTGTGCGAGCTGGCACAGGCAGGATGCAGGAACAGACACAAAACCATGGATGAAATGCAAAGAATAAATTTATTTTCATTACCTTGCCAACCGGGGGATCTCCGAAGCAGCAGCCGGGCAGAGGCACACAAGCGGGGACACAGGCACCACGGAACTCGGTCCATGCTAGAGGATCAGCGAACCTGCCGTTTTCACCTGTTTATCCAGGATTCTCGCAGGTGTAGTTTACCACTGTGCTTTGAGCTTTCCCACAGCAGGGCAGGAATCTCAAGCATGGTCCATAGGGTGCCTGTAAATCTGTCACAGGCTTACGTTATCTAAACACAGATGTTCTACCTGTCCAGCACACAAGGCTGAAAAACAATTAGTATGCTATATGTGTTTTTCAGCAGCTCAGCTGCAAGTCACTTGAGCATGTTTACAATCCTCCTCACCAATCTTCTGTTATTTTCTCCACATTCCACCCCTCGCTCAAGAGACCACTTCCACTGGGGCTGGCAAAGCTGGAGGTGTCCATTTGGGCTTGCGAGGTGTAGGGCAGGGTCAGTTACAGACACACACAATAAACACATATAGAAGAAGGAATAGGCATATCTCTACAATAATGCTTTGAATCAGGTGTTCCACTCATCCTATCAGGGAATTAAACCTCTCAGCCAGCCAGGCACCACCAGTAGGTTGTCCTGGAGATGTTGAATGTTTTCCTCTACACTGGCTGATCCACCAGCTAGTTCAAGCAACAATATGGCTTCAAAATTAGAGCAGCATTTATGGTGTCGGAGAAGGAGACAGTCCACTGCCAATCAATTTTGTAACGTTCCTTGGTGTACAGCCATTACCTACTTGGAAAAAACAGCAATGAGGAACATTAATATCGAAAGCACGTGGCATAGTACAATTCTGTAATACAGCTACTGGGGCTGGCACGCCAATGAAACACATTGTCAAGAGATCTGCAGCTGTTAATCTTCTCTCAATACAAAAGGCAGCCGAGTTAGATACAGTAGAGGCCAACCAAATCCAAGTATTTATATGTTGATCTCGCAAAAGTGTATCCAGGGCACATGCCTGTAGTACAAGACTACAAAACCCAACGAGCCAACCTGTGATAAGGGAGAAAAACAGAAGTATCATCTCCTTCCAGTAACACATACACACTTGCTTCAACTCCTTCAGCTAGTATTACTCTGGGTTTGATAACCTGATGTGGTGTCATGGTTTGGGCCGAACAGGCCACTGGGTGGAAAACAGATGCTCTCCCCTACTTCCTGTCAAAGAGAGACTTGTGAGTTTAGAAGGAACTAACCTACTTTAATGCAGTATTATTAATAAAATAAAAAGGAAATAATGAAATATATACAAAATCATATCAAGCTCCCAGGATGACAGTCACGTCACTGGCTGGCACTGGGGAAGTCCCAGGCTGGACTCAGTGATGGATGGGAACTGGATTCCAGATCTGCATTCAGGATCAGGATCAGAGGCAGACAAACAGACAGAGTCCTCCTTGGATGCTGGCCATTGAAGAAAGAGCGCTGACCCTTTGATCCCTCAGCTTTCATACTGAGCATGAGGCAGATGGGATGGAATACCCTGTGGGTCAGGTTTGGGTCACCTGTCCTGTCCGCTCCTCCCCACAGGTGGGGCCCCTCTATGCTTTTCCTCTTCTGACTCTCCAATGGGGCAAATAACCAAGTGAGCTGCCCCTGGGTGTTACAGCAATAAGCATAAGCAAGAGCCTCTCTGCATACCATGCCTGGGCATCAGCTACAAACATAGGTCTTATCACCCTGAGACCAAACAGTGTCTGCACATTATGCTGTTAATTTCAGTAATTAGAAGAGGCCTAGCTAAAAAGTAAAGTTACTGAACAAAATTGATCCTGCTTTATCTCAAACCTGGACATGTGGAGTAATTGCCTGCACATATTGAAGAGCTGCAGCTTGCTCTTTTTCAGATTGAACTTCCATTTGATGTTGGGTTTGCAACACCAATAACACTGTTCCAATGCTATCTCCTCTAGATAAGGCAAAGGTGTTCATCGAAGATACCCGAAATAAAAGAAGTCAAGAATCTGACGTAAAATAAGAGGAGAAGCTGAGGTACAGAACCACATGCCATTCTCAGGGGTTGTTACATGAATCTTCACATCTAGACTAACAGGTCACAGTCCCACCATGCAGTCTCTTCTCCCAGGCAACACTTGATAGGACAAGAGGAAATGGCCTCAAGTTACACCAGGGGAGGTTTAGATTGGATATTAGGAAAAATTTCTTCACAGAAAGGGTTATCAAACATTGAAACAGGCTGCCCAGGGAAGTGGTGGAATCACCATCCCTGGAGGTATTTAAAAGATGGGTAGACGTGGTGTTTAGGGCCATGGTATAGTGGTGGTTTTGGCAGTGTTATGTTAATGGTTGAACTCGATCTTAAAGGTCCTGTCCAACCTAGATGATTCTAGTACAGTAACCTCAGCTCCAGTATCCACCAGAGTTAACATATGTAAAACCCCACCAGACCACCACTCTATAGTTAAAGGTCCCCCTCAGAGTAAGATGCTACAGTGGTGGCAATTTTGGGGGACCTGCCAAACCTTCACTTCTGCTGTTTCGGCATTTTCCCAGTGGTGCCTTGCCTTGAGGTGGCAGGCAGGCACAGAGTTGGTGGTGCGGCCAGGGGTGGTCGGCTTTTTTGCATAGGCTCTAACTTTTGCCACCAGCGAAATATTTCTGATGTTGCAATCCCATTTATTTCTGATCACAGGACACTGGCTTGTACCAGTTCATTCCGTATTTGTTTCCTTGTCACCCATGATGTAACTCCTTTTGGTTTTGCCGGCTTTCCTTTATTCCCCACCCACACAGATGGTCCCAAAGTTACAGCCCTAGTTTCCCTCAAGGTATCTGCCAGGGCAATTACATTACCTGTAGCATTTGTGACTGCTGGTATAATCATGAGTTTTATGAGGCAGCCGCTTCTCTCACAAGCTGCATTTTGGTACTTCTTGTTACAGCTACCCTGTCCAGATTGAATCCCATAATCAACGCATGAGCCACTGCTGTTATCAAAATGTTCCCAGGCACAGCAGAGTAAGATGATAAGCAGTACAGCAAAGCAGTGAGAGCAAAAAGCAGCAACTAACGAGCACTAGACTCTAATACCCAGTAAGACAAGCAAGACCCATGGCAAACACAGAAGCCTGCCGATTAATAGCTAAACAGTAACAACTATAAATTCCATCTACCACATTCCAATCAAACCTGTTGTTTCCCTGAACCCTTTGAGAACCACATTGGGCACCAAAAAGGACTGTATGGGTTTAACCCTGGCTGGCAACTAAGCACTGTACAGCCACTCACTTGCCCCCCCCCCCCCCCCCCCCCCATTTATTAGCAATACGCACTATCAGCCATTCTACAGTATCTACAGCCCACGGCACTTGAGCACATTTACAATCCTCCTTGCCAATCTTCAAGTTATTTTCCCACAACTGCAAAAATTAATGCCCAGCCAAAGTTTACATATTCAAAAGAAAAATCAATGACAATAAAAGAATCTGTTTCACGAATAATACATATCCCTGGGATCAATTTGAGTTTACTGAACAGAAGCTCCAAGTTTGCGATCTAAGTACAGTGTTAAATACTGTTTTGGTTTCTTTCTCACACAGAACAAAACTCACATCAAGTTTAGAACATGGTCAAATTTAACATCATCTATAGTCAGTGAGAGTTCTGAAGACCCTGTGAGGGTTGCCACAGAACTTTGGGGTCATATCTGGGACAGGATACGCCCTTTTTTCCCCTGCCTTCATGGAGTTGAAAGTTTCATACTGATGAAGCATGCCCTGGGATGCTTTCTGTTAAATACTCAACTAATAAGTATAAATACTCACGTAACAGTATAGCACAGTCAGGTAATTAACTCAGAGAAGGTGTTACATGAACATTTTCAGTATCTATGCTACTAAAAGGGATTTATCTTTGGGAGATACATTATGACTTTATCCTTGGGCACAGTGTGAATTTGGTTTTCTTTTAATCAATTAGATTCATTAACTCTTAGAAACTAACATGAGGAGACTTAACTTCTGAACCCCTTGGCTGACCATTCAAGACATCAGAAACAGCAGAAAGTGGACAAACCTACACAAAAAGCATGATTTTATAAATCTAGATGTCAGAATTAAAGCCTCTAAAGGAAAAGCAGAAAACTGAGTTAAGGTAAATAATTTAAGGGTTTTTTTTCTGATTTAAAACCTGGTTTTATGTTCTTTTTAGCCTTTTCGTACAGGTGTTACCCATATTAGCCAGAATGGGCCAATAGACAACCGCACAAGGGCTCACACTGAAATCCCGTAGTGACATGGCTACACAGAGGTTAAGTGTTCAGGTGGACATCTGTCGCCCATTATGTGACAGAAACAGCTACAGCTTCCTGGAATCAGCATTAAAGCCTATGAGTACTCCAAGTCCTATGTCAAAGAATAAACTTACAATCTCCAGGTTCAATTTGTTTGTTTTCCTCTAGAATTAGCGTTTCACATTTTTGGTCATATTTGTGTCTCAATAAATGCAGAGTTTCAGCATTTTTCAACCGATTTCTCAGTGGAATATAGGATGTACAGACATGCAGTAGCTTGTCCCTCATGACCCAGATAATTTTCCACAATAATTCTTCAGCAAACATTAAGAGTTTTATTCACCTTTATACTGACTTCTAACTAGGCAGTATCATACAAACGACACCTTTATTTAAACAGGCTAAACGGTTGTCTCCAACTTTAAGTTATACAGGTTTTTAAATCCTTCTAATAGCAGAGGAACAGTTTCTTAAAATGATTATGTATGTATTTAAAGATCATAGAATGGTTTAGGTTGGAAGGGACCTTTAAGATCATCTAGTTCCAACCCCCCTGCCATAGGCAGGGACACGTCCCACCAGCCCAGGTTGCTCAAAGCCCCATCCAACCTGGCCTTGAACACCTCCAGGGATGGGCATCCGCAACTTCCCTGGGCAACCTGTGCCAGTGTGTCACCACCCTCAGAATGAAAAATTTCTTCCTAATATCTAATCTAAACCTGCTTCTTCCAGTTTGAAGCCATTCCCCCTTGTCCTATCACTACATGCACTTGTAAGAAGTCCCTCCCCAGCTCTCCTGTCAGCACCCTTTAGGGACTGAAAAGGTGCTATAAGATCTCCCCAGAACCTTCTCTTCTCCAGGCTGAACAACCCCAACTCTCTCAGCCTCTCCTCATAGGAGAGGAGCTCCAGCCCTTTAAGATCTTTAATTACAAGCTGCACCTAATCTTTACCAATGTGGAAGCCATAAACAGAACTATTCTTATATTCACTCACTGCAACTAGGTTTTAAATTAACAGCTCTTCTCCAAGCACATATTAAAAAAATATTGTAGGGAGGTGTGAACGGTTGCAATTAAACTGCGCAGTTCTTTCTTTGTAGGGGTTTTGTTCGAAACTCATTGTCCTGCTCTGAAATAGGGGTTTTACATTTTAAAAGTTCCTCGTAGCCAGCAGAGGGCATCAGCTTACTGCAAACCTGACCGTGAAGTTCTGATGCACCTCTTAGAGATGCATCCCCAGTCGCCTGAGCAGGAGGGATTTCATTATTGGACAGATTCAGGCATCGAGCCCAAGACAAGAGATGCATTACTCACATCGGTGAGGTTGAAATACAGCAGACAAGTACAAGATTAACACTTAATTTTAAAAGAACTTTCTTTTTGGTCTTTATAAAAGCTTCTCACCTACCCCTTTGCGCCAAATACCTTACCAATTGTTAGTTCTTTAAGTAGAGATCAACACAATTCTTTATGAATACATTTACAATTCACAGTTTACTATGAAACCTTGGTTTAAAGCTTCTACCTGAGGATTCCCTTAGAAAGTCAGTATCAGATAGCTGAGAAACCCACTGACAGGAGGGACCTGCACTCATTAGCAAAACAGAAGACTTTCTGACATCCACAGTGGTGCTACTACCAGTGTGCAGTATGCCAAAGAACCACACATGTCCTGTTTCCCAAAAAAAAACCCGGATAAAATACTCTGACAGCATTTTACCAGAGTAGGTACAACAGTAACCAGAAGAAGCCTAGCATAAGCTGTGCTAGGCCAGTGTGGGAAAAAATAAGAGGGGCAGCTAGGCATGGGAAAAGTTTCCTTGGGTCTCCTGCTATTACTAAGCAGTGAGAAAGTCACCCTAATTCTTGTCTCCTTCCCCCAGCTTCCTTTGGCAGCCCTTCACATGTACTCACCAGCAAATTAAATCTGTATAACACACGAAAAGACTTGCCCTTCTAGGATCTAGTTAGGAAAATGTTAACAACTAGAGTGCAACAAACTCAGTTCTCCAGCCCTCCAACAGGTGACAGCACTATCAACTATAACTTCCTCAGAGTAAACAGTGATTTAGTGTCCAGGCAGAGCCCCAGACTACAGCCAGGTGTAAGAGCAATTCTCTTCTGTCATCTTCTAATTTTCTCCTTGTTATTCTCCTGTTTGTTCTTGCATTTTATTTGATAGCTCTACCTACTTTATATTGTTCATTTTAGGTACTGAATTAATACCATGAAATAGACACTAGTTTACATATTAAAAAAAAAAATATCACAAAATAGTCCCAGCAAGCACCAGCTAAGCATCCCAAGTTGAGCCCCTTACCAGAACCATCAGAACTTAAAAGCTTCCGAAAGAGAAATCAAAGGGTTCCTATGCAATTCACAGTTCTTAAGGCCTCTTAAGTCATCTAAGAAACTGGAACTCAGGATCAAAGTATGTTCTCCAGAGCCCATCCCAGACAGAAAAGAAACAAGCATCATAATCTAATGTATACATAAAGACTACAGAACAATTACATTAATACAACTACTTTGCTTAAAGTAGAAAATCAAATTTTACCAACTTTCAGTAGCAAGGTTTCCTAAATTCAGTATTTCTTGCTCTAGTTCATCCTTCCTAGGAGTACCTGATAATCCAGATGTATTCAAGAGAATGAGTTTTTTCCTCACTTCATTTTCTATTACAAGCTCATAACACAAAAAATTCCAAGACAAACAAACATAAAAATTCCCACCACCAAACCTCCAAGCTACTCCTTTCCTTCTGTTTTATAAAACAGCAATGCTCTGGCAGGTGACTGCCTTGGCAGTTTCCAATCAGATGGGCTGGATCCTGCCAGCTGAATTCAATGTTGCTGCAACCTTTCTCCTGACAACCAGCCCTTCTTAATAAGTATTAATTAGAGAGATTATATTTCAGCTTATCTTATTCAGTTATTATCCTTGTGCTGCTTCCTGGAATTTTCAGCTCAATCTATCAGAAAGGGGAAAATCAGAGTTATTACTCTGTTGAATACAGTCGTGTTGGATGCCCAGCCTCCAGCCAGACTCCTTAAACTCTACAGACTCCTCAGATCGTCACCGAGGGGCCCCCACATCTCAGCTACGCTGTTCCATCAAGCCAGTTTGTCTATGTATCTCATTGACAATAGCAAGCAGTTCTGTCTTGTTAGTGAGCTCATAGTAACAGTCCTATTGACTCCAGTGAAATTACTTAGGTGGGTAAGCAGGCCAAGCAAAGAGATGGCTTCTGCACAAGTGAAATGTGTCACGATGAAATGCTGAAGCTGATGGGACTGTTCGGACGAAGCCACCGTTCACCCTCAGCTGTTATGTGTGCTTTTGTACTGACACGGGAGCAGAGACTGTGCCCAAGATCCAACAAACTTAGCATCTTAAGAAGCCACTGAGCCCCCCCAGTGGAAGGCAGCTACAGAGCACCCATCAGTGTACACGTAAAATAAATTCTCCTTCTGCTGCTGGGGTCCCAAAATAAAATGTTTGGGTAACCTTTACAGGATTGTCCCCTAAAGACCAGCTACAGAGAAGCCTGAAGTCCCTATGAAAAGTTATGCCCCAGATGCCTGGATATGGGCTTAAATATTTGGGCTTTCTGTTGGAGTTCATAGTCAGGCTTGGTGATGGGGCCAAGGCAGCCGAACACAGAGAGGCAGAATAGATAACTTTTCATATGCTTTCTGTTGGATGTGGTCATAATAAACTAGCTGGGTAGAAAGCACAGAGTAATTAACTTACACCGATGAAAGTTGGTGATATCTCTAGGCAAACCCAGAATTTTATTTTTCTCAGGATGTTTTCTTCCTACTGTTGTGTTTGGGTTTGCTTTTATCAAAAAAACAGAAAGGCACAATTTATCCAGGCTAGTCTGTGCCAACTACCTCTGCTTTATGACTCCCCTGTGCTAATTTCTTGTCTGTGAACTGCTGACTCTTTGAAGTAAAACATTGGGCTAGGTCTGGCTTGGAGCAGATGAGAATGCAGGGCCACTGACAAAGGACATCCATCACAGGCGTTGCTGTGGAAGATATCTGCAGTTTCTCCTCCTCTGGTGTGAGTGAACTGCAACATCCAGCTCTACATGAACGCACCCTCACCCCAACCAGGTACCTCCATCCCAAACTGGGGTAATATGCTGAGCCATGGTTTTCCTCATGTACCGTCTGAGCACGTACTGATTCCTTAGTTTTAAATAACATTTTTCGTCCAGCACGGTAGAACCTAAGCCACTAACTTTATAACTGTAATTTATTTCATTTTAATCTGCACAGTGCCCCACATGGTCTAAGGCTGATTCAGATCCCGAACCCCACCAAGTAGTTTTTACTTCTTCCAAATCTTGGTAAAGCTGTGTGTGTATGTGTAAGTGCTTATAGGACTGTATCTGAAGTTGATCCAGCCGAACGAGTTGGAGCTCACCTCTCAGAAGTACAAGGTGCAAATGACATGGTATAAGTTGCCACTGATCAGAGTGGATTTGTTTGAATCTGCCCGAGAAGGAAGATGTAAAACCACTTTTCTACCCAAGCGCATGTTGTGTCCTGTAGGGGATGAGTAAAGGCAACCTGCATTTCATTGACTTTTATTGGCCTTAACAATTATTCAGTAGTTAACTGGAAGGTTGGAAATTATCCTTCTGCATCTTCTGCTTCAATGTAATCTGAAAGGCCCATTCATCACTCAATTACAGCTGGTAGCTGGCTTGGTATTTTGATACTACCACATGCAACAGAGAGAGCTCCTGGAGGAATGGAGCTGTAGCTCTTTTCCCCTTTACATCTCTCTTTTCCTCTGACTCTGCTAATTTTGCAATTTGATTTTTTTTAAAGTGAATTGCAAACCCTTGCCTACCATCCAGCACTAGCTGATGATGCTTCTCGCTTGTCAGAAATTGCTACTGACATTTCAATTTTGCTTTATTTTTCCCCTTTCTTTGACAGTATTATAGAGAACATTTATATTTGAATAAAAAGCAAATAATGCATGTCAGAGTATGCATCAGGGAATGTCAAATTGTTTTTTTCCAATTACAACTCTATTTCAAATAGCGTAATGCAATTAAAGGATAATTACTAGAAGTGAAAAGCCAAGGTTATGATCAGAAATGGTTACCCTTTCGCTTCGAAGTTCTGTCTTGCTAAATAAAACATTCCCATGGGGCAAGTTACTCTGCATATCTACAAGTATCCAGAAGAAACCAAATGTCCGGCACGAATAGTAGAGTGGCTCTTTGTGTGTAAACTACCATATTATGAACAGAGGACAAGTACAGATGGCTTTATCACTGATTAATAATGATATAAATTCACTTCAGGATAGGATATTAACAAAATATTACTAGTGTTTTACAGGCAGTATCATAACGTACTTTTAAATAGTCATGGTAAACTGCTATATTTCCTTAATACTGAGCTGTATTTTGAGTAATTTCTTTGATAAACTATTAGCAACAAAACACAGAACAAAAAAATAATTACGTAGTTCTCAATGCTTTGTTGGGTGGTTCTTGAGCGCGTTTAGCACAGCGCTCCGGGGTAGCCACGACGAGGAGCAGGGGAGGTTGTGTACCCAGCAGAAGGGATTTGGTGCAGCAGGTGAGCTCCAAAGCAGAGCCTTCGGTCCCCGAGTGGACGTTCAGCCCACCAGAGCGGTGCAGCATCCTCCTGCTGCAATAGACGGGTCCAGCTCTCCGCTGCAGCCCTGCAGCAATCCAAACCAAGTGACGCCAGTGGCGTGGCTCTGGGTTTTCATTCCTGTCACACGGACCAAAACTGAGCTAAACGAGTACGTTTGTGCTGCAGCCCTTTAGCTGCCTGCAAATGTTCGCTGTCCTTTCAGATGGCAAATCTCCTTGCTCAGCCTGAAGCTCTGCCAGAGGGGACCTCCTGCCTTCCTGCATCCTCCTGTGCCCAAGCCTGGCAAAGCCGCGCCACTGGGACTAGCCTGGAGAAGGGTTTCGGTGTATCCCCTGCCCTGGGCAGGGAGTTTCCCCCTGCAGCATGGCTCTGCCATACCAGGAGGGTTGTGGTGAGCCAGAAGTTTTCAAAAATTTCGTTTTTCAGTGTTGCTTTCGCCTCTACAGGGAGAAATACAGCGCTGCTCTATCCCGGCTCGTCTCAGGGTCCGTTCGATGGGAGGCTGGCGACAGAAGAAGTCAAGCTGTGTGAACTACCAGGAGCTAAAAATGATTTTCTCATGACACAAGCATGCATCATTAACTAGTATGAAGTATTAATTAGCGCTGCCCTTTGTCAGCCCCTGTGTCACCGCCCATGCCCTGGAGAACAGGGCTTTTTTTTCCATTGAGCTCAGAGCAGGCTAAAGGGGGATCTAGAAGCAGCCACTAATCATGGGAGGGGTAGTTATAAAGGTGGGACTTTATTCCAATAGAGTCATGGACTTCCACCCTTTAGAAGTCTGAAGCCGGTGGAAAAGGCTGCCTTTTTGCAGGAGCCTGTCTCCAGGAGCTGGCTGGTATAAGGCTCCAGTGTCACAAACCATTAGTAAGGTTTTGCCAATCTGTTTTATTTAAGTGCATGAAATAAAACAGCAATCCTTTATTATTAGCTGCTTTATTTGACTGGTAATAGTGCCTAAAAGGGGCCGGGACTCCAATTTGCTTCACTTTGAACTGCTATTTGCTGTGAGAGCATGTATTCTCATTTTCTACAAGAGTGTCAGTGAGACAGTGACTGAGTCTTGATCCCATTTTGTCTTGTCTTCAACTTTTTTATGGAGATGGCTGACAAGCAATGCAGGTCACATGTAAACTGCGTACTGAAAGCAAGACTTATTTTTGCAAATGTTCAAAATTAGTGACAACACTTGGGTGAAAAACGCAATGTTTGTAATGGAGCACGCTAGCTTTCCTCTTCTGGACCCCACAAACTCATGGTATCTTCTCAGCAACAAGCTGCTGAGCCCTGGGGAGCTACGCACCTGGGAGCCTTGAGGGGTTTTTAACAACCACCAACCTTTTTGTCACAGAGAATTACTTCCGTGGCTACACGGTCTCTGGACAAAAAAGAGAGAAACCCAGCAAAGTCGCCAGGCAGAGACTGCTCTCGTGGAAGCTGGAGCTTTTCAAGCAAGTGAGGGAGAGGGTACTCAGCCGGGCACAGCTCCTAATCCCCCTGTGCGCCTCTAATGAGAAAGCAGAAGGTGAAGCTGAACACGTAGAGAATTTGTGTCTTAACATTAATATTTAAAATGAGCCTATAATAATAATAAAAATGTAAAATAATATTTATTTATAAATATTTCTATTTATTAAATAACAGTTTTATTTCTATTGTCAGCCTTACTTCCAGGACATTTATTCTGCCTGCATCCCACTGTACCTGAGGCAGACAAAAACACTCCTCCGTGTACAAACTAGGTGAACGGGGCGGAATAGCACACCAGGAAATAATGATCCCTATGGAGCAAACAAACAGCGGACGAGCAGACAAGTTAAAGCATTTCCCTCGTTCCCTGGAGATACGTCCTTATCTCGATAATTGGAGGAATAATAAATAAATAAATAAAATGTCTTATTTAGCCGTGGTGTTGTTGGAGTCCTTTGTCTGTAGCGTAGTCAGGAAAAACTTTTGGATTGATCTGGAGCGCACCGGCCTATTCTCTATTAAAGTGTATTAATGCCAGGTTCGGTGCAATTAGTGAAAAGTCAATTCCCATTACTAGTTAACAATATTGAGTATCTGCTTTCTTTAATAAAAAGCTATGTCCAGCATAAAGACTATAAATCGATAAGCAGCCACTTTCTAAATCTATTCTGTCTCCTCCAAAAATGCAGCAAGAGCACTGTCGTTTAGAAGGCAGAATAGATTTAACAAATAGATTTAGAATAGAATTAGAGAGCCGGCATGCCTGCTGCGGACCCTGCCTTGGCACAGCTCTTGCCACGGCAGCGCCGTTCCTGCCGTGCCTCAGTGCCGCCTCGGAAGGGCCCATGCTCATTTCTGAGAGCTGTACACATGCAAACTGGTGTTACAACCTTTACATTCATTTAGCAGCATCAGAGACAGGGTTGGCAGGAAGCCTCCATGGAATGAAGCCTTCTCGCATGGTTGAATCACATATATATGCTTTATGCTGCTGTAAGTGCTTGGCTGAACTTGGAACAGACCTTGGAGGTATCTAACCGCTCCTACCAGCGGTGGCCAGGGTAGTGGTGTCGGCTGTGGACAAGCCCTTTTGGCAGGGCAGCTAAGTCAGGCTGCAGGGTCATATCTCGCTCTGATGAAGAGCCAAACATTTATGCTTTAGCAATAGAAGAGCTGCAGTTTGCATACAGCTGTCACCTGGTATTGCATATTCGCTATACTAATTCCATAAGTACTAGTGACTTTTCGGTAGAACTCCATCTCCTGTTGTAGGACTTGCAGTGCCTGAGCTGGAACATTTAATCCTTACGGTGTCTAACAGAGCAGTCTACAGGTTTCATATGCAATTTGATCACCTTCAGTGATGGCTGCGACAGACAGCTGAAAGTTATGCTGTCATTATAGAGGAGCAGCAGAGAGAAACCTCTCCTAAGCATGCTTTAGTAATGCTGTCTCCTAGGACAGATTTCTTTTCATCTTTGTATATTTATTTCTATTCTCATTTGAAGGTGCAGATATTCAGGCCGGTGATGAAGAGCCACCTGGGTGGCTCACCCCACAGGAACCACGCAGCTCACGGGGGTTGGTGTAATAACTTGTGCTGTTCACACAAGGGGATGATGTCTGATCAAATTTGGTCTTCTGCTTAGATTTGCAATACGTGGTAAGGACTTAAGGCTGGTGGAACACTGTCTTTCCAGTTGTAACAGAAGAAATTGCATCCTACCACGATGGCAGAGATTCCTGAGTGCGAGGAGCACCTGAATGCTTGGCCAAAAACCAGAGAGGGAGACATGGCAAAGGTCTGTTTGGTGCCTTTTAAGCTTCTGTCCGCAGGTTTCATGTCTTGTTAGCCTCCAATAAATGAGGAATATGATTAGAGATTAACAATAAAAGTAACCAAAAAGGGATAAAAAAGACTTGTCCTGGGTAAGAAAAAAGAAAAACAAGAACTGGGGGAAGAGTGAAAGAAGATTCGTTGTTCTGCTCCTGATACCTGAGGTTTCTTTGGGTTAGTATTGGTTTCCACTTGTGGCCCGTGGATCTGCAGAAACCCAAGGGCTGCTTCTAGGAAGGGAATAAAAGCTGGCTAAAAGACAGCTGCTGCCTTTTATTTGCTAATGGCACCTCCAGAACCAGGGGAAAGGGGAAAAACTGGGTAGCAGAAGAAGTTAGAGATTGCCAAAGGAAAGAAAATGTATTTTCTTTCTTTACAGAGAAGCAAGGAAATAAAGCTGCTTTGCCTGTTTTAATGATCATTTGCTAAACATCTGAGCAGTTGAGTTGTTTGTCAGTATGAATGTAGATGAAATTCAGACATAGACAAGACTTTGTAGAAATTTGAATTTTATAGACACATTGACAGTACTTTTTCCAAGAAATATTAAATTTTGATTTAGCTGAGGAAAAGAAATTATATTATGCAATTTAATTACACAATTGCGACTAACATTTTGTTACAAATACTGAGTAGTGAAAATGAAAGCAAAACGCAAGCTATCTGGTAGGTAAATATTTTCATTTAAATTGTTGACTGAATTTGAATAATGAATAAATTGGAGGAAATTGCAATCTGCTTGTGGAAGCTCCAGAAAAAGAAAAAGGAGCTAAGCTCATAAGGTAAATTATTAATGTTGGTATATTCGCTTTGCTCCAGTTATTTGTAACATAGGAAATGTGATTTGCGTGTGTATGTCATTTTAATATTAACTCAGTTGCCAGCTCAGATCTAAAATAATGAGACAGATCCAAGTCTTTCATTTCCAGAGAAGAATTTTTAATGCGAGTGAAATCAATATGGCAAAAGATTCTGCCCAAAGAAAGGCTCAAAACCGAGTGTAGCTGTAATGCCAGAGGACAGGAGGTTTTAGACCCTCCGTTTGCTTCACCTGTGGTGTGAGAGATGCCCCCACACACGTGGAAGTTGGTCGGTAAGAAGATAAAGAGGTGTGCTTTCACCTTCGAGTTCAAATGCATGCTGTGATCTTATCTGCAGCCGCTTTGATTAGGAGCAACTACAACAGTATAAACAAGAGTAAAAAACCGTGCTAAAACACAGCTGCATGCATCTGGCAAAGCCTGAGCCAGAGTCAAGAGCTAGCGGGTGACCGTTAACATCCTTGATGGGACGTTGCTGGGGAAGCCTGCATTTCAGCAGCAACGCTGCGCAGCCTCTCTCCTTTCTATTTACAGCTCTTCCTTATTACTTTTAAATACAAATTTCCAGTTCTGTTTTTTTACACTATCTATAAATATCTTCAATTACAACAAGTGCAGGAATAACAATATATTAAAGGGAATTGTAAATTGAAGCTATATTTTTAGATTTGAGCTTTTTGTTAATTTGGTTTCAATGTTTCCCCAGAAACACTGTGATTTTAGTATTTGCAGCTGGTAACTGTGGGACAACTCTGGGCTCTGAAACCTTATATTTATACCCCAGCATACACACAGACCCACTATCGCTTTTCAGGCTTTGCTTTGCCAATGTGTCTCAGCCTGAGAAGGACCATCTCTGGGACTGAGAAAGTTGTCCGGAGCATCACAGACCCATCCAGATCCAGGCAGAGGTAAAGCTGCTTTGCATGTTGTTGAAGAATCATTTGCACTGCAAAAGGGATAATTTATCTCTTTTACTGTCTGTGGTTTAATATCACTGTGCGTGAGCAGATGTACTAGAGTTGTCTGTGAAACCAGCCATCACATAAGAGCAGGTGACTTCCCCCTGCATATTTGCGTACCAATTTAAGAGTGCTCAGAGCAAGGTCCTTCATCACAGCCTCCCCTGAGGTCCTGCTCATGACGCTAATTGTGCAAGCGAGGTGTTTGCGAGCCCACATGCCAACTCTGGGGAGGCCACCAAAACACCAACCAAATACACTATAACACTACTTGATGTACTGAGGCCTCAGTGGGGCTTGAGGCTGTGCTGGCTCCATCGCATGGCTCACATCAAACCGCCTGGTCCTTGTGCTAGGGATTCTGGTACCAACGTGCGAGTCAAGGTGCATTTTAGTTTCCTAATGCTGAGCTGTGAAATGTGGATGGCCTGAAAAGTCTTAAAGGCCATAGCAGTAGAGATGAGGAGAGGACCTAAATTTTGTTTAGATACATAAAATGGGTCCTGCTGGTGTTTCCGTGTAAACTGTCATTGAAATTGTCTTGGGGATCAAAGGGAAATGGCAGACTGGGGCTGATCTACCTTTGAAGCTGCTTAAAACAAGGAGGGAACCCCCTTATTTTATAGGGAGGGCAGGACTTCTTTTGAAGGACTTTGACTAGAAAGCTGGGGAGATCCCTCAAGAGAGCAGAGCTCCTCTTGGGTCTCCCCCTGCTTTCTGGTACTGCTGCAGCTCCCTCTCCCCCATCTTTGCTGAGTCGTGACTGGTGCATTTGTATCAGAAGGGGAAGACTGAACGGGAGAGCAGGCTCAACTCCGCAGGCCGGCTGAGCGCCCCATGCCCCTGTCAAAACAGCATCCGTGTGAGCAGGAATGATCGTTGTTCTTTCAGCCCCTCTGTGCTCAGCCCATTGAAGGAGGACTTAAGCCTCAGCGAGGTCACATTCACTCATGGCCTTTTCAGAGACTTCTGCAGCATGGCCAGTGTGAACGACTATAATGCACAAAGGAGGAAAATTTGGTCGTAAGAGAAGCTTGGGCTTGTCCGTATTCACTGTGGATATGACCTAGGCTTTTGGCTTTTGAGACACAGGAAATACAAAGCATTGAGTATGACCATGCATCTTGCTGTAGCTGATTATTTTAGATTTTGAACCAGTGGTCTGCGACTCTTTCTAGCATGACCTAAACTTTAAATGCAAAAGAACTGTAGCAGTATGGGGTCTCTTTCTAATAAAATATGGAAATCCACATTTCACAGGTCTGCCTCTTCCACTCGGGAAGGCAGAAAACAGTACAGTCTGCAGACTTGAGGTACTGGAAGTAATTTTCCAAAATCTAAAGCTTGCTGCATTAGGTATTTCTACCAGCTGCAATGCAGTTGCTCCTCAACATCAGCCCCATGCCCAGTGGTTAGAATTTGCAGGGCTAAGCCACACCGTATTAACTGTATGGTCCCGTGATGTCTAATAGCGGCATGAGAATGAAATATTACTCATCTGGTCCAAAATCTGCTCTCCCTGGGACATGTATGGCAGAAACAATAGCGGGAGTTGGCTCTCTTTTTTTTGCGACTTGTTCAAAGCTTGTGCCAAGTCCCCTGGAAGGATCATCTACGGGCTTCGGTGTGTGAAAGTAACAGCATTGTCAGGCAAAATTCAGGTTTGATTTTCATACCGCAGAAGGACAGTGACTCTGGTGGGGTTATGGCCAGGTAAGGATGCCTCTTTATTTAATTCAAGGGGTGCTGGACCTGAGGTGAAATCACTGTGGAGTTTGGTCCAGCATCTTTCTCGTTTATAAGACTGGAAGGGATGTACAGCTCGTATTGTCTTGGGGTGGATCCAGCTTCCAAACTGAGCTGGTATTGCTGAGTTGCCCTGCTCAGAGGCCAGGAGTATGCTGGTTTCTTAAAGGCTTAGAAGTTTCCCCTCTTCTTATTTTCCACTGACTGACTCTATTCCCCAGAGGCTCCTTGTTAACAGCACAGACCGTTGCCAAAAATTAAAAATATAAAAGGAGGGGGGGAGACGAGAGGAGGGATGGGAATAACAAGACATACCTGCAGCAGTCCTTGCCGTATATTCCCTCTGTGTCCCACCGACGGTGTCACGCGGAAGGGAAATTGTTCTATCAGTGACTATGTTAGATTCATGACCCCACCACAACCTTGAATTGGCCTTTAGTTGTCGCTGATGGGAACTGAAGAACAGCTCCTGTCGACATGATTGCTGCTCTCCAATGAATCAGAACACGCAGGGCACAGAGCAGCACATTAAACTAGCAACAGAAATATATCACTGTACTTTTATATAGATGTATTGCTTTTGCCCAGGCATATAAATGATTGGGCTATCCACTTATTTTTTTTCCAAGGACTATAAATTAAAAATAAGCTAAGGGTTTTGAAATTATGTTCTCTCTCTCTCTTTTCCTCCCCCTCCCCTTCTCTTTCTTTTTTTTTAGAGCTGGGTAGCTATTTTGGGTCTACAGTAAAACATTTTAAAGGTAATCTTACTGCCTATGTCTACCTGACCATCCTTTTTCTAAAAGAAATCTACTACTGCAGTTCTGGCTCAGGTAATTTAACACTTCAGTGTGATCATACTAACTGTATGTATCCCTGTGCTTCTGCTGCTAATGAACACCTACAAGGCTGTATTTTTCAATTTTGTAAGACAAGTATCTGAAATGGCAAAATCTATGTATGTCATGTGAGGTTTTTTCCCCTAACAAATATTTCATAAAATAAGATTATTTCAATATACCTTAACCAAAGGTCACTTTGACTTGAAACTTAGTTTGATGTACAGCTGCATAATTTAGTGGAGTGCCTCAAAAATGGAAATGTTTCACCATTAAACTGCATTTAATTTTTGCACCTTTCTCTGCTCACTGATTGAATCATCTTTTTAAATCACCCATTTAATTCAGAGGTGATATCACCAAACTTGCAGAGGTTGGGATACGTTTTGTCCATTGCACGTTTCCAGCTCTTTGCAAACAATTTAGCACTTCCCAGCTTTGCAGCCAGATGTGGAAGGAATAAGCAAGCTGCTCCCCTTGCATTCTTCCTCCGGCTTACATTTCTCTGGGATGAAATGCAGAACAAGAAATCATCCAGGAGTCCATTTCTTTACGGTATGAGGCTGAAGCAGGCAGGTATCACAGTGCTTGTTCCAGGGGAAAGCCACCAGCCCTGCAGCTGAGCTTTGGAAACCCTGGCACATGTGAGCAGCCCTTGATCATGTACGTGGCACAACTGACCCTCATGAGGAAATTTTTTCCTACAAGAATCTGTGGGACTGAGCCTGCCAGATCGCCTGCTGCTGGTTTTTTGAATGTGTTATAACAAGACCTTTACTTTTTTAACTTTACTTTTCTTGGACTAGCTGCTAAAGAAGTTTGGTGTTAACCACGTGTGTGTGACTTGGATGAAATGAACTTGCCTTCTACCAGCATGTAACCTGGTCAAAGAAAATAAATGGTTACAGCTATTTCCCCTCAACAGTCATAAACACTGTAATAGCAATTCCTTTGTATCTTCTCACCAAGCTTTGGATGATTGAATCTTACTGTATACCACTTACTACCAAAATTAGTCATGTATAAATAAAAACCTGGCTGCATTATTATCTTTTTAAAAGACCAGTAATTTCCAGATCTAATGATAATATCGTCATTCAACATTTCAAAGCTTTTAGCCAAACACTATCCATGATAGCAATGCTTCACCGTGCCACGGTCTTGACAATATTTAAAAATTAAGTCCTTTTTGGTCTTCTGAGCAGCAAGCGTAACATCAAGAAACAGAGATTTAAAGGCTTCTTAGTGTGGGGAGGGTAGGAAAGCGTGAAAAAAAACCCTGACCATCTAACTGCCTAGGAAGTAACGAGACCTCCGTCCTGCTGCTCTGTTGCCACCTAGCCACTGTGCTTTAATTCCTTAGGTGTTTAAGTGCCTCCCAATAAATCTTTCTAAATGCTCTTGGCATAGCCAGAGTTTGCTGAAATCTTCAGAGCGCTGTGCACTCCAGTTCCTAGCTTGTGCTGAAATCCTACCAAGGCTCACAATTAACCCCGGGATTACTGGCTAACGGGTGGAGGGAAGCAGCTCCTCTTCGTTGTGTTTCCTCAAGGAAGGGAACCACAGTTGTAGGAGAAAGGATTTATAGTGATCGTCTCTGTGGAGACAAATGCTTCACTCGCTTTGAAGGAAAGCGTGGAGATGGGGACTCAACCGTCCTTTGCTGGCCAGTTCAGGCAGCTCTGGGCAGCTCTCCGTTGAGCATGCCGTCTTCCAAAATGTGGGATCAGTGAAGTCTGGAGCGCTGCCCGGAGAGGTCAGCTGTCAGGCTTGGACTCTGGTGGTTTTTGGCTTTCATGGTGCCACCAGCTAGGCAGAACGGTCTCCCTGTGGATTTAGTCCCTTTCAGAGCCCAGCTGAAAGCCCGTCCATATCTGCATTCTTAGGGTAATGAATGCTGATAACCTGTTCTCCAGATTATTATTTAAAAAAATAAAATAATTCTATTTCAAGAAAAAAAGATACTTGCTTTGTGGCTGAAGGACTGCTTCAAAGCATCTGGTTCTCTCCCCAGTACACTTGCAATTTGCCACGTGGCCTTAGGAAAGTCAAGTAGCTGGTACGTGTTTGCTGAGCTAGGGAATTAGAAAGTTTTGGGCTCTTTTTTTTTGCCATTTTACAGAGCTGCTGTAAGTCTTCACTCTATAAAAACATATGCTAATTGTTTACAAATTAGCTTTTGAGCATGACCGGTGCTAAATTCAAGACCTAATGAAGTTACGTGTCTGAGGGTTCGCTTCTAAGCTGCTTTAGGCTGCAAGAATAAGTTTGTTTTCATTGCTCTCCTGTCAGGCTTGGAGAGGGACTGCTGGCTGCAAGGGCATTTCTTCCTCTGTGCCCATCAGTGGGGCGCGGAGGCGGCAAAGCCAAAGCGCGGATTTTTGCTCCTCACCCAGAAAGGGGCGATCTCTCGCTGAGGTGGGGACCAGCTGAGGAGTTTCCCTCTGGAGGAGGGAGCACTAAGACTAAGACTAAGGCTTAGGCTGTGAGGCCAGCAAGTCTCTGCAAGCTCTGGGGAGGGAAGCACGCCCACATGTTGTTTTCTCGGTTAAAACACTAAGTAATTCTCTAGTTTGGTCTTAAAAGGTGAGGGAAAAGCTCTCGTGAGCTGCCACGGAAAAGAAAGAAAATGAGAAACTATCAGAAACTGTCTCAAAGTGGGGCAGCGGTAGCCAGCGAGCAGCACGGCTCCCCAGCACGGTGCTCTGTGCCCAGAACTCTTTACACTCAACTGTAACTCAAATCTTGCCCCTGATCTCAAGCGAGGTGAAGTTTAAGTTATCAGCTGTCTTGTAACCGCCAGTCCCCAAACTCGGATAAACTTAAAATACTTCCACCCAATAAGTATAACTGGCACTTGAAGGACACATAGAAAGTCATTTCTGAAGGGTGCTAACTTTTCTCATAATAAATTAGTTTTCTGACTCCTGGAACGTTTTGTCAGCCCAGACAGGAGATTGTTTTATAGTGCAGGTCCGGCATGCTGTTTGCTTATTGATGTTATGAATGTCCGCGATTTTATTTAGGGTTTACGTTATCACCAGATGTTGAGATTGTACAAGGGGAAAAAAAAAAGCCTTGCAACGTCCTCACCTGATCTACTCGGCTGCTTCTCCAGCAGCTCACGTGAAGGGGAAGGTTGACAAATTTCTGATATCAAACCCAGCTGTCAGAACAACACGGGGTAATAGCTGTCCTTGTCAAACGCGCCAATTAATTCACCAGCGTGTCAATGTAGGTATAATTGATAGACTCCACAATCTGGCTGAGTAATGAAAGTCGAAAGCATTACTAAGACCACTTCACCTCCTAAGAGATCCCGTAATCTAACCTGAGCTGTCAGCACTGTGGTGAGGGGCGCTTAAAAAAAACCCCAAACAACAGTTTTCTGCAACAGTAAGTAGAGGTTTCATAGGAATTTTCATTTTAAGGGTAGAAAAGGATGTGAAATGAAAGAATATGAAACAATGGCATAACGTTGTGGAGGGACAGTTTTATCCAAATACTCCTTAAAGTAGAACAGAAGATATAATTAAAGGAATTGTTTTTCTGTGAGAATCAGTGTGTTCTGGAGGTCTTCCTTTTAATGAGGGAGTTGTTTTTAGAAGAAAACGTGGCCATTGTGTTAAAAGCTGCGGCTGCGGGAAGGCATTGTCAACTCAGCAGGGCCATTAGCATAATCCTTTGTCTGACTTAGAAATGTTTGTTAAGAACTTCTAAAACAATAACAAAAAAATTGCTGTTAGAGGTCCCTGACTGCTGTGCTAATTGATCCACTTCCAATGTAGATTTTGTTTTAATAAATGGTTTGAGGTCTTCTGTCTTTAGAGGGTGGTTTTTATATTAGTCAGTCATTTTATTTTAAAAAACAAAACAAAACAAAAGAAAAACAACAAAAAAAAAACAACCAATCCAAAAACCAGATTACTTCTCTATCACCACAGCACAGGGATAAGGTCGTTGGACCTACAACCAGACCTACTCTGGTGGCACGTGCAAGCCAGAACAGCTCTGTTAAGTCAGCTCTGCCAGCAGACAAGTACTCATAGCCATGGACTCAGCAACAACATAATAAAGTATGGAAAAAAATCTTCAGGAATAAATCCAATAGCCATACACACTAGCAAGACAAGAGCATGAAACAGAAGGACTAATGTTCACCAAAACCCCGAGAACGGGTGCTGCCCTGTCGTGCGTTTGAACCAGACCTCTGCTCCTGCCCACGCGGATAGGAAGGAGGGATGGCAGTGTCCCATCTCGCAGCCTCCCTTAACAGTCAGCGCAGGAATGCATCATGTACCCAAATTCCCCAGGGGAATGAGGAGGTACATCCCTATATCGGCCCATTAAATTGGTCTCACCCTCATTCAGCACACTGCATCAGCTCAGCTGGGCTATCGCGACTGGGGATAGTGCAGATGTGTCTAGACTCATCAGTATCATTTAAATGCGCTTGAGAAATACCTGCTTGCTACAAAGAGCAGGGGGCAAAGTCAAGCCTGCTTCTCTGCGCTCGGGGGTGGCACCAAGCGTGTGCCTGGGGAGGGAACTGAGCCACCTGGGACGTTATTGCATGCCCTGAGCGAGCCTGAAATAAGAAAACGGAGCTTTGAAGTCAATTTTGGACAGCTTTTTACAGGGAGGGACTGCAGTATTGGTTCTTTATGCAGTCCAGGAGATGATTGAAAGACATTACAACCACAGGCAATGATGAGAAAGGCAAGTGAAAAAGGACCAGCAATGCTGGGTAGCTCTGCTTTCCTGCTTCCTAGGATTTATGTACTTGTGGATGAATTTAATACTTGGTGATCAAAAGAGTTCAAATAGTGGTTGTATTAATGATTTCAGCATAACCTCTAAATCCCAGGATGGCAGTAGAAATCTTCAGCTTGGTCTTAATCTTCTGACACTTTTTATTAAGAGCTAAATTAAGTGCTGTTGCCTTATGATAAAGCAGCTTACAGGAGTGTGAACTGTGTTATTGTCACTGTAGTGTATGTACACTCTGCGCTCTGATCTCAAGTTCCAGTCAGACCAGCTAGATTTTTCCCAAAAATGAATTACTGAAGGGAAAAACTCCTGTTTCATATTCTTCTGGCTTCTTTGTTGATACTTGGTTAATTCTCACCCGCTCTTTTTTTTCTGTGGCTCTGAGTTTGCAGAGTGATGCACATTATTGCCTGTGTGTGTTTGGGTGTGTTACTGTTGCGGATATCCGCAAAGAGAAGAGCCCAAATCCTCCCAACCATGCAGACTGTTTTGGCCTACAATTGCCACTTTTTCTTCCCGTTTTCCCAATAAAAGTTTGGTACCCGTTAAAGATACCTGCAGGGTTCCCAGCTCATACGAGTATTCTGCATCTTGCAGCAAAGACCTACCTTATTCCAGCCTTTAGGACACCTGTGTTTTGTGGCCAAGGAAATATTAATATACCTCAAAGAAATATGAGAATCAACTCACCATTACTCTTCTTCTCTTCCTCCCACAAGCTCCCTCGAGTATATTGATCTTTGATGTGCTTTGTTTTCTTGAGCCAATATGAAGACAGCGTGCCTGAATCAGGGATGGAAATAAGTGATATTTGAAGCTGTTCTCAAACCTCAAGACAGTTTATTCTGTCTTTGCTATGTCAATTCCAAAGACGACTCAGTTTCTAAGTTAGGGGTAGTCTTATCTGCTAATTAAAGGTAATGACATCCCCAAAGACCAAAACTGTCAGCCTTAGTCTTCATTTTGGAGCTATAAGGTACCATAAGATCTGATACTGAGTGCTCTGAATGAAGGACAGGGACGTTGGGTTGACATGCAATCCCCCCCATTGCATTATCAGGGGGGCTGTTAAGGACGGATGCAGAATCGGCTGGTAATAGAGAAGCCAGATAAAAGAATTTTTGTGGCTTCTTTGTCTTCCTTACATCAGGAGCCCTAGAACTGGACGCAATATTACAGATGTGGTCTAACAAGCGCTGAGGACAGGGGTCTGATCCCTTCATCTGCCGGCTGTGCTCTCTCGACTCCGGCCCCGATGCTGTTGACTGCCAGAGCTGCCACGGCGCACTGCCGGCTCCTGTGCAGCTCATTGCCTCCCACGACCCACCACTTTTTTGCAGCGTGGCAGCTCCCCAGTACTGTACCATGGGGTCACTCCCTCCAAAGTGCAGCACTTTGTGTTGGTCCTTTCTGAATTTGGTACGGTTCCTGTTGGCCCGTTCCTCCAGTCTGCTTCTGTCCCTCTCAAACACTCCAAGATCTTTGAATTGAAAATGAAATGCTAATGTTGTTTTAATGTTCCTACACGCACTGTGAGGAAGGCGGGATGTTACACTGACAGATTGTATTTCTTAAAATGCATCTAGGATATATCCAGAGTGGAGAAAAAAAAAGGGGAGTATCTCTCTGTGGCCCCCCCGACCTGATGTTAGTTGAGTCCCTGTTTGGTATAAGATATGTGGCAATAATATCTCAGTGTTGTGGCCTTCAGTGAATGCAAGGTTTAAGACTTGAGGGAAAGACATCCATAAATTCTCCGAGTGATGAATGGTTGGCAGTTTCATTTGAGTACTTTCTGCTACAGATGTTTAACACTTTTTTTCCAAGGGCATATGCCAGAGTACAGAATGAGGAGACATTTTCATCTGAATACTTGCATCTCTAGTAGGAAGCCGGCATGGTCACTGTGGGCCAGCAGAGCCAGAGCAGTTGCATGTGGAGCACCCAAGTCATGAAAAGAAAGAGTGGGAACACAACAGGGTTACGGTCTTGGCAGAAGCCCGACAGTAATGCAATGTGTTTTGCTGGGCAAGGTGGAAGATGCAACACTTCCAGCTGGCAACTGCTGGTAACTTAATGCTCCCAGATGGAGTCTGAAGGCAATATGATATTCCCAGCTGGTAGCCAAGACCTGCCCCAGTGCGTTCCCATTTGTACATGTGGCGTCTCCATACAATGAGAAGGGGTGGACGACGTGTAATAAAGCAGCTGGTCTATTAGAAGATAAGCTTTGTGGAGAATAACACAAACATGCAGAATCCCCTTAATCTTAAACTTTATTACCCTAGATAATAGGCTTTGGTAGTGACAACAATCAGTTGAAATGCAGAATTGTCTCGTCTCCCGCGGCACCTGCCGTGTCAGTCAGTCAAAAGCCATCTTCTGCCGCACTAAAAGGTGGCAGCTTGGTACAAGCAAGCTAAAAGTTTTGTTCATTTATTTTGAAAAGGCAAGGGAAAGCTGGGCATCCTCCCTTTGCAGATTTAAGCGTGCACTCTGAACCTGCTTAGGGGAAAGGCTAAAGCAATATGAAAGCCCGCTTTCTTTCTTTCCCTCCGAGGAAAAGGAGCAAGGCATCTTTTGTCCACTGAAGCCCACTTGAAAGAGTAGGAGTTGTTATTCCTGCTCTGAATTAGGTCAAGTTTCCCAGTATCCAACCAGCAATAAGAAGGGGAAATACCATGAAACCTGTTTGTAAAATCTTTACTTGTGTCATTCACAATATCTCTGACATAAAATTAATTTAGTTATCTAAGGCACAATTCATCAGCACCATCTCTCATTCTGTTTTCGATGGAAAAATTGGACCCCTAAAGCCCAATGCACGTGTGATACCCACTCCTGTAAGCGGGCAGGTACAGAGAGTTTTCAAATGAAAAGGCATTTTCCTTTACAAATAGCCTTGGCTTTCTTAATTTTTCACTGTTTTTTTAAAGTTAATTTTTTCCACAGTCCTACGATCAAAATATGAGGCAAAAAAAAATATCTGCTTACCACAAGCTGTTCTTTCTTTTAGAAATATTTCAGTATGAACTTTGGCTAAAAGAATAACTACAAAGTGACAGAGGGTAATTTTTAAACCATGAGCGATAAGAGTAGTTCTTACAAAAATATTTGTGCCAATTATTTCAACTTTTTGGTGCCCTCTAACTATAGTTGCAACAGGTAGTGTAGCAGAAGCTCACGGTGCAAAATATATAGGGGGTATATAAAAGGGGCTCACTTAGGGAGGGGGTGTTTATACAGGTCCAGGCAGTGTAGTTAAATAAGTTTAAATGTTATGAATATTAAAGCTCGATCTAGCGGGTTAGATTTTGACTCTTAGTTTTGCCCACAAATCCAGGATGTTTCCCTTTTAATGTCTAACATTTCACTATCTCCTCTGAAGAAAGCGATGAGTAGAGATTAAAAAAAAAAAATATATGTATAATTGAAACCAGCAGCATATTTTGACTTGCAGAACTATAACCAGAGAGGGAGCAGACAGTGCGCCGAAAGCTGCATCGCTCTCTGCCCCTCTCTGAAGCCAGGAGAAGTTAAAGCCCCGGCGCGGCAAGGCAGCACCATTGCCCCAGCAGGCAGCGGTGGAAAAGCATCGTCGTGGCAGACCAGATGCCATCATGCAAACTGGCTGGATAAGAACTGGGAAACAAGGAAACCTAAAAGAGTTTAATACCATCTCAGTGGATCTTTAGAAGAAATGCCGCTTTGAGTGATTTATCTCAGCCGAGTCGTCTTCCGAACTCGGCATCTGGTCTGAGCAGTTCGAGGGCTTCTGACGAGCTCACAAGCTTTATGGCCCTTGTGTCTCCGCGGGACTGAGACAAACTCCCCTCCTTCAGATGGTTCCACTTCCTCTGGTAGACACGACCAAGACACCTCGGCTGCCTTTGCAATGCTCTATTGATTTTTTGCGGTCTCTCCTTCCCTAAGGAATTGACTGCACTAGATCAAATTAAGAACAATCTGAGCATTTAATGGGGCTCCTTCAATACGATGAAGTTTGATTGCTTGAAGTTGAAGTTCATGATCATTATTTATGCTGACAGCACCCTCACAGGCAATAAAGACTGACCCTTTCCTGAAGGCCTCAGTTTGTCCATCGGGGAATTGTTTTGATCCTGCTGTGCTTACCTAGTACACATACATCTCATTATTAAATATGAGCGTGATGATCAGAGAACAAAATGTATTGTATTTCCACCAAAAGCTGTTATCAGAATTCTGATTTTGTGTTCTCTGTTACCAAATAAAACTCTTGTGCCTGAGCAGCATCAGCAGTACCAGATTTGCAATTAGCAGCAAAACCTTTGACTCCACTGGGTGCAGCATCAGGCCTGTACCTGCTCTTCCGCAGTTCCACAGGACCAAACGAAATCTGTTCATGATGAAAATTGCGGCATTTCTGTATTGTCTAAGGGGTCTGTCCTGAGGATTGCCTATAATCACGACTCTTTGAGTTAATAAACAGGTTTATCTGCGAGCAGGTATTTTTCATGAATGATAGAGAAGTTGAAAACAAACCTCTCTTGCAAATTCTTGAGCCCTGTTACTAAAAACCTTCCCGGTTGGATGTAATGAGAAACAGTCCTCAAAGTCTCTGTGTGCATGCAGGTATCCCATCAAACCAGCTGCCTTTAAACCTGTGGGCGCTTATCCATGCACAAAGCATCCACACCCTCATTTTTGCTGAAACACACAGGTATAAAAGTGAAAACATGATGCTGCTATACATATGCACACATAGATATAAAGTAGTCCTCCATCTGCAGCTGCTGTAAATGAAGCAATTTAGCTCCTCAGACCTCAGCAAAGCATGCAAATTCACAGCAGCTGATGGTCTGCTTCAAACAATGCATGAGGTAAGTGAGGAAAGAAGGCAGTTTTGTGATTTTTGTTGTTGTTGTTGTTTTTTAAATCTTTCCTCCCTCCACAAAACAGCAGCTACATCCATCCTACTTTTCTCTGGAACATAACTGTCAAAGTAACACGTTTTGGGACAGCTCTGGCCCCACATGTGTTCTGCTTTTTTTTGTAGCGGGGAGAGAAACAACAAATATGGCTTTCACAGACGGAATACAGTACTTACCTAGGTTGTTGAGTCCTTCTTCCATGGTGGAGCAGTGCTTTGATGCAGCTTCATACAATGCTGGTCACTCCTTTGAAGAGCCAGCCCCGGATCCCTGCTGTTCCCACCACACTCTCCCCAGCACAAGCTTCTTTCTCTCTGCCAATTCTTAGTGCTGGAGCTTTGGACTGCGGGAACAGCTGCCTTGCGTTACTCAGTAATTCCCCAGCCAAGGGACTGAGTAGAAAAATTAGTCTCTTAACTTGTCTAAATGTAAAAACGATGTTACTTAAGAAAAGACCTTGTGTAACGGTTAGAAAATGTGAAAATGAAAAAGGAAGCTGTGTAAAGTCAGCAGACGTTCGCTGGGACAGTGCCGGCTTTCACGCAGCCATAACACACGTGCCGGAGCAGCACAAACCCGTACCCACCGCTTTGGCCAGAGAGTTGCCAGGGCGGCAGCTGATCAAAGGGGAGAAGCACATTTGAGGGTTTCCCTTTAGATGGCTGTGCTTCTTTCTTGTTTTGGCTTTCATTTCTTGTAACTTTAACTTGCCTATGACTTGGTTTATCCGTTTTAGGGCGAATGTCAAGATAGATCTTGTCTCAGTGGGTTGCTCTGAAACCTAACGATGGCACGGACCAGACCCCTGAGGATGGAGCTGCCCCCCCCAGTACCAGTCAGGGTCTGCATCTGGGGAGAGAGTTGGCTATTTGGAGCAGGGAGGGAGTTTTGGGCAGTATGGCTTGATGCAATTAAAGAAGAAGGTTCAAACCTGCTTCTCGTTTAAAAAAAATAAAAGGAGGAAGGCAGGGAGGCCGGGAGGAAGCTGCTCTGTTTCTTTAAGCAATGGAGTCTGTGCGGGCTGCTGTGTGGAGCTGGTCAGGCCATTCACAGCCCTGCTGAAAGTTTTCCAGTAATACTGAACTCCGGGTGACCCTTACAGGCAATAATTGCTTTAGCACAG
This sequence comes from Pluvialis apricaria, assembly GCA_017639485.1. Lineage (NCBI taxonomy): Eukaryota > Metazoa > Chordata > Aves > Charadriiformes > Charadriidae > Pluvialis > Pluvialis apricaria. The sequence goes on from CM030012.1 coordinate 52,909,499, forward strand.
GTTTGACAACAACAGCAAGAAACTCTCTAAAAATAAGCACAAGCCTAAAATAAATTTCAACCCTGGAGACCCACTCATGCAAAGAATCCAGTACATCTCCCGTGTTTTCCCTGATTAGCATCACAGTTCTTGGCAGTTCGAAAAATGACAGTTTCCAAGGGATTTCCAATGGCTCCTGCTCCAGTTTCCAACCTGGCAGGGAGCCAGCCTGCTCCGGCAGCGGGTGGCCTTTAAAGGGACCTCATGGGGCAGCTCTGGGCCAGCATCCCTGCTCATTTACCCCAGTATCTAACTTATTTAAAAGTAGGATATGGAGTAAACTCAAAAATTAATTGCAGTGCCTGGGATAAAGGCCTTTCCTCGCTTTGTAGCTCTAACATAGTTCATTTAAAATGGCTACATCATTACTTGTAATGCAGAGTACTCCAAAGCAGCCCACCAAAACCATACTAAGCTGGTCAGCCTTGCGTTGGGAGAACGAAACAACTTTCTGCCCATCAGAAGGAAAAGGGGAAATTTGGCTGCAAGTGCTGCAGGAATTATTTGTTCTTGAAGAGACGCCGGCAGGCCGTATGCAGAGCGGAGGCACGTCCACTATTCCAGGATTCTTTTAGAGGATTTCCCATGATAACGAACCACCTGGAAATTAGTATTTATCCTGCCAAGGTTATCCTGCCAAGGTTTTAAGGCAGTACATATACCTTGCTGCTACAAGGTCTGGGGTCCAGAAATCCCAAATATTGACTAAATTTGATGGAAAGTAACTCTTCTTTCAGTAGGGAAGAAGAAAGCATTTTGCTTAAGGAGGGTGAAGTTTGCTTTTTCTGGCCCATTCAGTGGTGGCATACAAGGGAGTCCTCTCAAAGGCTGAGGACCTGGTGCCGAAGGCAAAAGCTGTCAGCTGCGGTTTATGGACCACAGGATGAGTTTGGATTTCTTGGGTAACCGAGAAGAGAACGAAATTACTCTTCTCTGGCTCTTTTTAAGGAATTTTTTCTCAGTTTGCAGGCTAACTTCTCGCAGGCAGCTGTCTCACAATATGAGCGATGGAAAATTGGAATGCACTTGTCCACTTCGCATACCCTCCTCTTCTTAAGGTTTTAGAGGGTGGAATGTTAAGAAAAGGCTGTTAGGACATGGGAGAAGAAGAACAGACACATGCACAGAATTGTACACGGCAGTCAGTGAGTAATCCAGGCTTCTGTGTTTTACCCGTGTAGGAGGACTTCAAGTAAAGAATTTGTACCAAGTTTCTATCCTCTGTAGGAAACCTATATGAAATAAAATGTTTCAAGCTTGAAATACCAGTGGGTTCCAGAACGTGGTGTGTGAGGCAAGAGGGGACATACTTTCTCTGCATACTATCGTCTGCAAAGTGGGTTCTTTTATTATTTTTTTAATATATTTTTCCTCCTCTCTCAGGTAAAAGCCGGAATTAGATCCCAACCGTAAACTGAAATATTTACCTGACAGCAGACACTCAGATATTCCAGGCAATCCTAATGCAGCACTTTCTCCTGTGACAAAACACAGATCTGAATTCTGAGAAAAATAAATATGAAGAAGTCCACAGCCTTCTCCTGTTTTCTGATTAAATACACTTCTGCTCTGTCATCACTGATGGGGTCAATTTGGTCCAATGACTTTTGATGAGACAAAGTGGTAGACTTGCTGTTGGCTTTTTTTAAGTGCCTACATCTTAGAAAAAATTGGCTATATCAGCTCGCTAAATAACAAAACTCACGAAATCGCTTATTTTAGTCATCATTTGAACTAGTAGTAATTATGCCTGTAATAGTAAAATGAGGTTTTAATGCTGATTAATGAAACCGCTAAACTGTCAAGACTGCTAGTCACACTTGCGGGTCTCTGGAGACTGTCCCCTAAAATAGTTGCCATCGTATGTGTAATATGGCTTTTTCTGTAGGACCAGATGTGAAGCATATGGTGACTTATTACAGTAGGGATGAGCTTAAAGTCCTGGCTGAATTATATTGGACAAACTACCCAAATGGAAAGATAACGTCCAGTGATCATTATAGGATCATAGCAGCTTTCTGGAGTGTAAGGGACGATGATGAGCTTGGGAAATTGCCTAACTCAGTTAATCATTCCTGCTTGGTAGAGTAATACTGATATTCTTCTATGCTTATTTATATCCTAGAGGAACACCACGCTGTTGTGTGTGCCAACACACTGTAAAACATATTGCTACCGCCTACCGCTTGTTCTCTCTCCTGCCCGTTCCAGGGACCCATCCCCATTGCCGGAGGGGAGTCCCCTGAGGCAGTGGGTGATGGTAAGAGAAACCTGCGGTGTTCGCCAGCGCCCAGCCCCGTGACCAGCAGGAGCACACCTCGGAGCTACCGCTGCACAGGAGGAAACGTGATGTGTGGTTGAAAGGATACTGTACCGTCCGGACCACGGAGAAGTAGGCAGGAAAATAAAAAATGAATTATGTAATGAAACTCCCTGCTCTTTTATGCGGTGGCACAGTTGTAGTGAAACGGGGCACATTTTACTCCCTTATGGCCATTTCGTTGTTGGGGCAGGGTCCTCGCTCGCAGGAAACCAGTCCATTGCTGCGCTGAGCTCTGGAGGGCCGTCGCGAGAGCGCTCGTGTCCCCTGGTGGGAGGAATGAGGGCACGACTCTTTCCTGAATAACCAAATTTCCCCATACCCATTAACTTGATCGCTATCCAATACGGTACTCAGTCTTCAGTATGTTGGCAGGTACTATACAGAGCAGAATATAATGGACTGCTTCTCAGTTTTGCTACTGCCACTTTGTATTACCTCTTTGGTATGATTCTGTCGTTTTATGAACAGTTTAACCTATTTACTCATGTGTAAATGGACAATGGTTGAAGATTAGAGAGGCTTCATTTGCTATGAAGAGCTACTGTCTTGTCTCAGAGGAAAAAGAACCAGTTGACCTAGATGGCAGGTCACCTGCTTCTTACTGTGCATGTATCAGATTATCATCACAGTGTTGGCCTATGCGTACAGTAACAAATATGCAATAGCACGGCTGCACACTGATTTTTAGAGGTCAGGGAAGTATGGACAGCTATTCCAGTACCTAAATATACAAGTTAATACGCAGGATGATTCATAGGCACATGCAACATAGGCACATTTGTTTCTAAAATCAGTGCTATAATTGCTGCTGGTCAAATTTACTTGGGACAAGATGTTGTTGTTTTAATGTATATTTGGGGGAGGGAGTAAATTTTGTGTTATCTCCTTCTAAACGCATTTCCAGTATTTCTTCCATTGCCCTGTTCTTGGGCTTTAAGATTGTTCCATCAGATAGAAGTGCTCTTCTTATAACCCATCAGGTCTTGCTGTTTTGTCAGTGATTTCACAGCACCCAGTCCTGCATCCATAACCCACCCAAGCAGCATCACCAACTGCATAAAATCAGATCCACAGAAATGCTGAAACTACTTACTGCGGTTCTGTAATCACACAAGGCTGATTTATTCCAGCAAAAGTCCTCTTCAAATTGTCTAGCAACAGAAACCGAGGTATTTTCGTTATATGGCCAAACTTTCTGCAACAAATAATGCTACCACAGCTTAATTGGCATTTATACAAATATCCAGGCCTGTAAACGATACCAGCGAAAGCCACAGCTACAGCTGGGGTTGTCTGCATATGGTTACTACACTCCAGACAGATAATTCGTTCCTGGGAAAAGTCTGTTTTCATAGTAACGTAGTTACAAAGCAGCCTCTCAAGTGCCACTGTGTCGGGAAAGCACATCACAGGCAGAAGGTAATGACTGCTGACACCGGACCAGCTTTCCTCTTGTTCCATATAAAAGCCAGCAACCTCTAAATCATCAGCGCAACCATGCTGCTTACCTGCCCCCATTGTTCGAGCATGTCTTTACAGCAGGGAGCTAAATCTATCAAAAAACAGTTTAAGAAAAAAATTTACTGCACGGTGTGTAGAAGTCCGACTGGCTGGTCTGACAAAAAATTAAACTGGGATTAAGATTGCAACAGAGAACAAATCCTACCCGAGGAATGATGCTTTGAGAACTACTTCGCAAAAAAAAAAAAAAAACCCAACCCCAAACCAACCATTCCTCCCCCAGAAGAATCTGAGGTGGGATGGTCTTAAAATTGTTCCTGTCCTGGGCAGACATCACTGTAAGCTTTATCAGAAGAAAGATTTTAGTAAACAAGTAACAAAATACTGTTTGTCTAACATTTGCAGTAGTTACAGCCTACGTACTGAAGCCTGGAAATCCAGTATGTCTTTAGAATGCCCTTTCTGGTATCTTCTGGTTATCACCGGCTCAAAAAGATGGCTTTAATGTGAAATGCTTTGTGGGTTTTTGCATTATTTTGTTTTTCTGAGTTAGGATTAGGAAGCTGGCTCACTCTCCTTCTAAGATCTTTCCAAATAAAGAGCTGTGGGGAATGGAACAGCAACAAGCTGTCAGATTGGGAAATGAGGACTCACTCTTTCGTGTGGCCACAGGTCACTGGTGTGACTGTGGCTGATTACCCTAATTTTTGTCTCACTGAACAGTAAGTACAGCAGTTATCGGCTTTTTGCTTTCCTCGATTCTTGCTTGGCTTGGGCTTCACCATACAGGGACTCTCTTACCACGCTGGACACGTGACACCAAGTCAGGAAGGTCTTAGCCTTGCCTGGACTGCCACTGTCACGCAAATGAGAGCCACAGCTTTTCCGATCAGGTATTTGCATAGCTGATTGTTTGCTGTAGGGCGTTATACTAAGAACAGTAAATTTTTTTCTGCAACTATCCACTGTGCCGAAGTCTAACTGGTAAATGTAGTAGCTCCAAAGAAATCTTGGGGCAACTGGCAAGATTTTTTGCATAGGACATGTCACAAAACTGGATTTTTTTAACATACTTCTAGATACCATAAGGTGATGGATTTAAACGCCACCAAAGTGACGGGGTGTCCAACAGGATTTTTCAAAGATTTCTGGCAATGAAAAGATATATGAAAATCTGGCCTCAGTTTGGTAACAGAAACCCAAATCAAAGATAAAAATAAACCACTTGAGTTTCATTTTAAGCTGATATAGCTACTGAATTTCAAAGTTTTGTATCTAGTGTAATTGATTAAGAAGCCTATGTATTTTGTAGTTTTCAGTCTAAATAAATTCAATAGCACTTTGTACTAGAAGTTGTTCTGTTGATTAGGAGACCTTAATCAATACAATTTAGCTCCTCTTAGGAACTGCCACTCTCCCAGCCTGAGTTGGGCTTGAGCCAGATGCCTTGTAGTGTCAATACAATGCTCAAATACGCTGTCTCCAAAATTCTCTAGATACCTCATAATGCAAAGCCAATAACAATGTGGTGTTACTGACAGAGTTGTAGTCTGTTTCTTACAGTAATATAAAGATTGTGTACCTGCTTCAGACCTTTTAAAGAATCTACGCTAGTGACCATCTTCACAGAGCTTGGACTAAGCTGATTCATCACTTATTTCCTTGCCGAAGAAAAAACATAACATGCACTTTAACACTTTAGGATGATTGATAAGGGTTTTGCTGTGCATCTAATAGAGATTGCTTGCTCTGTCACCAAGACCTTGGTTTTACCTGTTTATCCTCCCACTATTCTAGCTTGCTTAAAAATGCAGGGATTGGCTTTGATTTTTGTGTTCTGTCTAGCTGGAAGTCTCCCCTGTCACACGCCAGCCTGTGTTCCAGGATCCTGGCATGATTTTCCTAACAGCAGCTTTGTTCTTGGGGTAACAAAAGAATTGGCTTCTCCATCTATTTGCAAAGGAAAGCGTATAAAAAGGAAAACTGTAATTAAAGAGCTAGAACACTACTCAGGAGGTGCAGATTCAGTTCTTAGGACTGTGAAATCTCCTGTGTGACCTTGGGCAAGTCAGACACTTTTCAATCTCTTAACTCAAGAGACTCCTTTTCTCCTACCTTTTCAGCACCCTGTCCCTTTAGACTCGGCCTTGCACAGGAGATCCCTTGTTACGTGCATAATGAGCTCCCAAACAAACCACATCCATGCCGACTTTGCGCAATACTACCTACAGTAACAATTAACCAAAAAAGAAAAATTACACTCCAATTGCAGTGACTCTTAGCAGCCAGACAAGAAAAAATATTTTGCTGAAATACTCACATGCCACTGAATGTTGACAACGCTTGTACACAGTATGCAAACAACTTAGTATTTGTTGGGTTGTTCCTTTTCTAACAGTCCATCACTGAAAGCCCTTGGCAACACACTGACACGTTTGAGCCACATCAATAGTAACAGTAGTACAAAAATGCATTTTAATGGAATTTGAGGAAGACTTAAGTCTTTTCTTTTATACTTTTAAGTCGACACTTTCAAGTCTACTTTTGAGTATTTTGCAGTTTAAAAGTCTTCTCTCTTAGGACTCTTGCAGTCCTAACTCCTCAGTTTGTAAAGCTGACAAGTCCTGTTGTACCACCGAGCCATCCACCCAGATAAACACTACCCACGGTAAGATGGAAGGGATGAATGCAGGCCATTCATTCGGTTATGCTACACTAAGGTACCTGTTTTTGTTGGACCCTCTCCCACAAACATAAACCTTAGGTACAAAATAAATTACTAAATCCTGTAGTAAGAACTGCAGGAAACGCTGCCTAGAAGAAATGAAGGACTCCTGTTGATTCTATTCTGTAATCAACAAAAAGCAAATGGAGCCTCAGAAAAACTGGTAAAACAAAATGAGGTGTATCCTTATAGGCACACCATAAATTGATTGTTACAAAACTGGCTCGCTCAAGCCAGAGATGGAGGTATGGAAAGCGATAACTAGATGGGGAAAAAAAAATCAATATGGATGACTGAAAAACAATTTGGTGCACTAAAACTCACTCAGACTTCTCTTGCATTTTCTCTTGATTAGGCTGACAAGAACCGGAGTTGAAAATGTTAAAACCTGACTTTAGCCTTCTATGTTGCACTTAGGCTGCACTCATTTATTAGAGTCCCTTTCTTTGTGCTTCTCTGGGTCAGACAGTGCTTCCATGGCTGGGACTTCCTGCGAAAGTGCACTGGGTGTCCTACAGGGGCTGACGGAGACGTCTGAGCCTGATCATAGCGTGATTTTATCTGAGCAGCAGGTGAATGTAAATTAGAAACAATAATGGCGCGTAAAAGACCGGTTAATGCAAATGAGGAAACTACAAGAAAAGCTAGGATATGCACCTCAAACCAGAGGCAAGACAAAACACACTGCTTTGTGTTGCAGGCTTTGTCCCATGCAGCTTTTACAATGCATTTCTCTTTCCAGTAAGAAGTTATGCTGGGCAGGAAAAATCAGGATCCCTGCCTGTCTATAACTGCTAGAAAACATCCTCTAGTTAAAAAAGAAAAATAAAAAAAATAAAAAATAAGGGGAGGTGGGGAGAGAAGGGGTGAAAAGAAAATTCCAGAAGTGTAATTCAATCAGGTGTGGTCAAACGCAAGGTCTCAAAGAAAGCCCTTGGGTCAATTTAACACAGAATGGAAGGGCTACAGAGTTTGGAAGTCTCCCTGTGACTTAAATTATAGATGGTTTCCAGGAGTTTCCTTAATAAAATTTGTCTAGGGAGAAAATATTGGTGTCAGTGAGGGGAAAAAATCTGATTCACGGAAAATGGAAAAGAGAAAGGCAGCTTCAACCAGGAGTTAGTCATCAATCTATTTCTTAGACAGAGACTTGGCAAAACCCATTCTCCTGGTAGAACTTGCCTGGAGTAGACCAGATTGATTTGACAGTCTCTTAGCCTAATAAATGCTTGACCTCAAGGTCTGCTGAATTCACTAAATTCACTATGCAGAGAGAATTGGGAACCAATCACCTCTGGGGAACATCCTGTTCTGCAGCCCTCCCCTGATAAAGGCCTTGACTGCTTTCAGCCTTATCGAGATGACTAGATGAAAGCTGCTCTCAGAAGAAGAAAGGTTAATCGACTACGCTGCTGTTAATCAATCATTTGGAAAGATTCAGCACTTACAATAGGTAGGTCCCCCTTCCTGCCAAGAGGTTCTTGCATGTTAACCAGGGACCATCTCTTCCGGTTTGAAGGATGAGTAACAGACAGAAACGCAATCCAGATAGATGCCAGGTGTCTGATCCAAAGCCAGCTGAAGTCAATAGAAAGACTCCCAGAGAGTTCAATCGGCTTGGATCGGACCCCGGAGAAAGACTTATTATCCAAGGTTTACTCTGCATACAGATATTGAGCTACTTTCAGTACTGAAGGATCCTTGAAAAGCAGCAGATTCATCACACTTTTGCCTCCCTGTGAAATCAAACTTCTCCAAATCATACTGTGTCCCATTTACCCTGATTGTCAGATAGGGCAAAGGAAAATTACCTGCCTGTGACAGCACAGACAGACACGGATACATTTCAAAACCTCTAAAGAATACAGAAAGAAAAAATGCCAAACTGCTAATATCTTCCTGGCCTTTTTGTAATTGCCACTAGCCAAAACTATAGCTTTCTCAGAAGAGGAAAAGCCAGATCAATTTCTGAAAGGACAAATGGAAAATTGAGGGAATAAAACTAGAAAGATCCTGCCTTGGAAAAGAACAGGCTCAGTGCTGAACAACCGGCAGTGCGCAAGGTGAAGCTGGCAGAGCCAGAGAGAAGAACACCACAGGAGAAAACGCACGCTTAGAAACTACGCCTGAAGATTAGTTATTTCTCTAAATTAACAGCTGTATTCAGCACTTACATTAACAGATGACAGAACAGCAACTGTCCTTGCTGCCCGTCTAAATGGCAGCGGAGAGCCTCAGCCCGTTGTCACAACCCCACTCATACCCCAGTGCAGAACCACTTGGTAACGCACCCGCCGCTCCACACAGCCAAAAAGCCCTATGGCCAACAGCTGAAACCAGAAGATACACACCTTTATGCTACCTACAGCTACACGTACCAGTTTTTAGTTCATTGCAGAGTGTGCTACCGACTTTTGCTTCCTCAAGGCGTTGTTTGTGGTGATTTCTCACTATCAGCCTCACCCACGGCAAGGTCCCGGCTAAGCTTGTGCCAGCCTTCGCCCATCTGGCTCCGGCTGCTGCCAGAAGGCTTCATGCTGCTCAAATCCTGGAACAAAGCTGCTGGCTTAAAGTTTTCGCTTTAGGAACAACCCAGTTTTCACTAGAGGCGGTTACCTGGAGAATGACAGACTGCTCCCATAGAGTGTCCCTGTCCTAGCTAGTGAAGAGGCACCGGGTCTTTCAGAAGGCTGGAGAGCACTCCAGATGCAGCGGCTATTCTCTGCTCCTCTGGAAGTTCTTGGCCCTACAAAACATCCCAGGCGATGGATCTTTCCTCTTTATGCAGTGACAAGCAGCAACAGCTCAGTGGAAGAGAATGATCTCAGCTGCACTATATACATGATTTCTATGTGCTCCAAGAAAACGCTATCTGAGGAAGGACAGCCATCTTAACTGTAGCCATGTTCTTTCCCAGCTAACAGCTGTGGTTGCCAGACCAATTCCCTAGTCTTCCCATTGCTGGCTGAAAAACACCCACAGGACAGATCCTGCCCCTACCCCTACACCCAAAAGGAAGGAGTGGTATTTGGTGACTTTTTTTCCCTTTGGCTCAATTGCTAAAACCACCAGCACTGCAAGCAAAGCAGGGCAGGTATCATCAAAGAGTGAAGGTGCCTGTCTAGCCCACGAGGAAACTTCACAAGAAATTCCACATACAAAACAAGAACGAGATTTAAGAGTTACAGCAGCCTCTTTCCCAGAGAAGACTTTGGTAAATCTGAAAATTTCAGCCTGACTCCATAGTTATGTGTAATGCACATTGCATCAAAATACACGAGCAGCGGTCCTCTAAGCAGTGCTCTGCTGTAAGAGCCTAAAATTTGTCGTCTATAACCTTTGGACCAGAATAATGTCAAAAGTTAACAACCTGCTCAGATAAATGGGAACACTCGGTGGCTCTCCACCTCTTGTTTCAGGTTACTGCAGGTGCAGATTCATGAAAACAGTGCCTTATCTTCTCATGTTTGAAACTGGATTTGCACAGCCATAACTTCTATTTTTGAAGGAGATTCTGTTATTATATACTTAACCGTACTGCAGCAATACCAGCAGGTCCTGTTGTGTTTGCCGTTCTACTGGCATACACTGAACCACACTCCCCTGCAGTTCTCTCGCCAGTGGTGGATCCCGCTCCAGCCACAAAACTGAGAAGAGATCCAGATAAAAAGTGATATATTTCATCCATGACTATCCATTTCTTACCCCACAGCGGATGAGCACAAAGCACCTGCAGCTCGGTGCTAATGACCACGCGAAGAAGTACAAAGGTTACTGCCTAATCAATTTTTCCTCGTGTTGTCTGGAATAGCGTCCGACAAGGCTTAACTGCACAAACTTGGTTGCGCTGCATTATGACATCTGAAGAGAAAATCTGTCTGAAAGGAATGGAAAGATGGATGGCAGAGAAACGGAAGGAAATGTCTGAGTGCTTTATCGACCCAACTGACATCCTATGAATGGTAAGCAATAAAAATTTATTGAGAAGTAGAAAAGTTCTTTCTTATCCTTATCACTGCCCCCCAAATTTTTAAAGCCACAGAAAAATGCAAAATTCCCTTAAACCACGTATTTAAAAATCTTGCAATTTTATTTGCATATAAAGGCCGCTAGATATAATATCACAATAAATTTAAAGAAACAACTGCTTTTCTAAATTCCATTAACAAGGTAACATAAAATAGAACAAAGCTCAATAGCATTTACAGTGGTAGAACAGAAATAACTATCTGCAACAATATTTTGTGCTAGCGAGATTGCATTTACACACAGTGCAAAATAAGAAAAAGGAAATAAAAAGACAAGAAGAATATTTAAATATAAAGGACAACTAAGCCTTATTTTACTTAGGCTTGATTGTATCCATTTGACTCTATACATGCCTGAACTACGACAAAGATTTAACTCGGGCTCTTGAAGGCCTTGAGCACTTGGAAAATGTGTCACATCCTTCATAATTTAGATGTGCTGTACAGCATAATTTTGCAGATGCTATACTGGCAATATTAAATCCTAGCTTAGTTATAATGCACAAAAAATACATATATATATAAATTCATATTTAAAAGGAGTCCGCATTTACATATTTTTTTTTACTGCATGAAATACCTGCTCTTTGCAGCTTTCACCCCCAGTCTTTTAAAGCTAAAATAATTTAAAAACAAACAATAAAAGGTAGATATCACATACAGGCTGTGGCTATCTATATCAGTCTTTAAACGTATAAAGCAGGTAGAGACAAACAACTGAGAAGTCTATTTTCCCCTTGCCGCATTCTACTGTTAACAGAAACAAGTTTCAGTCCACGCACACGTATCAAGAGGTAAATGGACCCCAAAATATTGTTTGTGCTACTAAAAAATAAAAAAAAAATAAAAAAAAAGATCAATATAAGTGGAGATGAAAAGCTAACATTTAGACCTAGGGAAAAAGAAGACACTTAAAAAACCTCGACAATAACATAAGTTGTGCAAATTTGGGTGTTTTTAAATGCTGCCTATTTTTTAGCTTATAATATAATATTAAAATAAGGTCTCTCACTTATTAAAAGAAAGCTTGGCTGTCCTTTTGAGAACACTATAACAATTTACAATGGCAAATTTATTGAAAAACAAAATTCATTTTACAAATTCACAATGCTTTATCAATTTAAAATGAATGCTGCATTTCCAAAAAGCACAACCTCTAACTTTTCTTGTTTCTTTTGTACCAGCAATTTACAAAAAAAAAAAAACAAACCAAAAAAAAAACCAACCCCAAAACCCCAAACCCCACCCCAAAACAAAAACCCCATGGTTCCCGCAAATTCTCACGCCCCACCCCCCCCCAATTTTGAAATAAACATGTAACAGAATGTAAGTTTTGTAATTAGAAAATGGCAGTTTATAGACCTTCCCCAATTCCAAATGTGCAGTAGTGCTTCATGATCCTTGAGGGGTTGGAAGGTCAAATATAATTGGAGGGTTGGTGGGTTGAAAGCTGACTGTACACGTCGAAGCATTGATGTACGTCGTGTAACCGTCCGTCATAATGCCATAACCTGCAGGGAGAAATGTGTCACACTTACTGTAATATAAACAAACGATACTGCCCGCGGGCAGCTGCACCGAAAGCTTGTTGTGGGATCAATGCTTTGGAATAAAATTAAATTAATCCCTTCAAAATTATAGAAGCCCTTGAAAGCTGCCAACAAGGCTTGACTGAAAAAATACAATGTACTGTATTTGAAATAAGACCCGATGCTTTCGTTTTATGTACAAACTCTTTTCCCCCATGGAAAATCCTCTGTTGCAATTGGATACAGCAGAAACAGAGACAAAATCGCAAATGTACTTTTTCTAATTACTTAATTAGTGAGCCGTTGGTTTGCATGCCTGTAATGTCTGTCATAAGAAAAAGATCAATCAGGAGCAAAATATTTAGAAGTAACTTTGGTTACTCTGGGGGCAGTGAACCCAGCCTGGTAAGCTTTCCCCATGCTAGCCCTTATCAACCAGTTCCTCATCGTAGAACTGCCAAGCTGGTGTTCACGCTGCCTTGTGAAACCTCAGAAACTCATGAGCAGGTTAAAAATATACATGCATCTATATTTACCTCCTATCTATATATACACACATATGTACATATATATGTGTATATATATACACCAGTGAAAATCATGACTAAGGAAAGGAATCTCTTGCCATAAACACAACAGAGTACTGGAGGTCAATGGATGACTCCTGGCTTAAGCAAAAAATTGAGGTATAAGTTAAACAGATGACTGCTCTTCATTATGAAGGGATCTTGATAACTTGTTCCCAGATAAAAAAGCAAGAAGTGAATATTAATCACAGGTTTTTCAGCATGCCAAGGACTTGACTCCTCAGTAACACTATGGCATCAGTTTCAGGATGTTGAAGGCTGTTCTCAACCTTCTGAACATCTGGCCAGCAATGCTCTTGTTCAGAGTGTGCCCGAGGAACCAGCAGCAATGCTGTTTCTCTGCTGGCCGCAATCTTCTCTCCCACTGGCTGGATGGGTATACAATGTAACAAAGGGTTGCGCACTCTGGTAATTTTGGGCAAGTGGAGCAAACTATAGCGACCTATTGAGTCACACCTGAGCCTTCGTTCATGATAACAGAAGTACAGAGATTCTGAGAAGGCAGAAGGTCTCCTCCTGTCACATTCTCTCAAGGACAGGGAGATAGGGGCTCCAGTTCCACCAGGGCAAAAAGGTGAGAGAAAGCTTTGCCATTGTTTTCAGCTGACATCCACAGAGAGCTAACAAAGAAGCTAGAAAAAAATCCAGGAAGAATGTGGCACCAAATGCACCTTTAAAAAAAAAAAAAAAAAAAAACCAAAAACAACCAACAACAAAAAAACAACCAACCAGACCATCAGAGTTTCATGGAGGAAGAGAACTTCCCATCACTAACCCACAGGGAAAAAATGTTTTTCTTTTAAACCATTACGATACAGTACAGATCACCGCTGTCTGAAAGCTAAGATAAATACAGCTACCCACAGTGTCTATCAGAAAGAATAATCACTTCAGAATTGCTGCACTGTCCGCCAGTTATTACTTTATTTATTTAGACTGGCAATTTTGATTTAGATCATCCCATGGTGGGAAAAACCTTGTTTGCAGTTGTTCTTGCTTATCACAGAATCACAGAATGGTCAGGGTTGGAAGGGACCTCTGGAGATCATCTAGTCCAACCCCTCTGCCACAGCAGGGACACCAACAGCAGTTGCACAGGACGGTGTCTAGGCAGGTTTGGAATGTCTCCAGAGTGGGAGACTCCACAACCTCTCTGGGCAGCCTGTGCCAGTGCTCTGCCACCCTCAGAGTAAAGAAGTTCCTCCTCATGTTAAGATGGAGCTTCCTATGTTCAAGTTTGTGCCCATTACCTCTAGTCCTATCACTGGGCACCACTGAAAAGAGACTGTTCCCATCCACCTGGCACCCTCCTTTTAAGTATTTATAAGTATTGATAAGATCCCCCCTGAGTTGTCTTTTTTTCTAGACTAAAAAGACCCAAGTGCCTGAGCCTTTCCTCATAAGAAAGATGCTCCAGTCCCCTAATCATCTTGGTAGCCCTTTGCTGGACTCTCTCCAGCAGTTCCCTGTCCTTCTTGAACTGGGGAGCCCAGAACTGGACACAGTACTCCAGATGCGGCCCCACCAGGGCAGAGTAGAGGGGGAGGATGACCTCCCTCGACCTGCTGGCCACACTCTTCTTGATGCACCCCAGGATGCCATTGGCCTTCTTGGCCACCAGGGCACATTTCTGGCTCATGGTCATCCTGTTGTCCACCAGGACTCCCAGGTCCCTTTCCACAGAGCTGCTCTCCAGGAGGTCAGCCCCTAACCTGTACTGATGCATGGGGTTATTCCTCCCCAGATGCAGTACCCTACACTTGCCCTTGTTAAATTTCGTAAGGTTTTTTCTGCCCAACTCTCCAGCCTGTCCAGGTCACACTGTATGGCAGCACAGCCTTCCAGCGTGTCAGCCACCCCTCCCAGTTTTGTATCATCAGCAAACTTGCCGATGGTACACTCTATCCCTTCATCCAGGTCATTGATGAATATATTGAACAGGACTGGACCCAGTACTGACCCCTGAGGGACACCACTAGTTACTATGGCCTCCAACTGGACTCTGCACCACTAACCACAACCCTCTGAGCTGTGTCTGTCAGCCACTGTTCAATCCACCCCACCGTCCATTCATCTAACCCACACTTCCTAAGCTTGCCTGTGAGGATGATGTGGGAGACAGTGTCGAAAGCCTTGCTGAAGTCAAGGTAGACAACATCCACTGCCCTCCCCTCATCCACCCATCCAGTCACGCCATCGTAGAAGGCTATCAGATTAGTCAGACATGACTTCCCATTGGTGAATCACAGAACCGTCAGGGTTAGATGATCTCCAGAGGTCCCTTCCAAGTCCAACCCCCCTGCCACAGCAGGGACACCTACAGCAGTTGCACAGGACGGCGTCCAGGCGGGTTTTGAATGTCTCCAGTGTGGGAGACTCCACCACCTCTCTGGGCAGCCTGTGCCAGTGCTCTGCCACCCTCAAAGTAAAGAAGTTCCTCCTCATGTTACGATGGAACTTCCTATTCCTATTAAAAATATATAAATACATACATACAAATATATATACACACACAAACAGGTGATATTCCTAAATGTACAAAGGGACTGAGCAGTACAAGTTCCTCTGGACCTAGGGATGACTTTAAGCCCTTAAAAATATACAGAACGCTCAGGGACTAGGGAGTATGAAAGGGTCCTGGGTGTTGGAGGGTGACTGCATTTCTACTGCTGTTTCACACGCAGAAGCTAAGCTCAAAACATCCTGCCAGTGCAGCAGCAGCAGACTCCTCAGTGCAATGTGACTGGAACACAAAGGTCTGCGCCTTGGAGCCAGAACAACAAGTAGAGCTTCCAGCTCTCCATGTTGACTACTTCTGATAACCAGGAAAAAAACCTGCATCACCAAAATGTGTGCAATGCCTCTGTTGATTTACTGTAATGTGGTGCATGTTCATCTCAGTCGGAGTTGGAAGAGAATTAATTGCACTGTAAGATAATGCTCTCAACAATTGGCTATTTCTTTCTGTACCGAAACAAGTCGTTCTTACATCTTCTGCGTAAGTACTGAACAGGATTTTAACTCTTTTGTTAGTATTGTTCTAAGAATGGATTTGAACGTTTACTTTTAATATGTGCTACCACCTTTCCTATGAGATTTCAATGTAAGGTGCTGCATGAGGTCCCTCAGGGCTTTCTCATAGTACTGACCTTGTACATTAAAATACCTTCCTCTCCCATTACTTAACACTATTACAACTAGAAGTTTCATCATCCAGTGTGCCTACAAAGGCTGTAGACAATTTACATGTTTTAGCTGGAAGTCCTGCTGTATTCACTTATTCTTAATATGCAAGGATTAATATTTATACAAAATAGCCCATCTTTTTCTGGGTGTGTTAGAAGACTGCTGTTCATGCCACTATACTTAAGGGCATGTCAGTATTTCCATTACAAACTCTGTATTTACAGATACCAGGCATAAAGCTCATTGTATGAAGTCACAAGGGCTTCAGAAGAAACGCCACCACTAGTTGAGAGAGCTGTCCTTTTTTTATTTTTCTTTTATGAAGTCCTCCAAACCTTTAAGCCTACGGAGAACCTAATTAGAGTCAATGGAGAAACCTCCAGGGGGGGCAATATAAAGCATTTAATGTGTAATTTAGAGTTCTAGGGTCACAAAGTCTTACATTCTCTCTCAGGCAGAACTCCTAGTGTTTGTCTCTCAGCCACATGGAAGCTACAAAATTGTATTAAATATTTAAGCGTCTCCAAAATGGATTTAATCTTTCGGCCTCTTCCACTGCCACAAACTGAGCTTATTGTTTTTGAAGCTTCACACTCTGCCTAATCCGGTACTGACAGTGGGGAAATATCTCTCCTAAAACACGAGACTGCTGGAAGGTAACATGCACAGTACAAACTGTATTACAGGATGCTCTTCGAAATGTATGCAAAGTGAGTTCTGGCAATCTCTCCTCCTGATGTCTGACTCAAGATGCCCTCCTTTCTGCTTCTCCTCAGACGCTGAGGGAGGTGAGCTGAGACAGTAAGTTGCCTTCGCTTTTCCTTTTTTTCTAGCACCTTGCTTGGCACTGGTGCTTTGAATACAGGGGATCATTTTCATTTTGGCTTGCAAGTGTGGAGAATCTCATCTGCTTCTCTAACCAAGTTTGTCAAAATTTGAATTGCTTTCAAATAACCTGTATGGAACAACCTTTGCGCAGTGAAAGATGTAGGTGGCTAAATGTAGCACACGTTCCTGAAACAGTCTGTTTTAATTCTAGCATAAATTTACGAAGTGCTGTGCGCATAATCACTTCCCCCAATTCCCTCCCTACTTTAGTCTAATATGCCATTACCCATCCTTTGCAATACACCATTGAAACATGCTTCTTTGAAATCAGCCAAAGATCGAAGAGGGGAGTAGCGCTGCTCCTTACCTTCATGAATCCCACCAAAGACGTGGAGTTTGGGCCTTACTCGCCTCTGCACCGTGTTCAACAGTTCCACACAACCCACTCTCTGCAGCTCCTTTGGAACCCAGTCTCGAAAACCTGGAGGCAAAACGCAATCAATACTATTAATTTTCTCTATTCAGGTAAGGTTTCACGTAGTCTTTCAGGAAGTCATAATTCATGGAAGGTTTATTACATTATCTGTAGTCGTAACCTCTCCATTAAAGCACACAATGGCTTTTAAGAAATGTTTCACTGTCACTTTGTCTTCCTTAAGATTTCCTCCCTCCATCTGCATTAATATTTTTCTGGATGTGATTTGGTTTTTTAAACTATAGGTTTAAACTCATCTTCCACCTTGAAAACCTGGGACATTTATTCCCGGCACTGCTGCAGATTCTTCTTCCCTTTTCCCCCTGGCTCTTACCACAGTCAGCTTCCCAAGCCAGCTAGGTGGTTACTCCAGCTCTACGACCTGATACCTCTGCTACCTCAGAGCTTTACAACACAGTCTCCCACAACTTCTGGAGGTCTGCAAATGTCAGGTTACTTCCAAGTCCCTGGTCACCAACAACAAGCAATGGAGCAAAATAGCTTCCAGCAAACTCGTGCTAATGGACTATGTTGCCACTCAGTCCTACAGATGATACAGAAAAATGCCCAAAACTTGACATCAGTTATCAGAGAAGTCTGCTGCCTGGACTAGCACTGCTAAGGATCAGCAGGGCAAGATGAATGAGGAGGAGTAAAAGGGAAATCCATAGCCACATCCAATTGCAGCACCATTCTACTGACTTTAAAGTAATTACACCCTGTGCCAAGTTTATCCCAGGTAGTAAAAACATGTTGTGACATGAACTTGACTGAATTTTGGAGAGAACAAAGAGTCCAGTTGCAGCTCTACCTCCCTCAATATTTACGTAATTTAAAAAGCAGCATTTCGCCAACATTATCATGCAGACTGAGACCTAGACCCCCTCCTTTTAGGCACAGTACTAGCACCTAATCTGTCCCTGTAGTTAAAATACTGTACCAACCTTTGGAAATTTAACTTCATTATCTCCATCAAAGCCAAAATTTAAGTACGCTTATTCAATTAAAGCATTCATTAGTGTCTGCAGCATTACAGTATTTCTATATGAACGCAATTCAGAGCAGATGGATTAGCAACCCATTTAAAATTGCACCCATGAAACATTATAAACATGCTTATGGGGTTTTTTTTTGCTTCTTTGGGAAAATAAACAGATTAAAAGAGCGCTATTCAAAGCATTGGATTTCAATATCCGGTGCGCTCCACTGTCAGAGGATGGCGTATCGCTGCTTCGTCAAAGCAGCACGCCGGCAGCTCTAGTAAGATTAAAGAGAATTTGCGGATTGTCTTACGACATTCTCTAAGTAGTATTAAAAGAATGACCAGGTTATAAAGGAGCAGGTACCTTACCAGTCAAAAACTTTCTGGACATTTTTTTTTCCCCTAGCTCTGCTTAGATTGCTGACTCTTAACTTAATTGTGCTACAAAACATAAGCAGGCGTTAATTCCCGACTTCTCCCTGAGACGCTCTGTGAGCACACCGAGCCAGACTGGTAGCACTTAAATGCTGTTTTATAATGGTACCTTGCAATTCTGGGAAGCTTTTTTTATATTCTCTGCCATCTCAAAAGTCAGTGACTTCACGTGATCATGTGATGATCTGATCCCTTAGATTTCAAGAGCTTACTAGAACACTGACAAAATCAGTCTACTAACAATAACGGTAATGAAGAAGAGGCTGATACACTTGCTTATCCTGATAAGCCAAATTTATAAAAGACAGATGCTCAGTTGTTGTAAAACCAACTGAAACATCTAAAACATGGTCCTAGACTGCTTGCCACATGTGTCTTAAAGAAAAGCAGTAAATAATGTGCGATGCTATCTTGTGAGGTACAGGGTAGGGGAAAAAATAGTGGGAATTTGCAAACGGTTTTAGTGTGGTCTTTAATGACTTTAGATACGCCAAAACTGAGTACTCCTGCCTCTGCTGAATGATCATCTTAGTGTCTTTTTCAGACCATCAGAACTTAGTTTAGAACTCAGAATTAAAATCAGGATCACTGAATTACTCACATTTACAAGGCAAGCAAAATTTAACTAAATGAAAAACTTCAACTAATTAATGAAAAAACAAATTATGCATTCATGTGCTCACCTGTCATTAATTTGAGTGAGAAATAATTATCTGAGAATATAAATTTATTCCTTCACAAATTTGCTATAAGCCAATTAATATCTTTAAAAATACCCTTACATATTCTAAGTTTCCAAGGAATTTATCAAGGAGAATAAATACATGACTACATACTCCTCAGCTCTTGACTGCATACTCTAAAACCTTAAGGAAACATATCATTGTAATGGAAAATAATTTAAAAAGTTTTAGTCAATCTCTGAAATATCGTATGGGATTGGAAACTGTTTGTCAGATGAATACTGTTCTTAAATAAAATGCAAAGCTCTAATGGCTACGGAATCAGGTATTTGATCTTCCTTAGCTTGACTTAAACAAAAAATGTAATTTTTATTAAGAAACACTAGGAAGCTCAACAAATCTGCTAAGCCTAATCATCACTTTACACTTCTTCCCAAAAAGGCTTTTTAATTCACGGGTTTGACTTTGGGTGCAATTACAGTACAGCTTATAGCACTACTATTTTTGCTTATTTTGAAAGTAAAATTCTCAGGCAAAAACATCACACACAGCTTTTGTTTCACTTACCAAGGGGAGGTCCATGTGTCATTAGTATATCAATTCCCTCAGGAATAAGGTTCCACTTGTCTAGCAAAGACTGACCTCTGGGTAGGTTAAAGCCCCATCCATTAAACCATGGTGTCCTTTGGGGGAAAATAAGATGAACTGCATCAGTATAAAATAAAAATCTCTTCCCTTCTCCAATTTTTCTGAATTGAAATAATTTCCGTACTTCAGAGATTACTTGTAGACAGCCTTTTTGAAGGTGATGCTGCTAAAACAAACTGGTTCAAATACATACATACACTAATCTATACGTCTGAATTTAGATTAATATCCTATGCTCTTTTTGTACAAGAGTATTCAGCCCTGGCAGCGTTTGTCCACTAAAGAAAGGGAAAAGAAGTTAAAACAACAGAGACTAAACTGAAAGCTTTTTTCCAAAGTTTGGGGATGTTCAAACATAAGAATGCCTTCCTTACGTTACCTACCAAAACAAGCAAAACTCTCAAAAGCTTTTGGAGGCACGAGACAATTTCTCACAGCAAAAAGCAGCCAGTGGGTAACGGCTCAAGAGGAAGGCTGTACGATGCAATGGTTATAAGCTCTGTCTGTTCTATGGTATTTCACTAAAGTCACACTTCCTGCGTCTAGCACTTTTAATATCAGAATGTTGTCACATGGCTTTGAACTCCTGAGCCTCCTAGAGGTCTTGATCACACAATGTTTAGCCTCACAGTGACTTTTTCAATAGATCTAATAATTTAAAATTAATTTAGTATTTCCTATTGAAAACAGAGATCCTCAGTCTCCACCATCATACCATAGCGTTTTTCTGAGACATTGGTTTATCCATCAACCCTGGTATGTGGCGATGAAAAGTGGCCTTTCTAGAAGTATTTTTTCAAAGTATAACAGCCAAATTGAATGGTTTTGATGCAGGTATGTTATAATAAAGCCTTTCCATATCAGGTAAGTCCACAAAGCACCTGTTCTGAAGTGATGGTATATATACAACTGTAACTAACATTTTATACAGCTCTTAGAATTGCAATAATTTTAAGAGTTTTCACCTATACATGTGTTTCCTAGAGCTTAGGCAATGTAATTTGACTGGGCTGCTTTGTTTTCTACGTCGGATACCCCCCGGTCCCAGCCCTAGGCATCACTTGGGGCCACCTTTCCGAGAGTTGAAGCTACTCCTGCAGTCTTCTGTGTACTGCAGTTCTGAAACTAAAAATCGGGAAAAAAGCCCAAAACAAACCAGCCGTAAGGAAAAGCATATCTGTTAAAAAGAGAGAGACCATTAAGAGTCCTACATAATTTCATTATATAATCTGCCTTCCGCACCCTCTAAATTATGCATATTTTCAGCCTCAAACATGCACTGAAGCGGAAATTTCCTGCTGAGATTACATCTCTAATTTTTTTTTTTTTTAAATTGAAGTATTTTGTTTGCCAGGGATGGTAATTTGACCGATGAAGATTATACCCCGTTCTATGTATGGTCTGAATTCCTGACAACCAGCAGTATGGGAGAACATCAGGTGCTGCTAATATAGGAGCAGTAAGGTCACTGGTGTCGTAGTAACAAATAATAGACACATCCCATGTAGTCCTACTGAACTAATACTTATACCACACACCTAGAGGAACTCGTTCAACCTAGCAGACTTCCTGGATGCTGGATGAACGCTAACAAGACAGAAAAAATTAGATGTTAGTTAAACATTTTACATAAGCGACGGGTTCCTAATGTGCATAGCAATGAAACTTCACCTCTTGCTGCTGCCTTACTCTGCATCCACCGAAACATTTAAAGAGGTTCCTGTGTTGTAAAGTAAGGTCAGTGTTCCTCACAAGAGGTTTGTATGCAGCTGAATTAAAACTGAAGCCTGCGTCTCAGCTTTCTTTTGCTAAATCACAAGTGTTTCTGCTTTTCTTCGATTGACCTTTCTGAAACACAGATCTAAATTTCCTTTCCTATAATGTTCCCAGGTTTAAATGTATCAAGATTATCGTAACCTTCAGGGCTGCAGTTAAAAGTTAAAATATGGTTTGGCTAAACATTCGGCTGCTTAAAAAAAAAACAAACACACAGCAGCATAGGTTGAACTTTTCACTGTCAATTAATGATTCTTTCCCCACTTGCATTTCTCCTGAAGATAATACTGTAGTTATTACACCATAGTTAAACCTGAAATGTGAAACCACATCTGTGATCTCTCTGGAGCTCTTTGGAGACTACAGCCACAGAAAAACCTGGATTTGTCGGCAGGTTTTTTTATTTTATTTTCTTCTGAAGCACTGGGGGAGGAGGAGGAGGGGAACCTGAGCTCCAATATATTCTTCATTCACCAGCCTCTGTAATTAGCTGTGACTAACAGGCACCACATGGGAATCCACTTGTAAGAAAACTTTTGCGAAACCTTCCCCATTATGTAGCACATGCACAAAAAAAAAAAAAGACAGTCAAGTACTTCTTTAATATACTAAATATTTTCACACAAAATGAATAAATGGGGGAGAAGAAGTGGCATGACTGGAAGAACACCTGGGTTACAGATTTAGGTTTCAACCATTTAAAACACGAACCCGCACTGCGCCCTGACTACGCAAACCCAGAGTCCCTGCGCTCCTGAGGCGGCAACGGGCATCACCAGAGAGCCAAGAGGAAAGAGGACGTGTTCAGAACACCACCAGTAAGGAAAAAAACGTCTTTATGGCACAGATTCAGGTTTAGATGAGATCACAAGGAAGGTCACCCGATGTTTGCACTACGCTGTGTTGCAGCGCAGACAAAATGGAGTTGATGTACTGTGAATCCCGTGAGCGGACAGATGAATAGCTGTTTACCCCCAGCAAACTTTAAATGTGTGCGGGAAAGACAAAGCCCGCACTGTCGGTAGGCAGCATCCTATCAAGGGACATTGGATAGGGATATTTCACTCCTATTAGTGCCCTTTTTTGCATATGTAAGAGTTAAATAGAGTCACACTCAACTTCTAAATAATTTAGAGGGGAAAAATTGCGCACATAGCTACACGCCTTCTGCAACACCTTCTGGAGCTGATTACTTACCAGGAGAAATCACCTCATATCTCAGAAGAATTGTCTACAACGAACTCTGGCTGTACCCACCTGTGGTGAGTTGCAATCAGGTGCAAACAATTAGTAAAGGCTACTTAATCATTAATAACCCTATTTAAGATCTGACATATTTTTGTTTCCTGTGAAGTTCTAAGTAAAAGATTTCAGCTAATTCCTAAACGCATTAATAGTATACTTTATTATTAAGTAGCTGGCATGAAAAGAAAGCGATCAGCTGTTGAATAATGCCACAAGGGAGGTGTAGACGTAAAAACCACAGGGATTAGTAATGAGAGATTACAAATGATTTTGTCATTTTACGTTTGACGGACCAGAACACATCCTCATACCCGATGCACGGTGTGATGCAGGTCCCGCTTGCCTGGCGTGTCAGCCCACGTCTGGGAGAACCTAATTGAGCCTCTGCTCGCCAAAACCACGCCGCACTTCACAGCATCCTTCACGTGCCATCACGCTGTCACGATAACTCTTGATCCCCGGCTCACCTGACAGCTCAGCCCTCCCCTGGCTGCAAAGCTTCCTTATCATTTAGGGATAGCAGTTACGCTGGCACCAGATGTGACACCAGGAATATCCTCATCAAAGGCAGACACCTGGCCCATCGTTACTCTCTCCAGTTCTTCATTTCTATGCAGGAATCCCCACAGATCCCTCTCCACCTGGCATTTTGGAAGTTACATTTTCTGCAATTAAGAGAGTGCTTATGCAGTAGCAGGCTGTGTATTACCTTCACGCCTTGTGCTGCAAGAGATGCAGACATCGCTTGACATAATACCAAGGAGGGGATCTTAACTTTCACAACAAGACGCACCCTCCTTTTGCAGGTGTGCTGGGAGAATTCCCTGACAAGACACACAAATCCATCTGCTTTTAAGGCAGAGAGCCTTAAAAAGGCTCTTCAGCAGGTGATGGGATCTCCCTTCACACAAGTTACTTTTTATGGTTTTACTATTATACTATTACCTTTAAAAAAAAAAAAAAAAAAAAAAAAGCAGCAGTGATGGAGCGTTATGACACAAAATCACAACCGCTCCTTGGTGTGCACACCTCAGAAGCAACACCGTTACACGGGGAAAACGGGAAACACAAGGCCATGGCCAAGTTCATCCAGGAATTTCAACTCCTTCTGGAACTTTAATGTTTTTAAAGGATGATATCTTCTACTACCTACTTTCATCTCTTCTCTGGTTCATGAATTTAAATTACCTGCTCCTCAGAGTTTAACAACTCAAAAGGTACATGTACAATGAGACCTTCTAGATTCAGGTTTTCCTTTTACCTCCACCAGTAAATCCATTTATTTCAATAGTTACTTCTAAACAGGATTAGAAAAAAATAATTTATCTCATGGGTTTTTAATCCCATGCATTGATTGATTTTTAAGACCACCCAGTCTTTTAGGAAAGTTTCCAGTTTATCCTTAATCCAATGAGTAAAGTGCACAGGAAGCAAAAATCTCCGTCTGTGTCCTTCCAAGAAGTGTGCAAAAGGCGTCGCGAGCAGGAAGCACTTCTACACAACCAATAACCACAATGAAATGCTCTTTATTTTTGTCAGCATTCAAATCGAACAAGGCTCACGAGGGACAGAGACAGTTCCACTCGCAGAACAAAAACGGCGGGACAGTACACCCACGTGCATTCCTAGACTTGTTCAGTTACAGAATTAGCCCACAAACACATCCCCAACCGATCTATCACAGTCATAGACGAAAGCTGCAGCAGTGCAGCAGCCTACCACAGAACAAACCGCAAAACGGGTTAAAAAAAAAAAAAAAAGAGAGAGAATGGAAAAAAAAAAGAAAAGGTGACCTTTGTACAGAGAGAAGAAAAGCCTTTCAATCCTCCTCCCTCCACCCCAAACGCTGTGCACAAATGTTTGCCAGGGCAGAGCAGCACACACGTGCCCAACTCCATTCAGTCACTGGCCGGAGCGCGCCCCATGGGAACACACCGAAAGGGACTGCAGCGTGGGGCGATGGAGAAGGGGAAGGAGGAGGAGAGCCTGTGTACTCATGGAAACACAAGGCTGAGCAGGGCAAGGGCACAATGTGTTAAGGAAGCACATTTTGCAAGAGAAGAGCTTCTACAAAGGCTATGAAAGTTGCCTTCTGTGCTACAAAACCTTTTTTTTTTTTTTAAATTATTCTGGTTAAGCTCTTTCTTGTAGTGAATATTCAAACGTTTTTTTCATGACGTAACAACCACCAGGAAATCTTAACAGCTAAATGATTTCCTAAATGTGCTCATTATAGGTAATGCTGTGATATCAGTAAAAGGCAGCCTGGTGGCTCGAGCTGCATTTCATTCCCGCTAGCATTTACCCGCCGTGCCTCAGTGTCCCATTTAGAAGGTGAGGACAATAATACATAACCAAAAGAAGCATCACGGGGTCCGGTTCCTTGGGATTTTGCTTACCCTGCATCTTTACACAGCTGTAGCTCTCGTGGAAGTGGGTTACCAGTACTGTGATTATATTAGCCATGTTACTGTATGTATCTCCTTATTACTGACCTGCACAAAAGTCAGGAAGTCTCTAAAACATCTTTCTCCTATTTTTACAATGTCAAAAAAACCTGAAGCCTCACCAGATGCTGGTAGTTTTTTTCAGGTCCTATCTCTCTTCTCTCAACTTACTACAACCTCTAAACACTAGCTGGTTGTCTAAATGACAAAACATTTGAGAAACGTAGCCCCCCCTCACCCACCGTGGTTGGAAGGAAAAGAGTCCACGTGGTGCCTTTTCTCCATGAAGCAGTCCTCCACAACGACAAGTTGCAGCAACTGCCTCATCACCACAAGCTAGGGTGACCTGGTATACTCCTTGCACCAAGCTGCTCTCTGTTCCTACCTCAGATTGTACCAACTGGTCAACAGAGGTTTTAGCTTAGACTCCTGTCAGATAGAGACTCCCGCCTGCATCTCAGAGGTATGAACGAAAAAACTCGGACCTCAACTGCTGCCATTCAGCGTGTTTCATGGATGTGCTGCTCTGGACCAGATTATCGCCTAAAACAGGGACAAATACAGAAGTGCAGCTTTAGCCCTCCATACGGCTGGAAAACGGTATGTGAAAAGAATTCCTGTATGCATCTTGCAGTTCTTCCCTCTCTCACTCTCTGCCCATCTCTGCCTTTGCTGCTTCCAGGCTGCCCCAACCTTTCTCAACAGGTAACCGAGTTTTGGTCCCCAAATCTACAGCCAAATCTACTAACCTCTGTGTAGTATTTGGTTTCTCTGATGGCCCATACTAACCACTGGCATATTCTATTCTGTGTCTTGAATGGTTAGTTATGAATTTTGGAGTAGGAACATAAAATGTCTGCTCAGCTCACGTGTTGTGTGAACAACACCAGAGCACCACAGAGAGTACTTGAGACCATAACTAGTCTTCTGTGGGGAAGACCTATTTAAAACCAACCAACCAACCAACCACAAAACAACAAAACAGAAAACAGAAGGAAGCTGTGTTAAGAAACACCTAAAAACACGCACGTGCGAGGGTTTACGAAATTCAAGGCCAAAGGAGCAGAAAGGCAGGAGGTGTCTGCCAGCAATGTCATGGAGGATCACAAGAGGCAGAAGACAGCAGTACACAGAGGACAGGGCCCCCTGAGGACAGGGAGAAAGAATATACGATGAAGCAGAGGAGGGGAGGGCACCAGGAAGCCAGTGGGTACTGGAGAGGAGAGGAAGGGAATAGATGGATTTTTAAAGTTTATGACTCAGGCAACCTTTGCTTAAGTATGTGAATTGTTCATCAAAGAGGAAATTTCCTCCAAATCTTCTGAGGCTTTCCAATCCCTAACTGTATTGCAATTATTTTATTTAGGGCTTTACTTAATGAGATCTGGGAGATATTTTAATATCCCCAAAATATGAAAATAATTCAAACTTGACTCAAGGGCTAATTTCATTCTACTTTTAAAAAGAACAGAATTACAAAGGCCTACTAATAAAAGCAAGTATTAGACCTTGCATATTTCTGTGCTGCATATGGTTGAAGATGGCTTGAAGGATAGACTCGGTCTGAGCTAGCGCCAGCCTCAGATAGTTCATACTGTCAGTACGCTGCGTTTCCCCGCATGGTGATGGGAGCACCATGGCAGCAGCTCAGGCCTAGAAAACACCACGCCGGACTGATGTGCAGAACCTCCTCTCGTTACCGAGTGGGCACATTCTGCCCTTCACTCCCATACTGCATCCCTGTGCAGGGTACACACACCTTTGGAAGCGTCAAAGGATGCTGCGGTATTGAAAAGAGCTTGAACTCCTCAACTTGTTACGGTACAACTTTGTGGTCTTTGTAGAAACATAGAGAATAGCAGAATATCTGTCTAGAGGAAGGAGTGCCCTGGCCCTGAAGCTCATCACAACATAATGAATGTCCATTCTGAGGGACAGGCCAGGGGGAAATAGGAAAGAAAAGGTAAAAAAGCAGCTGGCTGAAATTTTGATTCAATTTTGCTCAACAACTGTGCATGTTATAGAATTGCGCTTGGATGTTTGGTTTCTTCTAGTAAACATGATCATAATATGCTAGTTGTATTACACATTAAATTAATTTTCTACATGTCTCTTATTATCCATGCAGCAAAAGTAAATTGACAAAGCTTCCACCCCAGGTAGATCTGGAAGAGGGTTTTACTAGTAACCCTGTTTCTGCAATGACAACACAAATTAAAGTAGAGCAAAAAAGCAAAAGGGAAGTGAAGACCTCTCCGACAAATGCTCATTTGTGCAGATCCACTGGGATAGCGTATTTGACATGTGAAAAAGTAAAATCTGTACAGGTGTAATTACATCCAGTAGCTTCTGTTGAATATTTTATATATTTATAAAAGTAGCATTTGGAAAGTACTAATTGAAAGATGGCTGCCTTTAAAAGAAGTAAGCTACATTTCAGTAAACTGTGAAACAAAAGTTACCAGATGTAAGTTAGTATAACAATAAAACACTCAAAAGAAGTTATACGTGCCTGCGCTATTGGTGAATTTGTTCTTGTTCCTACGAAACAGCCTCTAGAAACTTCATGGGTTTGAATGCTACTTAAAACAGAATTCTTTACTGTTGCTACAGAGTCTCTGTAGTTCCTCCACAAGGCTATGCTCATCAGAGAACAACATGATTACTTATTCATTAATAAGGGCCGAAGCCACAAACCAGGGGAATTCCAGATATGTATTTTTATGTAGTGTTTCAGCACCTTTACATAACTTTACATCTGTGCCTCGTACTGCTCTTAATATGACACCAAGATGAAAGGTGAGCCTTCCCCCTGCGGGTAAGTTTTGGCTAGGGACTCCCTAGGAGCCGCTGAACCGATGCACCAGTTCACTGCTACTCCCGTCACCAGCCCCTGTTCCAGCTCCAGATCCTGCAGGTCCCATCTGTTTGAGTCCTGATTAACAGATGAAGGAGAACACTAGATGATGTCACTGCTTCTATAAGGCATGGCACAAACCCCAGACACAGATGATGGAGGAAAAGGCTGTAGCTGGGCTACCTGAAAGAATAACTTTTCTCACTCTGCTGTTCTCTGAAGATAATCCTCTGAAAACAGAAGAGACTTGCCATTTTATGCTTACAAGAGTACCTACGGATACCACATGTATGTTTTGAGCCACCTTAGGAATAAAACCCATCACCAGCAGTCTTAATCTGTCACAATAAAACTATGGTTGGTACACACCTAAAAAGGACTCAGAATTAACCTGAGTTAGAAAGTCTCTCGAACAGTGGGCTTGCATCAGAGCTAAACTTAGGTCTTGTTTTTGCACTGCTTTAGAGCTTTCCATATAACACGCTTCCATGCTCTAGCACGTAGAATCAAGAAGGAAAGATTTTGGTCTTTGTTCCCTTGTGTTCTGGATGTCCGGGTTGCCCTTGCTCTTCCTGATCTAATTTCCAGAGTTAAATCGGTTTGTTGTTTCTGAAAAGTAAAAAAAAAAAAACAAAACCAAACCACCAAAAAACCCACCAAGCACAAACCTGCATCACAATCATAGGAACTCGAAGGCTTTCAAAAACTCTTTTCAAGTACCTTACAAGTAATAATTAATTAATTTAGCCTCGGAACAGTCTAGATAGAGCACTGTTTATAGAGGTACTGTGCAGAACTAGGTTGACTACGCCAAAAATAAATTTGCCAGAATATATTTCTAAGTGACTTGTTTAAAGTGAATCAGATAGTAGACACAGAACGCCACCCTCCATGATTTTCACTATTAGTCTTTAACAATAAGCCAATTATACTTATCTACTCCAATGATTTAAAATCAGACACTGAGACTGCTTATTGCCAGGTGGTGGTGTTTATCTATAAACACCACCACTATTTTTATTTATGTTATGCTCAAAATGCAGCTTAGCATTCTTCCAGGAGAAACTGAAACTTTCCAGAGTGCCTGGTAGGAAAACTGAAGAAGGTTCACATGTATTAGTCTTGCATGCACACATAGCCCACGATATTTAACCGTAAGAACTCATAACATAATCTTCTGAAAATTTACCAAAAAGAATGGAAACAGTTAGTTATAATTAGGCCACAGGATGCTCCCAGCATTTCTTGTGTGTTTGAAGTCTGTGTTACCTTCCGTTACAGCTTATTCTTGAAGCTCAATGTAAAGTCAGTTACTCTCGCTAAGCAGATGAAAACAGCCAAAACACAGAGTTTCCAGTGTCACAATACATGCTTATTTGGCATTTAGGTACAGTATAAAATAGCATGGCTGGACTTTAAACAGTAACACCGGTTTACTATTTAATTATAAGTTTTAGGAAGTGTCATTTATTTAGAAGATATGCAGATTTGCTTCATTTTCATTTATTACAGCCTTTGCTTTGTGCAGAATTTTAACATCTGGCCTACTCAAAATTTCACTTTTACTGAAAACTGTGATCCTACTTTGGAGCCTGCAGGAAGGGAAAATTAGCAACTCCTGTCCCATCTTCACCCAAAAACATTGCTACTTAATTTGTCAAACTCTGTCAATCAAGAAACTAAAAAAAAAAAAAAAAAAAAAAGTAATCTGGGGAAAAGAATGATCATGGATCTCCCTCCAAATGCATATCACACCTCCTTCTCAGCTTAGGCAACCTCAGGAGACCTTGTATGCAAACAAAGTTCACACGTACAAAAATCCTATACTCGATATTGCATGCATACAACATGTGTGTGTGTATATATATATATGTATAAAAATACCTTTATCTTCTGTTTCTCTGCCTGTGACAAGGAGTCCAACAAATAACTTGAAGAAATAGCACAATGCACTCCCCAAACCAATGAATACTCCAAGTGCTGTAGCACTCCAGCGTGACCCCAGTAATATAAGCTAACATCTTCAGGTTATTACCTGGAGGAGCTGTCTTATGTATGAGCCAATTTAGCAAATCAATTAAAGTAATGCAGTTACTTAATCAACAGATGAACACACAAAAAAAATGACAGGAGACATTGAGGAAAAAAAACATATGAGGGTCATAAAAGAAGCAGAAGCTGCTGAAAAGACTGCAGAGAGCATTCAGCATCACAGAGGTAAAAGGAGCATTATTTTAATTGAGAAGGATCTGTTTAAGCATGGGTCACTCGCTTTTGTTGGCTTCAAGATCATTAAACAAGCAGCTCAGATTACATGCAGGTCAATTTACGCAACATTTCATTTTAGCCTCACCCACCTTCATGTTGTCCCTTCAAAGAGGTTTGTGGGAGATGCAGATTACTACAGACTGATTAAAAGTTAATTTGACTCTTCTGGTGAAAAAAAACTGACATGAAAGCTTAAATCAGAAAGCATCATAGTAGAATTTTTACCTCAGTATCAGTGACTCCACCTGATCAACAAAACACTATTCATGCTTTTTCCAGTTCCCACCTGGGCGGAGAGCGAGAATTTTGACACCCACATCTCTCCAAGGCAATATACAACATCTAATTCCCCTCAAGAGACTGTTAATGGAACGTAATTAAGTGCAAGCAAGCAGCAGCGGCGGCAAAAAAAAGACATAGGGAAAATGTCTCTCTCATCAACCACCAGTCACAACTCCAGGTTTTATGAAAAGCCCGAGTTGGATTGCAATGGACTTCTTCCAAAGCCTCTGTGTAGCTGGCTGACCAAACTGCTGCTCCTGGGACCGGAAAGCCGCAGCCCCAGGCAGGGGCACCCTCCGGCGGGCAACGTGCTGGCACAGTCCGATGTTCCTGGTTGTACAAATGCCATTCTATCAGTTCACAATTACATATCCATCCCTTGGGATCATACACACTCGTATTTTTAAAAAATACACTTCCAAAGAAATGTTGTGAGCTCATATTCCAAGTTCTCACCTGAAGTAAATTTTTTACTGATGAGTTACAAGCCTGTGAACTGGTGGTTTATAACAGAAGGGCAGACTGACATTTAGAGTGGCAAGAGAATAATGGCTTTATATTAGTATTTTATGGGAGGCTGAATAACCACAGTTAACATACTGTATTTTCTGGCAATAAAAAAATCTGTTGAAAACAAAAGGTCATTTTATTTGATAATGTAAACGAATTAGATTTGTATTGTGTGGTCAAGAGAGTAAAGGAAAGATTAATTCTTAGAGGAGAAGTCAATGTATCAGGATGGCTCGGACTGGTTTGGTTTTAATTCTTTAACCACGTAGTAAAGCCTGCGGTTCATAACCCACAGCCGTATATTGCTGTACCCTGTAGTTTTTAACACAGGCCCCGGACTTCAGTCTGATCTGATAAAAATCTGAAACTTGCAGTAGGCCATTATGTGGGCAAACTATTCATTTTATATTCACCTCCTTGTCGTGTCAGTGCAGAGGTCATCTAAAGAGGAGGCCTAATTAATCAAACTGTCAGAGCCAATGAGGAGGAGCATGTTAATAGGACTTTTATTTCACCCAGGAAAGCAGTGGTCTGACAGGAACCAGAAAATATGGCCTTGATGTTGCTGTTTATTAGCAATGCTGAGATCAGTGGTAATAGGTGCCAGGCAGCTTATGTTTGATAAAGTGCTGAACGTCAAGAACCTGCACCAACTAGAAATTAGACTGACAAGAGGCAAGAATCTCAGCGTATTGATGGCTACTGGACAGCAGGTATGGTTTGGATGTGATCACAAAACCGGAACCTGAACAGGACACGTTCTCTTTTCTTCAAAAGGAAAAAAAAAAACCCACAAACCAAACCACACAACCAAAACCCAACAAATCCTCAAAACACCCGCACTGCCTCCCTGGCCCCAAATACCAAAACCCACCAACTATTTTTCCCACGCTTCAAGGTGAGGCTTTGCAATATTTAACTCTTAATTGGCATACATAGGCAAACACAGTGGCACCAGCACAGAAAAGCCCTAGATTTGGTACAACCACACTGAACTTAAAAGGATTGCCTTGATGGGATCCCATGGCAGCGTAAGGCCAGCACACCAGTGCAGCCCTACACCTGCTGTCCCTTAAGGGAACTGGTGGGATTGTAAATGGTCTAAGACTAGTTTAGCAGCTGACACTAACGGATCCAGATCAACGCAGAGGCTGCTCCAGGTGAAGGATGCGTGGCACAGGGCGCAGTAAGGTCTGCGCACTTCTCGCCAGTGTTAGATCAGGCACTCACTGAGTTAAACCCTGGCCCCACAAAACACAACGATAATGGTCAAATAAATGAGGTGAAGATTTCATTTCTTACCCGAAGCCCTTCCACCAAATTGATGTTCTTAACGCAAAGCGCGCGCCCATAATAAAGAAGAAAACAAGCATATCTAAAAGGGAGTGAGTGGGAGATATAAGAGATGCTCACAGTTTTTGAAGGGCACTGGACTCATTTTAGCAGCAGCCACGGCATTTGCTGTGTGGGTGATATATGTAAAATTTTAAATTAATTATTTTAGTAATGCACCCCTACGTGATTTCTCAGTCTGCAATGTATTTTAGACTTCAGACCATGGTAGGCTTTATAATTAACTACTTTCTGAAGCCATTTTAATTAAATTTTTTTCCCCAACACCATTATTTCCAAATGAATAGAGAGCTAACATTAAATAGCCTTCTAAATAGAGAGCTGCAGGAACCTACTCTTTCTTGTAGGATAAAGCACTCGGAGTCACAACTCAGCAATGCCCCCAGAAAGGTTTAAGCGGAAAATGTAGTAGCCGAAAGGAAACGTGCTGCCAAAGGGGAACCTTGGACACCGATGGGGCATGCACGTCCCTGGCTAGGTCAAAACCTTTCTTGGTGGAAGAGGAAAGCTGTTGTGTTTATGGCTGCTGCCATGGATCCAAATATCCTCATCCTGAATAATTTATTCTTTTTCTTCCCTGAGAGTACTCCATTGTCTGGATCTTCCTCTTCAAGCCAGCGATACTAAAATTGGAATCAAATGATGCAGAACTGAGTTCTGTGCCTCTCACTCGGGTAAGTCAGCCTCCCAGGCGGGCTCACAGCAGGCTGGCGGAAAGGCAGGAGCCCGGGGTAGTCCTGCCTTCTGCGCTGGGGCCAGTGGTCCCTCGCGAGTGGGCTACCACGATTCCATTGACAAAGACTAGAGAGACTTGCAGCAAGACGTTTACCTGTTACCCATCTTGACCAGAGTTTTAGATGGCTGAGCACTAAGGTACATGACAGTCTTTTCTTTGGTGGCAAAACCACTTAGAACACCTTCTGCCCCTCTCCTGTGCCTTCCCTGCTCCTCCATGCCACAGGCACCGCTCCTTCTGCTGGTACTGCTGAGACAGAGATGGGGTCACTGACATCACCCACGTTACAAAAGCACTGGAAGATCTTTTCAGTGATTTGGTTTTACAGCGTTCAAACCCGCAGCAGCACAAATACGGGACTGCAAAACGGTAGCACTGGGCTCAGGACTGGTTATTCCAGGCAGGAACTGCTTCTCTGATGGCAAAACTCACTGAAAGCTTCACCATCATACTAAACCTTTATGATAACAATGCACCCCCTACTGTAAAAGGAAAATGAAGAATAATTAAGACACTCTTCCCTTCCTAATCTTCTGCTGTCCACAATGCCCTTTCAAATGGTTAAAATTATATTTATTTCCCCTTACAGTGTCATACTTTTTAATTTAAACAACATAGGGCACGCCCCCTGCATGTCACAGAAAATAGATTGAAAATAAATGTAGAAAGTTAAAACGTGGTCCAAATTGCTACCTTTTGGAGTTTTAGATGGCTGTTTTCACAGCTACAAGAAAAATAAATGTTGGTGGGTAAAACCTTAATTGTTACAAGCCTCATTTTTATATTTCTCAGTAGCAGCAGTGTTAAAAACATGTATTGAAGTCAGTTCACCATTAGCATATGAAGTAGCACAAATATGTGGAACTATCTTAAGTATCTTTTTAAAAAGTATTGAAGAGGGTTTTTCTGCATTGACAATGTATTACTTCGCCATTAACACAGTATTAGTGTTAGGATTTTATTACCTAGATTGTACTATTAGTTTATTAGAGGGGTGGTGGGGTTGACTTTTTTATAACATCAAACCTTCATTTACTATCATTCCGTAGTCAGAGTATGACCAAGCAACTATTTCTTCAAAGGCTTAATAAAAGTGTATATTTTAAATTGCTTGCCTAACTTCACAGAGATATTGCTCTTATTTGGGGGGGGGGGGGGGGGGGGGGGGGGGAGAAAATCAGCACGTTAATCCCAATGACATTGCTATAGGAACCTTATTTACAGTATGATAAAAAAAAAAAGAGGTCCTTTCTTACAGCCTCATTAAATCTAAGCCTCATTTAACTACTAGGACATTTTTACAATGGGTTTACTGACATACTATGATAAATGTCTGTATAACATCCTTCAACAATAGCCCCGACTATAGCCATAACCACAATGTGTATAAACACTGCATCAGTTTTAACAATGTGCTGTCCTGAATAGTAGGAAGTGAAGTAACACTAACCACATTTTTACTAACCCCCACATCTCCAAACCTGTGTTTTGCTTTAGTTTCATTGGTTTCTGTTTTGGTTGGGGGCGGGGGGCGCAGCTTTGTTTTGTCTTCTCGATGGGAAAAGAAACATTCCCCTTAAAATTAGGAGAATTAAGAGGCTAAACTTTTTAAATATTACAGGATCCCTTTGAAATTTTGACCTAGGCATAAAGGTTTCCTGAAATTTGATTCTTTAGAGATAAAAGGGTTGGCAGCAGGATGAAAGCTGCCCTACCCTTTTTTCCA
Organism: Pluvialis apricaria; assembly: GCA_017639485.1. Lineage (NCBI taxonomy): Eukaryota > Metazoa > Chordata > Aves > Charadriiformes > Charadriidae > Pluvialis > Pluvialis apricaria. The sequence continues at coordinate 52,944,628 of CM030012.1, forward strand.
TGTCAGAGAAATGAATGGAATGGCTTATGAATACATGTAACTCACCCATTCAGGAGCCACGCTGGTGCCTATTTGTCCTGAAAAATCAGTGTTAAGTTACTGTGCAAAGCAAAATAACTGTTAGCCAGCATGAACTGGATCCACAAGAACAATGAGGGCCAGAACCAGGTTTTTAGAGACTTAAACTTTTCAAACTTCGAGGTAATGCAAGGAATTAAAAGACATTTCTGTGGGAATAGTGCTTCAAAATACCTTTATAAACAGTTAGCCGTTGTAACTTACTCTTGCAAGGAACCAAGATCAGGAGTACCAGAATTGTACGGCAAACTAAAACTGAACAGGCTCAACTGCTTTCCTGTTTCACGGCTGGCCTCTGATTTAATTTCACATCAAATGATATCGCAAAGCTGGACATGGTAAACCTACAGTATTTTCACTGGAGACTAGGGTCTGACATTCTGTCTAAATGAAATTTCCCAGTTGTCCCAAGCACTTTTTATCTTATTTCCATGCTAGCAGTTTGAAATGTCACTATGTATTGCCACAATGACAGATGAGCAAAGGCACAAGAAAGCAACAGAGCTGGTTTCTCCAACGAACCATGCCTGGCAAATGTGAAAATTTACTTTTGCCCCTGGCTCCTGCTCCACTCCCAGGCATTAATGGTAACAGAGGTAAGCTCTGCAGTGCGACTTCATGCAGCCCGAAATATAGAGTGGTGGTTAAGAAAACCTGGTGTTTTGTACATACATGCAGACATCATTAAAAAAAACACCACTAAGGGCCACATCTTGAAAATATTTTTTTTACTTCACAGGTAAATTTTTTTTTTACTTTTACAGGTTATCTCACTAAGGTTAATGAGAGACTGACAGCAATAAATTCCCTGTAATACAGAAGATTGAGCCGTGTAGCCATAATACATATTTTATGTGTGTTAACAGACTTGAGACTTGGATGGTATCAATGAAAAAATAAAGAAAACACCCTTCCGAAAACTTTTGCATATAAGATGATGCCTCCTGCTCACTGGGATTTCAGAATCTGCAAAAGCCTTCCTTCCCATGACAGTGGGGAGAAGACCATGGTAACATTTATCATTACCCTAACTGTTGTATTTCTATTTACTACAATGAATTGTACTAAGAACAACTTCAAGATCAAACTCTGAACTCGGGTTTCTCTTTTCGAAATCTCTTTTTCTTGCTGTAGTGAAATAATAATCTTCTGCCTTTAAAAGGCAACTTCTTTCTATAGGCTTGCTCATGTCATAGAGCTGGTAACCACCAGAAGAAAAATACATGGGCTTATATTACCAATTAACACCTAAATATTGCTCACTGTCTCTTCCATTTGAGTAACTGCTCACTGAGAATAACACTCCTGTTTACCTCACCTCGGTGAGATAGGAAGACTTGCCACTCGCAGCAATGACTCCTCCTGAGCAATGCTAAAAAAGGAGCAGTGAGCATTTGTATTGCAGCAACCTCCATCTAGAAACACCCAGCGCCCGTACCAACGCGTGCGAAATGCTGGGCTCATCGAAGTCAATGTTCAAAATTTCACCCATGATTTATTTTTCAATAAGTCATCTCTCGCTGTTCTGCTCTTTGATATTGCTTTGCTTCTGGGAACACAGGAGATATGAAAAGGTGCATTTCTATTAGGAACATGCACTTTAAAACTTCACATTCTACCCTATTTATAAGGCCCTGCTGCCATCCATTCTCTGATACCAGCTGTTATTCAGCCTTCACCTGCCTTTATCCTCAGAAGAAATCATTTTGACTACCACAATAGCTTCTGCATAAAAAAAACAGAGGTCATCATGGTGTCTCTTATAAACATGAGGAAACAAACTTTTGAGTAGTAGAGGCAGGGTAAAAATAGGGTTCTGCGCCACATTTTGGCTACATTCCCCTGAAGATGTAAATCTATACAATGATTTTCTTTAACAGTACACAACTGAGGCCTCAAATAATCAGTATCTTCCATGACTTGAGATGATACAAGTGAGACGTACCATATTTTGGGAATATGTTTTCAGAGCTCAATAATGGGGTGCATCTGAAACCTTCCTCTTCCAGGGCTGTGGGTTACTTGTCCCCAGGAGACCCACAGCCCGAGCCATCTCCTTAGCTTACCATGCCTTTGCTACAGCTGGGAGAAAGAAGGGGGAAGAGAACCAGAACACTGTGGATGGTGACCTCAGTTTATTCAATACTCCAGTGCTTAAAAAACAGCCTCAGAAAGTCCTCCTCATTCAGGAGACGCGAATTAAATACTCTTTAAAAACCAACCAAAAAACTAGAGGAACAGCCTCACCATTCCCTACAGGTAAGGCCAGTAAGGCTATGCATGCACGCGCACACACACGCATATACATAATATATTCCATATATATGTTTTCATATATATGTATGAACAAGATATGCTATACGACATGCTACGCAATTATAATCAAGTAAAAAAGTGCACAGAAAATGACCATGATTTGGCATGTTAAAGTAGTTTGACATGGTTGCATATCAACACCTACATCTCCTTATCAAACTTTGTTCATCACATGTTACAGCAGCTCAACTTCTGTCTGAAAATATGAATTTTTAAAAGGGCGAGCAGTATTTAACTTTCTGTTTCAGTGTCTAATTGCTTAACTGCAACTTGTATTCAGGTAGATGGATTAGCAAAGCGTTTAAAATACAAGCTATTGCTGGGTGTCATCAGGAATGAGTTTTCCACTATGCTTAACATTTTTCAATGTCTAAATCACTGTCACGATATCCTTACTGAAGTAAGTCTACCCCTGCTGTAGCTTTATTTCTTACAATGCATCAGGAACAAACGTGACCTGTTATTATTAGGTACAGTGAATGCGAGTCTATTAATACTACAGTCCTTGTCAGCTAAATTTAGCCATTCAAAAGTCAAATGTTTGGTACAAGCTAGTTAGCCGGGCTCCTTTATAGCCACTGGAGAGAGACAAGCCCTTGCAAAGGGTAATTCCACTTGTCCACAGGCTGATGTTTAAAGCAGCTGGGATGGATTGCAGGTGCTGCTTTCTACCCCCTTGAACTAAAAAGGGAGTCAAGGACTCCTGCTTAGCTTCAACTCTCAGCTTTTAAACACAAACAACCCCATCAAACCTCCAAACCCAAAAAATGTAAAAAAAAAATTTGCTACACCTTAAGGAACATCATGCATTATATAAAAAAAAGCTTCTGCATGAACGTGGTGAGAAAGGTGTTTGTTCACATGAGCGTGTATGTATATATACAGCATATAAAATCTGTCACCTAAAAAAAATATATATATACACCAAGTTCTGGCAATATTGAAAACCCTTCAGCATGTTTCTTCTTTGAAAGTGTGCAATGCTTGTAAGAAGGCAACTGTGATACTGCTTTTAAGCTATTTTAGTAAGGGTCCTTGACAAGCTTCACATAAAATATTCAGCATTGATGCTTTCAAGTCCACACAATTTAACTTAAAAAGCTCTCCATTTTCAGCCCACATTATAAATAGGGTTATTATAAAGGTGGTGTGTGGATTAGATGCTTTCCCTTATTCTTCCCATCTGCCTTTCTAAAGCATGATAGTATTGGACTGCATCACAAACATGATCTAAATTTAAAAAAAAAAAACCACCAATTTCTTTTCAGAATTAAAATTGTTTAGTGAAAGTCTTAATAGTTTTTAAGAAATTTAGAAGAATTTAACATACTCTTTCAAATTGTTATCTTTACATCTCCACACATAACAGTAGAGCTGAAAGGCAGTTGGAATTATAAGGGTCCTCTATTTAGTCCTCTATTATGGAATTATATTGGCCATGTCTTTTATTGAGAAGGCTTTTGTCTTCTGAACTAACTTAAAATGAAATCCTGGCTTTACAGAACTGAGAAGCCAATAGCACTGATTTGAGAGGGAGCTGCCTGCCAACCCTGATCTTTTATTTTTATCTACATAACGAACTGATACCTGCTCAATGTCAGAAGTTCTTAAAATAATACACTGAAATATTGGAAAACATCTACACTGTGGAAAAGACAGCACCCACAACTTTTCAGACTATAGCTGCAATGAAGGACTCTGCAGGCATAAAGCAAAAGCCATTTTCAAATTCTTACAGGCCTGGAGACTTCAATATATTTTTCTAAGCTATTTACATGCCAAAGGTGGCATCAAGATGGAGAGATGGTTGTATTTTGTACTGTAAATCTGCAGCCCTTAATCAGGCAGAATTCCAAGCACAGTATTTAAATTTTTCTCATCTGCTGTCTAAGAACTTCAGGATCAAGCACATAATTTAAAGCCTACTGAGATCAGTGGAAAAAATCCTATTGGCTTCAATAAGCTTTGGATCAGACTCAGAGGGCCACAGTCAGAAAGTTATCTAGGGCCTCAAAATGCACCTAGTGAGTTTCCCAAAGAAGCGATGCAGCCTGTACGCAGATGCTGAAGATGCTTTTATGACTGAGTGCTTTCCGCATGGATTTTGAACACAGATTCTCAGTTGAACCATGTCAGTTTTGCTAGCTCAGCATCAAAACTTGTAGTTATCTTAAGTTTTCCTCTCAACCTTTCTACATTACTATACCAAACTGTACTAATCAGACATTTTCTTTATTCTTTGTTTCTTCAGAGATCTGGTACCTCTTTTTTGATCTCCCCCACCTCTGTTTGGTACACTCGGGAATTTTATCCTTGACAATAGAGCTTCATGATAAAATAGAGACTAATAATACTTTTGACTTCTACTCGTGTTATACAAAGATATTTTAACTTCTGTTGAACTCAAGCTATAGGAAATGGTGATTTCAAACTGGACTTGATACATTATATGGTCATTGAGATATTTCCTATAAATATTTTAGATGGTAATTCTGTTCTTCCCAAAGACAAAATGACTTAATTATCAGGGCCTTTTGCTCACACTATTCATGGAAACAGCTATACTTTTTTAGCATATTTAAAGCTATTAAATTATGAAAACCAGTTCACATAGGGTAACTATCAGAGATAATTATTTGATAGTTCATTATGATGACTACAGTAGATTTATTTGTAATAAGCGCCACGTTTTATAACCTGGTACTGAAATCAGAAACAACTTCATAGCCAAAAAAGCCTCCTCTGGCACTAGCAGATTGAAAATCACTGCAACCTGTCAGTCCAGTCCTGTTAAAATCCAGACATACTTTTCTCTGCTGTATCAATATTGCATAGCCACTGCAATCAATTTCCTTGTCCAAAGCCACCCGGGTCAGTCTGCTCTCTTACAAGAGCTTTGTATGCACATAGGTAAATATTATTTGCCATTTTCTATGTTTTATAATCTACCATTTAACCTTTAAACATATGTTTACCGAAGCTTTTAACAAGCACAATGTCTTATTTTAGCTGGAGAATATCAGGCATACAATGCAAGGTTTATATGGTAACTTCTGCTTGACTGCAAAATATATCAAAACAGAGTCAGTCCCTGCCTGTCTTGGGGGGAACAACGGTCCTGTGTCTTCTCATCACAGATCTGACAGTCACCTACAGGGACAGAAACTTCATCTCCCACTGAAATTAGAAGTTTGCCCATTGATTTAAACTGTATCAAGATTTAATCAGGTGACTATTGGCAAGGCCTTTACTGCAGAGTTATTGCAAAACATATTTCATTAATGATGATACTAGAACATTGGAAATCCATGAAGGCGGAATCAGAAGGACCGGACCAAATGCTCACTGAAGTTAATGGAAAGATGAAATGAGCTCTGGATCACACCTTGCTTACAAAGCACCATCTTCGTTAGAGCCAGCAAAATTTTACACAAAGGATTAGAGGCAAGTTACTGATTATCTATATAAAATCCCCATAGAATAAAATGTAAAAGAGTAAATATAAATGGTGAAAACACAGTGAGGATGCAGGAGGAGAAGCAAGACCATGTTTCCACAAACACACACAATTACTGACACGCATTCAGCGGAGCCGCTTATAGCAAATGAAATTTTTCACACCCAAATTTGCCGGATGGACTCCTCTGCTTACTTTCAGCAGCCTCATCGCATATTTGAGAAATCAAGCATAGAAACCAATTTGTTAACTTCTTTGCTTCAAGTTTGAACAGCACCTTTTCAATCCTGAACAGTTTCAAGTGCTGTGTATCTGACCGGGAGTCACAGAGCAGCAGCATGAGATGGATTTTCTGTTTAGAGCCTGGGGAGCTCCCTGTGCTGTTCCGCTACCTTGAGGGCGGCTGCTTTAAAGAACAACCACACTACAGGAAAAAAATCTGATTTCTGGAACAGAATATAAGAACGAGCGGTTTCTGTACCTTTACTAAGTTTGCCCTTTCTTATAAGCTTTTGCTGGAGTAAAATGAATTCACCTGAAATATTACCATCACAGTGGGGTGAGAGGAAAGTCCAATATAATTAGAATCAGAAGTATTACATGAAAGCTGTGATATGAAAGTCTCAAACCCCTCCGCCCCCTCTATTTATTCCAACTAGAATTACATCTTTTGCTCACATCAATATTTACCTCCTTGTCATTTAAAGAGGACAAAGAAGTCAGACCAACTTTTAAATTAACTTGCATACCATGCCTCCAGAAATGATTACTATTTCTTGAAAGGGTAGTTATGAACAGCAACAAAAGAAAATCCTAGATTATTGTAACTGTGCAGAATTTCTTCTTGACCTACAGCTTATTCCTCAAACAGTAAGATTGAATTGCTCACGCTGTAAGGTCAGCTGCTACGAAACCACGATTATCTAAGATTTTTAATGCAAAATTCAGCACGATGCTTCTGTATGAAAGGCCAGTGCTTTCGACAGGTAGGCTGAAAAACACAACGAACTTCCATTACAGAAACAAAAAAGGCAAACGTGAAAGCCCGTGAGAGACCCCTGGAGAAGACTTACCTGCAGTGCTTGCTTGCTGTCAGCCCCGATGGATGGAATCCACCAGCACCACCCATCCCCACCAGCTTCTGCAGACTTTGTGAAGAGCACTAACAGCTTTCCAGGAGTTGCAGCTGTACACGGGTTTATCGAGTTCATCTCAATTTGCATCAGGTGTGTTCCAGAAAGCATCACACAACTCCGGAAGTACAGAAATCCTGAAGTTTAGCTTACTATGCGTGCAGTTTTAGTTTGCAATGAGTGCCACGGCTTCTTATTATTTGTTGCTAGTTTTCATTATTCATGATGGAAAAACGCTGATATCTTCACTCTTTTATTGCTTGCAAAAGGCATTCGGTCTCCAAAAATATTTCTGACTTTAGGGATTGGTTGCTTTCTTGTGCAATTTATTTTAAATAAGTTTACATGGGAAAGGATATTTTGGAATACACAATTAGAATAATCAACAACTAAAATTAAAATAAAAACATGGTGGAAGGCCATTCAAAATCTTCAGCACATTGTTAGCATAACCTTCTCACATTGTGTAACTAATCATAAAACCAAGTATCATAAGCAGCTGCAAGCCCTATCACAAAAGGGGGGGGAAGGACTCTACTCAGTAGAAAAGCAGCTTGACACATGTGGCTTTTCTGTTCTCTTCAACTTTATCACAGACTTGCAGCAGAAATTATTAAGATTCAAACACCAAATTGTGGTGGGGAGACAAACTTACATTTCTGATTTAATTAACATGGATTTTTATTTCGAGTTTTTACATAATGAATTCTAGTTTATATTAAGTACATTATTACGGCTTTAGACATCTAATTATTTTTAACATTTACCCTCAATCTGTAACTACCCACATGAAGTCCACACTTACAATAATATATTAAAATCATAAATATCCTAAAAAATAAGCAAACCTTAATTGCTCCTAAAGTTAAAAGTCAAGCCACTGAACTGGCAGAAGTTCCCAAATAAGCTCTCAGAATCATGGTTTGCTGAAAAAGATTTTTACAGGATTAGCTTCTGCTTTTGGAGAAGATAATGCATTTTTTATTTTAGCCCATACAAGTAGCTCATATTAATGTTTGATTAAAATTTTAAAAAAATAAAATAAACTGGGAATCAGAAAAGCAGAGGCACCACCCGCAATTTATGAATAAAAACTAAGTATGAAAGACTAGGTCCATTATCTCTGCAATCTTGAAAGACTAGCTTGACCAGGAACAATAGCTCAGTTTAAAAACAGAGACAAAGGTAATACTTTGTCTTATAAGATAAAATTTGCTTTTAATGAACTTAGTTTTTTTTTCTGTAGTTAGAAGTTCTAAGGTAGTTTTATTCTGGTAAGAGAACAAATTTTAAACTGTTCTCTGTGTTCATTCATAAATTAATTCTAATAATTTGCATCCAAAGACAGCTTGAACGAATGACAGAAGAGTTTTAAAAGCCTAATTCATCACTTTATAAACGGAAAAATTTTAAATGCATATGCAAAAAACTATATAGCGTAAAAATGTAAAATAAAAATGTAATGACTCTAACGTATAGTAAGCTATGCTCTTATTTAAACGAGTCAGTAGCACACCGCCCAAATTTAACAAGAAAGAAACGTGCAGCAACAATCAACTTTCTTCAAATATATAATCACTTGTAGATTTTTAAGAAGTACAATAGCAAAACCAAGGGTAAAGCTAATTATAAAAATCACTTAGAATTAAAGCAGCCCACCCTGAAAAAAAATAAAAATCAAACACTTTCTTTTACAAACGGGTAACTTGGCAAACAGTAACACTTCTTTTCCATCTGCTCCTGAGGTCTTTCCATAAGTAATAAATACTGTCTACCTAATCTTTCTGCAGCTCCTTTACGGTGCCATCCAACGCTCTGCTTCCCACAGCATGCCCTCGCTCTGCACCTTGCCCCTGTTTATCTACCTTATCAGCTCAGGAAGAAATTTCAGCAAAACTCTTCCTCTGGTCACCGATATCTCTGGGAACCGAACCCATTAAGATATTTCTGACCCCTACTCCTGCTATTTTAACTGTCTGATGTACAGGAAGGAACTGATAAAAATAGGATTACAATGCCCTTACAGATGAACTAGAAGGAGGTCTGATTGTGATTGATGCCTGAATAAATATACAATAACAGGCCCTACATTTCAACACCGCTTTTGATAGAAGGTAGGAAGAAGTGTCGGTTTTCACCGCCTGGACTGCAGGACTCTTTTCTCAAATACCTGGGAAGTGCCTTTGATTGAAGACTGAATCTTCTACTTTTAGTCCCATTTTAAGTAGAGCAGGAGGTAGTAATTAGTAAGAAAGAATGAATATTAGTATTATTTTGCAAGGCATAAAGGTGCATTTCTTCCCACAGGTGCTTATGTGTGGCCCACCCTCAAGTTCAAATGGAAGTCTAAATTCCTTTGAAGTCTTTAAATATCTCCCCCAGAGATACTCAGTGCCGAGGTGGGTCTATGGGAAAAATAAGCAACACCCTAACAGCTCCATAGAAAACAAATGGGCTGGACTGGGATTTTGGGGTGGGGAGAGGAGGGCTGGGATTGCCCAGGTCTTTGACAACTTACCACATCCTTGGGAGAAGCAGCTCTCAAACAGGTATTTGGGTACAGACTTAGTTTGGGGAATGGTTTCTACAGTAAAGGCACATTAGCCAGCCCACTGCTGGGTTTGGATAGCAACAAGAGATCCCAGTATTTCCAGCAAACAATTCCAGATGGTTTTCTCCTCACTCCATTGTACTGCAATACAGACTGAAGCCTGTCTGCATTCTTTTAATCTTTCTTAACAATTCTTAATGAGTGATGCATTTACCACCCTAAACAGAAATGTCAGGAAGTAAACTCACTGCACAGTTTTTATTAACCTTACTCTTTTCGGAGAAGAGGGCTTCAAGTGTCCTGAAATCACATGTTATCAGCTCCCACTTCAAGTAACACAGCTATCTATTCCACTTCAACAGTATCTCAAATACGCCCCTTCTTATCCCGCAAAAAATAGACACCTACTTAGCTTTCCAGCGAAACGATCCAGCCAAGTACTTAAGCAAGTACACAAACTTCAAGCAAGCAAACAGTCCCGCTGGCTCCTTTGAAACCATTCATGAAAGTAAGTCTGCATCTGCTCAGTACCTTGTTGGATCATCTTGCTAAAAATAAGTTAACGCTAATACTTGGCACTTTCACAGAGCTTCACGTGCTGAAGCTACTGTCCAAACGGCAAGCAGCGAGGAAAGCATATAAATATTAAGAGCCTCCTTCTGTAGATGAAGAAGTTAAGGCAAAGCAACCAGCCACTCCTGCTCCTCGTATGGGGAGACAGTGTCAGAGCTGGGACCCCCCCTTCCCTGTTCTCTCGCCCATACGCTCCATCCTTCTGGCATCCACGTGGCTCTTTAACTGGAAGCACAGTCACCTCGCAGGCTGCAGCTCCGCAAACAAACTTTAAAAATTCAGTTCCACCAATTACTACAGTCTGCAGCAATTAATATAGATCAAATACTATAATTAAAAATAGTCCTATTATTAAACTGTGATACATAACCAGCACAGTATCATCCAAGAAGCAGAAGGACCACATCTCCTTGAAGATCCGTGTTCTTCTACTACTGTGCTATTACTTTCAAAGGCATTTCTGACATGTCTATGTGACCAGCTCTCGCAAACTACAGACACCATTCTGGAGCACTCACCTCTATACCAAGAACCCATGACCCAACAGTTCGCCTCCTGAAGAAACCAGTGCATTTATTGCATCTCCCTCTTACCTAGTAGTCTTTCAGAAATAAAGAAATAAAGTCTCAAAAAAAATTATTTCACAGCGGTCACCTATATGAAACTGCCTTTCACATACACAGACAAGCGCAAATCAAATGGCTTTCTGATGTCTTACTGTATTTCTCCTCAGGGTTTCAACACACTAAGACCATACACCAGCCAAGTAACACTGTTTGAAAATATATCATGCCACTTTCCAATGCCTGCTTTATACAGAAAGCACTTTAATTCAAATGTGACAGCCTTACGTTTACAGCAGTACAAAGATACACACCAATCCGGTCACTCCATCTCTCACTGTTCATTATTAGCAGATCTTACTGAAGTACTAATTCTGTTATGAAGTCATCATTCAGCAAGACAGTAAATCCCGTTTCAGTGCATGCAGTGCTAGATCAAAACTCCATCAAACCCAAACTAAAGCACTGCAGCAACGGGATGCAAAGAACTTAGTATAAACTTGGCCAGTTCAAAATGTGGAGCCCAACTGAAGGAGTAACTGCGTCCCTCCTGCAGTCAGCACACACTCTCTATGTCATGCCCTGGGGAACGGATCCGAAACCCGGGGAATGAATCAGAAACCCAGCTGACCTGGAGGCAGCCTGTATGTCTGTATTGACGGGTAATGTGGCAGCTCAGACCCAGCTTTACTGCCTGCGGCACCGAGATTAGACTGTCTCCCAGCCTCCCTTCCCTTCCCTGGTTTCAGTGGGATGTAAATGCGTGCAGGATGCCATCGCAACCACTGTGTTTAAACTCATTTAATACAATATCTCACTGCTTAGTGCCACCGGAGGAGTTGCCCTCTGCAAGAATCCCCGGCTCAGAGCGGTCAGCAAGGCACCAGCACCGTGCGATGCCGCAAGCCATCTCTCCGTTCAGACTGCCGTGCTCCTCAGCCCTAACCAGCCAAAAGGTAATAACAAGCGCTCTGGGTTTATGTTACTACGGCTCTGGATTAGCACAGTCATAAATCAGGGCTGTGACCCATATTTTAATACCTTTTCTTCTCCCGGTTATGATGATTCAGTTGTGGTGTGAACAGCATGCCTTTCCAACCAAGCTGTGACAGATAAACTCTCCACACTACCCTTCATAATGTAAAAATCGATTTTTGCACAGAGCTTGTAAAATCAAGCCGAACGTACATAAAAGAAACTGAAATTTCCCAAGACTGTTTTTATTCAAGTGGCAATGACACAACTTGTTATTCAAGTTCATAGAGATGCATACAATGTAAATGGAAAAAGTCGTGAAGCAAAAGATTTTTCCTATTGCAATTTAAAATACCTTTGAATTTGAATGAAATATAAATTCAGTGGGCTACTAACCAAATGACACATACCCCCAAGCTGCACAGCAAGAAAGCACTTAAACCCATGTTGAACTTAAGCAAACACATAAATCTTACAAATTTCACAAGGATGAAAGCGTGCACTTAAAATTAAGGCAAGAGTTTGCTGGTGCTTTTGCAAACAGGCAAATGAAATTTCAAGTAGACATATATATATATAAAAGTGTATACAAAATAACAAAGCTTTGCCCATGATTACTGCTGAGAAACAAACAATAGAGAATTCAAAGCTTAAAATAGTAAACAGAATTCTATCCGGAGTACTTTGGGTTTTAAAATCAGATCCTGGAGAAGCAGTGAGAAACTGGTGCTGATCTGTACACCCTGAATTAAGGAACGATACTGAGAATTACCTCCTAGTAAGTCTAAATTCAGCACAGAATAAAATTACGGCGTAATTGGGGTGGGTGGTGGGTGGGGGTGGAGGAGATGTAATTGCTCTAAGAAAAGAGAATTATAGCTACTCAGCTGCTAAGATCTCAAAGTGCTCCAAAACCATAACTCTATTTCATCACATTTAATTTTTGTAAATATATTAAATTCAGTCAAGCTCGTAGATTAAAATAATATAGTAGACTGCATCATTCCAGACTTTGGCAAAACGTGACACAATCCCTTTTCAAAAACCTAAAATTGGCTTGCCTGTGAGGACTATCACACAGATGAAGAGTGACTAAAGGGCTATAAACAAATAGCAGCACAAGGGAGGCGCTAGTAGATAGCCACAGGGATTGGTATTAAGATCAGTTTTATTTAACATCTTTATTAATGATCTGGAAGAACGGGTAAACAGTACATTAATTAAATTCACAGATTTCAATATAGTGAGAGGTGTTATAAACATGACAGTGGGGAAAGAAATTATGCAAAAGGAGGTTAGAAACACTAAGAGAAGTAAGAAAACAGGATTCTTTCTCAGAAAAATGCAGGCTAACACATCTGAGATGAATTTAAAAACGTAAATAATCAGAGAGGAAGAAACCCGAAAGCCGTTAAGCTAAAACAAAAGACCTAGGGGCAGCAGTTGACAGCAAATTATGTACAAGCTTGCAACATGAATGGGAAAAAGAATAAAATGATCTGGGCTACACACATGAATGTATCACAAGACATCAAAAAGACAGTGTGACGCAAGTCTGGACTTTCTGCAGAAGCAATGAAACATATGGTTGCCATACTACATCAGTATTTCAACTAGCCAAGTATCTCCACTCAACATACAGTGTGCTAGTGACATCCATGCAGAATACTGGCATTTGGTGCTGAGCCTCTTGTGAAAATCCAAAAAACAAACCCCAAACCCCAAAACCAGACAACCGACCAACCAAAACCCAATACCCAGCAATATGAAAAAACCTCACCAGAAATAAAAAAGAGCAAATGAGAAAAATCTGAAAGGATTACGAAGACCGAGTACGTAATGTAATTGACACAAGGCCTGACAGGTACAAAAATACACACATCATGAAAGGCACAGGAAACCTTTAGGCTCATCTCATCAAATATGGTACAATTTGGATTTTTTTAAAAATGAAATGAACACAGGAAGAATATAAACGGAACAGTAGTTCCCATTAGTAACACCTACTGCACTAAGGAACAGTCTCGAAAGGTATTAACTAAACCTCCTTTTCTTCATTGATTAAAACCAGGCAAAACATTCAAAAATACAGTGTAGGAGACAATCCTGTGATGGCAGAATGACTTAATAGGTCTTTTCCATCTCTAACTTCAATGATTCCATAAAAGACAGTAAGCAGAGAGACAACCCTCTGCAAAATTAAATCACTGGGAATCAACCAGAGAATGAAAATTAAATCACAGTAAAGTATTTTCTTCTTTGTAAGCATTAGCATTAATCACATGCAAAAGTAAAATATTAGTTAATTTGATTCTCTGTGCCTTCCAGACTCTGGTCGAAATGAATCAATGCAGGAAGAGCGATTTCTCTGATAATTGGGAAAATGATAAGGAGGGAGGAAAAAAGAAGAAAGAAGAAAAAAAAACCCAGTAGAAATAGCTGGTGAAAATTAAATTACTAAAAGGGGACTATAGAGAACCATGTTAGGGAGCCTATTTCTTCTGAATTCCTAGGAAGAACAATACATGTAAAATTTCTCAGTGGTGGCTTTGAAACAGCATTACCCAAAGCTGGCTAGAATCGGAAAGAAAATTACCTTTGATGGTACAAACTATTAAAACTATTACTGATTTGTTTTAGGTGACTGTTATTACTAGTCTGCGAACCTCTGAACAAATGGCTTTACTGTATGGCCCCTCCAAATGGTCAACACTCTGTAACACCTCCGGTTTGCGGCGGGGAGAAGGTGGCGGTGACCCGCAGTCCCCGCTCCTCCTCAACCAACACCATAAAGAGCAGGCGCGCTGAATTTGCAAGGCACGACATGTTTGGGAACCCCCTCTCCTTAATGGCTGTGAAATAGGTTACCTGGGTGCGCGTAAGCCGCTCACTCAGCTATTCGTGTCCAGGATCACATCAGCGCTAAGGCACAGCCGAAGGCATTCCATCTGTGTGGCGTCAGCCGAGGGAGGGAGGTGGTACGAGGGAGGGAGGTGGTACGCCGGCATTTAACTCTGCTCTTTAGGCCACGGAAGGTCACACTGGACAAACCACAGGCTAACGAAGCGGTTTGTAGCTGGGGGTGAGGCAGCACAAAGCCTTTCAAAGTAGCGGATAAACGATGGCACGAAGCGGTAAGGGAGCAGTTCTCAGCGCAGCCAACAAGAATTCAGGTGTGGACTTGGCTGGAAGTCACGCCTGGGCCAGTTTTCCAAAAGCTGGTGCGCTAGAGAAATCGAAGCACGTGCCGTGGGAATACAGCAAAAACGGGGCAGAACCCAGTGAGAGGCAAGCACAGCAGCTGAGACAAACCCTGCTGCCGCAGGCCAGGGGTTCTTCCACACAGCAGCCTGAGTTCTTTATAGCTCAGTGACAGGCTTTATTGAGCCCACGAAGAAATATGTAATCAACATAACAAAAACTTTTTTTTTTTTTAAATAAAAGAAGTAGTAAAACCAAAGGAACAGTATAGAAAAAAATAACTAGGGTTCTGGTTTATTTCTTCTGATAGTTTTCAAAAATAGACACTTTCCTCCTACAGGGAGGAAATACTGTATTTAATTAGAAGCATAAATCATTACGTTTTTATAGTTAGTAATATCTTCTATAATGAAACTAGATTAGTTTCTCACTACATATGCTGTTTATTGTTCAAATTTTACGGTAAGTTCTAATAATAAAGAACAGTTCAGTTTGGGTTTTTTTGTTTATATTTCAGCAATTCCCAGATTTATTTTTTTTTTGTTATATATACATCAGCAGAAATCTGTCTGGCTTTCTACCTACTGCAGAAAGATACACACTATCTTAGGTGACCCTCTGAATGTTATAGGGATAGATTTATCTTTAAAAATCTTTATAAGAGAGAGTTTAAAACTTAGCCGCCTATCTGTAATCAAAGCGTGAACTTTAATCCTCTCATTTACAGACGAGGCAGGTTCTTCTCATTCAAAACGCGCCTAACCAGTGGCTGTGCTGTGCCAGGCTCTGTCCTGCAGTGGCCACCCAGCTCTCTATCGACATGGAGCCACAAATGTCACCAACTTAAGCAATTTTCTATAGGACTGCAATTATTTTCCCCCTCCTACAGCAACACAATCAAGACGTAAACACGAAGAAAGCAGAGCAGACACATCACTGATTTCACTGCCATTTAAGACAACCCTTGGAGCTCTGCGCCGCAGACTGATGAGGAAAGCACATTAAGCACTTGCAACAGAACATCCAAGTAGACCTGTTTTGCAGCCTGATTAATAGAAACAACCTCTAAGGACTAATCACAAGTCAAGCCCTGTTTTGTAGATTAATAGAACAAAGGCACAAGAGAATAGGGAAGGTTACAGGACTGGAATATAAATAAGAAAAGGTGTACACTCAAGGTAGTTTGACTGTTGGTAATTATCAGCTAAAGGCACATCCTTATGGCGAGGTCTCGCTATTCTGTGCTAAAGCAGCTCAGTTCCAGATGGACTACCAGCCTCTGCATCTCTGAATGTTTTATCTGTATTTGCACTCCAAAATTCATGAAACAACAACAAAAATCTTTCTCTACAACAAAGCACCCTTTCACCTCACTAAAATTTCTGTTGAGATGAGGTGATTATAAAAATTGCAGGAACTACACTCTTCACCTATACATACATGGATCAGCAAATACAATATTGGAATATAACACACGGCCGCTACTCAAAACTGCTGCCACTGCAATAGGGTAGCAGATGCTGAGACCCAGCAGAGATCCCACATATCCCATATCTGACCCTGCGCGGAGATGTGCTGCTCCTGCCGCGCCATCCTGGCCAGTGGATTTTCCTGGCCCTGAGCAGGATTCCACCGCACAAGGAAAAGGTACTCAGCCAGAGAAAAGTCCTACAAATAAACCCCTTTGAAACAAAATGCAAGATAACATACATTTTTTTCATTACCTGGAGTTTTGCTACTGTTCAACAACAACTAGAAGTTACGCGTGAGCTATGCATCTATACATATACTATATGGGAAATGATGGAACTTTTTCATGCCTCTGAGGAAAACTATTTCTCTGCTTTTGAAAGTACTCAATTCGATTGGCTGTAACAAAATGTAGTGAAGATAACGGCAACACAAAATGCTGCATCTGTGCCTGCTTCAGAGCTCCAGAAGCAGCCCAGGTAGCACTCGCGGTCAGTGGTTCATTAAACACGTGGAATCTGCTGTCCAAAATCCTGAATGAACTAAAAAACGTCCTTCTGACTCCAGGAAGGATGGATTTCATCCTTTACGTTTCAGAATACCTCCCTATCTACAGAAAGACTAAACAACCTACTGACAATAACATATATATTTAATATATATTAAACAACATACTTCAGAGTGATTTATACTTATTTCCACATTCTCTAAGCTTTCCCAAAAGCTCAAACTCTTCCAGTGCTATACACACAAGAACACAAGCAATGCCATTCTCAAACCTTATAAACCTAGTTTATTAAAAAGAATCTTCACGTTAGCCAATGGAAGACATTCTTTCTTAAAATGGATATTTCCCAGGTTTCTCAGGAAATATAAAACCTGTGTTATATTCATAAACAGAAGAGGGAGACAAACTTACCAAGAATGGGACCAACATTCAGGTACGCGCAACCCTGGGGATTACAGTATATTGGGGCATCCCATATTAAAAATGGGAACAATTTATGACTACAGCTTTTGAATTATCACCCAGTTTGCCTTTCCCCTCCGTTTTCCGGCGATGCAGGACATGGAAGTGTCCCAAGCAGCCCAGATGGAACACCAAGAGAGGTGTTAAAGAGAACACCTTTCTCGCAGTTTCTTTTTATTACATTCCCAGTTTTGGAAACGAGATGCATTAAAATCTGTGCCAGGAAAAGGAGATTGAAAGATTCATCCTTCCTTCTTACATAAAGCTTTCTTATGTAAAGTTTGAGGCGATACACAATCCATAAGTATGTATATTCTCAGGGTACAAACTCATAAACCTTACTCAAGAGGGCAATACAGTTCGCAGCTGCAAATATCAGCTTTTGTTGGTATTTACATGCATACAGAAATAAACTGGCTTTCTGAGGAACCACATCATACAACTTTCATGTCGGTCCTATCCACCCAGCAAATGCTGCTGAAGCGAGAGCTCTCCAGAAGCAGAGGATAGACAAGTTGGCAGATCTGCAGATGCGATACTCAAGTACTCACAACATTACTTGCAAAAGAAATACAATGACACGCTTGTCAGATGATTTCAAATCATCACGTGCTTGTGTTCTAAGAAGTGTTATTTCCTTTGTCAAAGTAGCCACAGGCACAGGGTTCCCAAGCATGACAGTATATAAGGCAACCAGCTAAGCATGTATGTTAAAGGATACTGGGTTGTTTACAGAGAAGTTTTTATACAAAATGCTAACGAGGAGGGATACAGAATGGAGTTACTAGGTGGCAACTCCCACTATTTTTCCCCAGGTACACTGTACATGCAGTTCATAAAAGAATGTCCTTATTTGCGCAAAATTATAGCATGTACTGTAACTTATCTTCGTGATTATTTTCATTCCATACCAGCCAGAGGACAGGCAGACAATGAATGCAGGACAAACTTTATTTAGGATATAATTTTTATATTAATGCCACTGACTGTAAGTTAAAAAAATAAGACTATTAGCCAAATTATAGGTCTTCGTGCAGACACATAGTTAATGAGCAGGTACTGCTCACCTGTTGGGTCTATGTCATATGAACTGAGCTGTGCTGGAGCAAGCACTTTTGGATAACCCAAATCAACTAACTGAGGAGGTCGCAGGGAATCACAACTTGTGAGAACTTTCTGTATTTACTTAAGGGTGTATGCAACTAACCCGCATCTATGAAGGCACGACGATAAGCTGCTGACATCTTCCTGCTTGTAAACCACTGCTTCAGCCTTCTCTCTGGGTGCACGTATACAAACATAGCTCTCAGCCATATTGAGATTTTGATATTTAACTAGTAGAGTCAGAAATGTCAGCAACTCTTATCCTTTAGATGCACACAAACCATAATATAGACTAGCACCTAAACATTTTAGAGGTGGTTATAAATACCCAGTGGTCTCATTGATTTTCTACTGAATCCATGAGTGTTGACCACTTCTGAAATAAGGTGCCAGATCCATTCTACTGAACGGATTCTCATGAAAATCTGATGAATGTAGCTGTCACTCTTGACCTTTATGTCTATGCTCAGATTCACAATCAGTGTTCTCTTTATTTGAAGTGCGTGTGCAATTTTTGCTTTATTTCATAGCCTCTGTGAATTACTTTAAGCATTTTATACACATGTCAGGGTAAAGTTAGCATTCTGATCAATAACTATTAGATAAATATGACCCATATAATCTTGAAGACAGTCATGAGAAATCTTATCTTTCGCTGGGAGCTAACAAAATCTAGTCACTCGCTACTTGACTTACTTTTGTATTAAAACTAAGCACAGTTTTTCAAACATAATTTCTCTTCCATTTCTATTGCATTTTATCACCATCACATCATGGAAGCTTTGTCATCAGCTGCAGCTGAAGCAATGTAAATTCTTCCAAATATTCTCCCGTTTGTTCTGAATAGATGAACTATGAAGCGAGCCACCTGCAGATACCTGTTTCACATTCCTGACAGTACGCAGGACAAGACCTACCTTCTCCCCTTTGCCCCCCAATCTCATTCATTTCACTGCATCTAAAGACACTTGAAAGTGTCCCCATTTTTCCAACTTAACACAGCAAAGCACTTAATATGTATATCTGTATTTAACTGATAATTTTATATATATTTTTATATATACACAAATATATAAATATATATATTTGTATTTATATATATATATATAAAATATTAAAGTTTATTACTAATCTCACTGAGCCAGTGAAACTACCCATGGCCCAAACTTGGCACATTTAGGCACCTTGTTGAAGTGGGAGTTTAGGGCGACATTTTTCCAGTGTGGGCTGACACTTGCACTGTGTAGGTATCGCCCCATGTAGTCTCCTCTCACTCAGGGTCACAATTCCTGACTTAGAAATGATTCACGCATCCAGTGCTTTTAAATCGGGGTTGTTTGGATCTAAATATCGTGCTGGAAACGCACACACGTGTTCATACACATGGGGCTGGATGGTCCTCACCCTTCCAGTGATCCAGCCCTCACGTAGCCCTCCTATCCCTACAGCAAAGTCTTGGTCTCCCACTTCATTCCTCACTGGAGTCCTGGTTTCTCTGGCTCACCAGCTCCTCCACAGGACCCTGAACCTTCTCCTGCTCCGAGCTCTTGCAGCCAGGCCCTGCCTGGCACCCACCCACATGTCCTCCAGCAGCCTCTTCTCCTGTCGCTCCAAGCATCCAGCTGCTCCCTACTTCTTCCTGCTCAGAGTATATCATGTAAGTATATCATGTAAGGACAACGAAGGAAAGAAAGTAATGGGGCTTGAGGAGCACCATCCAGTGCAAAAATCTGTCCTGATGTCAGCTCGTCAAAGCTCAAGCCCCTCTCTTACTTCTCCACTTTCCTACTGTGAAGGTGGTTGTCCTTGAGCAAAATAATTTTTCAGTTAACCTTAACAGCATGGTATTTTCAGTGTTGTCTTTCTTCCCTTCTGCACTAGGCCACCACAAAGAGATATGGCGCACATACAGGTAGAAGTAAAGGCAAAAGCAGGAGTCCTGAAGTGCAGAAGCCACACAGAAGAGTTTGTTTATTCAAGCAAGCATCAACACACGACACTGAGTGCAATCCTGTAAGGGAAGAGCGTGTCTCCACATTTGGCTTATTTCCCCAGCTCCCATTTTCTAAGAGTTTTCCGCCCTCCTTCCAAGATGTAGCAGCCGAGTTGAAAATTTCAGGAGTTTTGTCGTATCCTCATTAACCCCTACTCTGCCTAACTCCTCACTGGGGGACAATGCTTTCAGCCTGCTCAGTGCATACAAGTGCCACATTGACCACCGTGTTATTCCAGTGCTCAGCAAAAGGAAAGCAAACTTCTTGTTCCTGGACAGCTGGCAAGAGAAGAAAAAAAAAACAACCACCAAACCAAAGCAAAACTACAAAGACAAGCACAGCTTGTGGGTGTTGTTTGCACATCTTGGGTATCAAAACGACCTCGTTTTGAGCAAACCACGCTCCAACCTATGAACAGGAGACCACCATAAATGATGAGCCCCTCAACAGGACAGCTCACGCTCGTTCCGGCTCTTTGCTTTGTTGCAGAGCACCTACTGAACTCCAGGAAAACGGAGCAGGAATTAGAGACACAGAGCAGATTCCCACAATCATCTGTATGGTTCCGCTCTGACGGAGTTCAAATCCCTGCTTGCACACTAGGAAAGATTCCAAAAAGTTAGGAGAGCCACCATTTTATGTCTGTTTTAACTGGCTAGACTTTTGCCCACAAATAGACACTGTTTGTGTATTACACTAGTAATGAATACTCTAAAGTTGTTATTCCTGCTGAAGTCAAGTCTGAAGGAAAGGTTAAGACTTCACAATTTGCCCCAGCGCTGGGATGCAGAGCTTTCCAAAGAACTAGCTAGGACAGGTTAGCATCATAGGATTAAAATTTACTTATGAGATAGTGTGTTTAAAAATCACAAACATTCCACTATTTGGTTTAAAAAAAAAAAAAAAAAGGCAAGCAAGCAAGCTAGCTTTTAAAAGTACACAAGACAATTTTTTCCTTAGACGTGAATCTGATATCAAAGAGAGCGAAGAAAAATCAGTGACATTCCCAACAAGGCAAAAAATGTAAACAAACCGCTGCAATTCTAGACCGGGGGGGAATACATTCTTCGATCCTAAAATGAGAGACTTGAAGGACAAATGCCAAGAAAAATGAAACAGAAGCCTGCACCTTTAAACACAACCATGCTACAGTGGTGGTGTGTTTGTTTAACACACAGACAGAAGACTTCAGTCTTTGCCAATATTTTTCTCAGTTGCTGACTTCTGCCACATAAACGCCGGAATTCCTGAAAAACTGGTACAACACCAACAGTCTTGTCCAGTCTGCCCCTGGTTTCCTCACTTCTAAACAGCAACGAAAAACTTTATTGCCGAGTAGTCCAATTTCTATTCCTCCCTTTTTTAGGCACAAGCTAATTGCCAACTAAGACTATGAAAATAAAAGAAATGAGATCCATTCCAACCCATCAGTATATCTGAATGTTATCATGTGAGTTGCCAATTGGTTTTCCAGTCCTGACACTCAGTATCTGCTGTTAATTTGCTTGCTATTTCAAGAACTTGAAGACTGTCAGCAAAATCCGTGATGCATTACAAAACTTATAATTGAAAAGAAAAAAAACAACATCTGATGCTTTTCTGACAGGATAAACACAAAGTCTGGAAACACTGATCAGAACAAGGGAGAGGTACTAACTTAGAGCTACTTGTGTTAAAATATGATCGCAAATGAAGCAGGGAAAGAAACAGTTACAGAAATAATTTCAAACTGATGCAAAAACATTTGATGAAGCCCCCAAAATTTACATTGTGCTAAAAAGAAAAAAAAAATTGCACAAAACATCGTTCTTAAAGGAGATGACTGAACCTGTCTATACTTTCTTATGGCTGCATTAACTATGCCAATTAAAATTTTGCTTCTGAAAAAGAGTTAAGGCACTTCCTCTAGAGTTACTAAAAAAAGCAAATGAAAGCCTTGGCTTTGCAGAGGTGAGCGATGGTGAGCCGTTTGTTCTTGACCTCTGGATCACCCTACAGATCAAATTCTTGGACATAGGAAAAACCCACTAGTATTCATTAAAAGCAACTGGGAGGCCAGCTTTGTGCTTCTGTTCTCGAGACCTGAACAAGCTACAACTTGACAAATGCGCAGGATATTGCTGAACAATGCTCCTGTTCCTGTCGGGAGGGAAGAGCTTTATTCCCAGCTTCATTCAGGATGAATTGATTTTCATCACAATGATGCAAATCGCAAATTTCAGTCATTAGCTAAATAATCAATTTTAATCTTTTACGTTTGTGCTTTTCAGTTATTTCCATAAAGTTGATTCCGTTAACCATTAAAATGCATTGATTCGTATCAAATTAGCTTTTATATTAAACATTTTCTTCCCTCAAAAAGATTAATCTATAGTTATCTAAACAAATATATATGCTGAAAGTCTTTGAAAGTCTTGGGTCTTCAGTTTTACTTTTCACTCTGCTAGGTATCGGTGGAATTTGCCCATATATTTTAATAGCCAAAAATAATGTAAATGATTGCTTTATTAGATTATTTTATACTTATGGCTGGTAACATTTTTGTGGAACTTTTATGGAGAACATAATTTAAAATCCATAAATACGGTTATTGCCTCATTATTCCTGAAATTAACTACCATAAATTTCTAGGCACACAAAATAAAGTTTATCAGAATACTTTTTAATTTCAACTATTTTTGTCTTTCAAGCAAACAAAAAAAACTACCTGTAGAGCTGAACGGCAGAACAAAATAAAACAGAAAAATATTCTCCCTGAACAATTGCTTCTGTCAAAACGTGGTTTAAGCAAATTCTGGCTCCAGTTAACTGCAGTTCTCTGGTGGTTTGAATGCTTTTAAAGCTTCATTAGAAAACAGACATTGCTAGAATATTTGTATTCAAACGTCTACAGCATATTATAGTAAATTCAGTCCTTAGTGTGGATGAACAATTTCAAATATAATTTAAAAAAACACACGTATTTTAAAATCACATTTGAATTTAAATAAAACTTATACATACTCACTTATGCATATTCAGCACCCAAAGCTGCAGTAAAAACAGACTGTCTCTCCTTACCCTTTTACAGATACATCAGTATGAGTTATGCTTATGTATACTTCACAAAGGGAGTTTTAAGGTTTAAAAATTCAGATATCCATTACTGTTTGCATTTTTTTTTGTCCTGTTCAATAAGTAGCCTCAATCTCAAATTTCCAAAGGAGAAAATGTTTCCATTGGAATCTTTAAGAGTCTTGACTGCATAAACTATCAACTATTTCCCCACCAAACAAGGCAGGTTCATAGGGCAAAGTCAGAAGGACGAGAAAGGAGGGAAATGGTTTTGTGGATTGTTATCTATAGACCAGATGGAAATCTTCAGCCATTTTGCTCCTTCAAGGTACATCAAAGAATCTCCTCTTTAAGGTGTGAAAACGTCCCTTACATTCTCCACCTCTGAAAACGAGCAGAGCTCCAAACGTGACTCATGTCCCAGCCTTGCTCTTTTCTCTTTGAGGGGCTGATACTTTTGTTTTCAACTCCCCTCCAGCTAATGCCATTTAGTACTCTCAGAACCATCAGGCTAAATTCAAATTTTCTGCTCCTTAGAGGCTGTTGATATGCACCACCGCACATTCCAATTGCAAATACACATGAATGCTCCCGAGTATTGTAAGTTATTTTCTACATACAAATTCTACTAAATCGTAAGTTAGGAGGCACTACTTGAATTCTCTTAGGTCTTTAGAAAGCTTTCAGATGTACCATGAGTAATAACATGTAATGAATATGGACTGATATTTCTTTTCTGTAGTTACACTGACTTGGCAATTTACATTTTCTAAATAGATAACTTATAGCCAGTTTTCCCAGTATTCTGGCAATTACTTCTTAGAAACCCCTGACAGGCTGAAACCTCCAGAATCACAGCTGTTATTCTTGGTTTGATCCCTCTTTTTAAATTAAAACCAGTAGCCTTATCAGCAAATGAGAATTTTTTTCCCTCTGGAAATACTTACAAAAATGCACATAAATTGAACATGCCAACTTATCTCATTTTAGGTTTGGAGCATCTTCTGGGTTAATGACTAGTGTTCCACTTCTGTGACAGAACTAATTGGGGTAAGGAGGCCATAAATACATACAAAACCCCCCCAAATTCTCTTCCTTTGGGGTAGTCTAAAGATTTACAGTAGTAGAGTGCAATGCAATTGGAGGGGAAGGAGAAAAAAATTAAGAAGTGCTAACAGGCTTGCCTGATTATTCCATCTCTGTTTCCAGGCACAGAACAGATTCGAAACAGATTTTTCCAGTATCTGATGTGACTTTTCCTTCCTCTCAAAGATCAACTAAAATGCAGGAAACTAGCTGAATTTTCACATTTTCCAGGAACTGTCATTGAGAGAGAGAAAGGGGGAGAAAAAGATGACACCGCACCTCAATGCTCCAAGCACAGACTAGCTGATCTAAAAAGCTGTATTCAAAATGATAGCCTCAACTCCACATCAACAGTTGCTCAAAACATGCTTTGACAACAGTTTTTCACAGCTGAACACCAATGAAACATCCTTCAAGAGAGAAGAGAAGTCTGCAATTTAAGCTCAGAGCGCTTTTCTAGGAGTCAAGCTTTATTTCCCGTTGATCACTAATTGGAAAAATCTAGTTAACAATGGATTATACATACGCTGTTCACTTGTTAGGGTTAAAACAACTCAGTTCCTTGATGCGGCATCCCTTAATATTTCAGAACAAACATTCTAAATCCATGTGTATACCTGCAAAATTAAGGAACTTCTACATGCAGCTGGAGACAAAAAAGATAACACATTGCCCTTATGGATTCGGGAAGCAAAAGAGGGGAAAATAGATCATTACATTTTGCTAGTAGAAATAAATGTAAATGTAAAGGCATATCACACAGTTCTCCATTTCAGAATACCTCTCTTCCCCAGACTTGGATTCTACATTCTCCAGATCTCTCCAGCAGGTCTGTAGTAGCAGAGTTCAGGTAAATTTGCCACAAATGAACTTGAAAAGATGCCTACACTTTGTAATTATTGGATGCCTGCGGAATACAAGCCCTCTGAGTCTGAGACACACACATGAAAGAAGCTGAGCACAATCTTAATCTTAGCAGCCAACCTTCCAGCTCACACAGCCGCCCACCTTGCAGCAAGTCTCAAATCCACCTCACACCACCCAAGGCCTGAAGACATCCCCTGTTGTCTTCTGTGTTATATGCTGCTATACCAAAACAATTACTTTGAAATGTCGTTAAGAGATGATTCTTAACCTGAATTAAGATCATCTTTTCCAATTAGCTGATACTGCAGGATTTAGAGTTGTGGGGTTTTTTAGCCAAGCAATGTCAGGATGATTTAAACTGCTAGCTAAAGGCTATGACTTAAATGAAAAAAAAAAAAAAAAAATCAGTAGCTTAAGTCAAAAATGGGAGATACAGAGCTAGATCACAGTTTTCTAGCCAGCGCTGATGTACACACGTGACACAAAAACATTGTCAGAAGCATCAATGTGCGTGGTGGTGTATGCATCACCAAGGCCTGGGGGCCAAGTGAACAGTCAATAGAGATGAGATGAAGAGGAAAATTTCTAATGTCTGTATAGGTTTGCCCTATTCTTTGGTTCAATCCCTGCCATTCCCCCTTCCTCTTCTACTTTCACCTTTAAAGCAAGCCTGACATCAAATATGTAAGTTCTAAGCTTATAATAAACCCTTCTTATAGGTGTGCATAAATTAGCATCTAAGTACTTCAGCTGACAATTGAGAATGCCAAGCAGCATAATGATTATCACCACCACTGAAGTTCAGGTTCCTGGCAAAGCCTCAAAGGACTGTGGCTCCTGTTAGTACAAGAATTTAAAACAAGTGCTACCCAAGATTCCACACAGAGGTATCAGGCATCTCAATTAAACAACCTGTGGAAAACACAAGGAAGAGTCTCCTTAGTACAAAACTGGGCAGCAATTTTTCCTGCATATTCTTGGCACAGGAGTGGAACGAGACCAAAAGTGGCTTGAAATTTTGTTATCGCAACTTTACAAGCAAAAGAAAAAAACGCCCAGAACTGATCAGAAATAACGCTTAAAGCACCTGCCACCTTGAACCTTGTGTTGTGTCGGTGTTAAATGCTACCATATTAATCTATTAGCGCAGCAAACATAAATACCTAAACAGCATACAATATAACGGAGCTTCCTCCCCTAATACATACTAATATGCCACTGCAGTTAATCCACAAGCAACAGAGTGGATATTGAGTCCACAAATTTTTAAGTGCACTGAGCAGGCAGAACAGAAATTATTACAATTGTTTTTCTCGTATTTCACACACACGGCTAAATAAAGCCTGTTTACCCACAAAAATATGTGGCAATTGTTTCAGAGTGGTTTACAGCTAAGTTTAATACTGTTCTGGAGGGCAACGCAACAAAGCAGCTTCATGCATTTTCAGCAGGAATGATTCCTGCTGTGGTTCAAGTAATAAACAGCAAAGAAAGTTTAAATTGAGACTTACCACGGGGCACCGTATATTCGGAATCCTTTAACTGTTACCTCTGAATCTTGTAAGTAAATACTATTTGTCAGGAGTGACTGAACATTGTCAAAGTCCTCTGGTTTCAATTTGGACACAGAGGGAAAGCGGTAGTAATCTTGTTTAACAAGGTCTGCCATGAATTCCTTATCAAATGTCAGTTCATGATTCCCAGCAATCACTATTTTATATTCATATGGTAGGTTTCCTGAAATAACAAAAAAGAGGACTTAATTAGCACATTTTCCTCCCACACCAGCATTGCCGGCACAATAAGTAGACAGCTAGCAGTGACAGAATGAAATACCCAAGATCTGTGTGCACCTCCATGCTGAGCATAAGATATTAATACCGCTTCTCTTCCACTGAATGGAACTGTGTTAAAATGTAAAGTAACGTCACACAAAGCAATGTCACAATAAAAAGCATTAAAGAAAACAAGCTGGTAGGCACCAAACCAGCTCCAAAGGTGGCATAAACCACCACTGTGCCCTTGCTTTCAACTGACGACACACTGATTTAGGTGTGACTCTGAGTCCCACCACTTAATTCATGGGACTGGGTCCCAGTCAGTAGTCCTGAGTCCTAATCCACGAGAGTGACCTGCAGCGAGATACCTCGGGTGTCTGAGTGGGTGGGCAGACCAGAGGCTGCAGTACGCCTCGCAAGTGTGCCGTGAGGGCATCAGGCATGGGGTACCAAATTAGGATGCTTGTGCTGTTGTTTTTTAAATTAGGCAGTTATTTGGATTAATTTGAATGGAACCCAACAAGAAGCAGTATTTATTCCAGACCTAGCCTGTTCTTCAAAGCTCCGATTCACTTGCAATGGACTTTCACTTTATTATTATAATTCAGTTTATGGCAGTATCTCATTTCAGTAAGACGTACACACGTAGAAGAAACCATGAAACTCAAGCAAGTAGGACATCAGGTAGGAAAAAGGAAACGTGGTTAATTCATTTACCGTGAGGGTCACAGACAAAGAGTACAGGCTTGATCACCTCGAGTCAGGGCAACTATCTTCATTGTTTGGAACCAGGATCAGGCCCACAGAGCCAGATTTTTGGAGTTCAAAGACAGATTTTCAAGTACTTGGTACCAACGATCACTGCCAGATCTTCCAAATAAACATACTGGGTGCTGAGCTCCCTTAAAAATATGGTCGCATACTGTGGTGTACTCACAGAAGTTCTTTTACAAAATCTGTCCCACTGTGACTTGCCAAAAATCACATGTAAGTTTGCATCAAAGCTAAAACCAGACTCACATCTCCCTTCTACTGCCTTCACCATAAGCCCGATTTCCTAGTCTTACACCAAATCATTCATTTTGGTGTATAATCCTAATAATAATTTAGAAAAGGTCAGTTTTGTTTTGTTTGTCCCATAAAGGCAGCAAAAATGTATGTGGAAATCTATGTGTCCATCTCCCAGTTCTGGTACTCCCAACACCTGCCCTGGGGAACACAGAATTGGATGCTAGGTATTTATCCTGAATACAGTTCTCCTCAATAGGCGTGGCTTTGCTAATTTAAAGCTTGTCTTTCAACATTCAAAACTGTCTGGGTTTGTGGGTTTTTTTCAAAAGTAAGTTTCAAAGTAAAGCTGTAAGTATTTACAACAAGATTAACTTTCCTAAATAAGACTTAAGAGGAACCAGTCAAAACCCTCTGCTTTTCAACATTTACAGCACAGAAACAGGAATTACACATGATATGTATATAAGCATCATCTTTGCAAAATTAGTTAATTCTGGATAGAAAAACAAAAAGCTATAAATCCCCTGAAAAAAAACAGACATCTTCATAGACACCTCACATCTGAACAAAATGCAGACCATACATATTAATAACTCTCTGCTGTGCTGCATTGAATTAAAAGCTGGGGGAACGCAATAAATGCTCCTCTACAGTTTATGCCTCAGTCCTTTCCCTCTTCCCTTCCCTTCCCCATCTCTGCTACATGCTGCTCTGCAATTCATTTTTATTTAAAAACTCGATGTGGCAGGTACCTACAATTCCTGCTCTCTGTGACTCCTGGGCACAAGGTAAAATTGCTATTTTCTCCTCTCTGAGGAAACATAAAAGATACCACTGGCATGAAATTTGATACACTTGTCATAACTATCAATCCCCCAAAACAAGCTAGATGTGATTAAATTCTCGGAGAAGTAGGCTGGAGAAGTTAAATTCAGGTTTCTGCCAAGTTATCAACATTTGCCAGTTTTAGCAGAGAAAACTTCTCATCTTACTGTTTTTTTCACTTTCTCCCATGTATTTTGATAGATTTGAAAATCAGCGCATTTTGACGATATTATGTCCAATTAAGTCTTGAACATCTTGCTTGCAGTCTATGCTTTTTTATCTTGACACCCTGAAAAGAGGGCGTAATTTGAAAAAACACAGGACACGGAAAGACAAACCAGCGCTGGCATCAGTGATTATTAAAACATAGAAGTGTAATGTTACACGTGTTATACAAGCACCTGAAATGAGTAGGGAAAACCAATCAGTATTTACCGCAGTTGGTGTCAAGTTGGTTTTATTAAGACTATACAGAGAGGGTCCGCTCGGTCAGCTCTTGAGAGCCTGGAAGGGGGAACAGCCTCTGCCGGGGAGCTCAGGACATGGCCACACCAACGAAACCCAAGGACCAACACCAGGACTGCGGAATAAGGCAACACAGGCTCTGGAGGAGAAATCCCATGGGGACCAAAGTTTATCAACATCTACAGGTAAGCTCTAGCTGAGCGGTGCTGTGCCCCACAGCATGCGAGCTGGAGGGTGACCAGCGCTGCCATGGAGGTAATGGCCGCAGACCCAGGTCCTCCATCCAGCAACAAGACGAGATGTGCTTCGCTCCCTATTTGTACGTACTTTAATATTTACTGTCGGATGGGCACCAGGGTCTGACCAGGCTCCCCCTACCTAGTTCCCTGACATTATAACCAGTCACGTTTTGCTCTCCTTTCCCGGAGCCGGCCCAGGAGCTAGCGATGGGCAACACAACTCATCAAAATGCAAACACATCAAACGCCAGGGCCAAGCAAAGGGGAGCAGCGGGAGGAAGTCTCATCCATTTCTTTCCTCTTCCCTGAGGAAAGACTCTATAGCACTAATCACAGTAATAAATTACCTGCAATCAGATTAGCTATTTATTCATCGCATCCAGGTTCTCCCTTCCTGAAAGGCCCTGTAGCAGCGCACAACATTCATTCTCTCTGATACAACTTATGAAATATCTTGGCATGTTTTCTTTTGGCAGTCCTGCCCTTTGCCTCTAATCTGCTGACCTTCTGTGTTTAATATGGAAGCATAAAGTCACACACAAAATCTCCTACTCCACGGTATTTTAGTTTCATCTTGACCAGATTAATCTCTGCGTATCTACATCCGTGCTGTCCGGACAGAGCGAGACGCTGCAGCACAATACACAGCTTGAAAGGCATTTCTTCATTCTCCTTCACTAAATTTTTGTTAGCAACATTTGGTCTTTATTAGGCCTCATTTCCTAACTATTACATTTTCCATCGTGCATCAGTAATATCGTGCGTTCTAATTTATACTGTGAAGCTGGAAAACAGATAGCAGAATCGCTTTCCAAACTAGGCAAAGAGTTTGATCTGTTCGCTGGGACTTCAGAAACCCCTATTATCAGCTCCCAGGGTAATAAGTGAGTTTAAATTAAAAATACTTAAATGTTTAACAGGTGAGATCAGCAGGCTAACATTATAGGTACTAAAAATGATTAGGGCACCGAGTCTGCGAATTAGAGTCACATAGTGGACTGATCTGAAATCCTATATGTGTATACACACACAGACGGGTGGGTGCATGCACGTGTGTATCTTCAATATATTTGTTATTATTTTGGCTAAGGAGTTTTTCAACATCTGTCCTCCACACTAGAAGCAAGGCCACAATGTAATCGTTGATCAAGAAAATACTGCAATTAAACAAGTTGTTCTCTTCTGGAAGGCAAAAGGTCAGTATCGCTCTTGCTCAAACAAAAGCAAAGATAGCTAACTGTGAATAACTTGTAAAAACAGAATTGTTTATAGTAAATACATTAATCTGGGAGTCTCAGAAGATTTCTGTGACTTCTTGTTTAACAAGTCAACCCTCAAGTGCCAGTCCTGCATACCTTTGTGCCCCCTGCATTCACCCTCACTCCTGTGCCACCCCACCTCTTTGCCAACACAAGGATTTGGTGGCTGCAGACCACAGTGGGGATCAGGAAACTGATCCAGCTGAAAACTGATGTAGCAAAAAAGGAATGAGGCTCTGTGAACGCTGGTAAGGCAGCACTTCTTTAAAAGCATTAGCTGAACAACAGATTGACTTTAAATACACCTACTACACAGGACGAGACAGGAAGCTGGGAGGGGTGGGCTGTTGTTTTCTTTTAAGTTGTTTTTTTTAAGTTCACCTTAAGTACTGGATCCTAGGAGTCCTTAATCTGTTGAACAACCATTCCCGTTTTAATGGCATGCTTCATAGGAGTACAATTTAGTCACACAACCCCAAGCTCTGTTGAGCTGCCAGACATGAAAAGGAGTCTGACTGGCAATGAATGTTGACTGCTGAGTCCCTATAAAAATAGGAAATCACATTATTTTTTGACTACTGTTACCTACAAAACCCACAGGGAAGTAGGGTAATAAGAAATAATGTGATACTAGCCTTCTATATGGTGATAGGAACCTGTATTTACACACAGATGCTACACAAGTGCTTTTGATGTGAAGCTCTGAATACGCATACGAATGCATTAACTATTCAAACCACACAACACTTCCATGAAGCGTTTTCATGCCCATTTCATCGCCTCATAGACCCTTTGGCCATATATTGAGAAATGGGCTGAGAAACCTTGAAGTACAACTCTTAGTCCCTTCAAAAAAGGGGGAAATCTGTACAAGCGAGATGCCTGTGCAAGTGCATCATCTCAAATCTATGGTTATCATGTGTGCTTCAAAAGTGCAACACTAGTCATGCAGCATTCACCTATAACCAACCACGTACACGTCCAGAGATAAACACCGAAGGAGAAGATTTTGTGTCGTTCCTATGGACTTGAGTCCCCCCAGCAGCACAGGTTGCTGTTGCTATCAGGTGTCTGACTGCAGCTGCCCAAGCTGCCCACCCATGGGCAGCAGATGAGGGCAACCAGCAGAACCTGCTACTGGTCAGCAGCTCAGTAACTCTTCATAGAGGTCTCTCACAGAAAGCCCACTGCATCTGAGGGCCGTGGTTACTCTCTCTTCCCAGCATTAAAGGCACAATCACAACACACAGAGGCCCCTTTCAGCTTGTTAAAAGAAAGATGGAATATCTCAAACGTTTCGATTTCTGCTTCAGCAGCAACAAATGAGTTGGAGACTGCGTAAGTACAGTTACATAGACTCAAGCTTTCAAATGATAAGCTGGACTTCTCTCACCACCAATCAACTGCAGGCACTGAGATCCAAAACTAGCTAGGGAAAACAAACATCTTTTCTAGGATGATGTTGAACAAATGACTACGAAAATATTCTAGCTGTTTTAACCAAACAGCCTTCACAAAAAGTCCTCAATGGAATAGCTAAAACTGATGTCAACCAACATACCGGCTGAAAACACAACCCACAAACTTCTACACGTTTTATCTGTGCCTGTAGAAATCTACAGAATGAAACCATTAAAAACAAAAAAGCAGGCAAATAAAAGAACATGCACAAAACCAGAACGTGCTTCTAAAGAAGTATAAAGAACTGAAGTACAAGATCTCTCAGAATCTTCTTGATGGAAAGTATTCCACCAGCTTTTGAAACTATCATTCGTTCAGATGCCTTTTTTTTTTTCCCCTCCAAAAGAAAATTTTGGAGAAGGAAAAAAAAAAAATAGAGGCAAAACACACACGGGCAACACAGCAAGAGGAGTAGATGAATGAAAGTTTAACTGTTTTGCCTTTATGCAAAGAAAACATCAGACCACAGCACAGGGAGAAGCAAAGGCTGAGACCCTTGAATTCCTGTGATAAATCTAAAGCTTGTACATTAAAGCTCCCCTTTGTTGAAAACGCTGTTAGACACAACAAAACAGAAATGTTAGGTAAGTGCAAGCTCTGCCTCTGACCTTTCACTCTGGAACCGTCAGGCTTCATTAATTTTCACAAGGCCTGACAGCTCTAGCGTTAATACTCACACTTGCGGATCGAGCCACACAGTAGGTTGAGACTGCTACCTTCTCCTCTCAAACTCATGCATTAGGATTTCCTCCATGCTGGCAATGGAAAACCAAGTCTAAGAAACATTAAACACAAAAAACTACGTTACAATAATGCCAAGGTTGAGTCATAAACCCATGAAAGCAAGGAAGTATTGAGTGAATCTTGCCTCAGCACCTCTAACTCAGCCACGCAGTGCTGAGGTGTTGCGGCAAACACGGTCCTCTCCTAGCGACCATGGATCCAGGTGCTACTTAACCCATAGGGGCACCTCGGAGAGGTCTGACACTGCAGAATCAGCGGGACCTAATACCAAGTGCTTCCACTCCTCCTCTCTCCCGTAGGTGAACGTCATGAATTTCGTACAATGCTGGGCCGTGACATCGCCAAGCGCAGTACAAACCCCGCGACGGGGCCATGCGCGCTGCAGAACCTGCTTAACTAGGGGTCCGATTTAACGATGCTCTGCATTGGTAACCATTCCTTGCTTTTATGTATTTATGTCTCAACCATAACATTATTCTAATGTAACTGTTTGTGATTAATATCCTTCTCCTCTCTGTTAAGAGAAAAAAATGCAGCACAACACAAGCGACAATCTTTTGTTTCCTTTCAGCGATCCACGGCTTCCTTAACGTTATTCTGATGCTACATGTGCTGGGGTTTGATCTCAAAGCTGTTTTGAATTGCACTGGGTTGCTGTTAGAGAAACATTTTTTCTTGAAACACAGAAAGCTTCACTAAGGTTTTATCAATTAATACATAACATTTATTTGTTTTGAAACAGACAGAATGTGAAGGTTTTGTTTAGTCTAACCTCACAACCAAAAAAGCCTCCAGATTTTGCAGCTCACAGCACTGCCAACTTTAGGTGTAAAAAGTTCCCCCCAAATTGACTTCAAAATTATGAAATTTGAAACAGAAGCAGCACAGATTTCTCTGCTTGTTAGTCCCTGGGAAAGGCCTTCTTTTCAGGCTTGGAATTGTGTAACCTAAAAGATGGAGCTTTTGAGGAAAAAAAAACAAAAAAATCACCTAACATAAATACGCTGACAGCTATGAAGTTTCCTGTTAAATTTAGAAAATTCTGAAAACAACCCCCTCCCTGCAAATCACAATAGGCTTATTTTTTCCCTTTTGTTTTTAAAAACGATTCTTGCAGAAATGGCAGTTCCTGCCACTCTTTTCTCCCCAACAGCAAAGCAATGCATGAAGGACTACCACAACTGCATTGGTGCCACGTGTGCACTTTCAGAGAGATTCTGTAAGTGATATAGCACTCACTTGGGAAAATATACAAGGTTTTCAGGCAAGAACATCTTCTGTCTGGCAGAGCTGAAGGGTGTTCCTTTAAACAGAATTATCCCATATTTACACTTATAATGAGATTTGCACCTAGCCCCCTATAGTTTAAGGTCTACAGTGCGCGTATCCTGCAAATATACTAAAATATGCTGTATTTTCTCCAACTGAATTTTACATTTTTTCTCTTGTGATCAAGATCTTAATGTACCATGGCTGGTAAGTTTTAGATCGATTTCAGCTCGGTGTGGTTTCAGATGGCTCCGATCCTTAATTCTGAATACCGAGGCTGAGAATGGGAACATAAACTCTGCCTTCACAGTGCCAGTGGGGCTAAGTAGAAATGTTCTCCTTGAACTTGATTAAGACTAAATTGAAAAGGAACATTTTTGGTTACTATTACATTAAGCTAAAATATAGAAATGAAGCCTAATACTATCTAAATCTAATAAGAAAAACCCATCTCTATTTCAAAATTTTCAAAGCATTCTCTATAAATGCATCACAGATCAATTTACATGGTACTTTTGCCAATAAGCAAAACGAAATCACAGGTTCCAATTGGCTTAACTCATATTGGAAAGTGCGAAAGCAAATGCTAGAAAATGCAATTACGGCAAACAAACTCCATTTTCTCCACTCAGGAGGGAATTTCAGGGAACATTTTATTGCCCTCAAATAATATTTCTAAAGGCATCAATACACAATTCTATTTTCTTTTTGGAGTCTCCACACTATATAACCTAATCCTCTATAAAGAAACTCAACGGATTTTGAAATAATATATTGGCTGTTGATATTACCTTGTGCACGCACATATTGTATCAATTTAAATGATTTTTCTGCATGCATCTTAAGAATATAAAAACCAACAGTGACTGGCTGACACAAACAGATCTGGACCTACTTCCCATAACATACCCTTTGTCTCTGTAATTTACAATTCCAATTAAGTCTTTTTTTCTAAAATAAATGAATAAAAGCCATCAAAAAGGAGGTCATCTTGAGAAACAATTATACAGAAAGTAATTAAGCTAATCATAATTATCACAGACAACGTCTCGGTATTTTCATGTACATATATTTTCACACTGCAAAAGGCCAGCAAATGCTAAGGACAAGATTTTCCAAAGTAAAATCTTTATTTAAAAGAGAAACAAGTCCGGAGACCAATTCTTCACTACTTACTGAAGGAAAACTTACAAAGGAAATGAAAATTAAGAATACACGACCCAGATCTAGATTCTGCCTCAAATTTTTCTGCCTTATTGACAGGGACTGTTATGTGAGCAGCAGAACTTCCTTTTCTGTCCACAGGACTGAAAAACACACCTCTATTCAGATACTTCCAATATCTACCTATCTTAAGATAAACAAATCAATCAATCAATCAGGAAACACACAGAATCACCAAAAACATTCTTCTGTTTCTCTCCTCGCTGAACTTGTTCCCCTTCTTTGTTTTCTCATTTTGAAATGAAAGTCTTTGAGGCTTAACAAACGCACAAAGCAGTGCGCACACACCTCCCTCTACCCCGCAGCCTCATAAAGCCTAGTCAGTATTTCTGAAAAAATCCCTCCAAACGCCTCCTTTTTTCTGTAGCCCAGGAAGGTCATCAAGAGAGTTTCTTCCGACAAGAAAAATACCAAATTCATAAACCAGAAACTTCTGATAACTATTTTAATTTTCTTTCTTTAATACAGTGTATTTTACGTAACTTCTCAATTTTTATACAGGGAACTGAAATGCTTCCTTTCAAAACTGTAACTTGTAAGTATATTGTCGGTAAACTACAAAACATACTGGGGCTCAAACTTAACTGACTACCAATACTAATGTAACTTGGATAAATTCCCATAATGATAAGGGAAAAAAAAATAAGCAGGGATACCAGGAATAATTACAAGGAAAATAAAGTGAAAGCAAAAAGAAGAAATAAGGTAAAATATTCTTTAAATATCCCAAAGGTTTTAGAAGCGAGGACTGCTGTCTAAAAGCAGGACATCAGGTTTTTAATAACTCTGAGAATCTAACATTCTCCAGTGTGCTAAAGCAATTAGCTGCTTTGGAAATTTTACCCTGTGATCATGTTTTGTGCTTTTACTTGTAAACATTTAAGTGTAAGAAGCAAGTTTGGTATTCAAAGGTGTTTTTAAACATATTTCCCGATGGAAACGCTGATGTTTGTTGGGAATTGTTCCTTCCTTTTCTAAGTTGGAAGAGATGAAATCTAAAACCTGAACTAAGCTCCCCTTCCAGAAGCAGCCTGATATCCATCTGACAGCGCTATGTACTGTATTTCAGGCACTATGTACTGTATTTCAGAACCACTTCCACTGTCCTTTCCTGACATTTTTACAGAGGATAAAAACCCAAAGAGAAAGTACACAGAAAATCCAAACAGAAATTACAGTCAACTAAATATATTCAGGCAGGTCTTTATGAACCTCCAGTATTATTTTCTGAAGCCCACATTTAAATTTATTATTCTAAATAAATCTAAACATTCCACTATAGTCTTTTAAGATGAACTTGGATACCAGGAATCTCCTGAGCCCTGTAAGGAAATTCCTTTTAATAACCCAGCCCACAGAGAGGTTTCTTAGCTACTAAAGGAGACAACCAAATCACTCCAGCTGTATCATGTTATTACAAGGAACTGAGTTCCTCTTATGCAGTTTTTTCTTTTTCCTAGCCATCTAGAACTGCTTGAGCAGGACGGCACATAGCCTCAGATACCTTCCTTGTACTTTTAAGCACATAGAGCAACCCCGAACACTGAAAAAAGAGAGAGAAGGAAACTTTAAGCCTGATAAAGGTCTAGAGCGGTAACTATGGAAATTGGTACCAGTGATTTCTGAGTTCCAAATCTCACCCCTGCTACTATTTCTTGCCACGTCCTCTCTTCTCCTGGCTTTGCAGAATTTCAATTACCAAATTATCTATGTTACAGCATCCCAGGACCTCATGACAGACAGTTCAGACTGAAGTATTTTAAAAATCCAAGGCACCACTCTGAATTTGTGGGCACACCTATGTGCTGAAATAGCTCCTAATTGTCCTTCCAAAGGAAGGAAGGACAAAACAGATAAGTGAAAAAGAATATGTTATGTAAACTCCATTCTGCAACATAAAGAGTTTGCGTGCTTTAGTTGTGACAGAATTCAGGTGGAACTCTTATCTTTCTTGTTACTACAAGCACATAGGACCTCTGCTGCAGCCATCTCTGCTCCATAATAAAGTAAGGACAACAGTAAGCACCTAACCTACTAAGGTAGTGCAATGTTTTTAAATCAAGTTAAACAGACATGTGCGATTTATGGTACCTGTATCTGTGCATTTGCATTTACAGTAACATTTTCAACAAGGTGCTGCAAAATCCCTACGACGCAACAGCTGTAGTTTCCTTTTCTGTACAGCAGTGCACCGAGGATTCTGGTACATGAATACGTATTTGTCTGTAATTAAACACTATCATTAACTGTTGGGGCACGCAGCATTTGCAATTTTTCATCTACTGTGCTTTCTGCAGAGTAGGGTCTCACTTGACTTACCCACTTTAGCCATCGTTTCCAGACTTTTTTTTAAAATTAAAAAAAAAAAAAAGATGAATTAAAAAGCTGCTATAAAAAGGCACGATACACAGACCTTAAGTTTTGCTGAATAAAGCGACAACTACAGTTAATCAGAGCTGGTGATTAAGGCAAAGCACTAAGAGAATAGCTATTCCAGTCACTTACACAAAGGTAACAATTTATTTCTTATTTCTATTCCTTTCTGCTAAGGTTCTGCCCTTTCACCCCAAAGGCAAGCAGCATTGTTTTTACAGCTGGCTTCCCGGAAGCATTTGTTTATGAATGGCTATATTGCTTCCACTATAACTGTAGGCGCATCCTCCCTAGGAACGCGCTCAGACGCCAGGACCCGCTCCAACATCTCCAGCCCGAGCTGTCAGTCACCAGCCCAGCGGCTCTCCCTCACCCCGGCCCCAGGAACAGCGCTGGCCACCCCTGGGAATTGCTCTGCCAGGGGTTCTAGGAGGGGATGGTAGTCCAGGACCTTTCCTCTCAGGACCACGAGCATCTCTGCTACTTTTATTTTATTCCTGGCGACCACCGAAGCCTGCAGCAGGGACAGAGCAGAGCAGAAGGAATTAACTCCTTCCCCACGGTGCTCAGCAGAAATCTCCTGCACAAAACTGCAGGAAACCTCAACACTCGCCTTGCAGTTTTTCTGCTCATCTCTCAGCAGCGAACACAAATGCCAAATGCTGCTTAGGAAGCAGGGAGACTGAAAAGTAACATAGCGGGGAGAGCAGCTCCGGTAAAAGTAAGGAAATGTGGCTATCTCTCATTTGCAACTCTGTTTTATACTAAAAATCTCTGTCCTTCTGTGGCTGCTCACATTAAAAAAAAAAAAAAAAAATTAATGGCAACATTCCGGAGAAAAGGAGCTGTTGCACTCTGATACTCAGCCTGGCCTGTAATATTAAAGATTCTGGTTCATTTGAAAAGGTGTACATAATTCTGAGATCTTTAAGGTTCACTTATCAACAGTTACAGGAAATTCAAAGTCCAGAGTGGACTCAGTGCTCCTGAGGTCTCATTTCTTAATTTTATTAACTTGGAAAGAAATGAAGCTCTGGAAAAAGCAAGTAAATCTCCACTACTTTACATCCTGTGCTCTCATTTGTCTGTCCCTCTTTTTAAGCCACTGTCCCTCCCCTAGCTTGATGTTGTTTTGTTCTCTTCTGTGCTGGCTTAGCATCTTCTTGCTGCTGTCCTTACATAGCTGTCCCCTGTTGTGCTGCTCTGTTCCTTCTCTACTAAGCATCCCCCCCCGACAGTAAGCACTGGTTTGGTAACCCTCACCTCACACCTGGGGCGCAGGATGAGAAAATAGGGACCACAACAGCCCGGTGACGCGAGGCACTGAAGTGCCCTGAGCCTCGAAGCGATCTTAAGTGCCAAGAAACTCAATTCCCAAAGCCGTGCAAGGGCCACCACGAACCGTCCTGCACGTGAGCCGAACGCCCAAACCAGCCCGGCACCGCGGGACGGCCAAGCCTCAAAGGGGGGTCTACCGAGAGAAGATGCTGCCTGCGGGTCTTGTAACCACCCCACGGAACAAGCACCGTCACTCACACCGTCACGCTCAGGGTGGCAAAGCAGTACAAAACCAACACAAATTCCTTTAGCTCTGGGAGAGGGGTTTGTCTTCTCCTTTTTCTCCCCACCAGTGGCACCAGACTGCCCAGGAACATAACACCCATCCTCCAAAATCAAAATACTCCCTAAATACAGTCAATAAAGATTTCAAGCTCTTCTAACAGGCGTGACGGGGACGAGCAGGAGATGTGAAGTTGCACAGGCCTTTCTTTTGCAGCCCTTTTGCGCCAAGACACATCATTCCAGATACATAAAACGCATGCAGAATTTGTCCAAGCTCAAATACTCGGCTTCAGCCTACTGCAACGAGAGGTTTAATTAACAAGATATGCAGGCTGGTTATAGCCAGCAAGGAGCAACAATCTATTTTTCTTTAACAAAAAAAGAACTCAGTAATTCTTGGAACATTTATTAACCCCCTAGTATGGGCAATTACTGCAAGATAAAGGTCTGCCAGTCTTGCATTAACATAAAGTGCTGCATGTTGCTTTTCTACAGCATGGTAATGTCCTCAACAGTGCGAATAAATGCTAACATTTGAGTTTTAAGCTTGATTCAACCCCCCTCAATATACACATTTTTAGCAGAACTTCACTTTTAGTGGCCGTTTGGCCACTAAGAAAAAATATCATTTTATACAAGCCAAAAACATGCAGGATGGCATTTCACCGAGATACTGCTTTGTAGCTCAGTTTAAGGTAATCTCATACATTTCCTAACATGCAGAACTGAAAAGAGGAAAGGGGGGTGGGAAGCACAAAACCCAAAGATCATTCCTGCCGTCTGCTAGGTTTTGTAGTCGCATACAACATAAAAAAAACCCAGTGGTGATTAAAAAAAAAAAAAAAAAAGACGACTTTATAATAGACAGGACACTGCCAACCAGCTTTAAATTGAATTACACAGCCTGCTAATCTTTATGATGAAATAAAATTTCTTTGAACACTACACATTATACTAAAATCTGCAGTGCTTTCACCTCCCAGCCCCAATCTCTCTCTGCTCAAAGCAACTCCTCCACCCCAAAACCATTGTTCTTTCTAGGCAGGAACGTGATGCTCTACTAGCAGAAAGACTGGTTATTTTAATTAGATATTGTTAATGTGGTGTGCATGATGTGAAAATTTAGGAGAGAGGCATTTTTGCACTTTGTATTTTTGATGCAAGATTTAATTTGTAAGTGACAAAATAAATTGATGGTGTACAAAGAATACATACTTTGACTGCTTTCCATTGAAATCATTCTCGTGTTACGATATGCGGCTGTGGCAGCAATGCTGGAAGAAGAATCTGATGACAATGTCTGTAAAACTTTCCATTTGGGTGGCATTATTTATTTCATGCCTGGTCAATACAACAACCATAAATCTCTGTCCTGTTTTAAAGTGGATTTGCAGGAAAGAGGGAATGGAAAGGAATAATTATTTTGGTTATTTTATAAATTTGTTTTGGTTATGGTTTGTTATTTGAAACCTGATCACCCCACACACACACACTTTTAAGACAACAGCAGTCCAGGGAAGCAGATCCAAGAAATGACTGAGCAATTACTGTGATTGAAAGTCCTGTCCAAGAATTGTGCAATACTTTCCAGTGTTCGCTGGCTCCTTTTTTTTTATTGAAAATTACCAAATGACTATGTTAGATTTAAACATATAAAGAGCCACTCAATCCAGAACATTATTCTCTTTGAAATCACATTTCCCCTGAGCCAAGTTTTCTAATGGCTGTCAAATAAGACCTCAATGTTTGGTTTGTCTGATCACTGCAGGTAGTACACAACTTGTATACAGAATTTTACACCGTATCTCTAGTAAGCTAGGACTACAATCTAAGAAAAAAAAGCTCAAAGTTTCTCTGCATGCCATTAAGAGACAGTAAAAACAGTTTCTTGTTAAATTTCCTTATGAAAAGTTGCCAGGAATAACAAGAACAAAACACAAAACAACTGATCAGATATGAATAAACTCGCACTGCTTCTCATGCACAAATTCCACTTTAGTCAGTGGAAATTTTACTATCTTGACACTCATTTCTATACAATTTCTTCTATTTCACCTTTTAAGTTATACTTCTACGGTTGTTTTCCACAAAGCATCTGACTCAGAGCAGAGGATAAAGATGAGGAAGCAGCTCTAACTACAGCACAAAAGTAGAATTTTGCACTTTTTCCCATTTTCCTTTCACGTTTCACTGGAGATTGCTACATCAGGAAAACATTATTCAGCCTATTACCAAAAATCCACATGGCTGTATTTTCCCACTATTTTATAAATACAATAAAATGTAACATTCAAATTTTTTTTTTATTCCTCTGAGAAGAAAAAAACCCTAAAATTATTATTAATGTATCTAAAAAGGTGCATGCAAATAAAAGCTGAGCACTGATGATTAATTTAGCCAAGCCATATGGGAATTTAAAACTAAGTACAAGTGACAATTTAACAGTGACATTAAACACAGTTCAAGTTAGAACAAAAGCAAAGGAAGTATTCTTAAGTAGTGATACTGCAATATAATCTAAATAAACTTGGAAGAAGCTTTTAGAAACTTTACC
This sequence comes from Pluvialis apricaria, assembly GCA_017639485.1. Classification (NCBI taxonomy): domain Eukaryota; kingdom Metazoa; phylum Chordata; class Aves; order Charadriiformes; family Charadriidae; genus Pluvialis; species Pluvialis apricaria. The sequence continues at coordinate 52,986,785 of CM030012.1, forward strand.
ATAAAGAAAGAGTGAGGTCCATACCCCAGAGGGCCAAATAAGTAAAGAAAACCCACCAGACCAAAAAAAAACTTGAAGACTCCAGACTTCATTGTATAAATGTGGGAGGGGGTTTCAACCAAATTGCATCAATACATTCCAAACTCATAATATTCAGCATCTACTAGCCACTAGAAATAATAAGCAAGTAGACACAACAAAACTGTCTGTACAGGCTTGCCAGTGCACCTTCAGGTCTCCATTATTCTCCAGTTCAGAGCATCCTGAACAATTAATTCTATGACCTCCAAAACAGGCTGCCAACATGGTCTGGATGCTGCAAATCATCCGCAACTCCTAACAGTATCAGAGGGATGGACAGCAGAACAGCAACACCAACAGAATTGTCAACTTTCTTCAGCGGCTAGCTCAACTTCTTACTAAAATAAGTATATCCCACTCCAGTATCTGAATCCCAAAGAAGCTCCTCACCAGAATCACTCACAGAAGACATAGCTGTTTTCAAAATTAGACAAATAGATTTTTCCAGGGAGTTGCTTCCCTCTCTCCCAGAACAGCTGTGCAAAACTCATACATACTTACAGGATTAAAGCTACCTCAGCATTTTCTTTCACTTGCAATGCATGCAATTTTTTTTCAAGTGCTAAGAGTTTTGTTCGTCAAAATGGTATTTTATGTTTAGTCAATTATTCATTCTAGCTTTAACAAGTGAGCAATATAGGGTTCAAAATATGCTCCAGATGGTAAAAACAGAAATCAGAAATAAATCAATTTATAAAAATAGGAAGAGATTTGTTTTTATTGCCATAATTTGACTAAAATATTCATAAGCTTCCTTCTGGTTCTAAATTAGTTCAGAATACTTTGAGCTAATATCCCTCCGAATTTGAAGAAATTTAGAGCTTACTGGTTTGTTTTTATAAAAACAAAGTGTCATGTCAGATGCTAAAATAACTGACATCAGAAATATACTTTTAAGGAGCAAAAGTTGTCAAGAACAAATACTTCATCACAAAGAAATTGTTTTCAGTGTACATTAGCAAGAGGAACACAGTCACACAAAACCCTAAATGAAATATGCCTGGAGAGGAGGTGAAGCCTGAATAAAATGAGGAAATAACTGAGCCAGCCCAGAGAGACTGAGAAAGGATACAAGAGGAATGTAACCCTGAATTTTTAAACAGTGATAAGAAAAGAGCTTGATCTTACTATTACACTATTTTGTGACAGTTCATTTTTTTTTTTCAGATAAAATTATACTATCTTCAAGATCAAACACTTCTCTGGCAGGTGTCTGCCTTACAGTTTTGAATTTCAGGTTTCTACAGTACTAATGCAGAAATCTAAGTGCAGACTGGAACCAAGTTGTCTGTCCACACCTCCGAGAGCAACACCACGTTTCCAGTGCTCTTCCCATGCTGTCGCCTATTCCACGTAACAGCCAGCAATTCCAAGCTGAAGCAGCTCTTTTCAATAACTAAACATTGACACAAAAATGAACTTTCAAAGAACCAACAATACATCTCTGAGGGCCACATTCACATACGCAGAGCATAACAAGAAAATCACCACATTAAAACAGTATAACCATTCTTTTCTTCTCACTTTAAGTAACATGATGGAGGAACTACACCACAGAAAAATAGCTGGATTTTTCTTTTGCCTCTATCAACAATGTTTATACTAAAGGCAAGGATATATTACAGGTAAAGAAATATTTCTTCCAGTGCTAACCCATATACATTTGACCACTATTCACACATTTCCTCAAGTCACTATCTCACAGAAATTAAAAGAATTATGCATTCAAAACAAAAGCAAGACATGAAGGAAAAAACATGAAACAGTCAAGTTGCCAAATCCCAGAACAACTGAGGAAACACCTATTCTCAGCTCCACAGACGTTCACCAGCAGTGATTTCACATACTGGATCTGTCTGTATCTACCACTGTAGAATTTTGCCTGATTCATTGAGTTATAAGCCTTATATTAGAAATACTGCGTGAAAAAAACAAACACCAATGCCTCCCCCCCTCAACAGAACACAGTCAGGCCGTAAGACAAAAGTATAAAGAACAAAACCGGCTATTTGAGAAAAATTACTAAACCAGATGCAAATTATTCATACAAGTACGGATATGCTCAATCAGGCCCATACTAATTGAGAACAATAAACATAGCATCACTCATTAAAGATCTATATGCCTGAATTTATCTTTGCTTTCTCTTCAGTTCTTACGAGTTATTCAATCACTTCCCATCACGCAGGAAAGGAAATATTGCACTATGAAGACAGAGCTATAATTAGATATTCCTGTATTTCATTTCCCATACATGACAATGAGAATGGATGGGGAAAATATGAACAGTGATAATAATAGTATCTCCAAACATTCAGTAAGAAACATTAGGCACAGGGTAACATCTTACTTCTTCCTCAGCACAAAATGCTGTGTTTACTGCAAGGTCAGTTAAGTTACTATAAGAGATTTTTAATGAAAACAATTATAAATTTAAAATAACTGTGTTTAAAGCATTTAACAGTCACTAAGGTCAAGTGATTACAGCAGTTACAAGACTCGAGGGACATGTTCACACCAAAACAAAGTGAATAAATTACCTCAGCCAGTGTATGTAATCACTAAGTGACCACAGAGGTTATTCAATGTATGAGCCCAGATGACTTTCATGCAAAACCAGTAATGAAAATTTATCAGCCAAAGGGAAAAAAGCGTCAGAATCAGTAAAAGTTGCAGGAAGGGCTGAGAGCTAGGAGCGGGAAGGAGGATGTGGAAAGCGTGTCCTGTGGTTTGGCTCCAGAGACAAGGAGAAGGATGAATGTTATCGAAATGGATGGACAGGATGCTGAGCATATTGCTCAGGTGAGATCCCCGAAGAGTTGCAAAGGGATGCAAGACCCCCAAAAGACAAAGTCGCAGGGTTGACGGAGGCGCTCTCAGTCCTGTGTAACTCTGGCATATCTAACACTCAAACACAAACGAGGCAGGGGCTCAGAATAATCATCTTTTAACTTTTCCCTTGGGTCTACTGCCAAGAAAATTATGGACAGTTATTGTGTCTTAGTTACCCCGCCATACAATTCTAGCAGAGATGAGGCCCTGTTGTTTTACCAAGGGTAGGTGTGATACGCTGTCAGATGAAGCCTAGCTGCAATCTCGCTTCTCTCCCTCGAGGTATAAACGATACAGACGCCTTCTCTTCACTACTGCTTTACAACACAATCGCCAAGGGAGAAACCACGCACACAAAAGATACAAAAACCCCTTTCTATAAGGACAATGCTGTATTTGGTGGGAGTTCCCAGTGCATTGCTTTGGAATAAGGTTCCTACCAACCATGATGAAAAAAAGATGCCTCCCACTATATGGCAGAAGAAAAAGGAATCCTGCTTCTTCCTGCCTGCCACTGCGATGTTTTTATACTAGAACATGTCATCACCTCACAACCTTGATGGTATTAATCTTCACAATATACATAATAAACAGTAAAATGCGATTACTCCCGTTTTGCAGATAGGAGCCTGAAATAAAGTGGGCAAAAGGACATGCCTGACTTCATAGGTTTTTTGATGAAGATGAAGAGAGGACAGCACCGGGGCAACCATTCACCAACGCGACAAGATTCCACAGAGGAATCAATTTGCTGCCTCACCTTATGCCAGAAACCTAATAACTGGTATTGTCATATATATGAAAATGCAAGTGGACTCTGTGCCTGGAAAAAGGGGAAAAAAAACAAAACAAAACAAAAGAAGTTTTCTCTGTACCTGAAACATGAAAGCCTGAGGCCAAAGCCAGTGGGTCCTCACACAGTCAAAGCTTCCAGTTTCAACAACACTGACTGCCAAAGAATGCAAAATCTGCCTTCTCACATGACTACCATACAGACTTCTACAAGAACTCTACATATATATGCTAAGAAAGCGGCACGATAAAATATTGAGGCTGGAACAAAACCGATTCAAAGGGTTATAATTCTTCTGTTGAAAATGTTAAACCAAGGGTGTATGTGATAAAATAACATCACCACGAAACACCTGTTAAATACAAGGAATGGTGAAGTGGCTGCTGATACTGTAAGATTCCCTAAGAAAGGCTGAAAACATGCTAGCAGTTAACTTATTTTGGCTTTCAGCAGTACTGAGTTAGGTTAGCATTTTCAGATGCCAAGCACTGGGCATGGGCTCTGGCTGTACCAGAACAATACATGTGGAATGACCCAAGGTCCAAAGAAGAACTTTGGCAACCAGACACTGCTTTTAGCAGTGTGTTCAGGGTAGACTTGAGAGGTCTACACTCTCCAGAAAGCAATTCCGTTCCTGGAGATGCCTGGCATCTGTAACAACCGAACCTCGTGGAGCAGCAGTGCTGCCTAGCTTCTCTACAAGCACTGAGGCTCAGTGGGACCACACCGCCTGCTCCCAGGGAAGCTGTGCAGCCTCCCACTGCCCTTACTTTGCTTGCTGCTGCTGCTGCTGCTGCTCCTCCTCCTCCTCCTCCCTCCATAACAGCAACATTTACAGGTAATCACAAAGAACACACAAAAGTTGAGGAAGATGATTCCTACTATGTCTCTTCCCTCAACCTATGTACATATCCACTTACTTCTCGTACCACTTCTTACTTCCCAGTCCTGCAGTCACATTCCTAGAAAAAGGATAGTTTTGAGCACATAAAATCTAGGACTGCTTTCTAGAAGTCAGAATTATAAAACTAAATTACAGTAATATGGCAGTATCTGGAAGCCCCAATTCCATACGCACATCTATAAAAAGAAAAAATGTTCTTTAAAATAGGGCTGTAGAAATTAGAGGAGGTCAAAAGGAAGATAAAAAGAACAGTATGGAGAAAATGCATAGGAGGGTTAAAAGATGGAGAATGCGGAAGCTCTTCTATTTAAAAATTCCTTTTATAAATCCAAATGTTCTTCACTTATCTCTTGAAGGGTCAGCCAAGGAACTCCAATGGAATAAAATGATGCTATTAAAGGCACGTAGAGCTGTGGCCATCACACAGCAGGCAAGAGAGAGTGCAGTGATGGAGGTAAAGCCTGATGACAAAGCCATACTTTCAAAGGTTTTTACATAATGCTGTAAATTCATTTTAACATTTCTTGAAGATCAGTTGCTCGAGTCACCTTCACCTCTGAATATCTCTAGTGGAAGTGGTGAGATGGCAGTACACAGCCAGCCTACCAGTGGCATTTGTAACAGGAGCATCCTGCATGAGTTCCCCTCCTTCGTTTTGGTCTTCTGCTGTTGCAATTTAATTGCCCTCAACTTTAGCAACACACTCTCAAGGTGCTGCTATCAAACACAGCAGAATATGAAAGGCATTCTACCGAAGAGGCATTGAGTGCCTGCGTTCAAAGTCAAAATGTCAGTACTCTAACTCGAAGGGGCAATAGTCTGAATACCACCCCCAAAAAATTCTCCTCTTCCAAATAATATTTTTTATTTTGCCATCCTGTATTGTGGGAATAAGGACTTTCATCATTTCCAAATACGCTGTAGCTTTCAGCACTGCTTTAAATTATGGTAAACCCAAAATATAGCGAGCAATAGTTTTGGCTGTGGACATAAAACCCCACAGCATCAACTAATAGGATGCTGTATGCATTCATATGAGGTGCCACCACCTTCCCAACCGACACAGAAGGCTACACAGCCCTTGCTGTGGAACGACAGAATCTTGTCCCCCACGATAATGCAGAAATACAACAAAGTCTCTAAATTTGTCTTAATTAACAGAATCATACTGAGACTAGAAACAGCACATCACATGAGAACAAGTGAAGCAAGGGTAGGGGGGGATTTTCAAGTGCTCTAATTCAATTAGGAGGCAATGACTGACACTTGGACAGGAGAGGTTAATTGGGGTCACCAAAACGCAGTAATTCCTTACCTAACCAGTCATTAAACTTCTTAACCTCTGAGGGCAGTCCCAGTTCGGTGAAATCGCCCGTGTGGAGAAGGATGTCCCCATAAGGCATCTGGATGCCATCTGTTCTGGAGTGTGTGTCTGAGACGCAGACAAATCGCGTGTGGCCCGCTGGTTTTGGAGTGTCATATGGGATAGGGTCGACCCTAAAGCAGACACATAAAGATCTCGTAACAGTTACAAGGTTAAAACCCTCACATCTATTATTTCAGATCTATTTCTACATAAGCGCGCATGCACGCACACACACACACACATCCATTTACACACACTGTGCTGAAAGAAATGACGCTGTAACGCAACACTGCCAAAAATCCAGAAGGGACCACAGCGCTTTGCAAATACTTACCTGGTAAGGAAGGAAGATTAAAAAAATACACAAGATATGGCTGGTTTCTCATCCTGAAGTTAATTTAAACATTGGAAAAAATGAATTTCAGAGACTTTGCATTCAGGTATTTTTTCCATCATCTGCTTTACACATGAACATGGGCCATTAAGTAACAGGTCTCGCAGGTAGGCTGGCAACAGGCTCTCACTTGAGCTGAGCAGCTTAGCATCTGATTTTGTGCAAGGGCACAGGCACTCCTACAGATTCCAGCAGGAGTATTTGTTTACGCACAATCAGGTGCCTTTCAGGAGTGCTGTGACGAAGCCTGGAAATTGCAGAACTGATTCTCTTAACAACTTCTTACTCTCATACAAAATCCTGAGCTCATCTTTGCAAAATCTGTGAAGTCAGGAACTGATGTGGCAGAGCACTAACAACCACAGATAAATCTTTTTTTTTTCTATAGCCAATGATGTGAAAAATATAGTTCAATTGGTTATCTGCAAGCCACATTAGTAATTTGTTAATTACCAACTACACGTGACCCCTCACAGAAGTTTGGTTTTGAGGTGTTTTGTTTTTCATTCTTTAGATTTAAGCAGAGTAGAGAAAAAGAATAGGTAAGAGAAGTGCTTTATGCATACGTAGTGGTTAGAAGTTCTAATTTTTAACAGAATAACTTAAAATACAAAACGCAACCCATTGCCTACTTTGGAATAGCAATTCTTTCTCTGCAGAGTTACTGGAATTAGATTTGCTCAACTTAACTTTTGAATAGCACAGCATCTGGATTAACACCACAGAAAACCTCATCCCAACTGCACAAAACTTCAACCCATTCCATTGATGTGCCACTTTGATCATGGTTACAGCTTAGCTTCAGCTAGAAATTTTGAGGTATTTTGGAGTTATGTCAGAATAATAGTCCACTTAAATAATGCTATTCTAAGACTTATTGGGACAAACTGGCACTACAGACACTCAAAAATCAGTGCCTGAAAGTAAAAAGTAACTTAAACAGGTTTTATTAGTTTTGCTCTCCACACTGAAAAGAAAAGCAAGTAACTAGCACACATCACTGTAAATGTTTTCCTTAAATCCCCATAGTTGTCATGAAATGTATGATCAGTAATACAAAAATAAAGCACAAATCCTAAGAAAACACAGACTTTTGAAATGTACCTTTATTTACTGAACTGTATTTACTATTTTTAGTAAACTAAATTAGTATTAAGTATTTACTATACACTGAACTGCATGAAAACTTCAGCTCCCTACACAGGTGAAAAAGATCAAAAGCATCCTCCAGCAAGCAACTCTGCTCCCTACGCTGGGGAGTTCATAGTGGTTCAAGAAATCAAATTCCATATGGATACGTGCTGGTCTCCAATGGAAAAATGTCCACATGAACGCACTTATGTCGTCATTAAACCCCAGCTGGCAACTGGAACCACAAAGCCACTCACTCCTCACCCCTCTCCTTCCCACCCCCAGAAGGGTGGGGAGGAAGAGGGGAAGAAAAAAAGAAAAAAAAAAAAAGGAAAAAACCTCATGGGTTGAGATAAAGGCAGTTTAATAGAAATAACAACAGAAAAGGAAAAATAACAACAACAGTAATAATAATAATGACATGGGTCACTCACCGCCTGGTGGATTGGCACTGTCCAGGAGCAGCGATCCCAGATTCCCATCCCCCAGCTAACCCCCACTTATATACTGAGTATAACATCTATGGCACGGAATATTCATTGGCCATTCCATCCTTCTGTCTATGCTTCTATGGGAAGCTGAAAAAGTCTTTGAATAGTGTAAACATCACTTAGCAACAACTAAAAACAATAGGTATTATTGACAGCAATTACTTCACAGCAATCACTAGAAAGAAAATTAACTCTTTCCCAGCTGAAACCAGGACAACTTACTAACAAGATTTTTTAGATTTGGTAGAATGTTTACTAACGGCTAAAATTTTAGCATGGGGGGCAGGAGGGTGTGGAGAGATATTATTTGTTAGACTGCATTTTCTTAGGTACCATAATTCAGTATTTCCAATCAAACTGTATTTACCAGAAATGTACCACATTTGGTTGACGTGGTCCACTGAATTTGCAAAATTCAGGCCCTACAAGATGATGTTTACTTTAATTTGGTCTTTACTTTAAAAACAGATTTTACTGCAGGGAAGTAAAATTTTACTGCAGATTTTCCTAGATGCGAAGGAGCAGTTTGGTAGATAACCTTTTTTTTTTGGTTTTGATATTGCACCACTTATTCCACCCAAAGCACCAGGTGAGATTATTTAAGCCATACAACTGGTTACCACCAGTACAGACACCCACTGCAAAAATCTGAACTCCGACAATCGATGGATTCTTCTCTGCAAGGCTCAGAAATTAATAAGGTTATTATTACAGAGGAAAATCCATTTACCCATTCAAATCACACTGGCAAGCTGAGCAGAACTGTAATTGTAGTCCATAGTGCTTTTGTATTTGGCGTTTTCCTCCCTATTACTGAAAGTAAGCCAAAACTTTTCTAAGAGTATGTCACACAGCAGACAAGAGGGTCTCCAAATCAACATTTCCACACTCCCAGGTATGTTTACACAGAACAACACAGAACATGAATACCATCCTCCATCAGTACCACATACCTTGTTCAGATCATCTCTGCCTGAGCTATGACCAGCACTGCCTGCCTCTGGGGAGCCCAATTTTATTCATACACAGCAGCTATGCTTTTGCTATTCTCTGCAGTTTGTTTCCAAGCAAACCCTGTTTTGCTTTAGGCAATCTCTATTAGACTATGACACCAAAATCTGGTTTAGGATTTTTTCTATTCATGCAATGACTTACTTATAGAAAATTCTATAATCGAAATTCATTAAATTCCTGACCCTTCCTTCTCCTTTTTACAAACACTATGATGTCGCCAAGTAACCTTTTTTCCCCCTACATCTTAGCTTAATTTCTTCTCTTATTCAGTAGTGCTTGCCTACTAAGTATTTGAAAGTGAGATACTGAAGGTTATTGTGTTCAGCCCATCTTACTCAAAATAGTCCTTCAACAGAAACTTAGTAAAAGTGGAGTTATTGACAGTCCTAAAGGCTCAAGTTTTCTTTTCATCCACAGCTATAGCATGGCAAACAGTAATGCGAGATTTTTCTTTTTCACTACATCAGGAGAGGACTGGCCTCTGAACGTGTGAGGTCAGCTTACCACAGCAGGCAGGGCGCTACCCTTTCACAGCTTTTGGTGACACAGGGCTTGCTAGCAGGCTTCTACCTGGGCTGCAAACATCATCCCTTCTTCTGGTGGTCTGCTCACCTCACAACCCAACATCTGGAGATTACAGCCTGGCATTTCTAAAAGCTCTGTTAATAGTTACGCATCTGACCCTCGCTGCGGTTTAACAGGAGAGAAAAGAACTATTTTGGCCCTGCCCACCACAAGTCTATGCTGAATCAGGGCACATACCTAGGAATTCAACATATTCTTTACCATTTGCTCCAAACACAGTGCATCCAGCCAACTCTGACACTCTCCATCACCACCAATACTTTATCAGTGTTCTTGAGCTAGCAGACTGAAACACTCTAGAGATTATTTGACCACTGCATTAGGAAAAAAGCACGCTCATGGGAAGATGCAGTAAATATTATTCCAGAATAATTTAAATGTTCATACATTAGGATTAGTACAGCAATCAGAAAATGGAAAACAACCTAACAGAATAGCCAAGTATCAAAATGAATGAGGATTTGTTTGCCTTAAGTTAGTAAATTATTTTGGGCACCTAGCTTCCCTTACAGACAGCTGTTAATAGGTACTTATATATCCTAAGACATCTTGCACCTTAGAAAATCGGGCACTTAGGTGCTTTTTCAAAAGTTTATGTAAGACCCCGAATGAAATCCCGTAAGACAGTTGAGCAATGACTACTTTCTAAGATCACGACAGTAATGTAAGATCTGTCACATTTAATGCATTTATGACAAGGGTTTAGAAATCAGAAGGGACAATGTAATCTTCATACAGTTCTGTAAGGACCTTGCTTATCAGATAATTACTTGGCTTTACTAAGCTGCCCTTACCACCAGTTGTTTTCATTTCGACTAAGAGTCGTCCCTCGGGTACCAACCTCAAATTCACAGTTCCTCACACATTGCCGCAGCTGAATCAAATGGCAACACAAACCAGGCTCCGATTTGGCTTGCTCAGCTATCACTAATCGGTATCTTCCTCCAAAACCACGGTTACCACGGCACTTCTAAGACAGTGGAGCCGTGTACGTAAGCCAGCCCACTGTCGGTGCTGGCCCCTGCCCCGCGTACTGCACACAGGGCAGCCCACGGTGCTGCCTGGGGCTGCCGGCACCCAGCGCTGCTCCTGGGGACTGCACGGACTTGGACTTGTACACTGTCCTCATCCATCGGACAGACAATTTTGTCATGGCTTTATGCCTTAAAAAGTGGAGGTTAACTAAGTAAGTAACAACAAGCCACACAGACGTTATCAAGGGGGGTTTGACAGCGAGGTAGGAGGGCTAAATTCAGAAACTCACAGAGGAGGACAACATCGGGCCTTTCACACGCATGGAGGCAAATGACTTGATTTAGGATGTCACGCTACGGAACAGACAGGTTAGCTGTGTATTTCGGCCCAAGCTTATGATAGTTACTCATCACAACGTCTCATAAATCGGCAGCGTTAGAAAGTACCTCCCAGACAGAAAGGGCGGTGCAGCCCTCCAAGAGACACAGCCGCCGGCGGAACTACGCTGGGAACCTGTTTTCAAAGAAAATTGAGAAAAGACACAAGCACCATTTTTCTGCAAGAAAGAGAAGTTTTAATTCCAGGGGATAATTCTGCATCGGTGAGTTCAACTGCTGAAAAGGCAGCACTCTGGCTGGGTCAGCCGGTCCCCGGGAACGCCAGTGCGCTTCCCTGCTCTCTCGGGGTTTGAGAGAGAGAGAGACCCCAAATGCAGACCCCAAATCCCCCTCTTATAGAAAAATTCCCAAGAAACCAATTCATCCCTGAAAACTAAACAAAAAACTTAAACATTAAGCCAGGAAGAATTTCCAGTTCTTCGAGTGGAGTAAATCACTTTGATGAACACAGCACCTACGCTGGACAAAACACTTACAGATGCAGAGAGATACTCCCCCCAAACCCTACAACTCCAACCAGCACTGCAACTGCTTACAGTCTGCTACTTTTTAAGCTGGTTCTGTCAGATTTGGTACAGGTGAACAAGTCAGTGGCCAGTGCAGAAGGCCACATAATTTTACGCTTTCCCGGACTCACCAGATGCACGAGCAGCCCCGCAAAATATGGGCCCATGTCCTTCCCAGACTTTGTCACATCGTATGCTTCTTTTCACCTCTTAATTTCTCCATTGGGCTACATCTGCGAATTTATGGGTTTGTTTTTTGTGACATATAAACTAGTATTCATTATTCACCTATTTAAGCACAGACTTCAAATCTGTACCACATAAAATCTGTTTGTCTTGTTGCACTTACTCTGCTGTTTTGGGAGTCATTTGGAGACATGCTATCTAGTAACTACTCTAAATTAAAAACACATCTATATCACTAGCCTTTAAAAAACCACCTACTTACACTCCCTACGAACAGTCAGTTTTATTTATTTACAGTTTAGCTTCCTCTTGCAAAATCTTAATACTCTTCCTGCTACTCCCATTTTCAAAATTTGTAAACCAAATACTTTTTCAAAGAGCCAGTTAGCTTGGTATATTTATTTTAGGATTAAAATACAAAAATTTTCCGCAAAAACACTTGAAAAAGCTTATTTCTAAGTGCTGTTAGTTCCCCCTCCTCAGCTAAGGCAACAAAAGCTAATTTTGTTGAAACCGGAAAACGAAAGCAATATATTTTCTGCATCTTCACCTTTTTCTTTCTTTGAATTCATACCTCTGCCTCTAGACTCCAGACATCCTCCCTCTGGCATGGGAAGTTCAGGAGAAGAGAAGAATGAGAATTTCTGTGAAAACTCCTTGCTTTCTTAAAATATTTGTTACTGTAGCCAAATCTCACAGCTTAGTTATACTGTGATATTTGGTATTTCTCGTAGAGCCAGTCCCAATTCCTGGAACTGCGTGATCATATGAGACCTGTGGTTTAATTATTTTTGTCAAAATCTATCAATAAGTCTCTCACTTGAAGAAAAAAGCCTGAAATGCATCTGTGTGCCCTGCAGATGTTCAAGAAACAGCATGAAAATAAAAGATGTGTAATTGTTCTTATTTTTTAAAAAAATCTTAGGACTATTGGGGCCAACTTCATAATTTTAGAACCAGTTTTTAATGTCACAGCCCAGAAGGACCATTTTTAAAAAAAAAAAAAAAATCAAGCTTCAAGTGCGTCTACATTTTGAACCCAAAATTTAATATTCGAATTTAGAATCTTTAGGTCAAAACATTAACGTAAGTCTTAAAATGTAATGTTGTTTAGTTTAGTTGATCAGGCTGACGTAACATGGATACAATACTAAAGACTTCATACACTATCAGAATAAAAACCCAAAACTCCAGCATCAGGTGTGGAACAGATACAGTCCCCTCTTCTTCACAAAAACTTCCTCAAAATCTTTTTGAGTTGCTTCACTCTCCCAAAGTGACCCGGCAGTAGGCTCCCTGTGCCACAGCTGCTCTGGATGGCTTCCCTGAATTTGTAAGGCAGCTTGGAAGATCCAGGCACGTTCTTTTTTCCTCTACTGAAGCACTCGTATGTCTTACAGCTACCACCGTGACAGCACCCAGCTCAACACCCAACATTTCAACTCCCCGACGTGCCCGCGCTGCAGGATGCTGGTAGCCAGAGCCGCGGCAGCGACGGCGCACCAGGGGACAACCTTCCCATACGTGCTGCCCGTCTGCAACACCCCATGGCCGGCCAGGCCCAGCAAGCACATCCCGTCACCCACCACCGTGGAACGCCAGCAAAAGAAAGGGCCATCGCTGGGCACACACCAGAACCAGCAGCAGCGCACAGTCAAGACCAAGCCTCTTGGATGCCAAAAGTGCAGAAAAAGGGAGGCTATAACACCCTTGGTTGGGGTGGTGACCGAGACCTTGGTTTTTTTTTCCCCAAGGACTCACCAGCCCCAGGGTTTTTATCCAGGGCTGTCTCTCCTTCACCCGTGCCCGGAGTGATGCAGCCCCAGCAGATGTCTACTCCATCCAGTTGGCTTTGCTCCCCGAACTGGCTCAGCTCCCTGAGTCCAGCAGGCCCCAGCATCTTTATCTCCTTCCGTCAGCTCACCATGTTGCCCTCGAACACAGGGTAGATGCCGGTTTCCCAAGCACGGCTGCAGATGGAGCTCCTGAACGAGACTCTACGTGATGAGGGCCCAGTGATAGAAACTGATTAAAAGAATCAAAAAACCCAAAAGCAGCACGTGCCTGGAAAAGGGGGAGGAGGTGAAGGAGAATACCACATCCAACTGTCAATCACCATTTTAATTTTCTTGCTTAAGAAATCCCAGTACCCATAAGTAAAGCCAGATGCCACAGGTTACCACGGCTTGCTTTCCTCAGCCAACAGGCTAGCAAACAAACTGGAGAAAAAGCCAGGTGGGGTGGTGGGACTGGAAGGAAACGCAGCAGGGCAAACGCTCCCAGTACTGGCACTCCACTGAGGTGGCAATGGTTGCTCCAGCCAGACACCTGCAGTCTGGGAGGAGAGGCAAAAGCCAGCGCACCGGGTAAGAAAATGACTGCAAGTCAGCAATCTCCACGGGGCCACCACGCCACCTCTGTCTCCCCTTCCAGGATCTCCTTTCCCACACCTGCAAATATCGGCAAATAGAGTAACTTCTCAGTGTTTGTAACTGACTCCCTGATTTTGAAAGGGAAACTACAGGAACTTTGATGAAGGGGACAGGCAGGTTATCTGACCACGTTGTGCTCTCCAATGAAAGGTGGACTGTCTACAAATTCTTACAGAATAAATTCAGCACATCATATAGATACCCAGATGCCTCCAGCCAGAAAAATACACACATGCACATACACAGAGCTGATTTTGTGATGCAACACATGCTAAATGACACAAAGCCAAATACTCATTTCCTCTCAATAAACACAACGAATGTCAAAATATAGCATTGATTTAGTTGGCCGCTGTCAGCCATTAATTGTTTAAATCATACATATTAGTGCTTTTGTTAACTTGACTCCATCTTCAAGTATGGCCAAACACCAAGAAAACATCTGGTTTCTTCTCTGACTAAAAAGAAAGGGATGCAAATACCTTTCAACACTCTCACTGGCAGATGTTATTTGTACAAGCACACGCATTTAAGAATGGACTACCCCAAATTACCTAGAAAGCCACACCTCTTCTGGAAACCTCCAGGTACATGTGTCACCCATCAAAACCTTAGAGTTCTGGAAACTGTAAAAGAGAGGTCTGATATTTATCTCAGAAATGGCATTAATTGTGTCTCGGTGCAATGTTGGGGGGAATTACATTTACAAACCCACAGGAGGATTCAACGCACCACTCAGCAGCTTACTGCGAATGTTTCCAACAATTATAGCTGCAGGGAAATGATGGAGCTTTTTATTACAGGTTTTGGAGCTGTTTTACTTTCAGTTAGATTTATGAGATTAAACAGAAAAGACCTGTATTATCCACTGTCATCATCTGGCCAAACTAAAGAAAAACCTCCTTTATAAGGAATTTATAATACTACATCTTCGCAGCCTGATATAAACCTCAACTAATTAAGAGTCCAAACTCTGTTAATCCCAGGTTCTGGTCAGTAATAAAACCAGAAAGAGGTAACATCCAGATTTTCTATGGTGTTCTTTGGGGGCAAATAGTCAGTTGGTCTTTCTTCCAAAGGACCTAACCTCCTTTGATATTAATGGGAATTGAGAAACTGTATTGTTCGAGAGCTTTTGAAAATCCTATTAATCATCCCTTTGGAGACAAGATTTCTTTTTAGTCAAAGAAATACCTTCTAAAATTTGGGTATAAGTGGCTTTCTAAAGGTTAGAGAAGCAAAACAGAACTGAAAACAGTATCAACACCAGTATCAACATCACTCTAAGACCCAGGCAAAAGTTCCTCCTTCAAATGAAACAGTAAACTGCCATTTTTATGCTGGTATGGTTTCAATTAAAAGTCATTAAGGAGCACTTTTCCCACATTCTTCTGCTGTTGTTGTTGGGGGGCTGCTATAAATTATGCCTTCCCCCCACCCCAGAAGAACTCATTTGCTGATAAAACTGCACTTACTAGGAAGGTACGTCAATAAGCTCACTACACCAAAGGCAGATTTTTATTTCCCTACTATAAGCTCTACAAATACCGTCTCATTAAATATACTCAAAGTATAATCTGGCATCCCAAACCCCGAAGAGAAGTAAATTTAGATCCAATTTTAATCGAAGGACAAGATTTGAAAAATTCACATTTTTGTATCTCAGCAAGAGTGAGGCTAAACTGATGTGTGGTATCCCTCCAATTATTCCAATTGCACGAGTCATAAAATGGGGCTCACTTATTTCTAGAGTGGGAATACAGAGAAGGCTTTAGCCCTTGCTTCAATCGTAAAGCAATTTTTCAAATTGTAAAAAAAAAAAATAAAAAATTAAAAAATCCCAAAACAAATAAAAGCCGATCTCTAGGATAGATTACATTTAATTGGTTTCACTCTAACTTGACACATCAAAAATGCTGTATTTCTCAGAAATTAGGACAATTTTGGTCAGAGGGACAAATGTAGAAAACGGATGAGATGATTTATTATCACAAGGTTCTGTGAAAAAAGGAATCGTATAAGCATGTATTGCAGCATACACTCCCATTTTTTATGCCCATTTGTATTAAGATGAAATCTAGACCATCGTAAAATGTATAGAATTCATAAGCGTAACTCAATACTTTTTCTTGGAGATGATAAATTCAGCAATAGACAGTAACTCTTACGTAACAAGGCAACTGGACTTGAAGGAGCACAGAATTTTGAGGAGAACTGATTATTTTTTAGAATTTACTACCAAATCTAAAATCTGTCTTGGTGTTTCGGAAACAAACACTCAGTGTTTAGATACCCACAGGATTGAGCCTAGAGTGTTTGCTAAGAAACACCTGAGGTTGGTTCTGATTTTTTTTTCCCCAAAATATACTTGGTCTAAAGTATAGTAACTACTTGAAATTTTACTGACTTGCAGCTCAGGGAATACAAGTGTTCTTCTTTAACCCACAAGTTAAGTATACAGTGCAAGTAAGAAACTCTGCACTTAGCCTTCTCAATCACTTTACTTTCCGACCTGAAGGCATCACCCTCTCCAGGGATGCGATGCAATTCAATCTCCATGCAAGCAAAGCGTTAGCCCTCTCCTAAACACAGTGCTAATCATGAGTCTCTCTCTGCTGCTCTGCCTTATGATTTGACTTTCACAGGGGTGATGGGAACCGAGTCCAAAAAAATCTGTTCAAAGGAAGGACAATTCATGCTGGGCAAACACCACCAGTTCCCATTTCTAAGTTACCAGGGGCACAGAGCGCCATCAACATGCCTATGAAATTGTCACTGATGTTAGCAGGAGATCGGTGAACAAACAGAGCGGAACATATAACTCAAATAAAAAGAAATTTCCTAGTATTCGTGGAGCATGAGATACTATTTTAAGGAAGTAAATTGGCAGACACTGTATGTTTTCTACAAAACCCATTTGTGGATCTGAACCAGTTTAAAAATCTGTCTCCATTAGGGTGTATATTCTCTCCTGCATCTAAGCGCCAAAATACTTTTTGAAGATATTAATAATAAAACGCTTCCCATCGAAATCTGAGCATCTAACACTATTTTCCTAATAAATAAAACTCTTCACAACAGCTGTGCTGTCTTTAAAGGCCTTTTGCCACTCAGTCTCCCGTATATGAATTATTTCAGCCCTTTTCAAAGGCTTCAGCCTCTAGCTCCCCTTAAGGTTTAAGAAGCTTTTTGCAGGGAAGATGATAAAATATAGATGGCAATTTAGCTCTCCTTCTGAAGTTAAGTTCTTGTTTTTAACAGGAATAGAGAGCGGAGATTATTAACTAGTTATTCCGCCAACACCAAAATACAGGTTCCTGCTCAGCATCCAGGTTACCCAAAAGCTTTGTACATTAAAATGGCTGATTGAAGCGATGTAAGCTTTCACATTGCATTCACGCAGCTGGACTAGTATTTCTATACTCCCAGGAATTCCATTACCTCAAATTTTGATACCAGTCATCTTTAGCTCAACTTGAATTCCAGATTTAGACTGGCGAGAGATCTGAACCAGTCTCAGGATATATAGAAGAACATGTATTTATTTCGTATAATTTTCTTAGATACGCTCTCAACCTTTCGCAGTAACTTTGCTGGAGACACGGGAACATAAAAGACTTTGGGCACCATATTCTAACTGGAGAGAATTTTGCACTTTTATCTTTCTATCCTTTATCTTTCTAGTGCAGTTGTCTTCATCACAGCTAACATTGTCTCTCTGACATATATCTCTAACGTGAAACCCAGTCGCAGACAGAACTGGATTCAATCAACAAAATGCTGCAATTCCTTGGTGACTGGCTTGGAGAGGGTTGTGGTGCACTGTACCATAGATCCTGAAAGCAGGATCTTTCATTTGTAAAAGATTATGCCAAATACATTCCAAGCTAAAAAGATGATACCAGATAGCTTTCTCCCTCTTACAACTTATGACAAGGCAACCGCAGGTCAAATAGTATACATTCCACAGTATTTCAAGATACAAACATTATTTCGGGGGAGAAAAAGCTTGGTAGATAAAGCTATAGCGGGGGGGAGAAAGAAAATCTCGTGTCTGCACTAGCAGAACACTGCACAAATGTAGCTTCAGCTGGAAATACTCCTTAGAAATGCACAATTCATTCTGACTTACTTTCTTCCCCCCTTTATTTTCTTATTATTTGGCGTTCTCATACACTTTCTCCTAAGCAATGAGTACTTATATATTAGAGGCAGCTGGACTCAGCACCAATGCCTTCTTACATAAAATAAAAAATAAAAAAAAAAAAAACCTTATGGATAAAAAACCAGCACTGAATATTTTTGTTGCACCATCACTATAACTTGTCTATGGCATTTATTTGACACACATCACATTTATACAGTATTATGAGAAGCCCTGCTGCATATATGATCAGGAGGTTTTATCAATAATGCAGTTAAGAGGCAGAGGTTTTGTGGGCAACCACAATGTTATAGGTTATCTAAGAACATTTTTGTTTTGCTTATACTTCTATCATAAAAATTAATGACTTAAAAGTCCTCAGTGGGAGTATCTGGTACATTCATATTTATCAGAATTGTTACTGACTTCTGCAGTTAGCAATTATTCTTGCTGTGTTAAACCATTTATTTCCAAAGATGTATCCCCAAAAATCAAATAAATCAAAAAATGAATTATAGTCAAGACAGAAATCTACCTCAGGGATACTTTTAGAAAACTCAATTTAAAAATACATTTACTTTCGCTTCTATGCCTGTAACAAAGGCAGGGGAAAACAGGGAAAGGCAACAGAATCATTTTGATTTCAGTATTATCTACAAGTCAATTCCAAAGCCAAATAAGCTGAAACTCCTCGCAGCTTCTATATGTGAATAGTAGTAAGGTATTATCACGTACGACTCACAGGTTGTTGCTAATTGCACAAACCTACTCAGTAATCACTTAATACGCAACAGAACACAAGACCTTGAAAGCTTTAAAAACTTAACTGCTTTCCAAATCCCTATGTTGCACACTATCAAAATTTTGGTTCACATGGCAGAGGTAGAAGTGCACTGCAGAAAATAATTTCTATGCCAAATACAAAAATCAAATACTTTTCAGCTTTGAAATTTAGAGAAAGAGTATCACCATTAAAAGATCCAGGAAGGAGGGAAACAAGCTGCACCACGTAACATTTTACGATACAAAATGAGACGTGGGCCACAGAATTTCACTTACATGATTCGGTTACAAGCAATGCAAATGCAAATCTCACTGATTACACTTCAAAACAAAAGAGGGAATTTCATTACTTCAACCAATGCATTAGACATGTAAAAATTATGAAACATCCTACCTGCAGCAGAACAAACAGAAACCATCATTTCACATTTAGATGGGAATAACTAAGGTGGGTGAAATTCATCCTATTGTGGTGGGTTGTTGGTAAGGTATAAATTGAAAAACGCAACACTTAAGCTCACATAGTCGGTGGTACATAAGGTCTCATGCAGAGAGATTAATTCCACCAAACTTGTCATTAATAAACTAAAGACAGAGAAATCGTAGCTCATATCCCCCAAACCATGAGTTAAAAAAAACAAACCAAACAAACAACGAAATAATTAACCAGGAAAACAAACAAACAAACAAAAACAAACCCCAAACGAAAACCCCACACCTCTTTTTATGCAAAAGAATCTTTTTCAATGTTTTTATTTATCTTCTGGTTTCTTGAAGCTTGAGAACATGAGGAGGTTACTCCGAAGTAAGACAGGCTATGTGATTTAAAAGTACTACAGCTTTTCCTCTATGACTCCCCAGGGAGTCTATTTATTAGGCACAGTCCTGTTTTCTCTGTTTTCTGATTTAGCTTAAGCACTTCTCCTCAAGAATATGAGTATCCATACCAAGAGGATTTTCAGAGTACCAGCTGCAGAACAGCCTTTTCTGTAGGAACTATCTGAATCGGTTTCCCTATACGGATGCACACTTAGTCTTGGTCTTCATCTTCATACTCCTCTTAGTACTTAAAACAAAAAGATTCTTAAATGTTTTTAATATATATTCCGATAACAAAAAAATTAAGGAAAGCCTCAGCTATGTGAAAATTCACAGTAAAACTGACAAACTGGCAAAACCGAACACACAAATATGTGGAACATCAGGGTGGACTCACTGTCTCCTATACTAACTTGGGTGGGTTGTTTTGGTTAAACATTCAAACCCATTTTTGCTCTGACTAAGAGTATGTGTAAAATTGTACCCACCGACCCATCCACAGTAATTTTTCAATTTTTCTCAGTTTGCAAATGAAATGCCACTTCTCTTCCTTGTCATTACAGAGCAGGAAAAGATACCTTCTAGGGACAGACTACGACAGAATTCCACAACAGCTCTGCAAGGCTATGGGGAATTGCAAATTAAAAAAAAAAAAAAAAAAAAAAAAAAAAAAGATGTTTCTATGAGTTTTCAAAAAAAAAAATCATTACTAAACATTCTGTAAATGTTATTGCCTAAAACGTCCCACTATCTTTGACACGCTTGTAACTGTTACGATATTTTCTAAGTAAGGAAACAGGTTAATTCGCTAAATTGCTCAAGGAGACAAAAAAAAAACCCAAACCCACAACTGTTAAAACCTGGGAACAGCTGTCTTAACCATTTCTTCCTTTACATCTGGATCCATGTGTTTTTTAGTTTTCTTTACATTTCTGCATTCTGGCGTTGCCACTGAAATTTCCAGCTGGACAGCACGCAGGGCTTGTGCTCGTGCTTACTGAAGTCAGGAAAGTCAAAGTTCACAGTGACCGTAATGGTACAGGAATGTGAGCTAAGTGAAACTATTCTGTTCACATCAATACTTTAACAGTCATCTATATTAAACAAAATTACCAGTTAAGATTCTTAGTTCTTTGACTAAAGTGACTAATTTCCTGCAACCTTTCTCCCCCTCCCTCCCCCCAAACTTTTTGGCAATCAAGAACAGACTTACAGACTGTTTCATAACGAATACTGCCCTTAAGGGCAAAACTGGCAAGATTCTTCAGTCTGTTCCAGAAATCCCTTCTGCAACTGATTATTCAATCTAGTTCTACTCTACTGGCTCACTTTGCCCTATAAAATCCCAAGCTCCTTCGTCTTCTGCAGACTGTGAAGACTTTAAACTAACTATACCCCTAAGGGGCAAAACTGGCTTTTTCTAGAATTAAGAGGCTCTGGTCAACCTGCCTTCTGGAAAACCGACTGCTTTGGACTTTTCCTTAGGCATGGTTTTGTCTGAAGGCTGCTGTAGAAACCAAATGGTAACACGCTCAGAGGCTTTCCAGTAGCAAATTTTCTGCATAAGAAAGCATCTCTAGCACTCGCTTTTTTCCATTGATATTACCTATAGTAACAAGGATCACATATGTTTCTCTCCTTGTCAAATAAAAAGTTAGATTTTTTTTTTTTTAAGTAACCATCATCTTTAACTGATGAAGAGAACATCATGCAGTTCCAAAAAGCTGTGCTGATCTTGCCCACACAAATGACATTTTCTTGCCTGAAACATCACAATCTCCCAAAGACTATTTCTCACTGAAGCGATTACCGTGTTTCAACGCTTGTACACCCTTTACGGTGTGTCCCCAAGACAGCAGCAAATATGACTTAGTTTAACAAGCATGGCTGTATATTTTTTGTAAATCAGCTAATTAAGGGGGCCGACAATCACTTCCATATAGATCAATGACATTCACTGTGTCACGACACCCTTCCTTAGACACCACTCACTCACCCTCTGTGCAGACACACCAAACATGATCCAGTAAGTTGCTCTGCCCTTGACCTTTGCTAAACAACCAACCATGCCCAGAGAATAGCCTGAATTAGACTTGCCATTGAACTATTTCGCAGTATGAGGTGACCTGCCAGGTGGACGTACCACCAGCCCCAGGACCTCAGCAAGCAGGGGTACGCCTCGCTGTGCCCGACTCAGACAAGCCAACTATCCGACGGGAATCTAACCTCACAGGAATCTAACAAGGAGGTCTCTGACTCGTGGCATGTGCCACTCACTTTTCACTTCCCAGCCTGATGGCAAAAACGCGTCTCCAATCCGAGCGCGATGGGGACATGCTTATATGTGGAGGGACAACTGCAGCACGGTACAGAGGGAATTCAGCCCTGGGACATTACATGTGGCCTGCCACCAGCTTAACAAGATGTCAGAGCTGCACACGGAGGATAACACAACTTACAGCTGCTTTTATATTTTGAAGTTAAGTGCAGGGAAGTGGTGTTGACTGCATAAACTCCGCTGTGATTTTTCACACCACTAAGCGAAACAGAGGAAACTGTTAACCATGAAGACCTGTTGCCTCCTCCTGGATTTTCCCTGGTGGTTCCTGGCCTATGATTCTCTCTTTCATGAGTGCCCCACCAAGCTCTGACTCACAGGAGATAACAACTTGTATTGGGAAGCCTATCAAGATGATTGCCTTTACCATCCATCCCATTCACAGATCTGGCAAAGGCCACTATTTGCAGACTGACAGGGTAAAACACACAAGCACAGACATGGCCCTCCTTAAAAGTCAGCGAGTCATGAGCTGTTTCAGGAGTACTTGTCAGGAAAAAGGGAAAGAAAAAAGGCCGCCTTCATCTCCCACTAACCCAGAACCTATCCTGGGAGCCTACAGACAGGTGGCTGGTCGCATCCTCCCAACTCCTCATTTCCAGGCATGTTTTCAGTCAAACCTCTTCCCAATTCCATTCACAGTGCTGCTGCGCTGCACTAACAACTGCTGTGAGCCAGTACTACAAGTCAAGATTTCACATTCAGGCATGGCAGCCTGGGGGAGTATTCACAGGACAGCTGTGCAGACCTAGACCTCGACCTCATGGCGCAACTGCTGACTTGCACTAGCCCTGGAAGTTGTGTGGCTGTTCCACGCACCAATTCAGCTCAACCAGTACAAGCTCAAGTGAAGCAAGAGGAGCACTGGGGCACCGCAGGAGTGAAGGCAGCGGGCTGCTCCTTGCAGCAGAAGCTACATGTTGGATCAACACAGCAATTTTCCTAAATGTTAAGTGGGTTGGGTTTTTTTTTTTTCTTCCTATTAAGACAAAAATAAGCAGCTCCTTGGTCTAATGAAAGTCGTCTCTATTTCCAGACAGTTCAATTTTGCATAGTACGTTCGACTTCTAGATGACTCCTTTTGTTAGAGACAGTATTAGACTTGGACGGGAAACAGACTTCCTAAACAGACAAATTAAAAGCAAACAAACAAAATGAATGGAGAAAGAAGAAAAAGAAAAAAAAGCAATTAACTTTAATGTATTGAGATAACAGGAGCTCTGACTGGAGTTTCTTTATTGTGCTAAGGGGCTGTATTTCACAACCTTCTTCACACCTTTCTTTCCCAGGTTCAGACCTAACCATCCATGCTTCTTTGTTACTCTTCTTTTATACATATATATTTTGCTCGAACAAAACTGTATCCTTACATGGTCTCATGTATTTATTTGAACTTTAAAAGCAGCCAGTGACCATGCTGCATATGAAAAATGCTCTGCTCGGTTTTACAGACTTTACTTTTTTCTTTTTTGTTTTCCTACAACCACATCATTTTTTCCTGAGGGACACACTGACATGAATGCCACATTAACTGCCAACTCTGGGAGAAGAACATTTCAATCACCCATTACAACTAAGAATCAGACCTCTAAAGTCCAATGGCCAGATGCTGTTTCATGCCCTTCCAGTAACCCTGCAGCATCGCTATCACTGCCACTTCTTATCTTATCGCCGTTTCAAACATTGTCTGCTATGGTCAGACAAAGAGCCAGACCTAAAACAATGATGGCAAATGAAGACCTCCTCCCAACGCAGTCTTGAACTTCTAATGAAACTGATCACTCCTTAGCGAGATAACAAACCACTTCAGGGGTTTTACAGGCTTTAAAAATCGAAGTCAAGAGAATGTCAAAAGGAAGCACCCTCCCAGAGAATGGCAAAGCTATTACAGCATGTAAACCTCGCTGGGAAACAGGTAAGCACCAGCTACATGTATATGTACACACATGTAGAAACAAATATACACACCACGTGGATTTTTTTGATTCCTTCACTTTTCCATCACAGAAAAAAAAGATCAGTCAAATTCTGTTACACCTGGTGAGCAGAAAAAAATCTAAAGGAGGCTTTTTGGCTCAGTAGATTTTAAAAGGCAGCTGAAGCGGCTGGGAGTTTTCCACAGTAAAGAACTCAACATTTTTTAATTTCATTAAAATCCAGACAACTCTGCACTAGAAAATGACGTCACTTAGCAAAAATTATTTTTGCAATGTTTTTATAACAGTAAAAGATCTGTTATATATGAAACAAAACAAAAAAACTAAACCCAGGAAGGAGCAAGTCTTCTGCTTCCATAGTTTTTCCTCCATCTCGCTGCTCGCTGTCAAGAGTATAAGCTTTTTTACCAGCATAATCTGTGTCCTCATTAGGTGGATCTGTTAACATGATTAACATTAGAACTATACCAGCAAACTTCACTAAAATAGATTTGGCCTCTGTTCAGGCTGTCAGAGCAACTGCCCTTTCTTCCAGGGGAGCCACAGGTAGGATCTCCAAATGAGGATTAAAGGGTTTCAACGAGAGAACACCTTGTCCATCGTGACAAAGACCGTCCTTCGTTCATCCCACCCAGTCAGGGCAGATTTAGGTGGGACCATGCTGACCGCCCACAGAGCCCCAGAGGCCTCAGTACCGGGGAAGGTCCACAGATGCTCTCCTGCAGTTCAAAATGGGGTACTACTTCTTTTCAATGCATGCATCGGTGCCTTGCACCGGCACTCATGGCAACGCTGGTAGGACAGTTGGCAGCTCAGCACTGCCCATGCTTTGAAGCACTACTCTGGCCCTGCAGAAAGTCAAGAGTCAAAATTCCCACCGATCTCCACAGGTACACTCGGCCCTTCAGGATGTAGAAATTATCTCAGATTACTCTTGTAGCTTTCAGCAACGTTGGGGAATTCTTTACTCCTTGTTTGGAAATTACAAGAAAGTCCCATGTGGGTTCACTCTAGCTTTGCAATTCACCTACACGCTGAACCCTTAAACCATCCAACACCACAAGACACATAAACCAACCACTTCATAGCTACGTCTCGTGAACCGCAAATGAACCGCGAAGTCAGCCATACACTAACCTCAAAAGCATTACCAATCAGCGCGGGTCTATAGTTTGATGACCTGGCAGCAGTGCCAGCCTCTGCGGCCCCCCGTCCCCTCTCGCTGTGGCCGGTTCCTGCTTTAGTGGTCTCCCCAGCTGGGCCAGTAGAACTGTCTGCAGGGACAGATGGTGAACAGGACCCGAGAACAGAACCGGGCTACACAGAGTTTCTCTCCCTCTCGCTCCAGGGGATTATTCTGAATTCCCAGTTATGTTACAGGTACAACACAGACACGTGGGAGAACAAAACAGCAGAGCAAAAGAGTGAGGGCTATTTGAGCTGGCAGTACCACCACCCCAAAAAAAGGAAGGGGCAAAAAAGCCCTCACAAACCCACAGCTTCATGCACTCATTGTCATTATGAATTTAACAAGCAGTGACTTAAACAAGCTCTTAAAGCACGGTGGGTGCTACAAGGGATGTTGGTTTGAGCAGCTTAAAGGAGCACCAGGTTGCAGCTCTTTGTGAAGCCCCAGTGCAAATCAGATTGCTGACCCGTTTGGGAGTCTCACATCACATTCGAAGGCAGTAGCAAACCATGACTACGTGTGCAAGTGAATGCTCTCCTACCTTGGCTTCATCGGTGATTAAGCCATATAGAAAAAAAGGCAGAAATACCGCAAGGAAAAATTTTGGAAAGGTATTTTGCCCTTTTTAGCAATACAACTCAGTTTAGGAAAATATTCCACATCATCTTATGTTTCTGCAAGGATAACGAAGACTTAAACTCAAAAGCCTTGATCCCACTGAAACTCATGACAAAACTTCCACGCACAGAGGCTGCACTTCACCGTTTCAAAACATTTTCCCAGCAACAGTTACAAACTGGCCTTTCAAATGTATATGATGGGGTATGTAGCTCAATGAAAACACAACTTATTGAAGTTCTACTCTCTTACTATTTTCATAAGCATTTAGGCCAAGTGCTGCAGAGCAGCATCACAGAAAGCTCCTTCAAGATTCATTCCAAGAGTCAGGAGCAGCGCCTTCTCACTAACTGCAGGGAGCAGAAGAATGAGAAAGCAAGTAAACCTGTCAATACAGGGAGTTGTCTATATGCTACTCCTCCGTAAAAACATTAAGCACTGTAGAACCTTAAAAGTCCTTTTCAGATATTGTGTCACTACTAACAGCTAATATAACAGGAAATTTTCAGCCAAACAGCGGATTAGCCAAAACAACACCAATAAATAGCAAAGGAGCCAAGCTTAGCATAAAAATGAAAAACACTAATGAAACATAGTGCAGTTTGTTCATACCATGTGCAGTCTAGAATCATGCATAATGTAACAGTGCAACTGCTAACAGCAGGCTCACAGAAGATAATTTACACTTGTTTTTATGGACACGAGGAACCGATCTTTGAAGTTGTCCCTAATGAGATTCTGCTTGGCCCTAACAGCATCCTGAGAGAATGTGCTGGTTTTCTCCCCTGCATCCGGCGCATATTTATAATGCAGAATCCAGACTTATTTAAATTGCACATGTGGACTGGTGTCCCCCCATGTCACCGCAAAGCCACATTCTCACAGTGGAGGAAATACCTCCTAAAATGTCTCAATTTACCTTCAAGTCTTTTTTGTAATTACACCATACCAACCGTACTAATTACCAAAAGAAACATGGGGGTTAATGAACAGGGGTTTTTTTTCTTTGTACAGTTGAACTCCTAACTTGATCAAGCTGTCAGGTCATTGGCAGCTGTATCACACATTGCAGAAGACATGTCCAAAATACAGTCATAAGGCTCCTCGGAGAAAACAGAAGTGTAGCTGTGTAATGGATCAGAAGACTTTATTTCAAAGACGCAGACAGCAGCATCAGTAAGACAAATAGAAAATGTTTTTTGCTAAAGCAATGTAGTCATTGCTTTAATACTATATCCACCTGCTTTTAAAAGCCCTTTCAGTTATGAGATCTGCGAAAACCATTGAACCAACATCACTAAAATCTCAAGTTGCAACTGCTGAAGTAGCCACAACGCCTCCTACGACTAGGGGATACTCTAGTACGAACACCACAAATCGACAATGAACAGAATGACAGAACATTCACAGAGACAGACTTCAACTCCATCGTGCTCAAAGAATATCTGTAGTCACACGTACAGTAACACAACCCTTCTACAGTACTGTACTGAAAATGACTGCAAAAGCTAGGTAAACATTTTAAAACATTTGTTTAAATGCTGCCTAATGTAACTTCAGCATGCGAGTATGCAGAGCACTGCTGCTAACACGCGTCATTGCCCACTCGGAGCTTCCTAACCATACTTCTAGATATAGTCACCCATATACTGTGGCTTTCAAGTCAAAGTATTCAAGTAAACTACAGCTGATTACCATTTAGAGTAATATACCGAAGTGCAAACTAAGGCAGTTCAGGAAATGCTTTCATGCACAGTTCAGTTATTCCTTCTGCAGGATAACAGCCTTCAGGAGGGTGCTAAAATCAGAAGACTGGGGATGGCAACTCCAGCAGCCACCCATGTGGCTGATACTAGTGGTATAACTTTAGTACATTATGTGAGTCAGCATTTTAACTCTTAGCTCTCTGCCTTTTTCTGCTTGGAAAATAGAGAGGAAAAAAAATCTGTAAATTCTTTGAACATACTTGTCAGCGCCATTCGTGCCCTACGAATGCACAGTATATAGTTCAAAATTAAATGACTCAGGGGATAGATAGCAGGATACTCGATTTTTCATTTAGAGCTCATTGTCTAATCTGACCCTAAACAAACAGAAATTCTACCCCCTGGCAGCTGTTTAGTGCCTTAAAAAACCCACAAAGGACTCTGTTTTAGTTCCTATAAAGATGTTCCTATGACAAAGACCACCACAGAAACTGGGGTTCTCTGAAGAAACTCTGGTTTGAATGGAGGCAGAGACTAATCTACCCTCGCGGTTCCACGTGAAGTCCCTACAGGTAAGAGACGACAGTCATTTATGGGGAACTTATGAGGGAAGCTCTAACAGTAACTACAATAGCTCTGTGTGCGTACGCAGAGAAAGAGGATTTGTTCCCAGCGCACTGCCCGACACTGCTCACAAGCACACTAAGCCCCACAGAAGAAAAATTGTAAAGAATAAAAAAAAAAAAAGAAAAAAAAAAAAAAAGAAGCGTGCCTTTAAAGCCGTCTGGTTCTGGGCACAGCACGGAGAGGTTCAAATGACCTCGCCTCAGTATGTTAAGGTACAACCTCTTGGTCCGCATTGCCACATTCCCTTGTGAACAACTACAAGGCATAACTCGGGAAGCTCAAAATCTAAAAAAGCTTTTGTTAGGAAAATAATAAAACACATACAAACCTGAAAGACAGACTCCTCCGACACTACTGCTGCAGCAGTAATGTGCCATACATTACTGCCGCGCTTCATGCTACAGCAAGATTGCCTTCAAAAACGTACGGAGACAGTAAAATCGTAACAAATGAAATACAGCTGCAGGCGCAAGGTGTGCTAAGACTATACTTTGGCCAACATCTTATCTCCAGTTATGTCTTGATATTCGAGATCATTTATCCATTTCTCGTCTCCCATTTATTTTGTATTAGTCACCGCCAGTACATTCCTCTTGCATTTTATTGGACAATGTCTCAACCCTAAAGAAATTGCATTGCCTTTTTATAACTAGATACCCAGAAAATTGCCACTTGTACCAAATCTTCTATAGACCCCCATTTAATCTCAACTAATTGATCAAAAAAACCCCTCTACCAACTTCCTGACTGTTTCAGTTTATACCTTTAAACTCTGCACTGAATAAAATGATTCATAAAAGGTCTTTCCTGTTTTGTAGAATGATGTCTTAAAACCTAAGAGAAATACTGACTGAAAATAATGACTCGTGCGTATCAGAGTAACAAATGACGGCACAAACAGACTATCAAGGAAGCCAGGTGATCCAAAGTTAATTTTCAACTTAATATCACTCTTGTCAATCTAGACTGAAAGCAAGGATTCTTCTCAGGAAAATATGCTCTTCATTAGTGGTATCTAAAATGAATAAACCTGAAAACAAAAAAAATCACCCTAAACACAGACCATTTAAATTCCCTGAAACCAATACCAGGATTTCCTTTCTCCTCTGGCTCAGAGAAAACGAAGGCTCTACTCAAATACATTTTAAAAAAAACCTGTTTTCTTCAAGGCATGGAATTTATGGTAATAGATAACTAACAACAAATGATGAAAACTCCAAGAGTTAAAGGTCTTTATTTTGTTGCCAAGATGATGTATCAGGTTCTGAGCGGAACAGTGTGTGTGATCCTTCCATTGAAGCAGCGGCACTCTCACAAAGCAGCAATGCAACGTAGCCGAGCAGAACACCACCAAAGGTTACAGCGCAAAAAAGGAAAAAAAAAAAAAAAGAATCATATACCACCCCTAGAGGATTATCATCAGCATTTTAATTCTCAGAGGGTGTCTGAAACTCATATTACAGTATTTGATCCGCGCAGCCTCATTATACTCACAACACTTCTAGCAGAAAAAAAAAGGTCTAAGAACTTTGTGCAAACAATTAAAATACCCTCCAAAAGATCTCAGGAGTTGCAATATGAGTTATGACTCTCCCTCGGTAACCCAAAGAGGGTGTTCAAAGTGGAAACTTTCAAGGTATAGAATAATAATGATAGAAGAACAAAATTTGTTGTTCTTGTAAACAGGTCTTCATTTCAAAGCTGCGAACATCACTGTTTAACAGAGAAAATATAATCGAAAATCAAATAATGTCAAGAGAAATACAATCAAAATGAAAACAATTTATTAAAAAAATCTAGTAATTTCAAAAATTACAGCTCAGTTCTACACATTTTTTAAATGTATAATTATGTATTTATTTAGTTTTAATTTATTCACTCCTCTCCACCAGGAGGAAAAGTGAATGCCTGGCTGACTTGAAATCTACAAAATAAACAAACCATAGAGATGAAGTTTCCCGTCTTCTTTAGTATCTATTCATTATCATAACCTTTTATGTACACTGTTAACAACCAGAGAAAAGAAGTCCCTGAAAGAATCATAGCTTAAAATTGAGGGAGCCACTTAATCCAGCATCTCTAAGTGACTGGTCCTGTCCCACTGGAAGCAATAAGAGTGTCACTAATCACTGCATTTAACAAGTATAGGATAAGGCTCCTATTTATTAAATATGCTGAATCACATGAAATTTTAATTCTGAACAATGATTTTCCCCAAAACTACTACTTCACCATTCACGGGAAAGAAAAGAACCCTTTGGTAATTCCCACTGCTGGCCAAAAGTGAATGTGCTTTAAGAAACAAAGAAGCCTAGAGTAATTAAAAAGTAATGACTTTTTTCTTTCTGCTCCCTATATAAAAGGAGCATGAGGGAAGATATACTGGACTAGCACCTTTTTCTTCCCATAAACCGATACAATAGCTAAACATTTGGGAGTAATATGCTGACCCTGATGCTCCCAGTCACTACATTCAATTCCTTATACCAGAGAAATTGTAAACGTGGTAAATAGCAAGTTTCCTGGCTTACAAATACATCAGATAAAGTCCCTCTATCATACTCCTTTCTCCTTCCCTCCCCCATTCTCTCTCCATCTGCTGCCCTCCTGGGAAGGGAGTGCTACACTTAATGGCTGTGTGCTTTTAAGTCTAATGCGCTGGATATAAGTTAATGCCCAGTGCAGTAAGTGGGGACTCTGCTGCGAGGAAGCCTCCAGTACTTTTTTTTCCTCGTCAACATCCCGTGGAATCTCTGTAGCCCTAATGTCAAGCAGCATGCGAGGAAGAGAGGGGCTGGGAATACGAAATCCACAACCTGTGACAAAGACGAATCTTGCAAGACACCACATGGCACAATTATTTAAATAATCTTTTGGTAAAAACAAGAAGAGAGTTGGAGGCTTTTTTATTTGTCTCTCCCCTCAAGATAATGATTTAAATTTAGAAAATATGCCCATTATAAAATAGGACGTATAAAAATAGGGGCAAGCATTTCCCTGTCAGTGGAGACTACACGGGTGAACTCTGTTGACAGCATTCTGACCTACAAGAGAAGAGAAAGAAATGCCGTGGGCTTGATCCATCAGAGTTACGAAGATGACTGTGTTTGGGGGTTACGTGTTGACTTGCTCTATAGCCATATTCTCTGCCCCCACCCTGAAAGCTTCAGCAGCAGCACCCAACACCAACGCTCATCCACCGGCATTTTGTTTCAGTCAACCGTCAGGTAGCAGATCCTGCAGGATACGCACAGCCGATGGGGCAGGAGAAATCTCCAGGTTTGTGGAGGTTAAGACCAAGCTTTATGGTCAACTCTTCAGAAGAGAAATAAAATGACCGCAACTCCAGGTAACTAAAGTTTATTGTTTGGAATCCAGACTTGCAGTTCTCTGCTCTAACCACTCGGTATTGCTCCAGGCATGTTACCGGCTACTGTACACGTTGCTGGGTACAAGACTATCATACCCTTTTTGTTTGAAAAAGGCATCAAAATAAAAACTATTAAATGAAGTCTACTCGCATTTACTACATATAGAATTGTTGTGACTTCAGCATTTCAAACATGTGCACATTTTGGCCCAGCTTCCTCATTTTATTATCACAACAACCAAATACAGTACCACAAAACTTGCACTCTGCAAGAAATAAGACCTAAACATTGCAATCTTAACATCAAAACTTAAAATAAATGGGCAAGACCTGAATTTCCAACTCCCATCAAAACAGCAAGCTCTTTATATCTTCTGAAATATCTTCTATGAAATATGTGCAGGTATATATGCAGCCACGCTTACCTCCTTCCCCTGTTTTGCACTGCTGTGCACGTGCACATCACAGAAAAGATGAGAAAAGCAGTATCCCGCCTTCTCCGAGCACAAACAACCATGAGGAAGTCCAGGAATCCACAATTGCATATGCCAAGTATGATTCAAACCACTGGAAACAAGAAGCCATTGGTTCGAGGACCAAAGCTCACAATTTGCTGGAATCCTTTCCAGGGACTTGGAAAAACCTGGCATGAATTAAGAAACAAATGATTTTACCATGCGAGACCGAGGGGACTTCCTACCCACCACTGGCACTCCACTTTCTCTGCCAGCACCCATCACTTGGGGCAATGACGATAACCAACTCCTACGCCAAACTACTGCATCTTCAAAGAAGTAAATTTATCGCTTGCTGTATGAGAGATACATGTTTTAAAGAAATCTCCCTGCCTCACTGTATTTCTACTACACCTATGCACATTTATTTTCTCAAGTTATGCCACAACGTTTTATAGAATTCAAAACAAAACTCATCAGGTGCTCCTTAGGGAAGATGATATGCTGGCCCTCCATTTAAAATTTTTCCATAGATACCCAATGCTAGGCAACTGACTCGAAAATTAGGTCACTCTGATAGCTCAAGATTGGAAATGTAAACTCAAAAAGTTACCATGCAACATTCAGTACAGAATCGATGTTCGTCACCAACACTTCAGCACTTCTGAAGTAGTCCTGCACCAAACATAAGTAAGCTGCATATAGTAATTTAACGTAGACCTCTAAATCCACATTGTTTATTGGGCTTTCCTTTTGCTTATTTGTCCAACGAGATATTCAACCAAGGATTTGTAAAATGAAATAACAAGATGTGTAGTAGGTAGGCGCAGCGCTTTCCTTGGGCTTGGAATGGCCGTGTGTCACAGGAGACAAGCTTGCTCATCACTGCTGGCAGCGAGGACCAGCCTCATTCTGCCACTAGGAGAAAACCAGGAGCCAAAAACTCTACGATGGGATTTGCAGTGTGGGGCTGGTATTAACTCCCTGCTTGGAAATCTATGCTCTAGAAGCTGTTTCACAGAATAGATTGCACTCTCACCCTTCAAGCATTAAACAAAATCAAGAATCTGCTGCTTCCACAACAATACCCCTACTGTCCTGGTATTTAAAAAAAAAAAAAAAAGAAATTACAAGCTTCCAGTGACAGTACAACATCCCGATTGTAACGTGTATCCATCTTTTTTGTCTAACTACTTCACAGCAAAGAGCTCCCTCAGTGAGCAGTCTGCCTCCAGCACACGGTGCTGTGGTAGGGACCGCTGCTGGAGAAAGCGTTCCCGGTCAGATCCCATCACACGCCTCCCATGAGATAAGAAGACACAGTATGTTGTACATAGACATGAAACTGTGAGTCAACTGTCACTCGGTATGACTGACCACTAAATGAACTACATAGGTAAAACTAGAATGTAGAATCAGATCATGTAACGAAAATTCCCATTTATAGTGCTCAGCTACTGAAATGGGGCCTTACAATTAAAAGTACTTGTTACCCTAAGGCTCCTTTACATGATTAATACAACATAAAAGAACATTAACATACGTGTGTATGAAAACCAAATAATTTTCTTTCTTTCTCCCTCTCAGGTCTTACCACAAGGGCCAGACTGACGCTACACGGTGGTGTTTAAACAGCACGATTTTGTCAATGAAGAAATAAGGTGAAGAAATGTCCATCTCCTCCCATCCTTGTCCCGTGGCTGATCCGTAAGCCCACTGCCCTCTCCCCTGCGTTGGCCACCCCTGTAACCCACTGCTGGCGAGGCTATGCCAAGAAAGAGATGGCTGCAAGTAGCTCACTAGAAGAAAAGAAGAAAAAAAAAAAAAAACCCAAACCAAACACCACTGAACAGATATTTTTAACCCGGACCATTTCAGTGGTGGGGTCTACAGAGCAGCCTTGAAGAAGGCTCTGCCAACACTACTGGGGATGCGGCGAAGCACGTGGCACGGGGGCAGGAACAGGCAGCTGGGGAGCTGCAGGTTCGGCGGTGAATTCTGTATATCGAGGAACTTCCACCCCTGCAAGAAACGGGCGGTAATTGCCCAAGGCCATTCCCTCACGCCGAGGGACTGACTGATTTTGGTAGGTACGGAGACCGCTCTGGCAGCCTCTTCCCGCTAGCGCTAGAGGTAAAGGGTTTTATCAGCAATTTAAACCAGACCTGGCTTCCATCTCAGGACAGGGCAATCTGGAAATATAGCAACTAATAGGGTGATGGTGACAAAAAAATTATTTTAAACCTGTCCTACATTTATAATAATAATAATATTGGCACTTTTACAGCATCAGCCTTCCAGGGATGTCAGAACATTTTTTTTTAAAGATAGGTTGGTTTTATTTCTTTTTACAATGACAAAAAGAGAGGTCAGAAATTTAATGAATTTTTTGAGCGAGTTTAGTGTAACATGACTACACTGCATAAACACAATATAAGGGGGCCTAAATCTGAGTTTTTATTACAAAACTTCAATCCAAGGCATGTATCAGCACTGCATGAACACTTCACTTTCAGCATGCTCCACTCAAGCATCTCAAAATGCTTTAAATACAAATTTATCTTCATGAAAAAGTTTTCATTCTCATTTTACATGTAAAATTTAAGTTTAGAACTTATTTTATGCTTAGATTTTGCAAAATCAGTAACAAAATCATTAAGATCAGTAGGAATCTTTCATTATTTATTTTATTTTATTTATTATATATATTTATATATATTTTATTATTGTGACCAGAAGAAAAAAGGAGGCCTATAGGGAGTGGAGACAGGGGCGGGTAGCCTGGGAGGATTACAGAGGAATCGTTGGAGCAGCCAGAGAGAGGAGAGGGTTAGACAAGCTAAAGCCCAGCTAGAACTAAATCTGGCCAGGGACATTAAGACAAACAAAAAATCCTTCTATAGGTATGTCAGTGAGAAAAGAAAGACTAGGGAAAATGTAGACCCTCTCCGGAAGGAAACGCAAGAACTGGTCACCCGGGACAGCGACAGAGCTGAGGTACTCAATGACTTTTTTGCCTCAGTCTTCACAGACAAGGACAGCAGCCGCACTGCCCAAGACGCAGATTGCAAAGGAGAGGATTGGGAAAACGGAGCACCGCCCACTGTAGATGAAGATAAAGTGAGAGACCACCTGAGGAACCTGAAGGTGCACAGGTCCATGGGACCTGATGAGATACATCCACGGGTCCTGAGGGAACTGGCAGATCAAGTCGTGAAGCCACTAGCCATCATATTTGAGAAGTCATGGCAGTCTGGTGAGGTTCCTGCTGACTGGGAAAGGGGAAACATAACCCCTATTTTCAAAAAGGGAAACAAGGAAGACCCGGGGAACTACAGGCCAGTCAGTGTCACCTCTGTGCCTGGCAAGATCATGGAGCAGATCCTCCTGGAAACTCTGCTGAGGCACACAGAAAACAAGGAGGTGATTGGCGACAGCCAACATGGCTTCACCAAGGGCAAGTCATGCCTGACAAATTTGGTGGCCTTCTACAAAGGGGTTACAGCGGCAGTGGACAAGGGAAGATCTACTGATGTCATCTACCTCGACTTGTGCAAAGCATTTGACACTGTCCCACACGATATCCTGGTCTCTAAATTGAAGAGACATGGATTCGATAAATGGACCACTCGGTGGATAAAGAACTGGCTGGACGGTTGCACTCAAAGGGTTGCGGTCAACGGCTCGGTGTCCAAGTGGAGAGCAGTGACGAGTGGCGTTCCTCAGGGGTCGGTACTGGGACCCGTACTGTTCAACATCTTTGTTAGCGACATGGACAGTGGGGTAGAGTGCACCCTCAGCAAGTTTGCTGATGATACCAAGCTGTTTGGCAAGGTAGACACGCTGGAGGGGAGGGATGCCATCCAGAGGGACCTGGACAGGCTGGAGAAGTGGGCCCAAGCCAACCTCATGCAGTTCAACAAGGCCAAGTGCAAGGTCCTACATCTGGGTCGGGGCAATCCCAAGCACAAATACAGGCTCGGCGGGGAATGGCTGGAGAGCAGCCCTGTGGAGAAGGACCTGGGGGTGATGATTGACGAGAAGCTCAACATGAGCCAGCAATGTGCGATCGCAGCCCAGAAGGCCAACCGTATCCTGGGCTGCATCAAAAGAAGTGTGGCCAGCAGGTCAAGGGAGGTGATTCTGCCCCTCTACTCTGCTCTCATGAGACCCCACCTGGAGTACTGCATCCAGCTCTGGAGTCCCCAACATAAGAAGGACATGGACCTGCTGGAGCGTGTCCAGAGGAGAGTCACGAGGATGATAAGAGGGATGGAGCACCTCTCCTATGAGGAGAGGCTGAGAGAGTTGGGGCTGTTCAGCCTGGAGAAGAGAAGGCTCCGGGGAGATCTTATTGTGGCCTTGCAGTACCTAAAGGGGGCCTACAGGATAGCTGGGGAAGGACTTTTTACTAGGGCATGGAGTGATAGGACGAGGGGGAATGGATTTAAACTGGAAGAGGGCAGGTTTAGATTAATCATTAGAAGTTTTTCACTTTAAGGGTAGTAAGGCACTGGAACAGGGTGCCCAGAGAGGTTGTTGAAGCTCTGTCCCTGGAGGTGTTCAAGGCCAGGCTGGACGTGGCCTTGGGCAACCTGGTCTAGTGAGAGGTATCCCTGCCTGTGGCAGGGGGGTTGGAACTCGATCTTCAAGGTCCCTTCCAACCTAAACCATTCTATGATTCTATGATTATTTAAACTCACACAGACATATATGCGCATGCTCCAGCAAAACAGTTTTCTTCATGACAGTTAAAATTAGCGTCTTTGCAACTCATCTTCCAGTGTTCTATTGCAGGCAAATCAGAAAATGCAATCAGCTAATGGCCCTCTTTTTGAGTGGGGACTATTATTTTGGGACAGCTGTAAGGATTCTCACCTACAGCTGCTGCCCTCCTGCCTTTCTGCTGGAATCCCCAATCGCCACACACCAGCAGGGAGAGCTCAGCAGCTTTGGGGCTGCTGCTGAAGGGCTACCACCGTTGGCTGAAGAAATACAGGTATCACAGCCACCCGGGCCACTGAAGGACCAGCGAGGGAAAGGTGACCAAAAGTGCACAGAAGTAAGCCGACTGTGAGCCATGGTCCCAGGAAAAATCCCTGTGGCCAGAAACAGGCGCAAGTTTTAACTAGACTCATTCAATGCACTCACGTTTTTTTATGATTAGAGCTTAAATGTAACTTGATTGTTCCAGGGAGTACAGGGTTTTTTTCCAATTTGTTTAGAAAAATAAGTAGCGAAAAGGAATTTAGGTGGTCATGAGCTGTGTGTGCTTTTGTAAGAAGTGTTATTACTGGACAGAGCAACAATTTCCACCAAAACTATGATCCTCTATCACATCAGTATCAACAGAAACAGCCTGCCCAGTCACACCAGATGATTGATTAACTAACTAGCTTAAGACTGAATCTCTGTATTCTCTCAACCAATATTATTACATGTACGAACACCACTATTCTGTAAATGTCAAATGAGTCCATACTCTACTAATGCCAACTCTTTCCTCCTCCCCCTAAATATCACACACCTTATACAAAACAAAAGTTGAGAACATTACAAATCAAATGCATGATTTCCCACTAATCTCAGTGGGAGTTTATAAAGCTCATTAAATACAGGATGGTTTCCCCAAGAAAAAAAAAACAAACCACAAGATCCTATTTCTCAAGGTTAGTAGTCTAATAAGATCTCTGTGTTTTAACAATTTAAGGCTTCATCACAGTTGAAAGTTTTTCCTTCTATGATTATACAGCTGTATTTTTATATTACTACTATTTTATATATACACATTTACACACACTCATACACTAAATACTTTATTCAACTCTACATATATATTTCTACTGATATAAAACTCTGTTTATACTCTTTGTTTTAAGCTAAGAATATTTACACGGGGAATTATTCCAGTACAGAAAAGGCAGTAAAATTATATAGTTACTGATTGTTCAATGTATCTCCAGGTATGAATAAACCCATTTAGAAGACTTTTGCTCTGGCACAGAAACCTCTCTCTTTCTTATTCCCCTCTTACTGAATTTAAACCATATCAGCATTTTATCATGTATTTCAAGTATCCTAAAAACAAGCCACCAAGCCATGCTGGTAGGAGGAGAGGAAAGCTGACGAACTTAGCCTGCGGCAGCTCGGACTATAGCTAATTTAGCCCCACAAAACTCCCTCGTTCTCACCATCTGGGCCTGTCCAAATGGGCATTTTCCACAATAAATACACAGTTTATTTCACACTCCCCTTTTTTATTCCCCTCAGAGTTGTACCCAAACAGGAAGATTTTTCACTCTGGTTAAAAACTAAGAAAACAGTTTTCCATTTGGATTTGCCCTGATTTTTTTTCAGCTCCTTTCCATTGGTGTGAGGAAAAAAAAATGGGTGAGACGGGAAAGTTCCACAAAACTGAGCATTCGTAATTTCTGTTAACTAAAATGGTTTAAAGGCTCACTGTGGTGGCTACTGTAAAACCACAGGTAACAAGAATAAAGTCTTAAAAAATAAAAAATAACACCCTAAGTAAATGATGAATATACCTGATGAATTCAATTATCTTCTGAGGTTAGTCGCTTCCAATTTTTTTCCTACTATTTGCTTACAATAGCTGAAATTTTCTCTCTCTTTCTACTTTGAGGCTGTAGTTTCACAGAATGAAGCCTTCTGCAGCTCAAGGCGTACCTGCTGCCAGCTCCTCCCACGTGTGCCCATCCTCTCCCCAGGCTGCATCCTACTGCTGCTCACTGGTATCCTTGGCTCCACTGACCGTAGCCTCATACGCAACATCTCAAGGGTCTAAAGAGGCTTAAAAGCTTTTCCTTTCCTCTTTTTTTTTAAAAAAAAAAAACAAAAAAAAAACCACTTATAATACTTGGCAGCACTACACCGAAGGAACAAGAAGCATTTGTCTTTTGAAGTCACAATTCCTGACAAAAAATGGGAAAGTATGAAGACTTTCAGAAGAATAATAATAATTAAGATGCAAAGGGAAGCATATTATAATTGTTACTATTTTGCAGCTGACCTTTAAAGCAAGGAACTAAGGTGATGCTGTTAATTAAAACTAACTGGAAGTAAACATGACTTGTACAAGACATTCAAATACAGGCATTTTATAGCATCTTCAGCAAATAAGTGAAACCTGTGGGTGGGAGCATCGCTTCAAGATGACAAAATATTTAACGTGATATCCCTTTATCCCAAATAATCGTACAGTAAAAAATGTCTTTAGAACACCTGTTCAAACATTAATTATTACAGAAATAACATACAAAGACAGGACAAACTGATTGAAAAGTCATACTATACCAGAGCTTAAATAACTGACAAAACTGCTGTCGCAGCCAGCCCAAGCAAAGGGAGCTTTAAAACACTGTTATTTACCTAACAGTACACTTAAACAGATTCACTAAGAAATGCTAGTGTAAAAATACATATAAAAACGATAGAAGAGAACTGTATCCCTGCTGACCAAACTACATGACACTGTCACGTGTAAAGGCACAAAATGAAAGCGGGAGAAAGCGCAGGGCACGTGTCCCACGGAACAGGCAGAGTAACGCCAGTAGTGCCTTAACCACCAGGTTTGTGCTGGTGATGTTCCACAGGCTCTCCATCTACTCTGCCCGAGACAAGAGTTGGGCCCAAAGCACACTAGAACCAGAAACGGCTCAGTGTATGCCAAGAATCCAGTTCTCACCTCTGCACATGAAGACGTATATCCATGAAGAAATTGCTTTTAAAAAGAAATTATTTCCTTTAGGAAATATTTCCTTAAGCTGCACCCAGCCACTGATTTATGGTACGCAGCAGGGCCCTGTAAAAATATACTGCCCTGCTATTCAAATACACACCACAGCGCTCAGTTCCCGTGTTGCCTTACTCATTTCTCATCATCCCATGATTTTTTAAATACATTTTTCACTAATGAATAAAACTTCCTCAAACTCCCTCTTAAAAAAAAAAAGCACATATTACTTTAAGATAGCAAAAAAGAAAAGCAGGCTGTAAAAGCAAAGCAAATCAAACAATCCTGGCAGCTGCAGCAATGTGGCACTAGAAAGATACAACAGGGTAAAAAAAAGACCATGTTTTCTTTGTTAATACTGCTTTTACCAATTTTCTGTCCAAGTTTCTGGCTTGATGATATCCTCTTTCAGAAACATGCTCAACACTTCCATTACAAAACACTGGGAAAGCAAAAAAGGGAGTCTTCTGAAGCCACCACACAACCCAGTCTCTCCTCCCCAGAAATAACTCTACAGCTCTTACCATCACCCAAACCCACAGCCATAGTCGTACCTTCACTTCCTTGCTTTCCTCCACCCGCAACTCTACACACCTGGTAGGATCCTGTCATTTTTTCCTCAACAGGTTTTCTAAAACCCATCATTTGCTATCCAGACCCACACCTGAACTCACCTCCAGCACTGCAACACTGTTTTCTTTGCTTCCATCATAAATCTGAGACTAACCAATCCCCTTCCGATTGTTCTAAATTTGGATCTCCCTTTTCGTATGCCACACCCTTCCTTGAAACCAAATTACTGATTTTAAGAAAGCTGCAGCATTTCAGTTAAAAAGCCCTTAAAATACTGTCACTATATTGTACTTTACAGTTTCAGTATTTATTTCAATTACACAATTTCCCCAATCAAGTAAAATACCTTTTAAAATATCTGTCAAGTCAATACCTTTTAAGAGATACACAGATTAGTAGCGAAATAGCAGTATAATTGTTTGTTCGTTTTTGAAGCAAAGCATGAGCAATTTTTACAATGTTGAATGCCACACTTAGGTGGGTCCTAAAATCAGCTCCCACTGAAATCAATGTCAATAAGAAGGGGCTCTTTAAAACTGCTTTCTACCTTTCTTTTGTTTGTTCTGACATGTACTTAACCTCAGTCAGAAGTGCAGCCTGGAGTGCAAAACACACGACAGAAAATTGCTGACAAAAGGTCTGAGAAACAAATCGAGAAATGGAAACATTTCTGTCATCCTTGTAGTCATACATCAAATGTAATTAACGAAAACTTTTTCCACCTTGAAAAGTCACACGCACAACAGACACTCTTCAGCATCCCTCTGAAAGTTGCCCTTTAGGAAGATTGTAACCACACGAAATCCTATTAGAAGGTGCTGAACTCCTACATTGTGACTCTTCCGGCAGGCTTCTACATAACAAAAATGCGATGAAGTACCATACAAGTTTTCCCCCCTTATTATGCAAAACCCTTATAAAATTCAATAGTGTGGCATCCTTCAAAATCCTGACTAACAATGGCACGCAGGAGGTCAAGAGATGTCGCCTTTGTTTTAGTTTCACGTGCTTTTCAGTCTATTAATGTTAAAAGAAAGAGAACCTCCACAGAAATAACCGATAAAGATCAAACTTAACTAAACAATGGGACGGAAATTCGGAGTTAAAACTGGTACTTAGCTCTTAAGGCAAACCATTGTGCCTGGGCAGTGTGCGGCAGCTCCATCCTGCGGGGTCACACAATCCCCAGGAATAAGCAGGTGAGGGAAGAAGCCTTCAGCTTCCCCACTTCCCGGGCTTTTGCTGGTTTAAGTTCGGGCCAGGGATTCCTGTTTCTGGGGAGGAACCACCGGGCAGCCCCCGCCGCCGCCTTTGTGCGGCGGGTTGGGAGTGGACGGCAGCGTGCGGCACACGCTCCACTCACAACCAGGAGGACAAAGGATTCAGTGATGGGGG
Organism: Pluvialis apricaria; assembly: GCA_017639485.1. Lineage (NCBI taxonomy): Eukaryota > Metazoa > Chordata > Aves > Charadriiformes > Charadriidae > Pluvialis > Pluvialis apricaria. Next base: position 53,028,580 of record CM030012.1, read on the forward strand.
GGGATGACACACACACAATTAGTCCCAATTAGGCCTATTTCGAAGCTGAGTGTAAGGGCTGGGGGAAGGGAGCTTAAATCGTAAAGCAATGGGTCCCTCCGGCGAGTTAAGTTAAAGTGAGATCACTGAAGTGACAAGTTTCAGAAAATGTCCCCTATTAGTCATGGCTGGGGCAAGTGTCCCCAAGGCGCTGGCGCTGCTGGGGTGGGAGTCCTCGCCAGGAGATGATGGAGCAGTGTTTCTCAAAAACATCGTCTACAGAATTTGATAAGCATTTTGCCTATCAGCTAACGCAACTAACCGATTCTTCCAGTTTCCAACCCGCTCCGCCAGCAGCGGTTTGCAGTTCCAAGGCACACACAGCCGCACACGCGGGCACACAGGCAGACGACGTCAGGAATACTCACATATGCACGTGCGGAGGCTGGAACCTGCTCTGATTAATGTTGTAGTGCGTAAACGCCTGCGTTGGGTTGGAGCTGTATTCATCCACCGTTATGGTAACTTTGCCTTGTGAAGGAATTCCATGAGCCATCCTTCCTCCTTATGGACATGAGCAGCTCACAACTTCCCAAGGCCAGGAGCGAGGTAGGGCATTGTGTTCCAGGCGGCTCCCGATTCCCAGCAGCTCCTCATCTACTCCGCGGACCTCTGCCAGGAGAGAAAGAGAGCACACATGCTGCAATCAACTCAAAGGCGACGTAAACGTACGCAGACACATCACTCTATCCTCTCCCGATTTCCATTCAAAGACCTTTTTCTATATTCTTGATGTACCCGTCACCCAATTCTCTAAGTGTTACTATTCACATTTTTTCTTTAATTACTTCATCATTTAACTCCACCATCATTAAATACATCCAAAGGATGAATATTTTATCTTTTGGGGGCTGGGGGGGGGGGGGGGGGGACACCCAACCCTGTGTTGAAACCTCCAGTTAAATACTCCACATTTACTATTCTTTATTTTAAATAACATCTTGTGCTAATTGCAACCATGGAAAATAACAAGTGGACCCAGTTTCCTGGAGGACAAAGGGCTTTCCACAAATACACACGCTTGTTTCCAAGGCCCTGTTTAAGCTTTACAAAATAAGTTACATCTGAGAGACTTCTGAGAAGCTGATACAAAGCAGAAAATTTTACAATTGCGTAGCAAAAGGTACGCCCAAATCCCTTTGATTCACAGTATTTATCTGTCCAGAGAAAGGCTAGCATCAAGACAACGTAACAAAGTATCTGTGTTACAGCGCGCTAGCAATGAAACTGGTTTGGATTCATCACCAGATAGTAAGTAATGATTTATCTGACAGATTTAAGTGCAATTTTCCGCATAAATATTTCTGCATAAGATGAAAGAAATATGCTCTTCCCTCTCTAGGCATCCCTATCTTTCACTTCTTCAAAGTGCTCTTAAACATATTTTGCATTAAGACTGGAAGCATTCTATATGACATGAGTGTAAGCCCAAAACCGGAAACTTGCCAAACCTGATCTCTGTTGAGTTCCCTGTGCAGAATCTGTGCTTCAATTTCTTTAATCGATAAACCCAGGATACCTCAGCTGCCTTCCTTTCAGAGGGACTTTGGGAAAATTGATCAGCTGATGTTCGAAGAATACTTTTAAGATGAGCAACTCTTTAAAAGCCATTTATGAGGCAGAGCCTCAGCTGGCGCACGCTATCCTAGCTCCAAGGACTTACATGAAACCATGACACTTTGCATCAGTTGCTGCCTCCCCAGATTAGTTGCCACACGCAACAGTAGATTTTTATTATCTGGTGTGCAATTTACAAAAGTAAACCAGTGCTTACTGGGAAGACAAAGAAATAGGAAAGAGAAGAGAATGACTTGAGCCCTGAGCATCAAACTAAGCAGTATTTTTCCAGTGTGATTTTCCTGGATTTCTCTTAGCTCCCAGATAGAAATGTGTTTGCCATGTGTAACGTTAAGCGTTTGGAATCTTTGATTTGTATTCAAAATATATTTTTAATACAAAGACTAATTTCCAGTTTGGCACGAAGAACGATAAAAATGCCCTGCGAATGGCAGATGGCCTGCTATAGGCCATTTATTTTACTATTTTACAACCTCAGGCCTACGTAGGCTTCCATATGTTAGTTGGGTTAAGACATTCTGCAACCTTCATTCCAGTAATTGGGTTCTATCCTCATCTTCTTTATCATTGGGGGTGGGGGGGGAGAGAAGGAAACTTAACCATAAAGTTCCCATTTGAAAACCGAGTCACTAGTGAGACAGTACCTCCCCGTAACTAAGGTTACAGTCTGGTCTTTGCACTAATCCTCCCTCGTAAGAATAAGCACAATAATTTCAGGAGTAAAAATCGGCAAGGTGAGCTTTACTAACCCACATCTTTGCTGTGTTAGAAATGATGTAAGATGCGTGCAACGACTGCTCACGAATCATAATGTAGTGGTTACCATACCAAGTTTGCAGCTGTTTCCTTAATTTCCCTTACAATTATATTTTAGTGTTATTTTGCATAACAGTAAAACACAACACCTGCTTCAAATTGCAGTCCTGTTCCAAGTACTGTAATTCTTTTGAGATAGGAACTACCAAGAGTGTGCAACACAGAGCAGCATAATTGCCCTGCACTGAAAAGTAAAGACAAATGAAAACATCTTCCTGTTAGAGAAATGACTGTCATTAACAAGAATGCTAGCCATCAAAGCTCCCAGGAAAAAAAAAAAAAAAACAAACCTAAGTTTTTCTTTTACCCAGCAAGAACTTTAGCGTCTGCATAAATTAAGCAGTAGTGTGAAAATTACATGTCTAATGTTATTTTTTGCGTAATTAAAAGCTACAATATAAAACAACACGTTAAACCAACAACAAAAATATGCTTGGGCTTTCAGAAAAGCTAAATCACGCTATTTTCAGTAATCTAGCATAAGAAAGGTCAGAACATTAAATTTCATATTGTAGTTCACTCATGGAAAAAAATCCAATTTGTTCATGAGAGTGAATTATACATAAAGATAATAAGCGTTTTTTACAAGGTTTATAACAATCCACGTTACAGAAAGAAATTACAACTAACCGGCATAAAACAAACGATAAGAGGATACTTGAATAGCTGTATTAAATACTTAAAAGTTGACTTTCAATAAGATTATAAGTATATAAGCTGCAATTGCTTCCCATTGTTCCAACCTTTAATCTGAAGAATAAATCTCCATACTTAAATTAAGACAAAGCCGAACAAAGCATCCTTTTAAAATAAAGTTCAACAACAAATGCCGGACTGGAAAAAAAGTAAAATTTGAAGCTGGCTTCTATGTCAATTCTCTAATTTTCATATAGTGCCCTATAGAGTACTATAGCTCACCTACCAGAAGTATCTAATTATTACCTTCTTTACTGTGAACTTCTGTGAAGAAAATATCCAAAAGGAGCTGAACACTTCAAAACTTTCAAAACGAATTTATTTTAGGCCCAAGATTAAAAAAATAATAATTAAAAAGGCTACTTTGAATCACTACTGTTCTTCTTTCGCCAACTGCAATCACTCTTTGAAGATTACATACAGGAGACGAGTACAAAAGAATAAAACTTGCATTATCTTTCACATCTGTCAAATAAAACAATGTGCAGTATCTTCTATGCCTTATGTGGCAGTTTTGAGTAAGAATGATTATATTAAAAACCTAAATGAAGATTATTATTTTAATTTTTTTTAGCACGCTACGTTTTCCCAAATAGAGCTGTTATCCTGGGAGCAACAGCCCTCTTCCAGCGTGGATCTGTACCACCAGGGAGCCGGGAGATGTGCTATTGTATATACATCTGCTCCGTTTTACAGGTACAAACCGGCACTTTTTCACAAAAGGGCTGACACAAACTTAGGCGCAGCTGATTTGAAATCAGCGTACTACTGCCGCGTCAAAAAAAAAAAAAAAAAAAAAAAAAAAAAAAAAAAAAAAAACAACAACAACAAAAACCCCCAAACTATCGCCAAATAAGCACAGATAAGGAATTTAAAAGGCGAGGTTACATCTCGGGGCGAGCTGCCCGCACCACCTCCACCTATGTACACGCACAAAACCCACGCTTCCCCCCCCCAAATATTTCCGCCTTCCTCAGCTGAATTTGGGCAATTTGCCTTCTGGCTGCTCTGGCGTTGTCTAAGAGAACGCTGAAAGGCAGGAGACGGAAAGGGTTAATTCCGTGTCAACACCTTCCGTGGATGCACCCACTATCCCGACACTGTTACACCGACACAACCCGTTACATCCACCCGGACGGCGGGCACCGGCGGCCGCCACGGACACCCCCCCCTCCTGCCCCCCCCGGGGTTCCCCCGCCGCCGTAACCCCGCGCCTCGGGGGGTCTTTTCGCAACTGCCCCGACAGCCCCCGCGATGCTGCGCTGCAGTTTACGGCCAACTCCGGGCTCCAGCCTACCCACCGGGTCCCAGGAGGAGGCACCGGGGGGGGGGGGGCAGCTGCACCCCGACACCCCCCAAAAAAAAACAACCACCGACCCCCGCGGTACCTGGGCTCCCCGCCGCTCCCCACCTCCGCTGGCTCCCGGGCCGCCCCGGCCGCGGCCCCGCGGGGCGCCGGGCTCGCCACCCCCCCCCCTCCCCCGCTGATTGATGGCTCTTGGTGGCCAATGGCTCCGGCGCGGCCCCGTCCCGGCGTGTGCCGCAGCCCCCGCCCCGCGCCCCCTGCCCGCCCCGGTGGCCGTGGCCGTCCCCCCCACCCCCCTCCCCGGGCCCCGGTTTGCCACCGAGGGGCCACTGCCGCAATTTTAGTGCGGTACGTGCCATGGCGCACAAAGTTCACATCACAACACCCCCCCCCCCTCCCCCGGTCGCGACAGAACCGAAGTGATTTTTAATTTTTTTTTTTTTTTTTTTTGGGGGGGGGGGGGGGGGATGCTCGGGGGAGGGATGCGATAAACTCCACCGCAAGTGGAGGGGGGGGGGGGATGTCCGCTGCTTTTCCTGCCGGCAGTGCCGACCGCGCCGCCCCCCGCACCTCGCCCCCACCCCCGCAACGTTTCCAAGTGCCCGCGGCCTCCGGGATCAGGGTTTCAAAGCAGCTTCTCCCGCCGGTGAAACGGAGAGGGGGGGAAACTCCGCCGGGGAACGGCAAAGCAACCCGCGATACCCTCCTTACTTTTGCGGCGTGTGCCGTGTCCGTCTGTCCCCCGTTCCACCCCACTCCCCCGTCCCCTTCTCCGGGTCCTTCCGCGCCGGGAGCCCCGTCCCCCCCCCCCCGCCGGGGCTGCCGCCCGCCCGCTGGCCCCGGCCAGCACAATGCTCCCCGGCCTACCCTCCCGGCCCCGCCGCGCCGCCCCCCGCCCCGACCCCCGCGCCGGCACACCGCCTCCCGGCCCCCAGCCCTCCTCCAGCCCTGCAACCCCCCCACACACCGCCACCACCCACCCCGGCCGAGGAGCCGGGCGGCGGGCGGAGGGCAGCGGGGGCACGGCCTGGGGGAGGAGGGCAGGGCAGGCTGGCTCAGCGCCGCCGAAAAAAAAGCCGCCTCGGCTGCAGGGAAGCGCCGCCACCGCCGCCGCCGCACCGACCCGACCCGACCCGACCCAGCGGGCTCGGGGCGGTCAGGCCGCGGGGGGGGGGGGGAGGCAGGGGGGAGCGGGCGGCCGGTTTTATCCTTATTATTGTTTGCAGCAGGCTGGCCCCGCCGCCGCCGCCGCCGGAGCTCCTGCCCGCCCCCCCCGCCGCCGCTCTCGTCCATGACACGGCACCTCTAACCCGCCGCTTTGTGCGCCGCTGGGCGCCCCACCGCCCCCGGCACGGAAACGCCGACCCCGGGGGCCGCTCACCTTTCCCTCCCGCCGGCTGCCGCTGCGGACGGGTCGGGGATGCCTTCAGCGCGGGCGGCGGGGCCGCTCCATGGGGCTGCGGGGGCGCGGCCGGGGCAGAGGCTGCGCCCGACCCCGCGGCGGTGCCCGGCGGCGGCGGTGCGGGTCCGGCTGCGGGCGCGGGTCCGGCTGCGGGGCGGCGGCGGGCGCGGTGCAGTGATCGGGGCTGCCACTGGGGTCAGGGAGCAGGCACCAGGAAACACGGCGGCCACGGAGCGCTGCTCGCAGACACACACACACACACACGCACGGCTCCTCCCGCTGCCTCGCACTTCACCCCCCCGGGCAGGGAGGGAGGGAGGGAGCAATCGCTGCTGCATTTCCCCAAGTGCGGCACAGCCTCCCCCCCGCCGAGCCGGCAGGAGAGGCCGGCGGGACCAGCGGCTCTGCCGCCCCGCCGGGGTCAACGGGGATGGGGGGGGGGGGGGGGGACTGCCACAGCCCCGGGGGACACCCGGGACACCCCCCACCACCACCCCCGGGGCAGCCCCCAGCTCGCAGCCCGCACACACGGCCGGCCCGGCACCGCGCATCGCCGCTCGGCCCTTCCCCTGCCGACATAAATGAGAAAATAAATAAATAACAACAACAATTATAATAATAATTAATTAAATAATAATAATAATAATCCTCGAAATAGGTTTTCCCACCTCCTGCACCTTTCGCCGTTGGGTATTAATGCAGTCCTCTGCTCCTCCCGTAGATAAGCCACCCTCAGAAACCAGAAAAAAAACATAAAGAAACACTACTGTAGGGTTAGTCTGTGAGGCTGAACATTATCTTAGGGTAATTGGGGCTTTTCTATGGAGAGGTAGAATCAGGGAGGTTGCTGTTGTCTTTTTTTTTGTCCCCGTCCCCCTCCCCAAATCCACAGCAATTGTGTCAACAGCCACAACAGTAAGAAAGTAAAGATTAGAGGTGTTTGTTCTTTTACTTTCAAGACAGCAAACGCAAGGGGGGACTTTCACAGTCATACCCTTACAGAGGGGAGAAAAAAAGAAGAAAAGAAAAGGAAAGAATTCCAGATAATTTGGAATAATCGAGCTGACAGAAAATAAAAGCTCCTACCAGGCCTCTAAGAGTAAGTAGTGTCCTACATATTTTAAATAAGTAATTTTGACTCTGGCCAACCTTTGGATATGCACAGCAACTAGGCAGGTTTTTCTTTGTTGTTGAAAACAATGAGAAGGGTCTCCAGTATTGCCAGGCAGAAACCCACTAGGATGGATTGTCCTGTTTAGAAGCATGGCAAATTAAGAAAAAACAACCTGAAAAAAAAAGACTAAATAGCATATTTTTTTTCCAAATTTTATATTAGACCCTTCAGTCTGATTTTTTTTTTTTTTACTATTGTCATTTCCTCTTTTAATAGAAGTACGCACTGTGAACCACCAAAGGAAAATTCCTGTTTCAGACAAAATGACCCACTGGTGAGTCGTCCTCCTCACCAAATCAAAGCAACATTTCCAGGGAATGTTTGCCTGGAATTGAGTCTGAGGCCATACTTTCACAAAGATTTTTAGCTGACTTACTCTGACACTGCTGCAAAATAAGCAATCCAGCATTCAGCCCACTTACCTCACTTCTGTCCCTGCACTAGCCCTCGTGAGAACGGGGAACCCCACCTGGGAAACCGATGCAGTAGTTAGCATGAGGGAAAAGCAGTCCGGTTTGGTGTGGGTCAGTCTCCTCATCCAATCCACTTCATAACTGCACAAATGTTTCTGCTGGAACAAGGCAGGGAGCAAGATGAGTGACTGGGGACACGAAGAAGACAGGACAGCTTCATTGGTACCACTGCCAGCTTAAATATAAAACCACGGAGGGGGGTGAGGAGGAGCAGGTTTGATCCTGAACCTGCTGCATCCCTTCTCTGCAGTTGCAGCAGAAGGACTTTTCCTGTATTTGTGTCCTCATACCACATCTAGAGCCCCCAGCACAACAAAAATGAGCTTTTAGCACAGAGGGAAAAACAGGGTGGAAGCCTGGGTAGGTGACTGGACTGGGAACTGGAAAGCTCAAAGACCTTCTCTCTGATACCTTGTATGGTGAGAGACAAATCGGGCATTACCCCAGCGTCTCAGTGTCCTAGTACTGAAATAAGCATTTACCTAATTCATTAGTCCTTATATAAAGCAAGGTGTGTGGCCTGAAAGTTAGCCGTACTTGGGTTTTGCTCATGCGAATCCAGAGTGGGACCTGATTCTAAGGTCACATCTTTTTCACGATACTAAATGTTCAGCAACACCACCAAGCTCTAATACAGCCATCGGGAGCACTGTTTTTAATATATGCCCTGACAAACTCTGAAACATTTTCTGTCAAGAGCACAAAACGAAACTCTTCCTTTTTACAAACTACTTGTTTTCTGTTTCCCCGAGAACAGCATGCTTTCCAAAGATGTACTCACTTTCAGAAATCTACTGGCCCTGGAGTTGCTAAAAGAAGGAAAAAATATTTTTCTCGAATTGATTAAAGGGTTTTCTGAGGAAAAGAGTTGCATTTTGTTGCCTTTCTTCTCTAGTTCACAAGAACTGCATCGAAATGCAAGTCTGTAAGTACAGAAAATGTCTTTATTTTGGCTGGAATGTGTATTATTAATACACACTTGACAAGAGGATCTCAGAGATAAATCTGAAAACTTAAAAAGTAAACAAGCTGTTTATTGTGAGTGTCACAGGACTGATTTTTATAGTTGGGTGAAATTCAAAGCAGTGAACAAGCAGCTTTTGTTTACTTTAATACTTCCTATTTGCAATGTTAAAAGTGTATGTTATACATGAAACCTTAGTCATGTTGAGAGTTTGCTCTGGATTTTGTTTTCTTCACTTTTACAAAGCCCAGGTGAGTATCGTCAAATGTACAGATGCAGCAGATGCATGTTAAAAATTATAATGCACTACAGTGTCACGAAAAGCATACAGATTCTTCAAAATCTGTTATGTCATTTCTCGTACACTGCGTCCAGTTTCTGCCAAGCACAAGAAAGAGCTAACAACTTTTGAGACACACAGAGGGCAGTCCAGAGTGAACCGTGGACACCCATCTTGCTTTGCTCTTTACTTTAGGAAAAACCTTCCCTAAGTATATGTGAAGCAATAGAAGAAAGGTATCATTTGAAGTCCACCTCCGAGAACTTGTTCCTTAAATAATAAAATTTTTTGAATGATCTTTTACACAAAAAAGAATTTTTTAAAAAAAGCTAAAAGCCTTTCAGACTGTGTATCATGACATTGGCGTGTGGTTACAGTACTGTCCTGACACAGACACTACCTGGTCAGGACGTACTACGTCATGCGGCGCATTCTGTGCTCAACAGTCCGCTGCATGTTGCTGGTTGAGGGTACTCTTGGAAGACGGTATCTCAAGAATATTCCATCGTTTGACCAAAGGAGGGAAGACCTGATTACAAGGCCATGTCTCACTGTATAAAACGATCAACAGTGCTACTTTAAGGGTGTTTCCACAACTCCCCCACTCCTCTGCCACTCACTTCTGCTCCCACCCTTCAGGGATACAAACCACACAAGAAGAACAAATTCAGTTTTTAAAAAAGCCTCCTTCCAAAAAGGCAAAAAGCGTTTTAAGGCAGATCAATTCCCCAGTGTAGTCCACAGCACAGTCTCTGGAACGCTTATGCTGGCATAATAGAGGGCCACACTCTGCAGTGCAGGACCAAGACTGGCACAGGGTATGCTACAGTTTCCTAAAAAGTTAGGCCACTATTTCACACTACCTTTTAGTTCGGACACAGTTTCAAAAGGGGTTTGATTGTTTGTTTTAATACATGTATTTCCTGGATTTTTAGCCATCGTAAGACCAGAGCATCAAGGGTTCCCGTTTGTATTGCAGACAGAATTCAATTTCAGTCTGGAGAGACTGGGGCATGCTGGTACGCTACAGTTACCTACAGTACTAGACAATGCATATTTTGATTTGTTAACATTTCAAGAAAGTAGAATTTGATCCAGTGGACAACCACTGGAGGCTGAAAGTCACTGGACTCACCATATTCCAATAAAGACCACTGCGATTCTGCCAAAAACTGTATCCTAACAGGCTTGTTCTCCTCATTAAAGTAGAAATTCTTCAGTAACTGCGGAACAGAAGACAAATGGAGAAAACTATGTTAGTTTATAGGCTTCGTGCCCCACTGAGAAGATACTACATTCCAAACTTGCAGAATATAGTTGGATAGATTCAAAGTTCTCCATCGCTCTCTTCCTCCATTTGTGGCCTGTAAGTCAGAGAGTATTTGGTGGGCATGCTGGCCAACAATATGAAAACAACAGAAAAACATAGTATTAGAGGTAAAAAAAAAAACCAAACAAAAAAAACCCCAGGATTCCAATTTTGAAGATACAAACTGGTGCTTTAGCTCTTAGAGCTTCTTTCCCTTAAGAAAATCACAAACTGGAAATAGTAGCTAATTAAACCCTAAAAATTGAAGAATAAAAACCAAAAAGCCTTGTGGCTTTTGATTTTTGTAGTCTCTACTGTTACGGATTTTTATCTGATTTTTTCTCTCACAAATATGGGCCCATACACCAACCTGTTCAACACTCCAGCAAACACTACATCTTCAGGAAGGATCCACGGCCTCTCCATAGAAGTGCACCAGCTTTTTGAGAAAAAGGACAATTCTCAAAAGGAAGTGAAACTCGAGCCTCCTATCAAAATCTGCAGACAGAGAGGAGTATGTCATTCTCATGCTGACAGAGCATCAGGTAAGACTTCTGAAGGAAATATCACTACTTGTCCTCTGGGCATTCTTTTTATATTTGATGGACCAGAGCATTCTCACAGGATAATGGTTGTCTGCTGCCTTGCCCCTATAAAATTAAATTAAATATTTGATTGGAACTTTCCTACTTGCTCTCTGTAGAAATAAAAAGTGATGCAAAAAAGCTGTAGGTGAATCATTTGCCCTCCTAAAAACTCCCAGTGTAACTGCTCGCCAAAGTACCTAGAGAAGAAACCATTCCTATTAATTTTTTGTTTGTTTGTTTTGAACTTCCCACCAAACATTCTTTTTTCAGAGTTGAGAAGGATGTATGGGTGATTTATTCCTTCGTAACAGAGCAGGCAGTGACTTCAGTTTTGTATGTACATGAAGATGCAAGTATCGTTCGATGCACAGCAGCTATTGCAAAGACATTACTGCAGGAACTCCCAGATACTGAAGGCTCAGGGCACAAAAGGTTTTTGGCGGTCACCTTCTGGTCAATGAGCTGTGGCAGGGAATACACAACTGTGGGAGTGATGCGAGGTGTTCAAACATCGTGTTTATTGCATATCAATTTACCTGTTTAGGAGAAGGTGGATGCCTTTTTTCTCAAGTGATCATATTATCACTTTATTTGCCTACAATGCTTTGAATCAAAGCCAATGCATGAGAAAACCTGCTGTTTAATTCAGCTTCAGTTCAGGCACTCAAAGCTCATTGTACCAAATAATTCCAAAACGTCAAGTTCTGTCAGGAAACAGGCATTTAGTACTACAGTAAAGAGTATTACAAACCTTTCTTCTCCTTGACCTTTAACTTGCTCAACAACTCCCTTCCCTCTTCATCACATAGATTATCTCATCCTGTGGCAGACTGTGGCCACACTACAGCTCTGTTCCTGGATGTAAGATGAACTGTGTCCCCATGAGTTTTGAGAAGTCACAGCATATCAGACAGCTTCCTGCCTGCGCTCTGCCTCTACCCATGGCCTTCTGACTTGAGACAGAAGATTCCGCGAAGTGGGTTTGTACCGCATTGAGTGCCTTCTGCAAATGGCAGACTCCGCAATCTGAAATTCCTGCAGGCAGGGAAAAAGTCTTCTCTCTATTCCTGAGAGAAGGCCCCTATGGCACGGAAAGTTATGTATGAAATTCTCAACATCAGTCAAAATTCCACAAGGAAAGCAAATTGCAAAACTGAAATAGACCTTAGCTCACAGCGCACATGAAGAAATTTACATGGTGGCGCAGAAGAGAGAATATTACTCCTATGCTGTCTTGAAGATTGAAGGCTACAGATTTAACAGCAAATTCATCTGATGATGATGACTGTTGTCAACAGTTACTCAGAGTTAGCCTCTTTACATCGAAACAAATAGGCACCAGAGCTTCACTTCATGCCTTGCATAATTAACTGTACGCTTTTGACAGACATAAGAACCATGGTCACCAGCTCATCTACATCCAAGTCCCAAATTACCTTTGGGTCAGGAGCATGGTTCCTTTATAGAAAATTGTAGGGAATTGTAAGATAAATGTCATGAAAAGCCTTCAAAGGGCTCAGGTTTTCCAACATGGAGATCTTTCCAATTTGAGCATGAAGTTAAAAAAAGACTCCCTAAAGAAAGGAAAAGACATTCGCAGTCATTCTCCGGAGTCTTGTCACTTTGAATGTCCCCAGTAACACTGCTGATCTGAAGGCACATGTAAACCTAGAGCCTGAAGCCAAAATCTTTATTATGTGTTAACTATCATAATTATCAAACTCTGTTGTACAGAAAATACAGTTCAGGATGTTTATGAATCCGCCCATTCTGTGGTGAAAAGAGCGAAGCTTGAATTTGCGTGCAGTGCTCTCTAATGTAAGATAGGCTTCTGGAAAGAAATGGATAAGATCTTATGGTGTAATCTCTGATTCATGTTGATTTTTATCCCTTGATTTGATGTTTTAAAATCAATATACCATAGCAGTTATTGTCTAGATTTTTAATGCATCCCAGCTGAAAACACTTGCTAAGAACGGAGGGATTCTACACTCTTTGCCTCAGACACCCTAGGAAAAAGAAATCCTGTACTCCAGTTATTGTCTAGCATTTGAGCTCAGTGTTGGCAAACTGGTCCCTGCGTGTCTTTGAGGCATATGGAAATTGATGATGAAAGTGTCTAGTATAACTAGAAGTATAATTTGATGAAAACTGAAGCAGTGAACTGTGAGAAACTGCTAAATCAGTGTCATCAAACTCTGCTTGAAAAATAATGAAACAGAAATACCACTAGGACACAAGAAATGCAGGGGCAAGGACTGTGAAACCAGAGAGTAAATATAAAAATTAAGGAAACAGACAAGGTATTCTTTTAATTGTTATTTTTGAAACACATGCCCAAAATACAATACAACATTCCTGTCCAAATTCACTTTATGGAGACAGTGACATCATGTCTCCTCCAAATTGTTCAAGCCCAAATCTTGGCACAAGCTCTTCCAATAGAATACCACTGGCCCTGGCACTCTCGCCTGTCTAGCCGTAACCATGTGCAGAATAAGAACAGCACCGTGGCCAATGCAAATCCTAGTTATAGCTCAAGCCCCTTGGGGCAATAGAAAAAAGACCAAAATAGAAAACATATTACAGTTTTAAAGCAATAATATTGCTAAGAAAAATAAAACAAATGTAACCTCAGAAGTAAGATGACATTTATTGCCTAAAAGTTAACAATTCCTGAAGCTGTAAAAGTACTCTATAAATAAGACCTGAAGATGGCAGTGAAAAGATCCTGATATTGCTTTATTCATATATTTTGAATGAAAACAAAACAAACTTATACAGAAATCTGAGAGCAAGAGGACAAAGGAAGAAGATGTCGTATGTTTTAAGGATTTGCCTACATCAGTAAACACACTCAAATTACTGAATGATTCTATTCAGTTGTACCCATGTTTTGAGATAGCAACACGTGTATGTTTGCTCAAGAAAGGGATATAAGCTTGCATATTCAAAGACTTGCCAGAAAATTTGTACAAAAAGATCACAGGGAGACAGAGACAGCTGGAAAAATTGGAGCAGGGGCTTCGATTTTCATGCCAGTGTTACACCTAATGCGAAGGGAATGCAGATGATGGACTGCAAGCTATATGTTATTCCTCCTGCCACTTAGCAGTGTGCCTGTAGAGCTGAACAAGAACAGGGAAGTAACAAAAAAAAAAACCCAAAACCAAACAACGAAACAAAAAGACACAGAAATGATAGAAAGTGTGCTATTGTAAATGAAAATATTTATGTCAGTATATTTATTACAGTCACATCAACCTTTTCATGTACAAAAAGCAATCATCAAGATCAAGCAGTGGATACCAAGCACTAATTTCTTTAAAATGTAGTCTGATTTGGAAATTTAACTAAGCTATACCCACAATCTCACCATGGCATGCACATAGCAGAAACCATGAAATGGAAAATATCTATAAACAAATGTCTCTTAAAGGTCCTGTATCATGCTTTAAAAGAATGGTAATGAGAAGTTTCTGCACATGGATTTATCCAGATTAATTATCAATAAGCCTAATTAGAAAGTTGTGCTAACAAATATATAAAAGACTTCTTTCTATTAGGAAATATACAGACAGGAGGCTTAGTAGTAAAAGGGTAAGTGGAATCTTGAGAGGATTTTCTGATAATACATTCAAGTTTCTAAACTAATCTAGGCATGATTTCCACGGGTTTTGATGTCATCTTTTCCCATGAGGTGATCTCAAAACCTACATGTTAAAAAGCCATTTTCTCTTGTCAGTTACTGTTAACCCAAACTATGCACTTGAGGAGCCTTCTCCTGTAAGTGTTTTTCCCCCGCCTCAGACCTATTGACCACAATGCCGCCTTGTGTGATGTTAGCACTGCAAATTCAAAACTGTGATCTTACTGTAAAAAATGCCTTCTAAAGGAAAACCAGTTTATAAAATCAGTTTATAAATCTCAGTGAGAATTTAACCAGGGTACCTTTCCGTCTACCTAGGGTTCCCATGGATTCCTGTGCGTTCCGATTTGCACGCAGCGTAGCCTTTGACAGCAGCTGAGAGAAGTAGAGTCACCGTGTCTGTTTGTAGCAGCCTCATTGCGACAGTGCCCCATCTGTGGAGATGTCTCACCTCTGAGAGAAGGGAGAAGTGAAAAGGGAAAAAACTAAAACTACAAAAATGGCCATGCAAAAGACAAAGGAAAACTAGGGGTTCAGATCCCAACTTTCCGTAATCCCCAAGTGTGGGGCTAAGCCTACAAAACTCTATAGCTTCTAAAACAAATCCAAATACAAAACTTCCCCAGGTGCCTCTACCCAGATGCAAGACAAACTAATAGTCTGATAATGACTCTTTTCTGTTTAGAACAAGCTGTTAACCTTAAGAAGGTCAAAATCTAGAATAAACCTGGACAAATGTATATTTAAGCTTCTGCCCGAGCTTCAGACTAAAGGCTACACTTTATGTTGTTGGGTCAGAGAGCAGAAGCTACAGAATCACCTTCATCCCACTGAACTCCTTGGCTTCACTTCTAGCTAAATTGATAAAATTGAAAGGAGCAGATGTTCTGCCCTGCCTTGAGATCAGACCCTTATATTTGATATGAGACATTAACTGTTGATATAAAAGCATTTTTTAAAGTATACACGGTTTTTAGCCAGCTATTTCATATGCAAAACTTATCAAACCATACTATTTCATCCATTGTTGTTTCTTTCTTTCTATTTTTTCAAGTTTAGCCTATCATAAAGCACTCTGTAAGCTAAAAAAGACAATTTACCACACATGGGAGTTCTACAGTAGGTAAAATACTTCATATCTGGGGGTCTCTATTAAAAAGAATAGTGTGAACCAATGAACAGTAAAGGAAAAGATCGCCGCTGTCAGTCCACACTTTTAATTCTTTCAGTTCAGAATCTGACTAACTATGCACATTCATGTTACTCTGAAACATTCACTTACCTTCTGATGGATTTTCACCAGTGTGCTCTTTTCCACATATTTGTCGGATCAGAACGTTACAGTTACCTACGTTCAATACTGCCAAATTAACAAAGCAAAAATCAATGATTAAAGCCCACAAGCCACAAGATTGCCATAGTCTTCAAGTTGCTAAATTTCCTTTTTAAAATTTATTTTATACTTCATTCTTGTTACATTGTTGTAAGAGTCCCTATGCTGTTATTCTATATTTATATTCGAATGTGTGTATGTACAGCATGTGTACTTATAGAAAACTTCTGTGGCACTGCTGCTGAACGAGCTCTGGTCTCCCAGAGACCAGTGTGACCCAAACGCTGCACCCACAGGGAACTTCACCGATTTTTTATATATATCTTTTGATAGCAGGTGTTAGAGGCTCTGATGGAAGAGAACTCCAAGGTTTTGGACTCTGGGCTCTGCACATGTGGTAATCAAAAATTTATTTCTTTGTGTGACTCAGGAAAAAGAGTCAGGCTCCCAGGATTTTAGAAGCCTGAGTTTAAAAACGGAAACAACAGGAAAATATGCTCCTAAACTGTCCAAGAATGGATTCAATAGCCACTGTCTTAAAATACCTCTCGCCATATCAATACTGATTTATTACTATTGTTTTGTACTTCCCTAAGAGGAATGACAGGATAAGAGTCATCAGGTGAGATATTTTAATTGACTTATCAAATGGCAATGTTTTGTAATAACAAACTGTAGTTACAGAATAAGAGGAGTCGAAGGGGCTCAAAAGATACTATCAACTAGGTACACGCTCTATAGACTAAAATTTCTCCTTTAAACACAGGGCTGAAGCACAGACTTCTCGAAGAGCCAAAGGTTCCATTCTGGGCTAGCACAAGCACACTTTCTCAGTTTTCCTCAGCAGGACTGGAGCAGGGTTTTGAGAAAGAGGATTTGATCCATGTCTAGTGCCTGAAAAGCATCCCTACCAGCATTAGCATCATCCCATCACAAACCCGAGCTTAATCTTAGATTTCTTTCCTTCTACCAAACCCCACTATTTTCAGAGACAATTTGGGATTTGCAAGGAACACAGGATCAGTTTCATTTCAGATACTACCTAAATATATAAAAGTCAACCTTGCTCCTACTGAAAGAGGTATGAATTTTACCATTAGTTTAAATAGAAGCGCGATGAAGTTGCAGACTTACAAACCTGCGTCTATTAGAATTTTTTTTTTTTTTTGCTTGGAATTTTATGTACAAAAAGGTCACTTCAAAAGCAAACCCAAATATAACGTACTTGCAATTTAAAACTCCCTAACACTGACAAAAGCAGAGCAAGGTGTCACTCTGTAACAGAGGATGTTGATAATGGTGTCATCTATGCTGCACAAATCTATACAGATTCTCTTTTAAACAGTAGCTGGTGCTAAATTCAAAGTTCTTATTTGTGAGTTAAAGACAGACTCCATCAGCACTCGATGATTTGTGCTGCCGCTCCAGAAGCCACGCAGCTTCAGGAGTTTTTGTTGTTAAACTCCTCTTCACACACCAGTTTGCAAGTCTCATCCAACAGATATCAAGGGAATCCCAGCCTGCAGTTCACGGGTACACACAGCCTCCTTTACTGAAGCCAGGATTTGCATTTTCTGTGTAGAGAACTAGACAATTGTGAAGTAGTGGCCCTAGATATATTTTATTAAAAAAAGTCTCCATATCCAATAACCCACTTGTCACTATTCTTAATTTTGTCCCTCATAGCGTTTATTTGGTACAGAAGGATGATACATGCTACATTTTTAATATCTACACGAAAAATGAGTATTAGAAAATCCTATATTGTATTTTACCTGTCAGAGGTCATCAGAAGCTGGATTTCAAGAAAACTGAAGGCATTAGATGTAGTTTGCCCAGTAGATTAATACTGAGCTGTGAACTTTCATCCTCTGCAGCAAGATTTCCATCCAACTGACATAGAACTGACATGCAGTAACACTTACAACCAGGGGGATCCAATTTAGACAGAGTTCAAATGGTTTCAAGCTACTCATAGGTCACCGAGGTAAAGTATGCATAAGAGAGCTGGCTTTAATCAGAAGGTTTTCAGTAATGTCACACCAGAAGTGATAGGCCACATTGAAAATGAACTAGATGTTAGGCTTGAGAATTAAATTACCAAATACATTTAAATATTCTGAATATAGTCTTTAAGACATTTTCACAAGCCCAAAACAGTATGGGGTGGGTTTTTTTTTTCAGAACAGTAGAAAAAGACACGGAGTTTTGCACAAGCATAAAAAAACCCCTTCTTTCCCATGTGGCATCCTATCTGTGACGTCTGTCTTCAGTAGCTTTTGGGGAAGAAACGTGATCCAAAACAAAAACAGAACAGCTCCATTGTGGGTGACAGTTTGGAAATAATCTGAAAAAAGACTCAACATTTTCTCCATAATGGAGCATTAGAACATCAGAAAATTGAGAGGGACAGGAAGGATTACAGCGAGAGAGAGGATTTAGGAAAGGCCCATTTTAATGCAGTTATCAAATGCTGACCTACTTGTGGAACAGGCAGGTGGAATCTCCGTTTAACATTTCATACTGAAGAACAATGTGAAAATGAGAGGACTCATTGAAAGACATGTCACTGAAAGACGAAGTGTTATCCTCTTGAGACTTTTAAAGGCTATATTCCACCCAGAAACCCCTGAAATCTGTCAGGTGTTCTTATTTCAAGTTTCCATGATCAGTTTGGCTGTATCCAAATCAGCCCTGTGCCCTCTTTTTCACGTAGATATGCTGTGAGCTTTGTCTCGGTGCCATTAGAGATGCCAGAAAGTAAACTAGGAAACAGCTCAGTAATACAATGAAAAGCATCACACCTTTTGTACAGCCATTCCTACTGGTTTGCACTCTGTTTAAGAACTGTTTCTTGGCAGAAATAAAAAAGAAACTACTGCACAAAGCCTAGCAGACAAGGTATGTTGAGTTTCTGAAGATTTTCATTGAGTTTTGTTATGAAAAGGATTAAAAATCCTTACTGCTGTGCCTGTCTACAATACCCTCTCTGCAAAAATTCAAGTCAATGCCATGAAGAGACGGGGGAACTTGAAGACGTCGGTCACTAGAAATACAGTGCTGGATCTCATGTCATATTACAGCAAGCGTGTCTCAGCTCAGATCAGCAAAGCAGAAGGAAGGAACCTGGTGGAGTAGATCCAGGATTTTCTTACTGAATACTCATCCAGAAGCAGCATCACAACCAACAAAATTACACCCTCATAACCCATTAATTTCACTGCATCCTGCACTGACGATTTAAAATGTATACACAGGAAAGAAAAACTGAGAAATTCAAAACCAGTGTTTCCCTAAACAGGACAAACTAGGGCTTGTTGAGTTCCTTTCTATTAGAAACCAGATTGTTTCCAGTACCTGGCTTGCTCATTTACCTCTGTTTCAGGTAGCTCCTTACAGAACTCTAAGATGTGCAATACAGGCATAACTTTTAACACTGGACTAGCTAAAGTGTCCCAATCTAGGTTAGTAAAATAAATATTTTCTTTTTTTCCCAAAAGTAGGAGGCTTTTAAAGACCGATCCATCACTGCTGTCTAAGTCCATATCCATTTTTCTTCGTCGTACTGAATGAACAAGTGGCTTATCACAGTCAGAAAAACATTCCTCTTACGAAGTTGTGTCTTTCATTTGTTGCTCTCACTCACTGGCCAGACTAGTATCACAAAATTAGATGTGCTATTTTTCAATTCGAATTAAACTGCACAGCTCAATTTCCTACACATTCTCAACTTTGTAGGAAAAATAGCTGTACTGCATGAATAGTCCACAGAAGCCAAATATGAAGAGATTCTTTCTTTTCTTCCACCCTACCAGGTCATATAATTCTTGAATTATGAAAAAGTCGTTTTTCTTACTTGTCATTGGCACCTTGTCTTAACAAAATACAATTCTAAAATAACAAGAACCAGCACACGTCCAATTGCTCCAAATCCTCCACATAACCCGTTCAGCCCTTCCTATATTCACTCTACATAACTCTGAAGATTTTGAGTCTCTCTGTTTCCATTTCCACATGTAATCGCACAATTCTAAGCTGATGGACTTTAAAGCACAGGGACTGCACCTATGCAGAAGTGCAACATAGTTCCATGATTAAAACATTTTACAATTAAGGGAGATGCAGCTTTCCTTCTTAGTTTTTGCTGGAAAACCATACTATACTGCTTTTTGCCTTTTGACACATCCTAATGACTCATGGCATTTAAAAATGAGTTAAATATTTTTCTTAAGACAGCTGGGTATGTTTTATTTCATACATTTGCCAAGATTCCTCATATATTCTTCCAAGTATTACAGTCTTCCTTTCATGTTTTTAATTTTTAGTTTCCATGGTTCCATAAAATATAAGTTGCTGAATGATGTCTAAGCTTATGGCTGGAAGTATCTCTATTCCACCCCATAGCTACATAGAAGCTTGGACAGACTTTAACACCCATCTTTCTGGGCTTCTTTTCAGAAGCTGGCCATTAGTCTCTAGCCCCAGGTCTCCTCCTTGCTTCCCTGAAGCACTCCATCATTAAATCACTAGCCAAGGTTCTCTTATCTTCTTCCACTAATCATGAGTTTTATTAGCTCTCTCCTTAGAAATGCAAAAATCCCACAGTAACGGGAGAATTTAGCAGATTACCATGTGTTCCTACCAGAGAACAGTTGATACATCTGAGCTTTTCACTCTCCTTGAAGGATAGTATTTCTTTTGAAATAGAGAAAAATAGTATATTGTTAGGATGCATCTCAGATCAATTGAATGTGAAATGGGAAACATGTTTAGTTGTACTCTTGAAATCCTTGCTAGCAGAATGCCCTTATGTGGCAATGAACAGCTTCCTTCAATCTGCCACTAAGTGACTCCAGCCTATCCTGCTCGTTAATGATCTGGCTTCAGTTACTCATCTGTCTTACCAGTGCAACACATCTGGCACAAAGGCTTTCGTGCTAAAGAAAATCCAATTAGTGCAGAATGCTTCAGTACATCCCTTCAACAATGCAAACTATCATGCTTTCACCATCATACCCTCTACTCTCTACACTAGAAAGCCTGTGAATCCTAAAGTTTTGCAACGAACTACTCACTCCTTCAGCAAAATAGATTCTTAAGCAAGAAGGTAGGGCTCATCTGGAATGGAGCAAGCATTTCCACAAAGGCTGACCTAAAACTGCAGAATGAACTGCCTTAGAAAAAAGGGATCATCTCAAATATTCCCCACCATCTGCTCCAACTTCAAGGCACATTTTAGGAACTTGCTTTAAATTTAACATTAAAAAGGAATCCACACACATATTAAAAAAAAAAAATCAAAACAAATATAAAGAGAAAATAAAAACAAACTCTACCAAAACAAACAGCCTACAGGAGCAGATTACTCCACTGGGGATCTTCAAAGAAAACCCACCATGCTCCCCCTAACCACTACCAAGGAGGTGCTAGAACACGGACGTAAGATAAAGAGTTTCTAGCCCTTCTGAAGGGCTGCTTTGAGTGCCATTTAAGGAGTCAAGCACAGCACAGCACAGAGCAGTCATTTTGTTGTAGAAATAAAGATGACAGAATGGAAATGTCTATGCCTTAACATCAACATTTTATCCACACCAACCATTACTCACAGATTTCTCCTCAAGCTGCTTTTCATTCATTGTTTTCTCAGGCTCTGCGCAGAGCTTACACTTCTCTCCAATGAATTGCCCAACTTATTCTACGTCAGCTGAAAAAAAATACCAATTAAGACTAATGTTTTCCTCATTGAATTAAAAAAAAATACACAATACTCATTCCCTTTAAACTGACATTGGATAGCGATGCTACATAGGACTAGAGATGTTTCATGTTTTTCAAGCAATTAGCATGAAAATCTCTCCATAAAAATAAAGTAGTGACAATCATAACAGTTAAACTATCCCCTCTGTGTGGCTGCACAACACCTTTAAAAAAAAATCAGCAGGGGATGTTTATTTTAGTCCCAAATATGATTTATCTGTAGACTCTTCAGCATTCATATACCAACAGCCTCCAAACTGCTAAGCTATCCCACGAGACGCATATCCAAAAACACCCTTAACCATCTCCATTTCCAGAACAACAGAACATGTGGATCTGAACATTCTGGTCAGCTGGCTCATAGTCACCAAAGCGTTGACCACCTGGGAAGTGACAGGAACTGTAAGGGTTAACTTGTGGGCTACCTCAAAACACATTCATGTTCTTTTGCAATAACACACCAAACTTCATGACCATCAAATAATGGTTGCATGATCTGAGATTTGGAAAACCTAGACGCGTTCAATTGCTTTCTCTGATTAGGTCTGTACTTATTTGGCATTACCAGAGATATCTCAATCCCTAAATAATTAACCTACAACCAATATCTGTGAAATTGCCTCACTAAGCTCACGATCCAGGACTGTTTGCTGTTAAATTAGTAGAATAAATAATTTACACCAAAAAAGTGTGCACAAGATAGCGCCAATAAACCTGGGGGAACTTGTTCATTATTTGCAAGAAAATTGGATGAAACACAATTCCCCAAGTACAAGCCATTCTGTAGAGTAAAAGGTGCATTAGTATTATTGCAGCATGTAGGGAACAAATGAAGTCTCATGACTGTTCTCTTCAGAGTATGCTCTCTTCATTAGCCTTTTCTCCAGAGCTATATATACACGCAATATACTGTACATAGGAGAACATAGGAGACTGAACGTTTGCATATGAAGTACATTTCTTATAGGAAAAAAAAAAAAAATCACAGAAGTATTGTAGATCATTCCTGAATAAGCAAGGAGCTAAAAGAAAAATATTTAACACTCAAATGGCAGCTCTGTATCATTTGGAAAATCCTCAAATCATCTTTTCCAGTGGCAAAGGTTACTATTGCTAACTCTAAATGCTCAAGAAAATTGCTGTGTAAATTTGTAATTCACAGGATTTTTATCATTTTAAGATCATTTCAAAATGAACTGTTGATGGAACTTATCTCTTGCAAAGTTCTGCGTGATTACCCGTACAGCACTTGCTCCAGCACACAATGAATTGGTGAGCGCCTTTGTGCTAATGTCACCAGGAGCTGAAACAAGCCCTGCTGGCAAAGAAATACAATACTGACTCCTGTTAAAACTTCAGAAATAGTTTAAAAATAGGTATTCTAAAGGCACATTCAGAATGCCCAACTAAAAATTCACATTTAGAAATAAATAAGTAAAATTCACTGAGAACAATTTGGCAAGGAAACCAGCGCTGAGGCCAAGACGGAGTTTATGACTTTGGCGTGGGCCCATCTCCCATTAGGTTCCTGAAAACCACAAGCTCTTCTACTCAAATTGTTTGTAGCGCTTAAAGGTACGGCTTTCCCTGCACAGCAAGGTACAAGGAAGAGACTCCCTCTGTCCACTGGGGCTTGAGCTTTTGTTAGAGAAGCACCACTTCCCTGCCCTCCCTGCAGGACACAACACCCTAAAGAGATGCCCAGGCAGGGAATGCTCTGACCTAAAGAACAAGCTCCAAGCGCCTTCGGCTCTTCAAGCTACGTTTTTGCTACAAAGAGAGATGGTGACCAGTCTTGTGTTGTTGCTGCAGCCCAGGGACAGAGCCATGGGCACATTTACCACATCCAGGGAAGGTGCAGCAGAGTCCCTGGCTGGATCCAGCCCCTTGCTTAAGTCTGAATTAAATGCTAGGTCTCAGCCTGATTTGTGGCGGTTTGTTGTTTTTTATTATTTGATAGCAAGTATCCTGGGACGTGCTTCCTGACCCTGCTCTGGATTCCTGCTGAAAACACAACAATCTTTTTTATAAAAACAAATAAACATTTCTCCCTAGATTACGAATCATGTAGTTGCATGACCTGGGTCCCAACGCTTCCTGCAATCTATCTTATTTAATACTGAAAGAAATCATAGATACAAATGCCAGCTTACCTGTTCTTCTAGAAAACAATACTGGGAATACCAATTTCACTCATTTCACTCATCTTTATCCCAAAAGAACAACAATGACAAAAAGAGGTTAGCCCTGTGGAGTAAAAGGTGTCCCAATGTCATTGTTGCATGCAAGGATCAGATAAGCACCTGGTTTGTTCTGTCTGTGAAGACAGCTTTATCCAAATAAAGCGTGATGCATTTTATCATTCTGTAATGGAAAAGACCTGTCACTCTTTGAATATCATCATATGGTCGGTGGCCGGCAGATAATGGACTGTTAAGTGTCAAGGTGACTGGCTTTGAATGTGCACAAAACTAAAAATTATAGACCTGTCATTCCATAGGCAGGCCACAATTAGCTGTCTATGCAACTTGAAATTTCCATTTTGCCAGCTGAATAATCAATTGGCTACAGTTTCTCAATATAGATGCATTGTTAGGCTCTTTGCACTCAGAATTTTATCTTTTTTATAAGGTTTTTCAAATAACGGTGCAGTGCACTTAAGCAGATGGGGTTAGGAGTGAACTGTGCAGTTATCTCCTCCCCGAAAGCATACACAAATACATTCACCAATATTTTACAATCAACACTTTTTATGTTAATTTCCTCTAGCTATGCTCTACCCTATAAGGTTTCTGCCAGGGATGTGGTGCTAAGGAACACAAGCTACACAAAATTCACAGCTTCAGACTTCACAGATGTTTGTTTCTATTAACAAAGTAATATTCTTGGTCCGTCCTGATATGAGTTAATAATACAACATGACTTAGAAATAAAATGTTTTCAGTGGTCAACTGCAAAAAGGGAAAGTATTTTCTTTTTGAAGAGTTTTTTTCCGTATCGCTTACTGACAAAATTTTAAGGTGGTTGGGGCAGAGACCTTATTTTATGCTGCTAAAACAGCAGAGACAAATACAGTGATATATCAATAAGGACTCTTACACTCTGCTTTGAAACTAACAAGCAATGCAATCAAAGAAGTTCAGAACCCCACGTCTTATATTAATGTATGTACTGTAGCCCTTTTTGTCCTGGGCAAGTAGCAATCATCTGGTGTCTTACAGGCTGCCTGCATTTGAGAAAGAAATTGCTTAACATTGTGCCTGAATGCGAGAACAGGTTTACAAAATGGGGAATCATAGAATCATAGAATCATAGAATGGTTTAGGTTGGAAGGGACCTTGAAGATCATCGAGTTCCAACCCCCCTGCCACAGGCAGGGATACCTCTCACTAGACCAGGTTGCCCAAGGCCACGTCCAGCCTGGCCTTGAACACCTCCAGGGACAGAGCTTCAACAACCTCTCTGGGCACCCTGTTCCAGTGCCTCACCACCCTTAAAGTGAAAAACTTCTTCCTGATGTTTAATCTAAACCTGCCCTCTTCCAGCTTAAAGCCATTCTGCCTTGTCCTATCACTACATGCCCTAGTAAAAAGTCCTTCCCCAGCTCTCCTGTAGGTCCCCTTTAGGTACTGGAAGGCCGCAATAAGATCTCCCCGGAGCCTTCTCTTCTCCAGGCTGAACAGCCCCAACTCTCTCAGCCTCTCCTCATAGGAGAGGTGCTCCAGCCCTCTGATCATCCTCGTGGCTCTCCTCTGGACGCGCTCCAGCAGGTCCATGTCCTTCTTATGTTGGGGACTCCACAGCTGGATGCAGTACTCCAGGTGGGGTCTCACGAGAGCAGAGTAGAGGGGCAGAATCACCTCCCTTGACCTGCTGGCCACACTTCTTTTGATGCAGCCCAGGATACGGTTGGCCTTCTGGGCTGCGATCACACATTGCTGGCTCATGTTGAGCTTCTCGTCAATCATCACCCCCAGGTCCTTCTCCACAGGGCTGCTCTCCAGCCATTCTCCGCCGAGCCTGTATTTGTGCTTGGGATTGCCCTGACCCAGATGTAGGACCTTGCACTTGGCCTTGTTGAACTGCATGAGGTTGGCTTGGGCCCACCTCTCCAGCCTGTCCAGGTCCCTCTGGATGGCATCCCTCCCCTCCAGCGTGTCTACCTTGCCAAACAGCTTGGTATCATCAGCAAACTTGCTGAGGGTGCACTCTACCCCACTGTCCATGTCGCTAACAAAGATGTTGAACAGTACGGGTCCCAGTACCGACCCCTGAGGAACGCCACTCGTCACTGCTCTCCACTTGGACACCGAGCCGTTGACCGCAACCCTTTGAGTGCGACCATCCAGCCAGTTCTTTATCCACCGAGTGGTCCATTTATCGAATCCATGTCTCTTCAATTTAGAGACCAGGATATCGTGTGGGACAGTGTCAAACGCTTTGCACAAGTCCAGGTAGATGACATCAGCAGATCTTCCCTTGTCCACTGCCACTGTAATCCCTCGGGGAGCTCGGTAAGTTCTGGGTTTATAAACACAGGATCAGGACAAGTGCTGCCTCAATATCTTTTTGATACAAAAAAAAGTCCTTTAAAGATATGTTATTGTAAATCTTTTTTTTTTTAGCTCAGCCTGATTTGTAGCACATGATGGGCAGAATTCCTCCCATCTGATGTGGAAATGCTACACACAGGTTCTGGCCAAAGCCAGTTGGAATAACGGAAAGACATGTGGGATCGTCACTGGACTTTAAATCAGGCTTCAATATGTAGCCTTCCATTTTTATAGTACTTCATATATTGCTAAAGCCTTCGCATGCAGTTCTGGGAGGTACACAGCTACACTTTGGTAATCTAAAGAAGTCTATGACTGAGTCTGTAATTATATGGCATATGGGCTTTAGTGATGGCTGGATCGAGTGATAATGGCTTGAGAAGCTCCTGGTCTTCCCTCATAGACCCACGCTCATTTTCTTTCCCATAGCACAATTTACTCTTCCTGCATTTGTCCTATTTAAGTGCTACCCCCATCCTTTTTTGATGATGACTTTTAACAGCAGTTATTTGAACAGTATAATTTACAGCAAGTCATAGAAGTAGCTGTATGTACAAAGCTGAGGACGTGGCAAATTACAGCAAGAGAGCAGGAGCAAGAGGCTGGAGGGAGCAGAGGGGAAAGTTCTTAAATTCACATTGCAGAACTACACTGTTAGCTTGAATTTCTTCCCTGCTTTTTCTCCTCTCTCCCTCTAGAAATAGAAGGTTAGGCCATTAGAGAATTCAATTGGTTCCAGATGGACCCTTAACCCAGCTCTTCTAATAAAAACATTTTCCTGTTAAACAACCTGTGTCACATGGAATAGATGAAATTCATCTTTAGTATACCGCCACTGAAGCCTGCGAAGACAAACCTGAAGTATGAGTATCTGTATCTCAAATATAAAAGGGTAATGCAACAATGATTTATCTCACAATTAGGCAGTGGTAATTAAAAAAGTAATACTGTAGCAGACATACAATACAAGCTTCTAATAAAAGTTATAAAAAATATAGCTCTTTTCTAAAAGCAGTGTTCCATTTGTATGTTTTCTATTAAACTCTTCAGAAAAATCAAAATATAACACTTGACAGTATGACTCCTAAATCATCTCTTTCATGGGCTACTGCCATTGTTAACAAGTTTTGGTTTATTTTACTTCATATATTTTTTTTTAATATACAAATCAGAGAGACAGTTTTGCTTGTGTAGAAATCAGTGACAAAAATCTCCAAGTTTTCTCATCAGACCATGGTCAATCCTTTTTGCACATTAGAACAAAAACCTTTACTGTTCTAGATCAACATTTAAGGTACTTGGAAAATAAGAATAGACTGTGATTTTGCATTCAGTAGCAGGTTGCTTAAGTAGCTCCCATCCTCCTTCATCCCAGCCTTCGTGCCGCCCCATGTGCCAACCAGTGTTTTGGCTGGCACAGACATTTGTGTTGCCATGCAGTCAGCATATATTTTATCTTTTACCAGCTGGATCTATTCCTTGATCAAGTTCACTGTACCGCTGTGTAAGCAGTTGTGGCAGCAAACGCAAGAGCTGGGAACAACCCGCCAGGAAGGGGGATAGATGCCCGAGCTGCTTAAGCTATGACGGCTAGTGAATAAATGCTCTCAGCACCACAGCCTGCGTAGCCTCTCTGTCTATCCTAGGTCCTTAGAGAGCTTCTATTTTGTTCCAATTTCTTTCAAATATATTTATTCACACACCACCTTTGCAAGAAACGCTGTGATTCCCAATTTATAGCTATGGAACTGAACTGCAGCAATGTTTTCAAAAATATCTTTCCAAGAGACTTAAATTCTGAGTGCCTACAATGCTTTCAAAATGAGCTTTTAATTGACGTAGATGCTTTCAAAATTATTTGCTTAAAAAAAGCAACAAAGAGCTGGGTTCTAGGCTAGCATCCTAGCCAGTAAGCTGTCCTAGCACTCTTGCTTTGTGAATTTCCTTCCATTTTCCCACCAGAGATAGCTGTGATATAATTTATTACGATCATGAAACTGATTATGCATTCTGAAGTCAGCAGATTTACCTTAAAATAACACAGTGCCTCAGTGAAAACCATTACATGTTCACAGTGGAATCTGTCTGGGCAAATGAAAAAAAAAATAAAATGCTACTTGCCTCAGATTCCATCCACCCTCCCCCAACACAGAGACACACTCACTCTATTTTATTCTGTTACCAGTTGAAATAAGAAAAAAATTGAGTGGTTTTGTCCATTCTAGAAATTAAAACTTTTACAGAGCCAGGGTTAGAGGATTTTCCCCTCCATGTTTCTGGAGGGACCTGCGCTCAGAAAGGTTCATTGTCTATTTGGTCTTTCAGTACTTTGCTCTGAGAAAAGGGAAGAGCTTTTGCACTGCAGTTAAGAGCATTTGTGGGCTGCCCCAGTCTATACAAGCAGTTTGCATACTTTGCTATATGCTAGCAGAGGTTTCAAAGAAAAAGATTGCACCTCCACCTTTTTCTTTCTAACATCTCTTCATGTCAGAAGACTGCTGTGTTGCCAGACCATCCACAGAAGGCTGAAATAACTCTCAACTACGTTGGTCTTTGGTCAGACCAGTCACACACACACATGGTTATCTGCCGCCTGGTAGAAACACAACTTATTTTCACCGAACAATGCTTTCCTATGGAAGTTTCATAGCCTTGAAATAGGACAGCCCTACATGCCTGTAATTCCTGTTTAGAGCATATGAAAATATCTTGGATCCTCAGTTATATGGAAACTTAGGAAAAGGGAAAAACAGGGTAACCGGCAAAATCATAGAAGCATAGAATGGCTTAGGTTGGAAGGGACGTTGAAGATCACCTAGTTCCAACCCCCTGCCATAGGCAGGGACACCTCCCACCAGACCAAATGAAGACAGGGCGTTTGCACAAAGGGCTAGATTATCTAATACAGAACAAGCTCCCCACCCCCCCACCCCCCCTTCTGTGCTTTTGCTTCTTCGCGTAACGCTGCTTCTGCAGCGCTGTTTGTGATCCTTTTCCCCGTTTGTACTGCCAGGCCTCTCAAAGCGGCACGGGCAATACCGTGATGCAAAGCATTCACCAGGGCAACTGCTGCTCTCCTCTGGGGAGCCGTGAGGAAAAGAATCGCATCAGCATCCCCCCGCTGCTGTCTGAGGTGCCACGAGATGCATCGCCTCTAGCAGCACTGGATTTTATGTACAGCTGTACCGATAGTTGGAGAAGTTACCATGACATCAAATCACCCCCTCCCTCCATTTCACTACATGGCATTTACATCTCCCTTCGAGGTGAAAACAGATGAAGCAACAAATACAGCATGAAATAAGCCTGGACCTACCCCTGCTCCACCTGGAGCTCGGCCATTGGCTTGGCCGGAGCAGGGACAAGCCCTTTACCTGCACCAAGATCAACACAACTTCAAACAAAAACAAAAGAATATCTGTTAACTCTTGGCTGCGATGCACACCTTACGACAGTTGAAGTCCGGCCAATTAAACTCTCAAAGCAGTAATGCTGTCAAGACATCCAGCTGCTAAATGAGGTGCCGGCAAAAGATTTCGCTTAATTTCTGAGAATGAGAAAATATTTGCTAAAAACTACCGCTCTCTAAATTCTGCTGCCATTTCACCTTATAAGCATTACGTCTCTGAAAGCCAACTGCTAAAGGAATGCAGTTTTCTTTCTTAAAGCCGAGGGTACATTTAGACTCCACATTAAAACTACCATAAATAATATAGTGACTGCATGTGTCAAGTTAATATTAAAAACAGGGGCTGCGTCATGCATACCAAGTAGTGACGTTCTCCATCTACAGAACAAAATACCGGCGGGTTTCACCCTGGGAAATTCACCCCGCTTGTTTCAGGAGGGAAGACTCCCTCCCGAAAACGACGGTGTCACGCCGAGCACGCGCAGCCGTCCGGCTGCCGGGGCTGTCGCTGAACTGCAACCGGCCCGCCGAGACGGCCGTGGGTCTGGGCAGCCCTTGTGCCTGCTCCGACTGCAACCCGGGGCCCGGCATGCTGACAGACTCCATTAGCATTAATGCTGCTCTCTTATCTCCCGGTGGCCGGCCGGTGACGGCTGCCTGCCACTGCCGACAAGGCCCACGCCGCCAATCGGCTCCGGCTCGGCAAGGTCACCGCGCCGGCCGGGCTCGGGATTGGCTCCGGCGCCGCGGCGTGTTATTACTGTCTGATTTGATCGGAGGCAGGGGGTGGTCTCCAATCAAACAGAGAAAAGGTCCTGGAGAAGGTAATTAAATCCTGTCAGAGGCAATTATCGGTTCCAGGGCCATGACTCTGGCACTGAATGCAGATGATCTGAAGCTCTATTCTTGTAGAAATTCAAGAGGGCTTCTGGCACGGATCAGTTAGACATAAAGGAAACAGCAGGCTTTTTGCAAACAATGCGGCGCTGTATTTTGAAGCTTTTTGCACATCTTTTTTCCTCCCTGCTCTCAGAGTTTGGTTACCGCTGATCAAAAAAATATTTCCTTCTCCCCACATTCTCATTAATTTAATAGATAAGACTTACTTACGTATTATACACATAATGACAAGCTACGTAAGAGAAATTTTGTTCCGAAACACTGCCCACTTAAAATGTCTTTCATCAAGACAAAACCGCTTTAGACAATAGAAACATATCAAATTATTGATGTTTTACTGGAAAAACCGAAAGCATCAGAATTTGATTATCTATCCAGAAGGGCAATGTCTCATCTCTAAATCCTATGGATGCCAAAAGGGAATAAATAAATTACTTCCTCCTACCACGCTATAATGATGCCAACACAAGTGTATCAGAAGTGCCCTGACATGTTGGAAAAGGCATGCATTTCACTGACATAAACAATACACTATAAATTTAGTTCCACAAAGCCCAAAATATTATTTACTATATATTCTTATATTTTACTCTGATGTTACAAACTGGAGCTGGGGAAAATCTGAAATTTATACTAGAGATTAAAAAACAAAACAAAACCAAAAATAAAAATCTCATGGTCCTTTAATGAAAGCATTTTCCCGATTTTATATAAGGCCTTTTTTCCCTTCAAGTGTGCATCAATTTATTATTTCAGAGCCAGATTACAAGCTCAGTCGTGCCACAGTAAATCAGGATTGACACCATTAAAGTAAGTGGAACTACTTTAGCTTTTACAGAGAGCAGACGCAGGGCCTCTGCCTGCCTCAGCCTGGGCTGCAATCACTGCTCGCATCCCTGCATGGGGAGTGGGAGGGAAAAAAGAGCTGCGGTGTGTGAAAGGCCATGTTGGGAAACACACCCACGGACTAACTGCGACTGTGGGTCTTCCTGAACAGGCTTCATTCACTGGTAGCGCATTCTGTTCCAAATCAGTTTTAATTGTCTCAAAATATCGTGCACACAATAAAAAATAATTTTTTACCAAACCCTTCCTTTCACTGAGTTCTGATTTGCTGAACTGACTCTGTAAACCGCTGTTTAAATCTAGATATTGCTGCTGCTGAAACATTTCACCAGTATTAGCGTAAGTTCTCTGTCATTTCTGGGAGGGCACGGGGTTTTTTGCCTGGCTGGTTCCCTGCATTGGCCACCCCCCCAGCCCCACAGAGGCCACGCACTCGCACAGCATCGTTTCATCTCTTACGGATGCACACCTGGAGAGAGGGGATTACAGCTGCAGGTTCACATCTCCTCATGCAGATAAGGCATAGGGCTGGTTGAAAGAAACAAACTTAAGCTTTTCTTCAACATCTCAGTCACCTCCTAGTATAGGAAGAAGGGGGTGGTAGTGTGTGTGTCCTATAATTACTATGGAGGCAGCACCTTATTTCCCCTCAGGAGCAAGCCCAGCAGAGGGAAAGACCTTTCTTCCTTGGACGGTGCCTGGAGGCAGGGCCGTCTCTCAGGCTGACCCACAGCTCGCTTCGGGTCACAGAATCACAAAATGGTCAGGGTTGGAAGGGACCTCTGGAGATCATCTAGTCCAACCCCCCTGCCAGAGCAGGGTCACCTACAGCAGGTTGCACAGGACGGTGTCCAGGTGGGTTTTGAATGCCTCCAGAGTAGGAGACTCCACAACCTCTCTGGGCAGCCTGTGCCAGTGCTCTGCCACCCTCAAAGTAAAGAAGTCCCTCCTCATGTTTAGATGGAATTTCCTATGTTCAAGTTTCTGCCCGTTACCTCTTGTCCTATCAGTGGGCACCACTGAAAAAAGACTGTTCCCACCCTCCTGGCACCCTCCCTTTAAGTATTGATAAGATCCCCCCTCAGTCTTCTTTTCTCCAGACTAAAAAGACCCAAGTGCCTGAGCCTTTCCTCATAAGAAAGATGCTCCAATCCCCTAATCATCTTTGTTGCCCTTTGCTGTACCTTTTTCCTGCTCCTGCAACCACATGGAGTCTCATGAAGCGTCTCCTGTTGTCCAGTAAACCCACACTAGGAAAACACAAGAAAGAAAACTGCACATAGGAGCATAAAGGGAGAGAGACTCCACCATAAGCCTAAGGCTTAAATCCCATGAGTCTTTATAAATCCATACGGACGCTTCCAGTTGTAGAGAGGAGGACCATTACAACTTTAATAGCAAAGGAACATCTAAGTCTCTGTAATTCATTAATTCTTGAATTTCAGTGTGAGATTACCGAGAAAGGCATCGCAGTTGGTGACAACCACCACAGTAGTTTCTGAAATTCAGGGCATTTGTCAACGAAGAGTTGAATGAAGCATGAACTTGGTTTACACAGCTATCAAACAGCTGTCAGAGAATGACTACTTCAGTGGCTACCAGCTTCCAGCGGTTTCTAACCAGTGACACATGGCCTATCAGCAACCAGTCAGGCCTGCCCCCTCCCCAAATATTAATCAGTTGGTATTAGTCATTTTTTCCTATGAACGGTTTTGGAAAAGGAAAATTTTACTTCAGACTAGTGTCTGTGAAGGAAAGTGCTGCTATTCCTAGTTTTCAAGAGTAATTTTTGAGCATAAAATGGCAAAAAAATGAATCAGAAAATGTTGTCTTCGACTTTACAGCACGCAGTGCTCTGTCACTGCGCTGTGGTGACACAGATCCTCATCTGCCGCACCGCAGATTCTCAGCCTTGTCAACAGAAACATATTATATGCATATTCCTGGGCCATTTTATAAAGGCCTTAGAGAATTCAAAAGAAACTTAAAAAAATTACTGATGGTTTATACAGAATTGAATGATATTATTGAGGGAACAAGATGTCTTACAGAAGCTCATTTGCACTATCATTATCACATACTCTAGCACTGTCTATAAAGGCACATCAAAAACAAAAGATTGAGGTAGCTCCCTGCGCTATAGCTGTCAAAGCTGACTTCAGGATTCCATACATTTCTTGTGAAGTTGATACGATCCTGATTATGCAAATGCTTGGCTATTAGAAGATAAGCACAATGCCTTAAATCCGCATCTGTATTCTAAAACATGCTCATTCATCATTTGACTCTCCTCATATATAAATCTCTGTGAAAGAGAGAATATATTTCTGTATGTTCCTTTATACTTGAACATCACATATTTTAGCCTTGTGAAGGTTATTGAGCAGTAATTAGAAGAAACAGCATTAGTCATTCTTACACCAAAATATTTGATTTTTGATTCACACGCAGGGCATGTGACCAGTTCTTATTTGTATAAAAGCAAATCTTAATCATCTAAGTAAACCCACTATTTTGTTTATGATGCAAGAAGTGTTTTGTTTCATGGACACTCTACAACATTCAGTTCAAATCTACTATTTCACTTACTAGGAAATTTGAGCAAGCACGCTAATAAAACTTGAAAAAAGCAGCAACAGTGAATATCAAGTTGATTACAAATAAATACTCTTGAGGTTTTTTGCAGTATTTGTTTATGTGTCATTAATATTAATACTCTGTAAAACATAAAAACAGAAAGGTCAATAAAATAGTTGATTTTACAAACCATGAAGGGCTAGATTCTTTTAGACAATCCACAGTCATCACATTACATACGTAAATTTCAAGGAGCCAATATCCAATTTTCTGTGGTTTCTTTCTTCCCACACATGTCACACTCCAAATTCGTTTTGACAACTAAACAATGTTTCCTTTATTTCATTATAAGTCCCTTATCTAGAGTCAAAGCTTCATGACAATTTTGTGGAAAGAAACATGAAAAGACTTTCTGGTAGATAGGTTCGTTATTTTAAAGATTTCTTAAATAGATACATTGGTAAACAATCCAGCTGCATGGTTTTTTGCAGCAATATCTAACTCTTACCTTACCTTGCAAATCCCACTGTAGATACAATTCTCATGATTTATATTCGACCGCCAAAAAAAAAAAAAACAACACCCCCCCAGATTACTCTTGATACCTCATTCCTGCATGTTTTTTTTTTCTTGAGGCTGAAGCATCTGTGTTAATACCCTATCATCAGCATATACATTTTTAATTTACTAAATAAAATATTTAATTTAATTTACTACTAAAAAAATCAGTTGTCATTTGTGTAAGATATATTCACTCATACTTTTTTCAGTTTATGTATAAATGTAATTTCATTCATTAAAGTATATATATTTCAGAACAGGGATGCAGCCACTGCTTACTAAGGCACAACAACAAAGTGAATTAATGCTTTGCCAGGTTCCTATCACCCAGCGACTGCAGAAAAACTGAAGGCTTACCAGAAGAAACCTGCAGAAAGGAACTGGCAACACAACAGCTTTTTGATTTTAGGACCAGTTTTCATGCCAGACTTGAATCCAAGCATGTCTCAGAAGGAGGCCCAGAACTGCCTGGCTGTGGTTCCCAAAAGGGATGCCCACCTTGCATTGACCAGTGAAGCTCAAGGAGACTTTAGTCATTGCCCTCTGACTCCCACATCCACTCCTGCAGTGCCAGAGGTGTTAGGAGGGTTGCAGGATGCAACCCCGCAACCTGAACAGCGTCAGGGAATTCAGATGAACTCCTCAGCTGAGGAAGTCTCATTTCTTCCTTGCCCTGCAGTGCTCTGTAAAGGCAGCTAGAATGGGCCAAATACTCTGACCTATATTGGCACAGCAAAACTGCAAGAGACAGAAGGTAGGTATAAAAACAACAAACTACCAGAGTCATAAGCAGTAAGAAAAAACTCAAGCAAACAGTCATGGGATCTTTAACAGTCTCAACTGGTATATCCCGATTGTATGACACAGTTGAAAATGACATCGTTGGTGTTCCTTCAGTGCCATGCCATCACGTCCAACATGCACTCTGAGGCAGGTGGGAAGATCATTTAATAGATCCCAAACACAGGGCAGGAAGAAACCTCCTAAATCAAAATTAATTGCCTGCTATCAGAAGCCACATCATCATACAATCTGGTTTATAAATTAATCATACTCCATCTTAACAGTACCTTGGCATCTCTCTCCCATTTCTACCATCAGACAGCATTTCTGGCATCTCCCTTCTCCAGTCCTTAGAGTACTCCTCATTTCCAGCCCAAACGTATGCATCTAAGACCATGTGATACACAATTTGTTCTTGTGCCAATACCTTCCCTTCTCTTAGGCAGCTTTTTTGCCCGGTGTTCACCTCTTTAACATACTTTCAAAGAGCAAGCAAGCTCTTTCACAGCTTCGCTTTGCTAGGCTAAACAACTCAAGCTATTTGAGCCTCCTCTCAGCAGAGACGTTCTCCATCCCATTGATAATCCTTGCAGCCTTTTCCTGCACCTCTTCCAATTGGAATGATATTACTGCAGTAGGGGCAAGAAGAGCACGCAATAATTTAAATGACATATAGCACTGTCACACATATGACCTTAGCAGTTTGCTGTCCCTTTTAGGAATACTTCTCCAGGGGCGTCAAACTATTGCTTTTTTCAACAACCCGCATCACAGTGGTAGCTCGTCCTCATCCTGTAATCTGCTAATATATTCAAGTTCTTCTTTTTGTTGTCGTTTCCAATTGATTAGCTCAGATCTTGCAAAAGAAATCCTTATGACTAGCTTTTAAAAGCATAGCATCATCCTTTGTAGTATTAAATGCCTTCGCATTTCCATTAACTTCAGTCACCAAATTCTTCCTTTATGAAGTTCGTTTCTTAATAACAATGACTTCATAATTTGAGGCTTTCCAATAAATTAATTATGATGTACCTACTTTTTATTCCAATGTTATTATATAACAATGATTCAAAGGTGGCCTTTAAAAAAACTCCATTCAATCTACTTCCAATCAAAATTTTCTACTTTTAGAGCAGATTTTTGTAGAATTCTTCAGCTACTTTACAGTTTTTCTCTTATTTCCCTCTACTCCATCCTTCATGGTTTTTCCCACATGACACATACAGAATGGTTTACTGAATTCAGGATTAAACAAAAAAAATCCTTTACATGAAGATTTTAGTTTATCAGAGGGAGATGTGGTACAATTTATCTTTGGTAAATTCAGTGTGTGTTATCACATTTTAAATAAATTTCTAGAAAATTTTGTTTGTTTGTTCTTAATATCTTCTTTTAACTTCTTTAAAATTCTGATTACTATTAAAGCCAGAACAACAGACAGTTCCCTAGGACTACCCTCACCACCATGCATACACTTCTTAAACAAAACTTTTATTCTCCTGGTTTTTGCCACCATACACGGTTGTACTGATCTTTTAAAAATAAAAAGGAACTACAGGAACTATAGTTTCCCATACCATTTTGTTTTAAGATTTACTCGATTTTAGTTTTTTTCTCTCCTACTTTCTCTCTGCCAAATTTGTATATTATGCTTTCCAAGTTTTCATTTTATTTTGGCTTTACTAAGGTTATATTTTTATATTTTCTGCTCTCACTAAGAACCATGTGGCTTCCTTGACAACCTCACCACCACCACTCAACTCCAACTGGTTTGGCCCAAACTAGACTATCCTCAGTCTACACCTCATTTACATTAAATGCAAGTCCTACTTTCTCTCACCACCTTCTTTTTGTTAAAAATATATATAAGGAACTATTTACCATTGATTTACATTCAATTTGTTTCCCAAGACTACGACATCTTAACTTTGGCACTTGTCATGTCGTACTTACAAGACAGTTTTCCTACCCATGACAGATCTCTTCCTCTGTTCATCAGCTTCTTTCCTAATTTCTAGTGGGATTTTTACTCTTAATAATCTTTTAGATGGTTAGCCAGCTTAACATCGCAAAACTGGAATTCAAAACCTTCCTTACAAGTTTATTCCCTCTTGCTTAAATGCAAATTTCAAACATTTTTTAAACCAGAAGTAGAGAGCAATTCCAGGTTCCAGAGTTCTACAGTCCAAGTGACTCTACTGAATAGCTCTTTACTTTGACTTCTTTAAGTCATTTCTTCAAAAACAGTCTGAGATATACTTCTACTTAATTTGAAATCAATCAAATCAATCAAAGGAACAACCAAGATGAGGCTTTTCTCTGTGAACAGCTTCTTATTATGTACTCACTGCTTACCATAGCATAGTGATACTTTTTATTTCTTCTGTAACAACTTCGTAAAGAAACTCATAATTCTCACACTGAATTGAAATTGGGTCCTACCACCAATTTCTCAGTCTTTCACCCATTCTTATGTGGGAGGTTAAACCTTTTCAACACCACACAATTCTCACAGTGCTCTGTCAAACCATGTAACAAAGTTCTTTACTCACAACCAAAACTTAGTCTGGTCATATATAGCTCACTGCTTACACTGTTCCATTAAGTCATTGTTCAATCAACACTGAAGCATTTTATTTCCAAACCTCTTGTTTTAGCCATTCTATCTGTTTGTATTACTTTAGAGATTCATTAGCACAGAAAATCACCTATCACTTTAATTTCTATCTTTCCTAAAGGAAGTATACTCTTCAACAGTCATGTCTCAGACACCACCGCTTACCCACCTTGCTTTTAGACTGTAGTGTCTGGTGGCCAGTTCACTCTAAGTATGTCTATTCATCTTACTGTCGAGGTCCTTGGCATTGCTTAGCCCATAAACATTTCAAATGTTCCTCACGGCATCTGCCAGTTTTCTAATCAGATTAGACAGTTCTCCCAATTACCTTGCCACATACCTGACTATTGTTATCCCCACCATTATGCCTTTCCTGATTAATGTTCATAACAAGTGTCACAAGGCTACAGTGAGCTAGGGGAATTGTCGTAAATTCTTCTGAAGTTTCATTTTCTTTTAATGATAGATTAGTATACTTTTCATCTCCTTAGTTTCCATTTAAAGGGTGAAATTATTTCACACAATTATCAATAGTTCTTTATAACTATATTAACATACTCAGGTAAGCTGCCATAGTTGTCATAGAGATTTTCTTTATATCATTTCCCTTTTTATAAAATAATTTCTATAATTGTCACTCTCGTGCTTGAAAAGCAAGCAGGCAATATGGCTGATAATGTTTAGCTCAGAGTCTGAGCATTGACAGCAGTGCAGTCAATGCCCACTTATGGCAATGGGATCCAGATTTCATTCCTACCGGTGGTACAGTTAAACATTAGACCTAGTGCAAGGTTTGATGTTTGAGATTGAACGCATTATTATTAGTTTAGTTGGCATCTGGTGGATCCTAATAATTGTACTATTAAGTCCACCTTTGTAAATTCTCTTGATATTATGGGTATTACTTAAACAGAAGTCCCAAGTAGTATCTCATAAAATTGATTTAGGAAGAAGAGATTGGACCAAAGAATAGGGTACAGGAAAATAAATCAAATCATTTTTGCTATGGACCTTATACTAATCATCTTTCCCAATGCAGACTTTAAAAAGAACAGAACTGATGAGCAATTTTATATCTGTTCTCTATTCGAGACTAGCTTATTACTATATGATAGAAATATTTCATTTTGAAACACAGTGTTTCTTCTTGGGAAGTAAAAGAAGTATAGTTATAGCAAAGGCTAAGGTCTGGGGTTTTTGAAGAAGTCTCCTTTTTTTGTGATGTTTCATGACCCTTTTACCTTGAAGGACCCCATCAAATGACTCAGGCTGTCAGGATTATGTTATAAAGTTTGATTCTCCCACCAAAAAAAAAAAAAAAAAAAAAGTAAAGAAAAAAGTTAATTGCAGGCTGCATGCCTTTCAGGAAGCTGTTATATCTCTGGATTTAGAAAAAAAAAGTCTGCTACTTTGGGACTAGTGTTTCTGGAGATGAGCAAAGGTGTTAAAAGGAAGTCTCATTAGAAAGACATAGTCCTCTTATCATTGAACTTCTCAAACAAAATAATATATTTGAAACCATCCAGGTTTAAGAGAGAAAATTCTGCAATATTTACAGTTCTGCCATGTGACAGATGTTCATCCCGGTGTACAAAGCCTACACACAAGAAAAGGATGGGAAGAGACATAGCCAGCTGCCTGCTTTGTGCTGGTCTGACACCTCTGTATTTCTGCCTGACCCAAATCGATATCCAAACGGCTATCTGAGAAAAATTGAGGTAACATTTGAAAAATAATTAAAATAAGAGAATTAAATTAAGAGTAATTAAAAATTCTGCAGTATTTCCAAGGTTGATTTTAAATACTAACTTCTGCTTTTATAAAGAGCCTTCTGTCTCTATTGATTACTATATACACTTTCAAAAGCATACAGATATCATTTCACCCATTGCTCGTATTTGCTGCAACTTAGAAGAAGTAATTGTTTTATAAACAACTCTTTGAAACTGCAGAGAGAAAGGAAAAGGAAATTAGTTGCCCAAAAATGAAATTAACTCATACAGAAAGAATATAGCTCTGGATTTAAAGCCCTGGTCGGCTTTAAGCCTTATTTGTAAGGCAATACCCTGAGTGTAAAATCATTCTCTTTGCACTACAGTGAAAAATACGCTCAATCCTGACCATCAATAGAGACTGCCTGGTAGGTCATACAAGAACACAGTACATGTAGATGCAATTAGGGAGCAGAAACCACCTGGCAATAGGGAAAAAAAAATCAAAACACCAAAGGGTCTGAAACGCTAGCCAGAGCCCTGGTAATACTGACTTAGTGTGATTATACATGGAGACTTATCCCATCTGCAAGCAGTTGCAAGTCTTCCTACCTATTTTGCATTTAATGTCATGTCTCATATTAGCTGTATAGCACCAAGACGCCACAGAGTGAAACCGCCACTCCAAGTCTGTAGCAAATAAAATATGCTGAAGAAATAAGGTTGCTGCCTCCCCAAAATATTCTGCTAAAATGCTTTGCTGCCCTCTCCCTTCCCAGGCAGCATAAGGGATTATTTTTCCATCAGGTAGAGTCAGGTTCCAGAATGCATTCCTAAAATTCATTTTATTGTGCTAAATGGCCAGAAGATTGCTTACACTACCACGTTTAGCACATATTGCTGGTTCCGTTATATCTCAAGAGAAGTTTTGCTTTAGCCTGATCATCAGTGCCTACCACTGTCATTTTTAGGGTACTGACAGATTTTCTGACAATGTAATTCCAACGTAGCAGCAGCATCATACTGCAGACACCAAAGTTTTACTTGCTTGCTTATAAGAGAAGGTCACAGATGCGAAGGAATTGGGTGTCTCAGACTTTCCTCTATGTGAATCCCCTTTGAGAATCCCAAACCTTTGAGAATAAACTGCATTCCAGAGAAATAACATGTCATGTATGTCTTTGGGTTTTATACTCTACGACCCTTTTACTTAAGGATATCAAAATTTTCCCCCCCCTCAACAGAAAAACTATGAATTTCTGAGAAAATATTTAGTGTACACATAAAATAAACTAAAATCCACTGCTTGGAAGAAAAGCTTTTTCCAGTTATTTCAATCAAGTAATATTACAATATTTATTTCAAGTATAATATGCTCCCTCTCTTATGGCCATATTTGCAAATATAAAAATTGAGCGCAAAGGAACCCAAACTGACTGAGGACCGTCAACTTCTTTATTGCACATCCACTGCTGTTGGCTTATTATCTATTATTCCTCACCTGAGAATTGTTTGAAAGTTAAAGAAGCTTGACTGCAAGAGAGTTACTGCAATTTATACCAGGATAATATCGGTGTAGTTTTTTAGTAACAAGTTTTTAAGGGAAACAGGAAGCAATTTTTGTCTGTTGATAGTAATTTTCTGAAAGTTAACATCTTGTCAGGATGAGAGAGAAGCACTGAGAAGAGGTTTTTGCAACAATCTGCACTTCTGCTTTTCATTGAGAAGAATACCTGTAATGGGCAAACAAATGCAATGCAAACATTCCACCCCTGAGGGCTGGGGGCACTCTCACAAAACCTGTGGGCAGAGAAAAGAGGAAATTCTCTGGCAGTCCGGTTTTGTTCTTGGTAAAATGCAGTTAAACATGCACCATAAACACAAGCATTAATCAGAAAGTTGCATTAGAATCCCCATTAGTACTCTTGCAGACAGTGCTGTTGCAGCAAGTTGTTGAAACAGGACATAAAATAAACCAAAGTTTCTTTTACGTGTTTTTTTTTCATACTCATGGTATTACAAAGCCATTAAATACTTGTAATAGCAGTAGCACCCATGTGGACGATAGCTCACACACAGCTTAGGCAATTAGAAGCTGTTTTATTTGGAAAGAATACATTAATATTGGCCAGGACAGCATAAGGATAAGTCATGGTGTTACTTGTGTGAGACTGACCGTGATAAGGAGATTATACGAGCTTGGCAATGCGATAAGCCTCTGTGGATTGAATAATTTCAGAAGCTTGGGAAGACTGAAAGCGTTTATGCTGTACTGAGTAGCACAGAATGCAAAGATCCCTGAGCCAGGGCTAAGCACGCTACCTGCAGAACTAGGAGCAGAATAGTCACATCAGTGTAACGCTGTACCACAGTTAATTACCCATTTTTGCAGTTCACTGTGATCATTGAGGAGGAAGGGGAGGGGGAGTGGAATAACACACACAATCAACAAGCAATGGAAAATAAATAATAAGAACCGAATGTGCTGAAAAAAACAAACCCCAGAACACCCACCCTGATCATTCCGTAATAATTTATCTGAAAATTCCTCCTGCACACTTGTAACTTTATCTGATTTATTCAACTTTGTGAACAGAATAAAAGACTTGTAAGGCAGACACACCAGGATATTATTTTAGAAAGCCACGTACAAATGGCAGAATCAGCATCAGTGATTTGTGAGTACTATTGAAGAAATTAGAAATAATTGCAACCTTTCATTACAAAACCTGTCATTTGGTATCTGCAAGCAATTTGGTGTAAAACTAATCTTGACGACTGAGTCATTGCCAAACCTAATAATTTGCTGCATAAGCTTTAAACCATATAATTGCTCAAGGTGAATGCAAGAATCTATAACATTAACTGTTACTATATCAAGACCCAGTCATACAGTTCTTGATTCAAAGAAATTGGGACTGTAGGATCAGGCTCTTAATTAGTTTTAATCTTTGAACATAATGTGGGTTAATATGAACTTAAATTTCATGAAAAAAAAATCCAAAGACATAACAACATTTCCATTTAGCAAGCTTATTTTGGATTACTCACATGAACTACTGAATTGACAAACATGCTGGACTGGGTTTCAGGATTTTGCAAACTTACACATAAACTGCTTCAGTAAAAACAACAACAAACATAACTGCACAAAGTGAAAAATCCATTACTATTTATCACAGATCAGATGTAACCCAACAGATTTTTTTCAATATGCAGACTGTGGATTAAGCATCCTCACCACACTACAGGTAATAACTTACACCTGGATTCTACATCCTACTTCCATCCCTAAACAGTTGGCTAGCCCAATGTTTCTCTTTGCTATACAAAACCTTACCTCTTATTTGATTATATTTTTCCACTGGCATAGTTCCTACCCAGTTTGCAATTTTAAGAAAGAAAACCTTTTTTTTTTATCATTTTGTAAACGTTATTTTTTTACCATAAAATATCATTGGTCTGCCCCTGCAACACCTGAACTTTCACCAGCTTCTTGTAAACCTGATGTAAAACCAGCAGTTTCTATTAGTATCTGTCATGGAAGTGATACCAGAAACCTCCATTTGCAGCCTATCTTGTTTTGCTACCTACCGTTGTTATAAAATAATTACTATATACAT
Source organism: Pluvialis apricaria (assembly GCA_017639485.1). Lineage (NCBI taxonomy): Eukaryota > Metazoa > Chordata > Aves > Charadriiformes > Charadriidae > Pluvialis > Pluvialis apricaria. Next base: position 53,071,524 of record CM030012.1, read on the forward strand.
GTATTTATAGTATACCTATATGTACATGCCATTTTTCTGTTAATTTTGTTTCAAGGATTTGGAGAGAAAGTTGGATCAGCAAGGGATTTCAGATGCTCCCACAACATGTGAAAATAAAGTTCAAGTCACAGCATGGTGCAAAGCATTATTGGAAGAGAAAAAGAAAGAACTCTGTCCTACAATGTGTTGAAAGCTTCCCAAATGGTGAGAGTTATTTCAGAAAGTTTATTTTAGGTAAACGAAGGCTTTTTCAAGGAGGTGGTAACATAGGATTACACATTACAAAAGGTTGCTTTCCAGAGCAAAGTGGAATTATTTTACTTCTCCTTCTCTTTTCAACATATCCTACTTCTCCACGAATAAGATACTAGAAAATGTCACCTGGTGGACACTACATATATATGCACATGTGTAGATCTTATTTTTTAGCAAAACCCAAAGATAGAAACTTGTTCCTTTAAAACATACAATTATTAAATGAAAAAACCCTCCTTCATGTTAAGTAACGAGTAAAACATATACTAGGTTTGCATACAAGAAGTATAAATATTCCCCAGAATACTATTTTTTCCACATTTCAAGGAGCCTTGAAAGATGAAATGTTAAAAATTCATTCTACCAGTTCTAGCCAAAATCAAGTAGCTATGTCCTGAGGACCAAATATGTCCTGTTAGATTAAGCTTTAATCTCGCGAGATCTCAGAAGCTAAACAGAGCTCCTCCCCCTCCCTCTCCTACACCTCTGCTTGAGCACAGCTCCAAATTCTCAAACCGACATTTACTAGAGGCATGGCTGAAACCTGAAACTCCACGTATGCCTGTGGTGGAAAGAGAAGATTTAGATGCAGCCTTCTCTTTCACATTTCCTAGCACATGCCTTTTTAGCATCCCAAAGATCAATGCAGTGTCTGCTATCAGTCCCAAATGAGACATTTAAGTCTCCACCACAAGGTGAACAACGACCCAAGATTTCCAGGCCATACAGTGCCACCCACTTCCATGACCAAGCCCCAGCCTTTTGGCACTGTACTGCATAATGCACACATCCTTTTGCGTTTATGCAGTTCACTCCAAAAGAGACTGCCCTCTGAAAGGCTGCAAAGTAATTCATACATACAGGGTGCATAATCAGTTCAACATTTGCAGGAAAGAAACAAACCATTCGATAGTGAAAAGTTAAGAGTGACTATGTCATTAAAGACATATGTATATCATGAAGATTCGTTTCCCCAGCGTACCTGACTTGCACACACTGCCACAGTGCTGCCTATGTATACTTGAACCTGCATCTGCTTGGTAGGTAATCATCGCTTCTGCTGCATCTTTCACTGGAGAGGGGGAGAACAAGAGAAGAGAAGAAAGAGGAGACAGAAAGTAACCCTGTCTTTAACAGATGCAAATACAACTTGGAAGCTCACCAGCAGGTAGAATCAGATAATAAGGACAGTGAACTCCCCTGAGTGCAAGCATGAGATCATTTACAATGAGCCTGCGCTATGTTACTGCAGAAAATTTGTGCCTATGCAGCAGTGAAGCCGCCCGTTACTCCAAGAGATAGAATTTACAAAGTGTTTCTGAATGAATAATTGGGAAATGAATTTGACTGTGATGTAAAACATTTTTGTGACTGATTTTTTGCAGTGAGCTTAAAAATAAAATTAAATCTAGGATTATTTTTTTTTGTTATTACTCCTACAAGTCCCACAGAGACTATAAATAACAGAACTTTAGTAGCTACAATTAAGAACTAAGTCCCTGGAGGAAAAGGGAGTAATTTTTTACATATTGAAGTTGCCCCTAGATTCAACTAAAGCAGGTAAAAGATTTGATTTCTCTCACGCATTTCCAGTGCAAGTGACCTCTGTATACAGCCAGGCACCTACATCAAGTGTAAAGTTAGCCCTGTTAATGCAAACAAGTTCTTTATTGATCTGCTGTAGTGAAGACTTGAGCCTGCACAGTAAAATAACAAGGGGAAAAATCCATGTTCAATTAAGAAAAAGGATTTTTTGGTTTGTTTTAGTGTTTGTTAGACCTCACTACCATCAAAAGCTACTTCAATAAATTCCACATAAAAGTGAAAATGTTCAACCATTTTTCCCTTTATCATGATAGTCCAAGTATTCCACGGTACAAATGACTGAAACAACAAAGGAAATATATCGAAGTTTTATCTCATTAAAGCTATTCAAAGAAATTATTTCCCCCCTTGAACATAGTGGTGTGAATGTAACAAACAGGCAGAGTGTGGAAGGTCTGGGTCATGTGGGTAAGTAATAAACCATTACTTCTTTATGAGACAACAAGAAAATACATACAAAGCTGAAAAGGGAATCTTTACAAGGAAAATCAGTAAATGTGAGATCGACTTTGCCCATTTATTCCCCTAATCTTGTCACGCTGTAATCAAGTTTCAAGTTTAGTTCAATTTTCCTTGCCCCCTCATCAAGAATTTAAGCAAGCAGTCTGTTAAATCAGTGCAAATGGACTCTGGCTTTCTAGACCCCAAGAGAGCACGGCTGTTCACTAACGTATATGTAAAAATAGTTGCATTATGGACAAAGCTCCTCTTTGTGCTCGTGAAGATTAAATGGTGAATAGATTTTGGATGGTCTATCACAGTGAGATGAATTTTACTTCAGTTAGAATTGGCATGTGTCCACACTGCAATTCAATGAAAGAAATCCAGGTTTTCTTCCTTTCACTCTAAACAATGTCATTACCCCACTAATTCATTTCATTGTATAAAGCATGAAAACCTGTGAGATATCACATCAAATATTTTCTTCACTGTTACTAAGTAAGAAGGACAGAAAACTTGAGAAGGCTTCTGCATAAGTATGAAGAAAGAGAAACACTTACGAAGAGGAACGTGGTCTTCCGTACTAAAAATAGCTGCTATAGTTCCTTCTGCAAATGTTCTTTTTCACCAAAAACCATTGCACTCCAGTTGCCAGTGCCAGTAAACACAGAAATAGGCTTCAAAGTTTGTATGGAACCTCAGAACCTAAAAAAAAAAGAAAAAAAAAAAGAGGGAAACCCCATGGTTTTGCAAGATTATATTTGCATACATTAAGATTCTGTTGATAAAGCATACAGAAAGCAGAAGTCCCATTAGTAAAAGGAGCCTCAAAATATCTGTTATACAAATATTAAAGTTATTAAACCTAAACTCATGGAAGTCTACCCTAATTGCTTCATTCATATCTGGCATTGCACTTCAACTGCTGAATTCCTTAACTTCCAAGAGCAAACTTATGGAGATGCTGTGCTGTTTGATTTGGCACTATTCACAAGCCTTGGCAGATGATCAAATAGAGGGCACAGAAGAGCAGGAAAAGCCTTAAGAAACTGTCTGGGCTGCTGTCGTTACTGCCTCTATAGAGAGAAAACTAACTAGTAAGTACAAAGTAGCTGTATGTATTACTCTTGTTTATTTTTATACTGCTTTTTTATATATATTGACAAAATAAACATCAACATTTCGTCAATAGACACTAATTTGCACCCAGCTTAACTTACATCTCTTCACTCTCCAACAGGTAGAAATTTTATTTTTTCCTCTTTGTGATATTTTGGAATATATGAGTCACTAATGTTGTACACTAACTGAAAATTCAAGACAAAACTGTTACAAAAGGCAGCAGGAAGGAAACAGGACAATTTAAAAGGTACTTTACAAAACCACAAAGTACAATACGATTAAAACTGGAAGATTTAAAACACTATGACTATAAATATATCCAAGGGACATAAAATTTCATTTTTGCAACAGGGTTTAGATTCAGAGCAGTGTTTTGAACTTAAAGAGGACCCAATAATAAACTGTGGAGTCCTGAAAAGCTGCCAAGAAAATTCTGCTTATGTAGAATAGCAGGGGGAGGGTGTCCAAGTATCCCAGAGACAGCAGAGAGTAATCCCGAGATCCTTACACAACTGGAAATTCACGGAAATACCTTCCATGTAAACAGGAATCACCAAATATCAATACAATCACAAAAGCTTTTACACGCGGTGTTTAACTCCTCTTAAGATGAGGCCATGTCAAGTGACGGGCCCCAGGGCAGACAGAAGAGTCGCTTGCCAGCATTCCGGTCCTCCTGTTGGTTACAGCAGGCAGCCAATACTCAAGACAAACCACACCATGTAGTGACGTCTTCCCCACCTCTACTGACAGCATGAACCCTCCAAAACCTGCACGAGCGTAGGATACTTCCACTTCTGCTGAGCATTGCTCCAGCAGGAGCAGGGAGGAGAAAGAGAAGGCTCACGACTGTAACGGGAATTAATGCTTCGAGCAGTTTAACTCCTATTCAGATTTCGAGTTGGAGAGCTGCCAGGTTACCAGGGAAGCAAGTCATACAGAGCAGATGTTGCCCAGTTATGATCTTCCCTCTCCCCAGACTTCCTCCACATACATGCAGCAGAGCCTTGTCTGCAAGCTGGGGATTCTTAAGGCCCCCGCGGCAGAGAGAAAGAGCCACAGCTCGCATCAGGCTACAGCTTTGGCTTCATTTCCTCCCCGACTCTGCACTGTGCATGGAGAAAGCATGTTATGCTCTGTGCTGTACGGCAATGCTGGGTGATGCCTTTAGGGGAACGGGCAGTGGGGATGAAACTCAAAATAAACTTTTCCAGTTTGTGCAAGAAATACACAGCCTCTTCTAGCTCAACCGTTAGGAGAGTCAGATGACTCTCAAACTATGGTCCAGCCACCAGTGGACATAGAGCCACCCTTTGCAAATATGGCATCACACTCTCCTACAAAGCTCTATGACTTTTATGCACGTGAAATTAATCCTCATAGAGAATTACATAAAAGCCATCTCACAATCTTCCTCCTTTTCCAAGATTTGGAAATTACTTCCCCTTTCCTCCTCATCTGCCGTCCCTTCATGCACCACGCTTGGGGACAGACATTGTACCTTAGCCAGCATGAACACAGAAAAAGTGTCTTGTCCTGACTGACACTTTCATCTCCTTATTCCAAGACCTTAAAGTCTTTTACGGTCAACTATGCTTAGATTTGCCACACTAGAGAAACTGAACCGAAGCTTCCTAAAATCAGATGTTTTGTCTCATGCCCCTTTTGAATTAGGAAAGCAAGCCTGAAGGCTCTACTGGTAAATACTTTACTTGCATATGTACCTGTACACGTACATTACACTGAAGCTCTCGGTTTCTATAAACTATACAACTTTGATAGGTATTCTTGTGAGTTAAAAAAAAAAAAAAAAAGCATTCCCTACAGACAAACACTTTTTACTGATTTCCTTCAAACTTTCTTTCACAGGGCACTGTGTGATTACTGGGTTTATTGTTCTCAAGCAGAACTACCCAAGTGAGCAGCATCCAAGAGCAATGCATGTCTGTACAGCTGCTTTAGACAAAAAAAATCATCTAGTGGCCAAATTCCAGTTGCAGTTACTGTCCCTTAATGAAATTACATCTTAATGGAATTGACCTACTTATACATTAAGACTACTGTACCTAAAATATAACATGGATGGAAACATATTCTTTGTCATTTTAGCTGCAATTTGCGATATTGATTTTAACCCCGGATCAGACCTTGATCTAACTAAGTGCACTGTGAATCCAAAAATCCTGACCTCCAGACCAAACATTTGTTCTTTATTATAAGTGCAGGCAGACCACCTCACATTTGGGTGGCGGACGTGACCCCAATCTCTCAGTTAACACTCTGGTTCAAAGAGTAATCCTGCCGCACGCAACTTTATTGTTGGGAAAGCTATACAAGAGTGCTCACCAACACAAAGTAATAACTCCTAGTTCTCAGTGACACGCAGAACCATCAGGGTATTTTCTTGTGAAACAAGAAAAAAAGCAAACCCAAAAGTTAGGTTGCTAGTTTGCGAACAGAAAAAGAAATCTTTGATTCCTTCACACCAGTGAAAATTAGTGGGGAAAGAGTGGTTTAATTTTCTTTTAATACATACTGAAGCATTCATCCTCCCATCAGAAGGCCCTTCTGCCCTCATTTAGACATTCTTGAAAGATTTAATCATTGCAAGTAGAAGCACAGGAAACCTCCAGAGATTTGTAACACCTATGTGCTGATCCTCCCTACAGTCAGTGAAACCTAGATCTTCCACAGGTATTTAGATGCCCATTTCCTATCGGTTTAACTGGGCACCTAAATGACTTCAAATCTATTTATGCTTCACCAGCCCTCTTCCTCCCAGTAAACGAAGGTAATACCATCTCCTTGTTTCAAAGAAGGTTCATGAGAATGAACTACTAAGATCATAGAGTCATTTAAAATTATATTGAGTTGCTTAAATAACTTTCTGGGCCTCAGGGACTGTAGGAACATAGACATAGATAAGCCTCATAGAGCGTTACAGGCTTACTACCTGTAGTGAACGAGATTTTTAAAAGTAACCTAATGACAACAACAGGATTTCAAAAAAAGGAAATTGTGATTCTAATTCTCCTACAAGTACAAGAGACAGGTCCTCTAATTCTCCTCTCTGCCTTTCAAAGAATCTCTCTAAGGAATTATTAGACATTTTATGACTGAACTACCCCCTCTTTACAAAGTTGACTCCACATCTAAACCACGGAGCAAATCAAATGTAGTGGACCCTTTTAATCCAAGAGAGCCTCTCTACGTGACTAGGAAGAAAGACTCTCTTTAAATTGATCTATTTCATTTCATAGGCAGTTATAAATGTTCATCTCTCTTTCCTTCTTGCAGACATGAAGAAGGGAGCAGTACTGTCTCAGGACTCATGCACTGTACATCATTTTACATTAAATCATTAGAAAGAAATAGCACATAGGAAGAACAATAGGAATCAGAGGCAAGTGTTCCGCAGTACTAGAATTACTATGATCTTCATTTTTAAAGAAGGAAATCCTTAGGAAAAAACCTAAACAAACAATCCAAAATATAATCAAAATCACATTTACCAGTGGTTCAACTGATTTATTCAAACGGAAGCAACGTGGTCTGCAAGGAACTGGGATTAAGACTATACTTGCTGAACTGCCAATACTTTCAAATTGTAAATGAACATATAAAACATCACAACTGCAGAAAACTTAAGAGCATTAGCCAAGTTGTTAACAACTGTAGAGGACACGTTTATGCAGGAGACATGAAATTAATTCATCGGCTGTCCCTAGACTCTACTGAACAGCAGTAAACTTAACAGAAACTTTCAAAATGCCAAACGTGAGAGACCACAATCGTTTCTGACTTAGCATATGACCTTCAATCAGTCATTTCCCCCTTGGCCCATCATTTCTGCTGTGTTTACTTACACATTACAGTATTGCATGGACTTAACATGGGTTAAGTGAGTTCAGTGCTGGAAGTAGCTCAACACTCATTACAGATGAGAATGCTTTGCTTTGGGTGTCTGATCTCAGGAGATGGTGCTACAAAAGGAAACTGCTTTATCTTCACCACTATAAAAGACAGTAATAGTGCAAAATCCTAAACACTTCAACTCTTTTTGCATGCCTCAGTAAGTCTTCAGGATAAGATTATGGAACAAAGACTCAACATTTTTATTTAATATGTGATTTCAAAATGCTAAAGAAAGACAAAGAGAATGCTACAAAAGAGAAAAGGGGAGGAAGAAAAGATTACCATCTCATAGAAAAAAAAAAGTGTGCTCTTCACACAGTAATTCTCCCTACTCTGTAACAGTTTATTTTATGCCTACATAATGCCTTTATTTTTGAACATGATGACATGGCAGTTCTTGGGGAGGTACCCCTTCATGATTATGATCTAAATTTTTCAATGGTGCAGGTAAGATTAGAGAATTCTGAACTTTAATAACACAAAACATAACTTTCTGACCAGATGACAATCAAGAAGATTTGCAAAAATCTAAAACATCATCAACCATACGAGCAATCATTAACAACCCACCACTTTTTCCAAAAAGCAGTCAGTAAAAACAAGATTGTACCCCTACCAGTGCATAGAAACAAAACAACTTTCTCTTCTGTTTTCATGCAAGTATTTACAAATGAGAAAGCTCAAACAAGAAAGCCTGCATTTTGATAGATGTCCCAGGTGCCAAGAAAAAATATTATTTTTTGCACAGTAGCTATGTCTCTGTGACTGTGCTTCATAAGGTCTCTTGTATGTAGCTCCAGAACACATTCAGTTACCATCTTCCTCCAATAGCTTCTCTGGAACCCCCAAATCTACAGGGAAGACAACAAGTAAAATACTAAAGGGTAAAATATTAAAGGAAGACTCTGAGAGGAAGCAGCAAAAAAATGCACGACAGCATACTTCAGCTATTTCAGAAGCATATATTCATTTGCCCTTCAGATCGGCAGAGTGGTAGCCTTACATACAACATGCAATTCTCCAGTGATATATTGAAGTCCTCCTTTTCCTCAAAACTTCCTTACAGAAGAAAAGAGCTGCTGTGTGCAGCAAAGTAGAAGTATGTGTACCTCAATGTCATCTCACATTCTAAGAAAGTACTGCTTTAAATTATTTTACTAACACGATAGATCATTTCTTACATCTGTTTATCTGCCCTTAGACTAAGGGTCCTGTAAAGCACAGACAGGAGCTTTTTGGAAAGCATCCAACTGCCCCCATCAAAATAATGACTTTTGCCTAATGAGAATTAATTCAATTATAATAAAGCACAGCAAACAACAGAGATGCTCTGGCTTGATTTTACAGAGACAAGTTGCAGTGAAACTCTGAAATAAATGATAATGCCACAGGAAAAATTCTTCACTGTTGTCAAACTGTTCAGAAAGCGTTAACACGGTTCATTCATTTTCAGCTGCAATGCCATGTTGAAAACATACTTTTGCTAGTCTGCAGTTGATTGATGTACATTACTCATATCAGGCTAATGGCACTTTATTTTCCAACAGTAGCAAGTAATGAGTGACCTTGAGTGCATATTGTTTTGCTGAAAGGTTTTGTTGCTCCATGTACTCTATGAGCACCCCCAAGGAAATGAGGGCCCTGTATTGGTGTTTTTCAGCAAACCTCATTTCTTTCATAGCTTTCTGTAAAAGAATTTGATACAGGGATAGAAGCTAACCTCAGTGAGTAAATGAAATATTGATCCACACTACTCTGGCCTTGCCTTCACCTTGTCCCAGGGCTGTGAGTTACTGACTTTTCCGTTTTGGCTGTAATAGGAATTATTACAACAGGCCTGTGCGAGTAATTACTTGGCATGGCAAAAAGGAGGGTCCATCATATATTTCTGTAGAGACGTTAGTTTCCATCAGCCCAGCAGTCTGCTTTTTTGGCCCTGTCTTTCCTACTCTTGATTCAATTCTTTTAACCATCATTAATCAAGTTCCTTGTCAGTAGAAGTTTATCAAAAGTATTAAGTGAGCAAGGTTGCATGGCCTCCTTAAAAAAAAAAAAAAAAGGCTCAAGAAAAAGAAGCACCAATGCAGGGCAGTAAATTTCAAAATATAGAAGGCTTGTTCCATGATATATATGAGTGTCTCTTCAGCTGGAATGAGCAGTTTGTTTTAGTGATAGATACTGTAGTTTGAGCCGTGATAGAATCCTTCTCAAGTTTATATGTCATCGACCATCGTTTATGAGAGACCATGTGTTTGTAAATGGTGAAGGTCACGGCTGATGGCAAAAGTAAAAGCAGTGGTGATTCATTAAAAATAGTTAATAGGGCCTGTTGTTGACAGGGATAAATAGCAACACACTGCTTTTTCAACCCACAAGCAACTAGTTTAGGCAATGTTTCTTCTGTGTTTTCCACCACTCCCGATTGCCAGACAGCTGCAAACATACATAGAGACATAAACAAGATTGCTTCCACCCTGTTAATAATAGATGCAGGATGGGTTTCCAGTGTGAATGACTTCTCTAGATACAGATTTTCCAACCAGCAGCTTTGGCAGACTGACTAAACATTCAGCTTGCAGTGATTTGTTAGCTAATAATCAACTTTACACTGCCCACTGAATTCTTAGGGACCAACACATTTGCTAACTAAACTACTGGGATCTCATCCTTCAGCTTGAACACCAGCTAACGCCCTGTAGAGCCCATGTAACATCAATCGAAGCTTTGCTTGCATAAAGGACACTAAGATGGGACCTCACGGCATCGGAATGGCTAAAATACTAATGATCTTCATTGTATCCTCCGTCAGAAAAATGTTAATTTCCTTAAGCTATTTTTGTGCTATTCAGAAAACAAACTCTCAAAATCCAGTTAGAAATAAAAGATTTTAACTGGTTGTTGTAGTGCTGTTCCTTTTTTTGTTTTGGTTTTACTTTATTTTTTAAATGCAAACAAAGAACAATCATTAAAACAGAGGTTTAGTCCACTTAGAAAAGCTTACAAATATATTTTGCCAAACAGATTTGGGACTGCATTTGAAAAAAAGAGTTTGGTGAGTGTTCTCTCATGGACACAACCCTACAGTACATACAAACTAGAGCCCACAGATTACCTATGGTTTTGTTTGTTAGGGTTGTTTTTAAATACAGAGGGCTATGCTACTAATATATAGTCATTATTGATTAAAAAAAAAAAAAAAAAAAAGGCAGAGCAATGATTCATAGCTTCCAGAGATAACATTAAACCCATGTAATTTTATCACACCCGAGTGTTCTGGGTCAGTGGAAAAATTGGACAGAACTCGACACTCTGGTTTACCAGACATAGGATCCAGACTATCTTTAGTGTAAACTGGTGCAATTGCACTGAAGCTAACGAACACAAACGGTTGGCTAAAATGAAAAGACTGTCTCCTGGCCCTTTAGCTTCACCAAACACACAATCTTTAGCCCTGATAGTTTCTCATCCTGAACAGAGCAGAGGCAGATGAAATATCTCTTATCTACTTGATTGCAACGATTATATATTGCACTAAGGTTTGCTGTATTCACTTTTACTGACTGATTGGACAGACTGGAAAGCTGGAGAAAGAGGTGGCTCACATTCAATTTCTGATCCTCCTTTGCTAACTGAACGTTTTGTTCTCTCTCTCCTGGCGTTTTCCTACCTTTCCACCTAGCTAACACACTAGCTAACATGAGCATGGGGAGGGATTCTCATGTATTTTAGGAGAAAATTGTATTTACCATTCTGCTTAAGTGGCTTCCTCCGTGATCTTTGTCTCAACTGTTCCATTTCTTAGTTGATCTTGAAGCGCTCTCAAAATGAATATGATTAACGACTTCCCTAGGAGTTGATCGTGCTTTGCTTAGTAGACACTGGAACAACAAGAGCAGCTAATAAAAAAAGAAAAGAAAGAAAAGCCAAGGAAATCTACTGGTTAATTAAAAATAGTAACAAAGACAGCAAATGAAAGAGCGAATCCATTAAGGCTTGGTTAATTCTGCCATCTCTAATCCTTTGTTCTTCATATGATACATATGCTTTGCAGCTGCCCAGATCAGAGCTGAAATCCTGTAATTACAGATGCTCCCTCACTTTCCTTCCTCTTGTTTCACTGTGGAAAAAGAAGCTGACTTTTCCTTACTTGCTAGCCTAATACGAATGCTTTTTTAGGCAAACTGGGAGATCGGTCCATGATGTCTAGCTGATAACCCTTCTTAAATGTAGTTTTGTCTCAAATGCTTTTACTTTTTTTCGGTACTGATTAAATGCCACTTCTCTTGGCCAATCATCTGCAGAAACAACGCCAGGCTCTAAATTACAGGCAGACAGTGAAAAATATTTGATTACTAAGTAGAAAGGTAAACGAGACATCTGTTGTGATTATTTTAATGCTTATATTTTGATACTTCTATAAAAGGATCAGTTACCCTAATATAGTCATCTTGAGAAAGACAGTCTACAGTGGTTACAAATTGACTTTTTATGGAGAAAATAAGACTGTTCCTAACCTATTGCACCGATATTATATTTTGTTAATATTTTATGAAATAAAAGTTCTCCCATTAAGGGTGGTAAATTGCTTTATAATTATAGCACTTCGCACACTAGAATGACTACTTCATTTTATGGAAAAAAGTTCAAAATACAACTTCATTATCATCCAGTGTCTTTTCATCCTACTAAAGGTTTCAGCACTGTTATATGCAGCTCAAATTTCTCCTTTTCCAAATATTAGCCCAATTAAAAAAAAAATTATGACTCCTGTTCCATGCTGCTCGCTACTAATTAAATAGTTGTGTACAGTGAACGTTTGTACATAGATCTACATGAATCAAATTAACAAAGTGAACAACTATAAAATATGGACCTTTTAACTTCCCATCTAAAGGCTGATTTATATACAGTATGAGCACTGAGTTAACTCAAGAGGTTTAGAAACACATTTAGTTAAATCTGTGCAATTCCCTGGTGCAGTCTCTCTTAAATCAGTTTAAGAGAACCTTAAATCGATTTAGCCTGATGTGGTTTATAGACCTGAATTGGTTTCTAAACCAATTTAGTTAAAATTGGTATCCAAGTTGTAATCAGGCAGCCTCCAAGTCAATCACAGTGATCTTAGTTTGAATCAGTACACTTTTGCACTTCTCAGATGAGAGCAAAATTGCAGTACTGAAGGGTTGGTTTTTTTTCATCTTTCCTCTTTGAACATTTTGATAGAACCATTAAATTCTTCTGCTGGAAAGCATCAACAGTCTGGCTTATGTACAACCATCTCCCCTACCTGAACGCACCAGTGACAGTTTTGGTGCCTGGGACTGCAAACTCAAAGGATATTTGATTTCTAGTAGAGTGCTCTGGTTGTCTGCTAGATCATCACTGCAACACTATCAATATTACACTAACCATATTGCAAATGAAAACTCAGCTGATTCATAATCCTGGGACAAGTCATTGAAATATTCTGATTCTAGAGGCACTAATTTTAAAATACCCTAATTTAACCTGACAAGATGCAGAAACAGCTATTGATCATAAAAAACAGAAAAAAACCAAACCCAAACCCAAACCCCTAAACAAGCCCCCCACCCTCAACTGCAAGAACTTTGTGGAATGATCTCTAGAGACAATATTGACTCCACACTCACAAAGCAAGCAACAGTAAAACAGAAGATCACCAAAAACTCAACCCCAAAAGAGAGTTGCTTTTAACTGGCCTACTGAATGGCAAATAAGTCTGAAATATAGCCTTTGAATGCTGAAGATTTGAGCCAAGTTAAATGTCAAAGTTGGAATGAACTGATTTTCCTTACACAAGCCCAAGACTTAAGGACAGGAAAAGGATCAAGGAACTCCAATACTTCAGTATTGTGAAGGCTTTCCAAACACAACTTAATACACAAAACCTTCTTAATATATAAACCTTCCTATATATTTAGCTCCCCCCCCCCCCCGTAGGCATAGAGAACAAACCTTTTATTTTCACTTTTTTTTTTTCTTTTCTTTTTCTTTTCTCCTTGTGATCACTGCCATGGCATCTTGTCCTACAGTTTCATTTTTTGTTTTCAGGTTTAATTGCTAACCAATGAAGTTCAGTGCCTGGGGAAAGTGCAAGAAAAATGCCATTTCTTCCATATGCGGAGCATTGCCCCTGCCCCACGTATATTTAATAAAATCTGGTATTTATTTGCCAAGAAGATGCAAAAATAAGTTGCCTTTAATTTAACTCTTCCACTACAATTACGTGTTATGAATTTCAGCCCTTCAGAGCTAGTTCATTGCAGAGAAATACATGGTTTGTTTAAAAAGGTAAAATCTCCCTGTGGCACAACTTGTAAGGTCAGAGACTGAAGAAAACATGTCATTATTTCTGCTATGAAAATTGGTCTACCTAATGGATTTTCATTTAAATATATTTCTGAGTTAAAAAAATATTAGAAACCATCAGAATTCTAAACACTGGACTAAGGACATAAAAAACTAGGCACAACTTTCTGTTCCTTCAATCCCTCTCTGTAGATAAAAAGTACTCAGGGTTTTCTTTTACAATAAGCAAAGGACGTATTACTCAGTCAGGATTTTCTGAGGTTATTCTTCTGTGATAATCATTTTATTATTATATATTCACCCATAGGCACAAGTAAACAGTATTCTGGGGTGAAATTATTCATGTCCTAATTTTTGCCTAAGGTAGTTTGGCATGGTTCTGTCAGTCTCCATTTTAAGGGGCCTTACAACAGAAGTATGCGGGGTGTGGAAAGGGCAACCAAGACACTGAGTTGGCAGATGAAGCTGAGACAGCATACAGACATTTGTATGAAACTTGCCTTTGTGTGTGCTTGAAGTGAGTTATGCAGGTCTCATTTATTTTAAATGGTTTGGTAGTGTCAGGGACCAATTCCAGTGTGTTTTTGATACCTATTAGAACTTCAGGATCCCTGCCTACAGAGCATGGAAGGGATAATAATGAAGGAAGATGTCCTTACCCACTCAGATTATTAGAATCCAACCCAAAGATCAAGTCTAAATATCCCCCTACACATGACACTTCCACATCTCATTCTTCATTGCGTTTAAAGATGGAATAGGAATGGCTTCAGATTTCATTTACAGTGTGGAAGAAGAGAAGGGTTTGAGCCATCATGGTAACAGCTGAAAAGAGAAAGAGGGGTCAGCAATTTTTTCCTGTCCTGTTCTAGCTTGCAGCCCCCCTCTCACATGGTATTGAGCTCTGGGATGACATCACTGCAACATGAACCCAGACCTTTCCCTCATTCCAAAATTCTATTATATATTACAATTTTTACATGTAAGGACCCTTCAATTATTTCTGCACTGGCTCTGTACCAATATAAGCGCTGGCAAAAAACTCAAAACGTTTTTCAAGGGAATTACTAACTGTATAAGTGTTCTGAGATATACAAAAAATATTCACTCATTTGAATTACTCTCTCAGGCTCTTACTGGCTGAGATGACATTGCAAAAGTTTACAGAACATCGTGACGGATCTCAAACAAAAATTTCAGGCGCATACACGCTAGCCAACAGTCAGAAGCAGGTTAAACAGATATTTTTCTCTTTGCCTTCCCTTATATGACTTCAAACATTTATTTTTCTGTAAGCAAAACTATTTTTGCAGCCAGTTGTAAGGCCTCATTGACTTTTAACATAGTGTAGCGCAACAAGTTCTGCAGCACGTATGCTTTCTGCTCCCACCCCGACGGGGTACCAGAACTGCTGGGTGGTGCGTGAGGCACTGGCCCAGCTAGGCCCGAGGGCGCCAGCCGGCTACCACACTGGCCAGTCTTCGTTCTTTTCCACTGATGTGGCCTTTTATGAGTAACTTATGCAGACCCAAGCTTTAATCTGACAGTAAGGATTTGGTGATTCATTCATTAGTATATACTTACCACAAAAGGCAAGAATGAGTCTTTATTTTCGGCGTTTTGGGGAAGATGATCATTCTGCCATGTGTACCCTGCACACTTTTACAATACTAATATCTTAGTCTTACTATTATCAACCTCTTACAAATGGTTGATGCACTAGAGGGATTCTAGGACTTCTTATCCAAACACAAGTCTTTTTTTAATTTAGTCTTATTACTATCTAGCGTATGCTCCCCAACATGTTAAATCTGAATTGTTTTGGTACCAGTCAAATAAACCAAAGTACGGATAACCAAAATTGATAGATACTGCTGTAGATTTATAAGTACATCCATCTGGGAGACATCAGCCGATGTTGTCTGTTTCTTTCTGACTTTTTTTATTTTTTATTTGCATTCTAATGACATAGCTTTTGCTGCTATAAACAAAAAGGTGATACAAATGCATACTGAAATGCAGCACATTACATTTCCCAGTTCCTTTCAATGGCGTAGTATTTCAGCAAACTGTCAGAATGGTTAAAAACAGCTACTATTGAGAGTTTCCAGTTTCCAATGGTACAAGGAACAGGAGCAGCTCATGTCACTTAACTCAAAGTCTTACTTTACCTTTATGTTCTGCGTTACTTATGCCCCATTACAAAAAAATCAGGCACCTCTTTAAAGATTATTTTGTGGAAAGAGTATCTATGTATCTATCTACACCATCACATTCCAAAGTAAGTATTTGTACTTTTTGGTAGCTAACAATGCATCAGAGCCTACAGGGTTTCTCTCCCCCTTCTCTTTCCTGTTCTCATTAAAATATTTTTTAATGAAAATGTCATTGGCATGTCATATCGTTTCACCCACAGTCAACTCTCAGATGCTCGTTATGCTTATTCTTGAGACAAAGGTTGGACCGAGAACAAAAAATATTTTTCCTCTTAGGAGAAGTAGGATAGCATCAAAAAATAAAATATAAACCAATTCATCAGCGAACCCCATTCATTTTAGAACATTGTTTCAAGGGTTCTAGTATTAATTAAATACCCTAAAATTGCAACCTTCACTTCATTCTAAGTGTTAACTTAATTTTCTTTAGTACACATTTGTATTTGGAAAGCAACCTTTATTTAATAAACAGAACAAGACCGCAGAATTCTAAAAGAAAAGGGTTAGAAATGAGAGAAAATTTGATTAAAGATTAATTAGAGTTAGATGCAGAAAAATGTAGATTCACGGAACGAAAGTACATATAAGAAATCAAAGGCCTGGAAACCTAATGCTGCTAGCCAATGCTCTCAACCCAACTGGTTAATTAATATTTTTCAAATCATCATTATTCCTAAATGAATCTCCACAGCAATTATTAATTCCTAGATAAAATTATTAGCACACATACATACATATTCTTTCTAATCAAGAGAGTCACGCAATCAAGAATTGAAAGCATGAAAGGATAAATATCAGAAGCAGGTTGAATTCTTGGAACGTTAAAGCCTTGTACTGAAATTTCATCAACCAGAGAAAAACCAACTAAGTCTTGAAATAAAAATGTAACTCGCTTCTGCCACCCGCGAGTAAGGATGCTTTACTGTAAAACCTATTTACAAAATGTTTGAGGTGTTTTAGGGTAGCCCCACTGGATGAGAAGATTTAATCATAGTAATGAGAGTTGTAGGCTTTGTGGGTGATCTTAATAATTTTTCAGACAGTGAAAAGACTGCTAGTACCATCAGTGGACAAATTTATTAGAGCAAGAAACTTGCAAAATTTGAGACAGAAGTTTCATTATCTTAGTTTTAAATTACCCACATTTATAAAGACTTTTGACTTCAAAAAGCACGGTAAATACAGCTTTTTCTTTGAGTTGACTCTTCAAGATCACAAACCTGGGTCCTGTCCTAACATGCACACTCTTGGGGAGAGAGTCTTTTTTTTCATTTTTCTCAGGAGCTCATTTCTGACATGCGCATGTTGGGAAATAAAGGGCAAGGAAAGAATCTCTTTTCTGCCAGTAATATTCACAGTAAGAAAAACGCTCAAATGCTACCTTAAAATTGGCAGGTTATTTAAATTATTGCCTCATTTAAGTTTATCAAGGGGAAAACAGAAAGTCAGATACAGCTTTTGAAGTCTGTAAATTGAAACCTTTATTTTCAGAGGGTTTTGGGTCAGGGCATGGTCCAAACCAAAATAAAGATGTAGGTAATTATGAAACAGAAACCTCAATTCAGATTCCATCTTTCTGATCCACAAAGCCCATTTTTTCCCTAGTGCTTTCCTTTTAGCCAAGTAATTAGTGCTTTATGAGAGATCCTAATAGTAAAACTGAAGCTCCATCTGTGACTGTTTATACAAATTACGTACCTCATCTATTACTAGTGGTACAAAAGAGAAAGATGTATGGTATGTATTGCATATTCCTCTATTCTCCTGGTATGATGCTTTTATGAGCTGTATTTTGTTTACAGACTAAAAAGAAGGAAGCAAAGTATTGCCGAGAAGTAGTTGTAAATTACCACAAAAATTAAAGTAACCTTCCAAGAGCATTTTGTTGCAATACATATTTAAATAACAATTCCTCAGGCTCTCCCTTACAACCTTCTTAAGACAGGTAAATAGGATTTTTATTCTGTGGAAGAGGTAGAGTCCTACAGGAACAAATACATAAAGAAAACCTTCCTCTTCCCTCCCTAACAATTTTCTGAAGTTTGATTATGAACCATTGGGGAAAACCAACAAGAAACTGTAAAGTGAAATACTGCTGTATTGTAACAAATAAAACATTTTCATAAGTCTTGAATTTAATGGCAAACATGCAAGCCAGGGCAGAAGCTGAGGAGGACGATGAAGTTTCCCAAGCCTCAGGCTGTGCTGGCAGGGCTGGCACAAGCAGTCTTCTTCCTCCCCACCCCAAAGAGGAAGGTCTTTGTCTTCTCAGCTGCTGCCAGGCTGTGTTTTACCAGTGCAAGTGCTCCCTGGAAGAGGAGCACCACAGAAGGCTGTGTGAGCACAAGGGGACGCAAATGATCAGCCCAGCCTGGAAGCCACTAAAGCCAGCCCAACTACCAATAGCAATGAACTGTAAAACTGCGACCCTAAGATTTTCAGATTTTAATTACAAAATTTATAATAAAAAGCTTGAACGGTGCTATCGCACTTTTCAGATTATGTAAGCTAACTTTTAGAAGTTGTGATATACTTATATCCAAACAGATGTCTAAGTTTCATACATGTTGATGATCATACAGAAATACAGCTAGAGCTTCCTACAACAGAGAGTTTAGCTGATCATTAAAGTTTGGATGTAAAGCCAAAATGTTGTGAATTCACACTATTCTACCCTTAACTATACTTTAATTAATACCAGCATGGCAGACATTTTTGTACCCCAAGAACTTGCTCTGTATCCTAATGAGCGTGTCTACTGGCATCTTACCACCAAGTCTTGTAGCTTTAGAAGCAAACCAGTTCCCTTCCCACAAATGCACTCTGACACCACTGATGCTTTCCATCAGCTGTACTTCCTCCTGCATCGGCGGGTATTTCTACTTGGTACCTAAACAAGCAGCACAATCTGGTTTTAAATCACGAGCAAGTTTGTCAGAGCTAAGTAAATCATGTATAGTTTCTAAAATAATATACATCTAGCTATATTCTCTAGAGGGTTTTAAGTAAATAAACAGAAATTTGGTTTTAACATGCAAATAGATACTGTAAGTTTTCCCCATGACTCCCATCTCCATTTTGGCCCTCACAGGCCCTTCACCCTTCCTTGTCCAGAAGCAGGCAAACGACTTTATCACACAGCAATATAGAAATTACACCATTTTTGGCTGAGATCATACTTGAAGATCAAACCATTTTTTAAAAAAGGCAGCAGGAAAAAGCACAATGTTCCGAAAGCACCGCCTTGTCCCTCCGTGGGTACGCTAAGCCAGCGAGGGGGGACGGGGACATGGGGGCCGCCAGTGGGATGGGACCATCACCATGGCCCCGAATAAGGTGAGCTCCCTTGATTTCCACAGAGCTTTAGAAAGTGACAATACATGCAAAAATGTATGCTGACTGAAAAGCAGAGACAGGGGCAGAGCCAGCCTCCCTGTGCGAGGCAGGAGGGAGGTGGAAGGTGCAGCCATGTTCTCTGCCAGTGGTCTTCCTCACCCACCCGTGTCCATCCCTCCACAGGCACCAGGGACCAGCACCTCTTCCACACGAGTCATTAGACAGCATAAGCTCTGTTTCAATTATTGATCTTACTAACTCGCAGGTGATTTACTGTTAGCATTTGGGTTTTAGTCACTGTAGCATCCCCGTCCCTGGGACGTTCCCCCTTTTCCATGACAGGATCTGACTTCCACCCTCACGACTGTCCCCACCAGGGAAGCAGCTTCAGGCCTGTGCAGAAGGAGCAGCTGAGGTCAGGACCATGGCTACGGGGCATTTTCTCTACTTCTCCTCATTTCTACAGACCTGGCACACCACAGTTCATACAACATCCTCCCTTGCCACGGTTTGGGCAACTCTTAGAGAGGGAGAAGGCTTGACGGCATCTACATGGCAGCTGCTGCGCAGGAACCACCCCGGCACCCAGAGATGCTCCTCAGGTACAGACGGCAGCTTCGGGGCTCGGAGAAACCCCGTAACATTGCAATACACTCCAACGTCGCTGTCTTTTTGATGTGCCTAACCTTAAATATTAAATGGATCGCATGAATGGTTATTTTTCAGCATCGTATTCCCAACTCCTAGATCTCAAAAGGCTGCTCATACATCATGCAGTATAAAAGCTAATACAATTTCAGAGGGTGTAGTACATGGCCAAGGTCAGGAACATTTTCTCTCCGCTGGCACTTTCTGAGCACTTAACAAAAGCTTGTCTTAAACAATAGGTGTGTTATGATAAAAGACAAAAGAGACTACGTTTCTGATGAGGAATGATATTGCAGCTATTGTTTTAACTTTTGCAGACAATGATATTTAAGAATTGAGAAATCCAAGGTAATGCACAATTAATGGTTTAATTTGCATGGTCATTTATCACTAGTTTTCACACACATCAAGTGCTACTTATGAATGGCTGCTAAATATCCATTTGTCAGTACAGATACAGGATTTGTGCATGGCAGATACTATGCCTAGTTTGACTGCACAGCTACAATCCCCAAAACATTAGGAAATAATGAATGTGTGCAAACTAGAATGCAAGTATTTAAATAATTCAGAACTACAGTATTTAAACCCAAAGTTCGGCTTTATTTATTCTGAAAAAATACACCCAAGACAAAGGTCTTCTATTAAAATGAAGCTCTAGAAAGAAAACCCTTGTAATTACAAATCTGGTATTCCCACATAATACTATTTTTTCCTAAGTAAATATTTGCAAATCAATGTTACTTTACTATCGGTAATGACTATTAGCAATATACTTACAAATGCTACTTGAGAAACACTGGAACATAATTAAATGCAGTATTACCAAATAAAACCAACACATTTTTGGGGCATCTGAATGTTAGCCTTCCTCAGGAAATAAATTAAAAAAAAAAAATAAATAAAACATACAGTACTTTGCCCACACTGTAATTTGTCAACTGTTGAGGAAATTGGCATGTCTTTTCTGCTGATTTATTGGTTAATCCCAACAATTCATTGCGGAAAAGGCCAACAATGAATTACAATGTGGGGAAAAATTAAGCAGTGCATTTAAAAAGTGTTTAACCATGCACCTCTTAAAGCAGATTTCAAAGTTCTCATAGACCTAGCTAAAATATTTTGGGTAATACTGTAGATAATAATTTAATAGTTTCAAATATTCTCTCTCTTCTAAGTATTACATCCTGTATAGTAGCTTTGCTAATATTGTTTCTTAGATTTGATTTCAAACTTGTTTGAAAAATATATAAATCTTGGGTTCCCAAAATACAAAACATGAAGGAGGCACCAGATATATTATGCTGATTTCTTACATACTGGGACTATGGATTTTTCAATTTATTGACTAAGCAAATGACTTAATTCAAGCCAATGACTAATCCTGCTTATTGTAATGGGAATACCTCTTGCTTAGCATTAAACAGGTTTTGAAATTTTAAAAAAATATATGTATGTATGACTACACACTTCTAAACTTACCTTATTTTCACATAAAATAACCTGCACAGCTTTAAACTACCGTTCATTTAAAGTAAGTTTTCAGATAAGTGTTACAAAAGTCACAGGTATAGAGTTTCTAAATTGCTGAAGAGGAGGCACCAGGGAAGACAGGACCTCAGGTCCCCCTTTCCCCATTCACTCCCACACGCGTATACAGCCGTCGCTAGGAGTTTGATACTGGTTTTCACATTGTGTTTCTATGCCTGTTTTCTCCCTCTCTTTTTAAAAATATCAGCTGCAGGTGATATACATAAAATATTGGTAATCCGACTTTTCTTTCCCTTAGGCTTTATTGTACAAGAAATGGAAAATAAGGAATACCTCCAGCTGAGGTCTAGGAGCTATGCAAATTAAATCCCACTTGCTGCTTTGGGACATAATTCAAAGCCTATTTATAGTCAATGAGAGTCTTGAAAAAGCACAACAGGTTTGTAATGAACACCTTTTTAGGGTAAACCTACAATGTGCAATACAGTATAGTGCAGAAAAATACCAGAAGCAGCTTACAGTTCACATCTGGTTTACACCCTCGGCTTACACCCTCTTTTTAGGTAACACATTTGAACAGTACATTGGGCTCCACCGTAACTCCATTTAGGTCTTCTGTCTCCTGATGCTTCTTTTGGAGAGCTATGCCAGGATCTCAATAGCTAGTGTTCAACTTGAAGTTACTCAAAGCAAAATTATGCATATTTGTTCTCCCACCAGATCTACATTAGCTCATTATAGTTTCAGGGTACGCAATGAAATGGTTGTTTATGGGCTGCATCCCTTAATTTTGGCCCTAAATTATCTCTGTAGTAACTGTACCTGATGGTCCTTGGTTGCAAATTTCACACTGCACCTTAGAATTTCTTTAAATTGAAGTTCCAGAGCACTTTTCAGTTCCCTAAATTCTTCAGTCCAGTTCATTTAATTGATCCTTAACTGATACGTTTCTCAAATTCTTCCCTTGTGAAATTACTTTGGTGTTTATGTACATCTTTCCATGTAATTTAAACTGATCCACTTGTGATCACTTCTTTCAAAGTTATCATCTCCACATTCCTCATAACTTACTAAAATTAAATCTAAAGTATCATCGTCATATGGTCGGCTCCATACAGTACATGCAAAACTGAATTTTGCCACCTTAAGCATAAGCATAAAAAGCTTTCCAAGACAGAATTCAGTGCTTCTGTTTCCTCTCAGGCACAAAGCATCACCTTTATCCTCCTGACAGAAGTAAGCAAGCAAATCTTGTCTTTGCCATGGCCACCTACTCTTCAAGGCAGTGAACTCACCAGGAATTTAGTCAAGAGCAGTAGCCTCCTTAGCTGTGAAATGTGAGCTCCAGGTGACCTTGCTCAGCAACACTGTCTTGTCATCCCATTTTGCACTCCCACGCTTTGCTCAGCAGTAGTAGGAAGAACAAATAGCAATGTGGAGGCATGCACAGGCTGAGTTCATAGATTACAGTAGTGCTACACTACTGCCTAGAGAAAAGCCATCCCTGCATGTTTATCCAGGCACTGCATACAAACCTGAACAATGCATGGCAGAGAGTAATACTACATGAATCAGATTTTGGGCTTTCAGGAGAATAGCAGTTCCATTGATTAACTAGCACTTTATCTATATTTAACAGTTAGCCAGGTGATTCTTTTAATTGTAATTCTATACTATGCATTCATTTCAGAGAACAGACAGGCTTATTGTAAAAATAACAATAACAAAAATAAAGCAACAAAACTCAAACCAAATTTGAGGGGGACAATATCAGGCTTGCACGTGACAAGCCGTGGGATGGCATGCCAAGGTTAGAGGGACAGGGTGCTAGTGAGTGCCCTCAGCCTGTTGCTCTGAGACATGCTGGCTACACTTAAGTGCACTTGAAGTCTTACAGAGGTGAGCCAGGGGCTTCTGAGGTAATAGAAGCCAAGAGGGAAACACAAAAGAAAGACCTCAAAGGAATTAAGGGGTGTTCCTCTAAGAAGGTGACAAGGCAGACAGCCCAGATGAAGTGACTCTACACCAATGCATGCAGCATAGGCAAGAAATAGGAGGAGCTGGAAGCTGACGTGCTGCTAGAACGCCATGACCTAGTTGCCATTACTGAAACTTGGCGGGACAAATCCCATGATGAGTGTGACCATCAATGGCTACAGGCTGCTCAGGGAACTACCGACCTGTCAGCCTCACCTCTGCGCCTGGAAAGATCATGGAACAGATCCTCCTAGAACCTATGCTAAGGCACATGGAAGACAGGAAGGTCATTCTAGACAGCCAGCATGGCTTCACCAAGGGCAAGTCCTACCTGACCAAGCTAGTGGCCTTCTATGATGGAGTGATGACATCAGTGGACAAGGGAAGAGCTATGGGTGTTGTTCACCTGGACTTCTCTAAGGCCTTTGACACAGTCCCCCACAACACCCTTCTCTCTAAATTGGAGAGATACGGATTTGATGAGTGGACTGTTGGGTGGATGAGGAATTGGTTGGATGGTACCCTCGCATGCAGAGGGTAGTGGTCAACAACTCAATGTCCAGATGGAGATCAATAACAAGGGGTGTCCCTCGGGGGTCTGTACTGGGACCAGTACGTTTAATATCTTCATCAATGACATAGACAGTGGGATTGAGTGCACCGTCAGCAAGTCTGTGGACGACACCAGGCTGAGTGGTGGGGTTGACACGCCTGAGGGATGGGATGCCATCCAGAGGGACCTGGACAGGCCCGAGAAGTGGGCCCCTGTGAAGTTCATGAGGTTCAACAAGGCCAAGTGCAGGGTCCTGCACCTGGGTCAGGGCAACCTCGGATATGAATACAGGCTGGGGGATGAAGGGACTGAGAGCAGCCCTGCCAAGAAGGACTTGGGGGTACTGGTGGATGAAAAGCTAGACGTGAGCTGGCAACATGCACTTGCAGCCCAGAAGGCCAACCATATCCTGGGCTGCATCAAGAGAAGCGTGGCCAGCAGGTCAAGGGAGCTGATTCTGCTCCTCTACTCTGCTCTGGTGAGGCGTCACCTGGAGCACTGCGTCCAGCTCTGGAGCACAGACAGAGGAAAGACATGGACCTGTTGGAGCAGGTCCAGAGGAGGGCCACAAAAATGATCAGAGGGCTGTAACGCATCTCTCTGAGGACAGGCTGAGAGACTTGGGGTTGTTCTGCCTGGGGAAAGAAGGCTCCGGGGAGACCTTATTGCAGCCTTTCAGTACTAAAAGGGGGCCTACAGGAAAGACAGGGACAAACTTTTTAGCAGGGCCTGCTGCAATAGGACAAGGGGTAATGGCTTTAAACTAAAAGAGGGTAGATTTAGACTAGATGTAAGGAAAAAATTTTTTTACAATGAGGGTGGTCAAACACTGGCACAGGTTGCCCAGAGAGGTGATAGATGCTCTGGAAACATTCAAGGTCTAGTTGGACAGGGATCTGAGCAGCCTGATCCAGTTGAAGATGTCTCTGCTCATTGCAGGGGAGTTGGACGAGATGACCTTTAAAGTTCCCTTCCAACCCAAACTATTCTGTGATTCTATGATTCAAATCCAGACAATAAATTCTGCAGATTCTAGAAATTACTTGTCATTATCCTCATTATTATTTAAGTAGATTTCAAAGCATTTGCCTTGCAACCAGCCAGCTAGGTTATAAATGAATCAGAGAACCTGGCAAAGAACAAA
This sequence comes from Pluvialis apricaria, assembly GCA_017639485.1. NCBI lineage: Eukaryota > Metazoa > Chordata > Aves > Charadriiformes > Charadriidae > Pluvialis > Pluvialis apricaria. Next base: position 53,096,557 of record CM030012.1, read on the forward strand.
TTTCTAAAATAACAAGGCATTATTTAGAATAAACATTCTAAAATAACAAGTACCTGTTCAATTGTTTATGTTGGAAAAGACATTTAAGATCAAGTCCAACAGTTAACCTAGCACTGCCAAGTCCACCACTAAACCATGTCCCTAAGCACCACATCTACCCATCTTTTAAATACCTCCAGGGATGGTGATTCAACCACTGCCCTGGGCAGCCTGTTCCAATGCTGGACAACCCTTCTGGTTAAGAAATTTTTCCTAATATCCAATCTAAACCTCCTCTGGTGTAACTTGAGGCCATTTCCTCTCATCCTGGCACTTGTTACTTGGAAGAAAAGACCAACCCCCATCTCGCTGCAACTTCCTTTCAGTTAGTTGTAGAGAGCAATAAGCTCTCCCCTCAGCCTCCTTTCCTCCAGGCTAAACAATCCCAGTTCCCTCAGACGTTCCTCATAAGATTTGTGCTCTAGACCCCTCACCAACATGGCTGCCCTTCTCTGGACACACTCCAGAATCTCAATGTCTTTCTTGTAGTGAGTGGCCCAAAACTGAACACAGTACTTGAGGTGTGACCTCACCAGTGCTGAGTGCAGGGGTACAATCACTGCCCTAGTCCTGCTGGCCACACTATCTCTGATACAAGCCAGGATGCTATTGGCCTCCTTGACCACTTGAGCACACTGCTGGCTCGTATTCAGCCAGCTGTTGACCAACACTGCCAGGGCCTTTTCTGCCGGGCAGCTTTCCAGCCACACTTCCCCAAACCTATAGCGTTGCATGGAGTTGTGACCCAAGTGCAGGACCCGGCACTTGGCTTTGTTGAAGCTCATACCATTGGCCTCAACCCATCGACCCAGCCTGTCCAGGTCCCTCTATACAGCCATCCTGCCCTCAAGCAGATCAACACTCCTGCCTAACTTTCTGTCATCTGCAAGAGTGCACTCGATCCCCTCATACAGGTTATTGATAAAGATATTAAACAGAACTGGCCCCAGTACTCAGCCCTGGGGAACACCACTTGTGACTGGCCACCAACTGAATTTAACTCATTCACCACAATGTTCAGTTAGCTCTAAAAATTAGTCCCATTTTTCACCCTTACAAGACAGGCTAATGTGCTAGATCTAGAAGTATCTGAGCGATGAGAACACAAAATATAAAACCTTAAAACAAAATAGCTACTTTAAAAAAATGAGGAAATCTGGGATTTGGTTTGGGTTTTTTGATATGTTTTTGGGGGGGAGGGTTCCCTCTCTCTTTTTTTTTTTTTCTTCACAAATTCAGGCACCAGTTTTAGGTCCCACCTAGCCAAGTACTTGACACAAACCAGTAGTACCCATCACCTTTCAAGAAGGGAGAAACAGGCTTGTGTCCATTGTCCCATGCAGGCAGACTCCATTTGGTGTACTAGCAAGGACTGACAGGAAAAGCTGGTAAGAAGCTTTCAGTGTTGCTACTCCTCAACTCTGTATTTCACCATGACATATAATAACCACTGTCCCATCCTCCATCATTGTCAGATCACATCTGCTACTTGTACGGCATGAGATTTTAAAAAGAAGAGGCACTTTGCCACAAACCACTTCAGTCAAAGGACTTCTACTATTTTTGTGACGGGACTGCAGACCTGAAGGCGCTGAACTTCCTGCATCAGAGCAGATCTTGAACATCCCAAGTCATCAGAAACGACAAGATCACTAGTGAAGTCTCAGAACTTTATCTAAACTGAGTCACTGAGTTTTCCTGTCATGGTACCAGTTACTGGTTAAGAGACCCATGACACGTAGCTATCTGGAGGGGTTGGTGGTGCCCATGGTAGATAGAGGTATATGCGTATTTGGGACAGGCTGAAGGCAGAAAGCAAATACGTGGAACACCTCTGGTTAAAACACTGCCCATCTAGAAGGCTGCAATCCGCTTCATTTATGCAAAACTCTTTCTGCCTCTGAGGAGTCTTTTCTGTGCAAAGAAAGGAAGAACAGGCTCAATTATAGTCATATCTGATCATGGAGCAGTACTTAAATGGACAAAACCAGATTCCAAGTAGAATTCTACTATTCCAACATTTTTACTCTTACCCAAGAATAATAATTCAATAGGTATGCAAAGGGCTGCGCTGCATTACAAATCTTAAGTTAAAGCAAGCAGATCCTCATTTGATTTGCTACAGATACAGCAGTTAGATTGCAAAAATAAAAACTCACACAGTTTGGTGAGCCTGTGTGCAAAAACATGCAGCAGTCATACATTAGAGCGGCTTTCCTATGAAGTCTTAGAGGCTTTTTAGGTGCTTTAGCAGTTGTCATGAGACCAGTACACTTTGATCAGCCCAGGAAAACACACAAATTAGCAGATTAGGCTTCTTATTATACTGCACAAAGCACATTCACCAGTACCAGTGACTGTTACAATTCCAAAAGTACATACCTTCTGTACAATTAAAAACATTTTTACCTGTTCAGTCTTTAATACATTTGCAAACTGCAAAATTTGGCAAAACATCACTTTAACCGCATATTTTTGCCTGTTGCTGAAGAGGACTGTCATGCAGAGAATGTCCTTTAAAAAAACCAACATAACAACAAAATCCAAGCAAGTACACACATGAAAGTTGAAAATATTATCCAAGGTATTTACTGGAAGGTTTAATTTGGGCCACCCCGAGACTATGTGGGCCAAAACTAATAGAAAATTTGTGAGAAACCCATCGAAACAGGCTTGAGAGTGAAAAAACATTTTTGAAGATCAATTTTCTAACTTGTCAGTGGAGTTGTCAGCAGCATTGTCCAGTAACAGCAACGCAAGGCCAGATTCAATATATTTCTCTGCTTAGGAAAATCTGAACCTTCATTTCTCACTCCACAAGCCAAAACCATACACAGCTTCTGTCTCTGTACTCTCAGCTTCTGTTGTTGATACTCCTTCAGTTAATAAAAAATATGTAAATACTTACTAAGACAAAACCAAACCAAAAAACCCCCAGCACATGAAAGAAGGCGACACTATTGCCTCATCTTACAGTCAATTTTCTGAGACACGCAAGTTCAAGTTCTTGTGGGAAAAGTACTGAAGCAGCAATCGTCTTTTTGTGCTCATTTAAGTTTGAATGATATGCTTTGTTCAATTTTCCCCTCTTTCATTGAGAGGAGAAAATAGGTAGTTAAGATTTGCTCCAAATCAAAGTAAGTTTTCTGCCAATTTTTTCTCCCCTCAGCAGCTGACCTAAAGACTGTATTAAAAAAAGAAATCGATTATTTCCAGATACTTAATTGTGATGGCGATCTGGAACCAACAGGATTACCAAGAAGAGGACGAACCAGTATGAGGACCATCTGTTGGCTGAGATTGTCTAGAAACTAGATGGGACCTACTATATCCCACCAACAAATTACATGCCAAGAAATCACACCAGAGTCCGTAGCATCTGACAAGTTATTAGTGGGAAACTTATTGGCAGCTTATCAGCAGGCAATACCAATATTGCCTCAGGGGAACTCCGCTGTACTAATTCAGGAAACCCAGAAAGATCGCTCTGAAACAAACAGATGACACAGCAGATGAGAAACACTGAGCACAGCAAGAGTTGGTAGAATGATAACCTACCTCACCAGGGTATGAATCTCACCAGAGGATGAACTGAAGAGATGCACCTGAGAACTATACAAAGGGACAAAATAGCACTCTTAAGCAAGTATTTGGCTGCACCAGCACCACCTCACAGCAAAACTACCACTCAGCAATTTAAAAAATAAACTTTGTGACAGAATATGTGACATCAGAGTGTACACTGAAAAGCTTTTATGTGTGTGACAAAATGATCTAATTTCACTTGCCAAACTGTATTTGCAAAGTCCAATGCCTGTCTTGTACACATGCACAGACTTGGCTTTTAAACAAAGTGATGTCATTTATGTTACGATTATGCACTTTATGTCACGCTTATGCACTTTATGTCATGCTGTAATTTCCTTGAAATCCCATATTTGTGTGACATTATTAATTTCGATAACTACAAATGTATTTATTCAGTAAGAACAAAAGCTGTCTTATCTCCTTTCCACATTACTTGAACTCCCCAGCTGCTTTTTATTTCTTACATTGAGAATTTTATCATCTTTCCAAAGTTGAGACTAATCATCACTGTTCATTGCAATATGCCTTGGTCCTTATTCTGCTGTTCCAAGGGAGAATATGGGACCTAAAGCTCTGCTATTCCAAGGGAGTTTATGGGACTTAAAGCTCAGCTATAGGGGCAGCTGGGAGATCCTCAACCATAGGGACAGTGCTTCACAGGCTAAGTCAGCCAACTCTGTGCTAAACTTCAAACTTCTGCAAGAATACTGGTGCTCAACAGCGTGAGAAAAGCACTGAAGGCGGGCAGGGGGAGGATGGTAAAACCAGCACAAACTATGACATGCAGCTCCCAGCTGGAAACAGTCCCTTGGCAATAGTTGGGAGCTGGCTGAGGACAGTCCAGCCACATAGCTCAAACACCGAGAGCCTCCCCAGAGAGGTGACAGGATCAAGGATGGCAGAAAAGGGGTTTTGTAGCCACATATAGGGCACAGTCAAAGAATAATCCCACAGAATGTATGAGGTGCCCAAATTCATTCTGATTTTAATGCTTATTGATTTTATTACACTGCTTTTACATGTTGTCTGGTAGCACTTTATAAATGTTTTATGTAAAATAAATAATTCAAGAAAGACACCGCTTTCTTCAGTAAAGTTTATGACATCATGAGAGCTATTTTTTGTTACTATGCTGACTGCAATGATGAAAGAAAAAGGAAAACTGGGATCTAGACATTTCAAACGTGACCATTTTCTAAATCACAGCTGCTTTTTGTGCTGCAGCAACACTATGTTCAGGACTGTATTTAGATATATAATGTAACATAGTCCTGTCCCTTTCTGGTGCTGTTTTTAACCCTTTTCCTCCCCTCTGACCCTTGATTACAACACAACGTCCTTAAATACAACAGATTGCACTTTGTTGTATTTTAATGTTATTTTGTCTTTATGTCCCCGTTATTTATTCTCCTTTTGTTCTACTGTCTTCAGTAGCACTTGCATTATATCAAAAGGGAGAAACTGCAAACTGAAAAAGCCACTTTCAACTTAACTGAATAAATTGGCATCTGCTTTTTTAACACCTTCTTGGTCTACCGACATGACAACAGCAAACCTATCATAATGGTTAAAATCTGGTTGGCAAACCGCTTCTAATAAGACCATACCCTTCCTTACACACACTCTCCCTGAAACACCATCCAGTCAATTCTTGTGAACCACACCATAAGATCAAGAATTTACCTATACGATATCTTTAACAGTGGTGTCTCAGTGTCAATGGATTTTATGTCAGCACGTTAACATTTACACTCCTCACTGAAAGGGAATTAATAGATTATAAAACATGGTTACATATCTGTATTTCTTACAGCTGTAAACCTAGCTCTTGATCCTTCTGTATAGAATGTTTCCTGACTTTACAAAATCATTGCAGCATATTATAAATTACATTAAATGAATAAATACTGCTTGGAGCACACACACACAGAGTGTTGTGCAAATCTTGCTGCAAGTCATCATAAGGTCAGAATACTACTCACCTCCCAGGTGTCTCTTCCGGAGGGCAGATGGAGCAAAACAGGGGAAGGGACCAGGAGTCAGAGGCATTCAACTTTGTTAATTTTGTCCAGAAGGATTTTCTTATGCATTTTTCCAGTGGTCTCAAAATCTATCCAAGACAGAGTAGAAATCTAAGGAGAACTCCTCTTTCTTGAAATTTAATAAGCATATGGTCAAATCTCCCTCTTACCTTCACTCCAAAAATCATCAGGGAGTTTTATAACAGAAGCTTGCTGGACTACAAAGAAGCTCAAACCTCACAAACAGTAAGTAAATAAAATGAGAGCGTCTATTCACTTTTCAGTGAAAATATTGAGCCATCAAGTGTCAAATACTATTCACCATCTTTCACTACCCTGCTCACTAGATCCTACTACTTCAGCATGTTTCTTAAGCTCTGACTCAGACAGCACTGTTTTAGAAATGTTAAAAAGTGCTAAAAATGCTAGGTGAATGAAAAAAGCGAGCTCAAAAGAAAAAAACAGCATTGTTTTAGAGAATGATGAAAGCCATTAGCATCTCTTTCACCATTATTGTTTAACAATGCAACAATTCCAGTCTTACACATCCATACATTATATTCTCGTCATATACTTAAGAAGTGACACAGTCTGAGGGCAGCTAAAAAACAAACCCTGACAAAGACTGAAGCAGGATTAACAGGCAGTTGGAAAGCATGATGGATCTTTACTGCAGCTGATAGAGTCACACACATCAGTGCTGAAACAGAGATATTTCCAAACCACAGTGCAGTTGGATAAGAATCTTCTCATCTCAGGTACAACCAAAGAGATTACAGCTGGCAGCAGTAGGAAAGAGATTCTTCTGTCAGAGTGCGAGTTGTCTTTCTGAAGGAACGGAAACCCTATGTTAATGCCTGCAGAGATTACAGGACCAGAAGGAATAGTTATGATCATTGTTTAATCTTCTAAATATACATAAGCCTTTCTCTCTTGTATCTTGCTCTTATCCATTCAGAACTTGAACACAATTATCCAGCGTAGTGGTAGATGATGGGCAAATGGTACCAACTGATACTGGTGAAGTGGCACAAATACAGTTCCATTCAGCACCAAACCTACAAAACATCTCTGTAGTGTTATATCAAAGCTGCTATTACTTCTTCTGGTAGAATTCAAATGAAAATTTTTTTAAAAAAACACACCACATTATTTTTCAGCCTCCTGATGCTTTACTGAAGGTTCATGTATGGGGTCTCTGACCTGCCTCTAGACAAGATGTGCACTTTTTTTTTTCTGACTGCAATTATCATTCCAAACTGTCATTAACACTTAGAAACAAAGTAACTGAAGAATAGACACATATATAAACATTAAGACATTTCTGGTGTGAAATGCTTCATCTTCACTGACTCAAATGCGCATGGCCCATGAGAAGGAGAAATAAAAAGGCGGGCACACGACTGAACAAGAGCTTTGTAGAGCACAGCTTCTTCCCGACTCATTTGAGAGGAAGTCAATGCCCACAGGCAGCTCAGTTCACCAGAACATGTTGCATTCTCATGCCAATGAGCAGTGGTCCCACAGTGGGCTGTGTTCTTCTGCAGATGGCCATCTGCAAAGAGCCAGGTAACTGCTCAGTACACTGTGTGGCAAGCTGACCCTGTTCTACATTCTACACTCAGGCTTGATCAATGGTCAAGACTTTCAACAAACAAAACACCGGTACCATCACCATGACACCAGTACCAACACCAGTACACATGTGGCTGCTTCTTATTTCCATGGCTCAGCACATTGTCCGCAGCAACCACAAAGCATTCTATGTAGCTTGTAAATGAAAATAAATGTTTACATCTAAAAAATTTGCAAAAGTTTTGGTTGGTCCCCCCCCCCCCCCCCCCAAGTCTAAGATGACCAACTAACTTAAAAATGAAACTTGATACTATTTGCTTCCTCTGAATTGGTTTTCGTAAAGTCCTCAAGGACCACGAAGTGGCAGGGCAGGTGACCACAAGAATGAACAAAACCAGGGGCTTTGTTTGTTTGTTGACAGAGAACTTCCAGCATTAATGTTTCGTGCAGGAATCAATAACACTTGTTTTACAGGTACAAGGTTTCTTGCTCACACTCCACTGAAAATACTGAATATTTTAAAATGCAAAAATAATAGATATGCATTTTTACTTAACAGCAGAGTTAAGTCCTACTGAAAGAAAGCGTTTGCTATTAGTAATAATACATAGCACGCTAAAGGTCTCTATTGAGAGGACACTTTGTGCCAGTCTTTGTGCAGCCAGACATGAACTTATGAAGGGTTCCTAATCTAAACACATAAGGTACAGAAAGAGCTTAAAAGGTCTGTTGATTTATTAATGCCAAGTTTTGAATATACATGGCACTGTATGAACAAGCAGTCTTTACACTTTTCACAACCATTTTATATATACATATATATATGTAAAAATCAGGTAATACACATTTAGAATAGCGATGCTTTAAGATAGTTCTGTACTGGTATAAAAGACTATCATGAGGAAGAGTGCAGAATCAGGTCCTCTGTATTGTAAACTGTGTGACATAATTAAATGTTAAGACTGACACAATTTCACCTTGCATGTTTTCTTTTTTATTTGTCTTATGACTTAAATGGCAACATTTCTACACAACTTGCATTCAGACACAATTTGGCATGTTCAATGAACTCATAGATCCCATCTTCTTTCTCTGGATACTGAAGCAGTTTTGATGTGCCCTTGTGCTAGCAAAGGGTTAAAAACTTTTCTTATGTTCCTACTGGGTTGTAAAAGAAACTGCTGAAGCTGATCAATGACCACTGTTAAGACCTGGAAACCAATTATAAACCTGAAATTTGTGATGAACAAAGCTCTGAAACACTAGGATGAAAACTACTGAATTAGTCCAGTTCATTAAAATCATTAATAGTCATGAAATGAAAACCACCAGAGTCCAAAAAGGCTTAATGCCCTATCCATATTAATTAGATGGGAGCAAATCTGAAGTGAAAAGCAGCACATGCTTTGTAGAATTAGCAATTGCTCTCTACAGACTACACAGATCTCTATTAAAATTCAGTTTAATTAAAATTGATCACGTTAAGAAACTGATGTGGTTAATTAACTGAATTCCTGGACTTCTTTTCATGCATTTCACAAATGCATTGTACACTGCTTTCCTGGGTGACAGCTTATGTTGCAGTGAAAATCTTGATTTCACAGGTTAATGCTGCATGTTCCACGAGGCCGAAAGTTCCTGTGTCCCCCCTAGGAAACCCTGGCAGCACAGGGAGAACAACAGGCCTTAGAAACTACCAAAATCTACCACCAGAAAGCCTGGCTGGAGCCTAAACAGTTTATCTTGTAGATCATTGTGAAACTCTGGGTACATACAAGGAAGCATAGCAAGAGCTGTGGTCTCATAAGGTCTATCATTAGAACGAAACAAAATATACAGGAAAGAAATAGACACATACCCTGTATGAGCACAGACTGACAAACAGCCAAAGGATCTGGGCCATGCAATTAATGCAGACTGCAACCATTTCAGTTTTTGAAACGTGTTGTCCCCATGCGTCTCACCAGGATGCATGAAGCAACAGGGCTTTTCTAAGGGCTTATTCCTAGAGCTGCCCAGGAGCACCGAGTTGGCACCAAGGTTCAGTAGTCTACATGGCGATTCCCAGAGGGTCGGCAACCCAGTACCTCCAAGACTTTGCAGTATCATTCTCTAAACAATGAGGTAACCATTTCCAGAGTTTTAAAGTGGAATTGGCCGGGTTAGGTTAATGGTTGGACTCAATGATTTTAAGAGTCTCTTCCAACCTAAACGATTCCATGATAAACCACTAGTGCCCTACCAGCTTCAGGAGAAAGGCTGAATTGCATCTAATGAAGATTCATTTCTATCATATTGTTGTTTGAAATAAGGCATTTTGAATTGTGCTATTCTATTTTTGGTAGGAAGATTTCAGGATTTTCTTTTCCATGCCCTATTCGTCGGCGTCTATGGAAGCAACTTGGTTACGAAGTACTGCTGCAAACAATTCTTGTCTTTTAGAACATCACTTCTTACAAAACCTTAGCAAATGGTCCAGTGCCTGCCCCTTATATTGTGCTGTACAAGAGGACATCAATGCAGCTAAGAAAGTGGATGGACAAACATCAGTACTGATACAGCACAGAGGACCATGCTACAACACCTAGATTATCATCTGAACTGCCACCTGAGTTGCTTGCCAACCTTTCAGGGAGCAGAGTGACATGTGGAATCTCTAAGTCTCATAAGCAATGACACTTCTGGATAAGCTCAGGGGAGACTTCATAGATAAAACCCAAAATTTTTAGAGGAAGGAAAACTGTGGTCAAACAACTCTTAAAAGAGACTGGGTCTAAAAATGGAAAATTGCATGAAGTCGAGATGGAAGCTAAAATAATTATCAAGGAATTATAATACAATAAATATAACAAAGAACACAATTTTACATATGGATTTTACATACCTTTGATTCATATTCAAATCTATATGAATAATGGCACTGAACTTGGTATAACCACATCTTGTTCTTCATTACTTGTGACCATAATGTAAATGCTAAAATGGTATTTTCTTCTCTGAATAGATTTTGTTAGTTGAGGATTGCTATTAGCATTCACTGACAATGCTGTACTTTACATACAGATGTTGCATACATGTGGATGGACACACATATGTTCTTATCTACATATGTTTATTATATAGAATCAAGTGCACTCAACTCCAGCAATATTTTTTTTTTTTTTTTTTTTAAGAAAAGAAAAGCAACATCTGACTAGGATATAAGATACACGACTGACTCTTAATTCCCTCATGGCCAAACCCTTGTTAATGCCTTGGCCTGTTTCAGTAAAATGATCATGGTTCAAGTAATGTAAAACACACGCATTCAATCATTCTCCTTTTCCCTAAAGGCAAACACTTTCTTATCATGGTGAAACAGGAGTCATGTACTGATGCATTGGAGAGCCAAAGTTCTTTTAAGCCTCATCAGAAAATTGAATACTTACTGCAACCTATCATTTGGAACTGCAGAGTAAAACAAAAGCATAATGCAAACAAACACAGGAGGTTCAGTCGGCATTATCTAGTATTGCATAAGCCTAAACAGCTGCCTTACAAGATGAGAACACACAAGCAAAGACCCAAAATCAAATAAAAGAATTTAACTCCAGGGGAAAAAAATTTACAGCTATTCATATTTAAATCAGCATTTCATAGTCAACAGTTAAAATACAATCAATTGAAAGGAGATGCTCTTGATATGCTTGCCTTGGAAGAGGGGTTATTTTAGGACAGCTTTCTCCAAGTAACCACAAAGAGGGCAAGGCCTTAACACAGCAGGTGCGCACTCTTTACTTGAGCACTGTCTTTTTATAATGCTCTGTTCATAATAAAAAGGGAATACTCATATTTTGAAAAAATTGAATGACAGTACCAGTACAACTGGATAAAATAAAACAGAATAAAAGAAACTACATGGTAATTAAAGCAGGTTCTGCACCAGTAAAAGAAACGCTTAGAAAATGATACCCTAAGTCACCTTACTCCTGTTTCTTAGGGACTCCTATATTAGATCTTTTGTTTATCAGACAGCCTTCAAAATTTCTTGGGCTACCAGGTCAAACCACATCTCTTCCCTGAACAACAGAAGAATGAACAGGGGTGTCCCTTTCCAAGTAAAAGTCAGGGGAGCTGACATGAGCCACGAGAGGTGACAACAAGGGAACGAGAATGTATGAGGATCAAATCCATCCTTTACACAACAGGTCAGAGCCCAAACCCCGAGTGACTTCTCGGGCACTCACTGCCTGAGGTTCAGTGTTTTCTGGAGTGACGCTGGCCCCAGTCTTTCATACCCTAATCCCTGGAGCTGCAACTCCAACAGCTCCCATTGCACCACGGCTCCCCCAGGCACACACAAGTACCACATGCTGATTCCCAAAAGGGCGATAGGAAGCCCTTCCCCATCCATCTATGCATCCAGCCTTTCCCTATCATCTCTTCCCTAAGAAAGATAAACTCCAAAAGAGAAGAGCCAGTTATATATAGGTTCATCTCTCCACTGCTGTCGTACCAACACCTTTTTCTTGCTGCTAACATGGTTTAAATACAAACATTAGATCCATTTCAGCAATGGATGACACAAACTCCTGTCAGTGGTTCAGAATGAAAGATGGCATTAGACCATGACTAGGGGCTATCTTCCCTAGTAATAAAAAAAAAGATTCAAATTCAGATTACACTTTCCAGTATCTTCATCCCCATAAATGAAGAATTACAGTTTATTCAGATCTTTTTAGCACAACCCTAGCCTACAAGTAAATCTCTGGTAGAGCAATCATTTGCACAGTACATGTTTTATATAAGTTTCAGGGGAAAGAGGAACTCATGAAACAATTCCATGCCATGAACAGGCACACCACTTCCAGCAAGTCAGACTTCATCATAAATACTTATGAAGGAAATTACACCCAACAAAACTGAATGATACTTAACACAGAGATCAAATCTTCATCTATTTCATAACCATGCAAAGCTACAATAACTCTATTAAGTTAGTGGCTTACTCCTGACTTATATATGAAACCAAAAAAAAGGAAACAGAAAACCCTTGATCTACCATTGTAAAGACAGCATATGTATCGGCCCGATTTAAACAGATTAGGAGGATAAAAAAACAAACAAAAACCCACGCCAATTTCTTTCACAGTTAAGAGCCAGAAACATCAGAACCAAAGACATGTTTACCAAAAGGCTAGTTTAAAATCAATAATTGGAAAGTATTATATTCCTTTATGTTGTCGACATCAGTCAGACTATTTTATATGACTTTCATATGCCTCATACACAAAGCATGTAAATTCAATAACCCCTCATCTGGGCTTCAAAATACATCTTGGGCCCATTACCTGCAGCAGTAGGTACAGAACGCAGACTTTCGCTGGGGAGAGGGTAGAAGACGATGTAAATCATTTAAATGAACATGTGGAAAATGGAGGCACTGCCAGAAAAAGTTACTGCTGGACCTCATTTCCAGAGTCTGCCCAAATGCATTAAAGGGAAACTGCACTACAGAAATTCTCACAGTTGACTTTGGAAAGAAACAGGCAATATTAATTCTCCATAATGCAGTACTAAAGCTACACTAGGGTACAGTTTAGCCCAGTACCTTGTCAACTTGTTAGCATCATATCAATGAATATATAAAAATTGCATGTCTCATGCCTTCCTATGCACAGATTTAAAGATTGCATGGAATATTAAGGATGATTTCATTGTTTCTTGGTAAATTCCCAAGTAGGTAAGGTGAAGTAACAGCTGCAGTCAAGATGTAGATCTGATATATACTTCTCCCTAGTTTCTATTTCATAATTTCATTTTATTTTCATAATGATTATATAATTTCCATAATTATTATAATGTCCCTAATGATTATTTGTATCCTTGGGTACCTAAAATAATTTCCAAAATGATTATTTGTGTTCTTGGGTACCTAAAGGAAGTGCTGTTTCCATACACTGAACATTAACTACTTCCTGAAAGTTCAGGCTCATTAGGATATTTCAAGGGAATGTTTATCTTGGCTGCCTTCTTCTAACTTGAGGAAATTTTCAGCAGTGTCTGACAGACTTCTTGGTGTCCTGTGTTTTGTCATTTTCCTTAGTGTCACCCTTCATCCTGCAAAAATTGTCAAAATTTAAAATTATTGAAGTGGAAACAGCCCAAACGAAAACTTCAGGAAAAGGAATTAGTAATTGGATTTTCTACGTGAAAGTCTCCCACACTATATAATTACATTTGAATGAAAAACCCCTATTCTTCTTGCAGTTTGGGAAGGTAATGCTTACTTTGGATGTACAAAGTACATAGATGCTTCGTGCAAATTATGTACCTTGTCACGCTATTCTAAAAGTAGAAGTATTGTATTTAGCTAAACACACAAAAGATTGTTACTGGTAGAATACATTAATTATTCCTACAGTCAGATTAGAACCTACATCTTTCTGATGAATGGAAAAAAATTGTTTAAAAAAGTACAAGTTAAATCACCTAGAATGACACAGAGAATGCTGGACAGGAAGGAAGATGATACATACAAAGTGCCCATCCTCAGTAAGTTCAGTTACAGTTCATCGTATCATACCAGTGCCCCTGTTTCAATAATCTATTCTTATGCTATGCATGGAACAAGGAGCTTTGAAGCAACCTCTTGTGTTAATTTTGCATGAAAACACCATCTGGCCCTAAACAACTATCTAGGCTATGGATCTGTTATAGCCTAGATATGGTCAACACGATATTGAAAGGTCAAAGAAGGGTCTAATTATATGCCTTAGTACTTAGAGGCCATGGTCACTGGAGCATGAACATAATCACTCAGCCAAACAAGACTCATTTATAATTTTAATTATCAGTGAAACAGACATCTCTCAAAGAGTTGTTCCATGTAAAAGAATTATATGACTGTTGCTCAAAATAACTGTCTTGTCTTGTTTGTCTCTAAAATAACCCCTTGAGATACCCTCAGCTAATTCCCTGCTGATATATTTAGAATCCATTAATCTTCTCAACCACTGCATATTAACATATTTGGAGTATTGTATAATCGCACACAACAAAAACTTTGTGTTACAACAGTATGAGCTGTTACAACAGAGTTTTCAAAAATTCAGAATTCCAAACCTCAGAACTATCAGACTAGGGCTGACAGCACAATTCCATTCACTCCCTTGTGTGTAATGATGCAACATGCACAAAACAGACTGTAATGATATTTTAACTAGTCTCTCGCCTTTCTCATTGCACATAGTAGAGTTTTTTAGGGGAGGGAACTGAGCTGTAGTTAAAGGAACCCCCACTTTGGCTGTTTGGAAAAGAAAAGTTATGTTTTGAAAGAGACCAAGATGATACAAAACAAAAGACATGTCAGTTGATAAGCTGACCTGGAAAGTGTATATAACTTCTACATCTGGCACGGACGCTATATGGTGCTACATAAATCACTCAAATCACTTTTTTGACCTCAGATGGTCACCAATTCCTTAATTTTCTTTTTGTCAGACCTGACTTCAGGCATGGGATTTGATTTACAGAAGTATGAATACAGTTCTGCAAATAGACCATGTTCAAAAGTGACCTCAGTGCAAGCTGAGCTTTCAATATATGAAGTGCTTGTTGCCACAAAGTACTGTAAAGCAAATCATAGAATCATAGAATGGTTTAGGTTGGAAGGGACCTTGAAGATCATCGAGTTCCAACCCCCCTGCCACAGGCAGGGATACCTCTCACTAGACCAGGTTGCCCAAGGCCACGCCCAGCCTGGCCTTGAACACCTCCAGGGACGGGGCTTCAACAACCTCTCTGGGCAACCTGTTCCAGTGCCTCACCACCCTTAAAGTGAAAAACTTCTTCCTAATGTTTAATCTAAACCTGTCCCCTTCCAGCTTAAAGCCGTTCCCCCTTGTCCTATCACTACATGCCCTAGTAAAAAGTCCTTCCCCAGCTCTCCTGTAGGCCCCCTTTAGGTACTGGAAGGCCGCAATAAGATCTCCCCGGAGCCTTCTCTTCTCCAGGCTGAACAGCCCCAACTCTCTCAGCCTCTCCTCATAGGAGAGGTGCTCCAGCCCTCTGATCATCCTCGTGGCTCTCCTCTGGACGCGCTCCAGCAGGTCCATGTCCTTCTTATGTTGGGGACTCCACAGCTGGATGCAGTACTCCAGGTGGGGTCTCACGAGAGCAGAGTAGAGGGGCAGAATCACCTCCCTTGACCTGCTGGCCACACTTCTTTTGATGCAGCCCAGGATACGGTTGGCCTTCTGGGCTGCGATCGCACACTGCTTGCTCATGTCGAGCTTCTCATCAATCATCACCCCCAGGTCCTTCTCCACAGGGCTGCTCTCCAGACATTCTCCGCCGAGCCTGTATTTGTGCTTGGGATTGCCCTGACCCAGATGTAGGACCTTGCACTTGGCCTTGTTGAACTGTATGAAGTTGGCTTGGGCCCACCTCTCCAGCCTGTCCAGGTCCCTCTGGATGGCATCCCTCCCCTCCAGCGTGTCTGCCTCGCCAAACAGCTTGGTATCATCAGCAAACTTGCTGAGGGTGCACTCTACCCCACTGTCCATGTCGCTAACAAAGATGTTGAACAGTACGGGTCCCAGTACCGACCCCTGAGGACCGCCACTCGTCCCTGCTCTCCACTTGGACACCGAGCCGTTGACCGCAACCCTTTGAGTGCAACCGTCCAGCCAGTTCTTTATCCACCGAGTGGTCCATTTATTGAATCCATGTCTCTTCAATTTAGAGACCAGGATATCGTGTGGGACAGTGTCAAACGCTTTGCACAAGTCCAGGTAGATGACATCAGTAGATCTTCCCTTGTCCACTGCCGCTGTAACCCCTTCGTAGAAGGCCACCAAATTTGTCAGGCATGACTTGCCCTTGGTGAAGCCATGTTGACTCTCACCAATCACCTCCTTGTTTTCTGTGTGCCTCAGCAGAGTTTCCAGGAGGATCTGCTCCATGATCTTGCCAGGCACAGAGGTGACACTGACTGGCCTGTAGTTCCCCGGGTCTTCCTTGTTTCCCTTTTTGAAAATAGGGGTTATGTTTCCCCTTTTCCAGTCGGCAGGAACCTCGCCAGACTGCCACGACTTCTCAAATATGATGGCTAGTGGCTTCACGACTTGATCTGCCAGTTCCCTCAGGACCCGCGGATGTATCTCATCAGGTCCCATGGACTTGTGCACCTTCAGGTTCCTCAGGTGGTCTCTCACTTTATCTTCATCTACAGTGGGCGGTGCTCCATTTTCCCAATCCTCTCCTTTGCAATCTGCGTCTTGGGCAGTGCGGCTGCTGTCCTTGTCTGTGAAGACTGAGGCAAAAAAAGTCATTGAGTACCTCAGCTCTGTCGCTGTCCCGGGTGACCAGTTCTTGCGTATCCTTCCGGAGAGGGCCTACATTTTCCCTAGTCTTTCTTTTCTCGCTGATATACCGATAGAAGAATTTTTTGTTTGTCTTAATGTCCCTGGCCAGATTTAGTTCTAGCTGGGCTTTAGCCTCTCCTAGGCATCTTATGTTCAGTACCCAAAACTCAGTGCAGGGGTTCTCAGCTCTTCTGGAACAACCCTTGTAAGCACTGTCTTCCCATCCTACCCAATCCCAACTTTAATCAGTTTTACTTTCCCACTGGACGTTCTCTGTGCTCTCCACCTCACCTCTACCATCAACACTTGACCAGCTGGAAAGGCCACACAGCTCACTGAGGCTTGGGAGCAGAAATAGCACTATTACTGCAGCCGAAGAGGATCACTGGAGCCATAGTCACTGCTGAAGGCATGGCTGCATTGGATAATGTAGCTGTAATCATCAGTGAAAAGCTTACGAGAAAGTTACTAATTCAGGGTCAGATAGAAGCAGTAGGCACCAAGATAAACACTTCACACTAGAAGATAAAGTACTATGTACAAATATATTTATACAAGCTATAAGGGACATAAGTTTATAGTGTTAAAAATGCTGTACCGTGATGATTCCTAAACAACAACAAAAATCCACTACTACTACTCCAGAAAAAAAAATACCCCCAGTTTCCTTCTCTTTGGAATACAGTGATCACTCGGATCACTGATAGAAGAGTTGAGTCTGTTTTGATCTTCAGCTAACATTAATGTCCCTATATCTGTCAATTTGTTTAAGAAAGTACCTCGTATTTTGCTGAACCTAGGCAATGACAGGGAGAACACCCTCTACTACATGGCAAAAATGGCTCAGTTTTCCACTACCTTATACTCGTTAAACACACTACCACCCCTGAACCCAGCAGTTACACCACCACCACCACACTGGAGTAACCTACACTGTGTATACACTGTGGATTTGAGTATGCTGAGCTGTGCAGAAGACTCACCAGTCCTGGTCACCTCATCACCAGATTTGTTGACCTACTGTACTTTGGCTCCCCCTTCTTCCTCAAATACCCCAACTCCTTCCAGAGGAAAGCGACAGCAATGGGGAGATGATGGGTGCTTGGATCCTGACTATCAGAAGTCTCAGCATCCACAGTCTGCACGCACAAACACCAGTGTCACAAAGCGCCACTGAATATACTCGCCCCCCAGCGAAGACACGGTCATAGGGACTGCTATTCTAAGCATTATACACATACAGTCTGTAGGCTTTCAATGGTAATAAATGCTTAGCATTACAATCTAAGTCTTATGGAAAAAATCTCACACACACACAGTTTCAGTATAGTATGAATTTGCAAATCAAAAAAGGAATGCTTAACACGTTTGACCGAGTTTAATACTACACTGTGTACTGCCGTTGTTACCAGCCATTTGACACGTGCATAGGTTGACGCGGATTTCTCCCATGCTTATAAATGCCTAGATAGCAAAAGAACAGATAGTTGTAGTGTCAAAGCAGCTGGAGTAAAACGCAGAACTAGAATCAAAGACAAAGATACTTATTAAACAGAAAAAGGTAATAAATTGGATCATTTGCTTCCATATTTATGCTTTCAATCGTTAATCAAATCCATTTCCATTTCTAATTTTACAATTTTTCTTTTCTTTTGACCTTTAATAAAATGTTTCAATTGATCAGGGTAATAAAAATGTGAATTATATGAGCTGACACAGACAAAGAAAGACCGTTGAGTAATCTGTGTTCCAGATATAATAAGGAAAATGCCTGTGATCAACTATGGGCTAAAAGATATCTTAAAAAAATTCCAAGAATCCTATTTTTCACTTAAGAATTCAACAAAGAACAAACTTTTTTAAAAAAATCAACCACAAACAACCAAAGTAAAAGGTTTGAGGGACAGTAGCTGTCGTTCAGTTGACATACAGGACCTATTTGCTCATTCACACAAAATTTTTTTAGCACAAATAAGAACATATTCTCATCTGTTCTGGAGGTTTATTTCAACTATATCCCAAACACTAAATTACTTAAATTGCTTCATAACATACACACTTAAAATTGGTTTTTGGGGTTTTCTAAACACCAGTGCAAAACTATGTCAGCAAGAACGTAATCAAAGCAAAGAGCCTGCTGAGCCTGCCAACCAGTAATATTATTTGTTTCAATAGCTTTCCTTCGAATAGCAAGTATTGATTTTCTACATCAGAACTCTTATACAAAGAGCATTAAAAGAAAAATTATACTTCCTATTTTTTCCTCTATCTTATTAAGGACCATTGCTGAAGACTAACAATACAGTCACCAGAGATTTAAAAGTTTGACCTGAATAGATCAACCATTTAGGAATTCTAGGAAATTTTTCTTAAGAGTTTTTACTAGTGTGCAATGCCAATTCTCCCAGAAAGGATGTGGGTTTTTTTTCCTTGGATAGAGGCAATTAGCTAAAATGCATTATTCCATTACTATCTAGCCTCAGTTACCTGTGTTCCTGAAACTATTCCTCACATAAAGTTCAGGCAAGTGAAAGCATCATGAAGGAACAAAAGCACAGAGTAAAGTGTACCAACGGACTGGTGGAAAGAAGAGGCTGAACTGCGGGAAAAGAGATCAAGGTCAGAGGTGTGTTTCAGAGGTGAAGGAAGGAGCAGAGTTTGTATAGAAAGACTGGAGAAGCAACAGAAAAGTTACAGGAACGTTTGGGAGAGGTGACAAAGGGAACTATGGCTCCCAGGAAACAAAATTTAAATAGATTCAGCATTTCAGAAGACTTCTCAGTTCAGAAAAATATCTACATGCAAAGAGAAATTCATAACAACAGGTGGTTCAACAGGTTTTCTTACTCCTTCAGCAGCATCTGCAGCCTGCCATACTTATCAAATCACAACAGTCTATGACGACTTACGGGCCTCAGTTAGCAATGCTCTTTAGCATCTCTCTTTCAAGAAATAGCAGCAATTTTTTGACTTCCAAACTTTGCAATATCTTTTCTTAAAAAATGCCAAGGAGCTACAGAGCTATTACTTAGTCAAATTTAGTGGGATTAGTCATGTACATTGGAGAACAAAGACTGGGCTCAGTTTTAAATTTTGACTTTGAAAGTACCAACATTTATTAATGTGCTCATTATCGTTAGCTGAAGCTCAGTTTTCAGTGGTTGCATTTCCATCATATGACGATAATTTTGGTCCACTATTACTTTTGCATCAGCATACTTTAATTAGAGTTAACAGAGCTAAAAAGTAAAGATTTGGCGTCACTACATTTACAGTATTCTTTCCAACATTTAGTTGAAGAACGGTGACCCTGGAGAACCCCTAGTGACAATTACTGCAACAGGATCACTAAAGAGACATGAGGTAACATATTGTCTTTGTACTCTGCCTACACACTTGGGATTAGATACGACCAATAAAAGACACGGGTCTCTATAAAGAATGAGCAATGCCATTTAACTTCCAAGCTTCTGATCCCAAGGAGGGAATTCAAATTTCGGAGTCTGATGTCTACAATGCATGTACAACTTGGCATTTCAGAGTGGGACTCCAAACCACCAGTGCACTGAAGTCCGGTGAAAAATCTGAGTGCACAGAGCTTCTTAAATGCCAGAGTGAATACATTTGTTCAGAGATGTAGACAACTGCTAGCAGAAGTAGTAGTCCAGTAAAGTAGTGGACCTTCTTCTGAGGGTGGGCTTTTGCATCTCTTCTTAACAACATCTGATAAGGGTTTCCTGTTTTATTTGGGTTTTTTTCTAAATGGGACTGATAACACTGCGGTGATTGCACTGTCCACCTCATATACTGAACACATACACTCATACCTTCACTGAGGGTATAAGAGGTCAGGCTCAATGCCTTCCTTACCTAATGAGGTTCAAGTCTATGTTTTCCAGCTCCAAGGAAAGTGTCTGTGCCCCAGAGTGTATATCAAGCTACAAAGCGATTCCTGTGATTCCTTCTGCTAACCCTGTGCTATTATGCAGAAAGAAATACCGACCCGAGGAAAACACAACCAACCAACCAACAAAAAACCCCACGAAGAAGAATGAGCATGGCTGGTTGTATAGATAAGGTACTTTGCCTCTAGGTTCCCAGATCATGATTTCAGTGCCTGAGCCTAGTTTGGGGTAGCTTCTACCCTAGTGGCAGTTTTCTGTAAATGCATAGAGTTGTCCTGAGAAGAGAGCATAGAGGCTCTTTTCTAACACTGTCCAGCACATGCACTACTCCACCAGCTCAATCATTCAGCTGTTCCATCAGCTGCACTGTAACATCACTCACACCCTGAACATTATTGGTTTTCCTTTATAATTACTCTCATTTATTTTTCTATATTATAATCAACTCTTTTCATAGAAAAGCCTGTCCTCAGAGGGATGCGTTACAGCCCTCTGATCATTTTTGTGGCCCTTCTCTGGACCTGCCCCAGCAGGTCCATGTCTTTCCTCTGTCTGTGCTCCAGAGCTGGACGCAGTGCTCCAGGTGGGGTCTCACCAGAGCAGAGGGGCAGAATCACCTCCCTTGACGTGCTGGCCACACTTCTCTTGATGCAGCCCAGGATATGGTTGGCCTTCTGGGCTGCAAGTGCATGTTGCCAGCTCACGTCCAGCTTTTCATCCACCAGTACCCCCAAGTCCTTCTTGGCAGGGCTGCTCTCAGTCCCTTCATCCCCCAGCCTGTATTCATATCCGAGGTTGCCCTGACCCAGGTGCAGGACCCTGCACTTGGCCTTGTTGAACCTCATGAACTTCACAGGGGCCCACTTCTCGGGCCTGTCCAGGTCCCTCTGGATGGCATCCCATCCCTCAGGCATGTCAACCCCACCACTCAGCCTGGTGTCGTCCACAGACTTGCTGACGGTGCACTCAATCCCACTGTCTATGTCATTGATGAAGATATTAAACGTACTGGTCCCAGTACAGACACCACTTGCCACTGATCTCCATCTAGACATTGAGTTGTTGACCACTACCCTCTGCATGCGACCATCCAACCAATTCCTCATCCACCCAACAGTCCACTCATCAAATCCGTATCTCTCCAATTTAGAGAGAAGGGTGTTGTGGGGGACCATGTCAAAGGCCTTAGAGAAGTCCAGGTGGACAACACCCATAGCTCTTCCCTTGTCCACTGATGTCATCACTCCATCATAGAAGGCCACTAGCTTGGTCAGGTAGGACTTGCCCTTGGTGAAGCCATGCTGGCTGTCTAGAATGTCCTTCCTGTCTTCCAAGTGCCTTAGCATGGCTTCTAGGAGGATCTGTTCCATGATCTTCCCAGGCACAGAGATGAGGCTGACAGGTCAGTAACTCCCATGGTCCTCCTTTCTACCCTTTTTTAAAATGGGTGCAATGTTTCCCTTTTCCCAGTCACAGGGGACTTCACCTGACTGCCATGAAATGGCAAAAAATGAAACTCAAATATAATGGAGAGTGGCTTGACAATACAAATACATCAGCCAACTCCCTCAGGACTCTGGGATGCATTTTGTCAGGTCCCACAGAATTCTGCATGTTCACGTTCCTCAGGTGGTCACAAACCTGATCTTCTCTTACAGTGGGACGGACTTTGCTCTGCCAGCCCATCTGTTGCAGTCCTTCCACTCGAGAGGTGCAGGAAGAGAGGTTGCCAGTGAAGACCGAGGCAAAGAAGCTGTTTAGTACCTTAGCCTTCTCCTCATCAGTTTTTACCAGTTTGCCAGTATTGCTCATCAGGGGGCGTACACTTTCTTTAATCTTCCTTTTCCGGCTGACATACCTGTAGAAGCGCTTCTTATTATTCTTCGCATCCCTTTCCAAGTTCAGCTCCAGCTGCTCCTTGTCCTTCCTAACCCCATCCCTACACAACTGGGCAGCATCCCTATACTCTTCCCAGGATACCTGCCCCTGCTGCCACTGCCTGTGCGTTTCCTTCTTGCCCTGTAGTTTCACCAGCAGGTCTCGACTCAGCCATGCCTGCCTCCTGCCTTCCTTTCCTGATTTCTTACACCTGGGGATCGTGAGCTCTTGTGCTGTATGGAAAGCATCCTTAAAGATCTGCCAGCTCTGTTCTGCAACCTTGTCCCTGAGGGCAGTTTCCCAGGGGGTCCTTTTGACTAACTGCTTGAAGAGCTGGAAGTTTGCTTTCCCAAAATTCAGGGTCCCGACTTCACTCTTTGCCTGACCCATATCCTTCAGGACTGCAAACTCCATCAATTTTAAGCACTAACTTATTTTAAGTTATCATTAGCTCAGTAGGGCACTGTCTCCCCACAGAAAAACTCCCGCCTTTGTGCTTGAGGAGCAGACGAGTGACTAGAAACACCATGTAACAATATGATATTAGGACAAGAAGTCTCAGAAACAGAGAAATGGGGTGGGGGAATTCAATTAAAGGAGAACAACTAAGATGAAAACTTCACCCCCCGCTTAAGCAAAATCTAAGAGGAAGCTTTGATTACTACAGTGTGTTGGAGTATCAGCACCAGTTCTGGACTAACGAAAGAATATTCAAACAAAAAGCATATTAACTGAAAGTGCACATTTTTATTTAATTAGAGGTAAAACAGAAAGAACAGTAATAGGTCAATAACAATGACTTATTACTTCCTTTATGTGGCACATTTACAATAAATGGTAATTTACCATTAGAGAGACATTTTAAATTTTTTTCTGCTAAAGAAATTAACATTAGTCATGTGGAGAAAGAGAAGGCACTCCATTTCCAGCTTGAGGATTTGCATTCAACAAGGCAGTCTGAGGATATTACAGACCCTGTTCCCCCTTTAGCAATGCAGGAAGAATTAAAGCATAACCATGTATGACATCATTCCAGCTGTACGCTGATGGGCTACAGATCGTTTCATCCATGCTATCTGAAAAACATTCCACTTTCCAGTCATTAGACTTGCTAAATGGATTCACCTGCCATACCCTTGGAATCATTAAAAAAAAGAAAAAATCTTTGGCACACAAGAGCCTTGCTTTAGTGTTATTCTTATAGCTGGTACTATTACTTTTACATCTTAAAAATAACTAAAAAAATATTTTTTCACTTACTCCATTGGAAAAAAAAATATCTACATCTATGTTTTCTGCTTTTATTCTTGCTCTAGGCTTATTTCAAATTTTCTGATTAGCTATCTTCACAAAACAGATACAACATGACTTCCTAGACAAAACTTGTCATTACCAGGGCTGTACTGTGCCTTAGTATTTTTAAATAACTGCCTGTTAGCCCGTTCCAAAACAAAGAGGATCAGTTTACTGATCTGAAGTCTACTTCTGGTAAGTTCCTTAATTATTTGACATGAAGATAGAGAGCTGCTATTTAACATTCCTTCCAATCACAGGAAAATATCACACCATTTGTGCACTCATTATGGCTGCACTCTTAACTTCAGACTCATTTAAAAGCTTCAACTCTACAGGTGGGATTTTCAAAGCTGCCTCTAGGTCATTAATTTCTAATTGGACACCCTAACCCTCTAGGCAAGCTTTGAAAATCTCATCCTAAATAATCAATATTCTACTTCCTAATAACCTGGTCTGCAAAAGAGTCGACAGGACAAAACATTTAGCAAGTGAGGGGGACTGCTGTGAACGTGGCAGGAAAAAAATAGATCGTATATCCTCATCTTAATAGTAGGATTATTTCCTACTCCCCACGAGGAGTGAAAGGGATCAGACTGACAAAAGAGGGAGAAGAGAGAGAATCTTCACAAAAAAACCAAAGAAACAAACCAAAAAAATAAATCAGGAATCAAAGCTTCATAGAACTCCTGAAAACAGAAGAGATGCAACAGCGCTGTGCACTGCTTGGGTGTATGTTCAGAGTATGTTTAAAACAATACGGTCCATATGGCAAATCCCCCATTTAGGATGATATTAGAAAACTGTATAATGCCACAAAGCAACATATTTGATAAAAATCAAAGCAAATAATTAAGGTATCATTACAAATTTAACCCCACATTTTTGAAATGCAGAAGACAGGGATTTAAAACAGCAAGAATGGGTTAAGTATGTTATAATTACTAGTTAAATATAAAATAAGAAGATTTCATTCAGGATATACATCAGCCTGAGTGACCTAATGAAAAGGAGAGAACTAATTACATTAAATCTAAGGCAACAGCAGGGACAAAAAAAAAAATAATAAGTGAAACATTTGGGAATATCTCACCAATTCAAGACTGTAAATAATTTGAAACATACCTCTCCAAATATACCAGAAAGGGGAAGGAGGGAAGGTAATCTAATGTAGACCATCCCTACTCTAATTAGCAGGCATTCGAACAATTGAATTTTCTAGGAGGGAAAAAGAAAAACAACCTAGCCCCAAACCCACACTCATTTAAGATTTTAATTATTAGTTTCTCTGAGTTTCCTGTATTCTGTAACAGTAAAAGAACTGGGTAATAATTACTTTGTGGAGTCATTCCAAAATAAAATATCCTTAACCACCCTGAAGCAAAGAAAGGATTACATCTGTTTTAACATACTGTATTTAAAAAAAAAACTCCAAATCTTTAAATTTTGAAATCCAGGTAATTCAGTTTAATCAGAATGATATAGCTCTTTCCCTTATGGTTCAGCCTATTTGTTCTACCTGCCACTCTGAGACCCAACACAGCTCACAGCACTGAAGTTCTTATCACAAAAGACTCGATCCTTAAAACACTAGTTACACATTGGCATTTACTGGCTAGGTAGCACACTATGTTTGATGTTACACTGGGCAACAGAGCACGATGGACAGCAATACAGGCAAAGAGAAATCTGGCAATAAGCATGGCTACAAAACTCATTTGAGAATGCAAACCAAACAGCTGCATATGGCACATGTGTGCACATATATGTATATGCATAATCAATTAAGGCTGAAGGATACTCACTGCAGTAGTTACAATTATTATATTTTCATACATATACCCTGCAGATTATTTTAAGTGACAAAACAAAATGCTTCCCCACCATAGGTCATAATAAGCATCAGAGCAGGTTACACAAAAGTTTAACTAAGAGTTGTACTTCTCCGATGGTTCCCAAGTTCAAATTTTCTAATATCTCCTTTGCCTCTGCCTTGATTTTTGCACAAGTTACCTGACGATATGGATTACGCATGCAAAAACACAGTAATAATTATACATCTTCAAGTAAAATTTTTTAATCGGCCTTTTTTTGGTAATAGGTGTATCAAGCATGTCAAGATTTTAGTACAGTGTCTGTCAAGCAAATTCAAGTTTCTCTACTTTCATAACTTCACAGCTGACTTCTGTTGTGTTCTCGTAAATTACATTTTTCACATTTAGTCTGATTGGAATTGGTAATCTGAAATATTTAAAAATATTCTGCTACTAATACTGCTCAGTAGCTGATCTGTAAGTCAGCAGATGATGTCTGGAAAGATGTAGTGTTATAAACTTCAAGTATTTAAAAATATTTTAAATAAATCTTTGTATTTTAAGCATAACTGGGAGATGCATTTCTCACTGTTATTTTATAAACTCTGTATGCATTAAGGAAATTTTGCATAACGAAGGAGTTCAGATTATACTGCTCAGCGTGGACTGAGCAGGTGGAGTAAGGTCAGCATTGGCATTTAACGTGCACAATTCTTTTTGTAACTTTGTCCAAAGACTTAGTTCAGACTCAATTAATTCCACATTCTCCACATTTCAAGCTGTGGCAACACAGTAACATTGAGATTGATCATATTGGGACATTCTTTGAATTCCTTCCACTCATAAAATACATTAATGAAGCTTTCCTTTCTAGTATTTTAATAGCTGGTAACTTTCTTGCCTTTCTTTAAAGAGGTATTGCTGCCACAATGCATATAAAACTCTAGAGCTGCATTCAAGACCAGTAATTGTTTTTTTAATAATCCCTGGTGTTGATTTCAAAGCACTGGAAATTAATTTTGCAGATGAGTTACACACATTGTTGGGATGCCAAATTTAATTCAGAGGGACTCACACTGGGGCTTTCAAAAGGTGAGCAGCAACACTGGATACCCCCTGACCAGTAATTTATCCTTCCTAGTTTGACACTACAGTTTTGAGTTGTGAACAAAAGGGACACGGTCTCTGCAGTGATCCTGACCAGAAGACGGTGGTATATTGAGGAGCTAGTGATCCACCCAACAGTTAACCTGAGCAGTCTCAGGCTTGTGCTGTGCTGCCTGTATAGCCTGGCCTTCAGGCCTGTGATGTGCTACACGTCTCCCTTGGCCACAGGATAAATTTAGGATAAACTTAGCGCTAATTGTAACGGAGGAGCCTGTGGGCAGCTCCCACTTGGTACCGGTGATTAAGCCACCTGCCTGGCCTTGCCTTTATCTAACAAGTGCAGCAACAAGTTCTCATGTGAACATCCTTTCTGTTGGACAGTAGAAACGACAAATAGAGTTGTTTTCTTGTTAGTAAGCAGTACAATAGCTTCAATGACCAAAATGGGGTAACGCTTTCCAAGGACAGATCCACATGGTGTGCTGTATGTGGATCAGAGGCGCATTTTGATACTGCACAGCTCCGGGTTCCCAGCATCTAAAGGGATGTAAGATTTTACTATTCTCTTTCTCTTTTTAGTGCTAGTTTCAATAAGTACCATTTTAAATAATACTTTACAGAATCTGAGTGCCTTTCCTACTGGGATCATAACAGATCAGTATCTCCTGGTGCAAAATAGTCCCAAAATACATGTTTCTTTTAGCAAACATGGGCCTATTCTGCACTCCTCATGGCCACTAAATTATACTTGACCTTTGAATGACCAAATAAATACTCTTTACATGGATGGTGTACAACTATCAAGTGAATACTTTAAATGCATCCAAATCATCACGAAATTCTCAATATCTGCCATTCTCCACTTTTCACTAACAACAGTTTTGCATACAGCTGTACAGATTTAAGTTACTCATTGCTATTTCTAACACTTATGCTAGCATCCAGTTCTCAATATTAGGTTAGCCTTTTAAAGTTATAATGAAAACTTGGAGGAATAGAGTGAAAATTAAGCAACCGGTTTAAACCTGAGAACTAGAGCGAGAAATTACATTATTATTACTTGCCCTGAATGACCGAATACACTCATATAATATGGAATTAAATTATTATTTTTTTTTAATTAAAGTAGATACACTGCTGCAGCCAGAGAGACCTCAGAACACTGAAGAAAGTGAGGCAGGCACTTTACACAAGAACAGCAATGGGTTTTTAAGTTAATTCACCAGTGTGAAATATTATACTATCCGGGAAGCAGCCATACTTAACTCAGCCTTAAACTGAGCAGCCAAATGGACTAGATTACAACTATAAGATGAAGTGCACCATGGTCTATTGCAAATTATCCATACATGCATTACTTGTACCAGTGTTGATCCACCCACAAGACGCTCCGCATCGCGGGCACTCCCATGTTGCACAGGAAATTGCTTTACCCAGTCATTCATAAGACATGCCGTGTTAAAAGTAACCTTAACCCAACACTTGATTCCTTCTATGAAAGTGGGTGTAGCCACCGGAAAAATAATGGCACTTTTCCCACCTAGAGAGTAGAAATGCTTCACAACTGCCTATATAGTGTTTTGAACGAAGAAGTCCTTTGTGTCTTACGCATCATCCGTAGTGGCCAGGTTGGGAGAGGAAGGAATGAGGAGACACCACCTTGTGCATCATTGAAAACACAGACAAAACCTTGACACCTTTTCTGCTGTCACTGATGTTCATGTACAGGGGGCTACTGAAGAACACAGTCCCCAGAAGAGCAAGTATCTTATTCTTCGTCCCAATTCATTTCCCCCCACATTGTTCTGAATCACCTCAAGCAGTTCCTCTGTGAATAAACACAATTTTCCACAGAGATAAATAGGCAATTGAAATCTAAAGGCCCATGACCATACACTTTTTTATACACAAAACGCTGTAATCTTGTAATCAATATACTATTTAACACAAAGCCAGTGCAGCCCCTGGGGGAGGGGGGCTGTGCTGTGAATATTTAGTTCAGGTGATAAGGTTTGCTGCCGTCTTTCTGCTTCATGGAAATAAACAGGACCTTAACATTACTAGTCAACAATGCTATCTGATGGTCACAGCGTCTTGGATTCATCAAAAGCAACTACAGAAAAGAGCAGGTAAGGCAGTCCTTAAAAATAGAGCATAAGCATACCTGTTGATTCAGGCATCCACATCCTAGGGCTCAGAGGGAATTCACTGCCACGCTTACCACAGCACTGACACAGATTTTTGAAAACTTGCAGCCAGCTGGGAGAGACTGAGAAACTAGAAAGAAGAAAATACAGCATTGTTTAGCAGAACTAGAAAGGCAAGGCGTGCTCCTAATAATTTCTATTATGAAAGTGTCGTTATGTAGGAACAACAATTACGGACTTTCAAGCTTTAAAAGAACTCAGAGAAGAAGCAGGATAGCATCTACTGAATACCACTGGTTTACAGAGACTATTTCAAATCTAATTAAATTACTAATCCATTCTTTTCATTTGATAATGCTCTATTAGGTGAATGTAACTTTTTTTTCATGAAGCATCTAATGCTAGCATCTCTTTCAAATTTAATTAGACAATAAGGAATTAAAACCCACCTAGATAAAATCAGAAACAGTAAAAATAACTTGAAATCATTACATAATTTCTACATGTGTATTTAAGCAAGATGCTGCCCTGTCCTTTCTACTGATGACCACTGGTAGAGACAGAACAGTGAATCAGACAGATAGCAGCTCTAGCACTGTTTAACAACTGACTCAAAGCAGGGTATTAAATATAGAAGTTGTTTCATGTGGAATAGGAGGGTTGTTATTTTGGCTTTAGTTAGCATTTTCATTTGTAATTAGGAAAACTGTGAAAAAACATACTTGTGATATTTACAGCTGGTAGCAATTTGAGATAAATGCCAAAAATGCATGAGATTACAAAATTTGAAGAAACTAGGTAAATTAGAAACACATGCAAACTTAATACATGGCAAATACAATCCGAAACACAGAGTGAAGAAGTAAACAAGCAACACAGAAAGCAAACTATCAAAGAAGAACGTTTCCTTGTAAGCTCTTCCAAGTCCTATCAAACAAAGTTCAAGTACTTTCTTGGTGTTGGCCACCTCACCTTCTGCTGAAAGCTGAAGAGGCAAAACCAGGTGATGTGTCCATTCTTCAGTTTCCAGTTCAGAGCCAGGCACATTATAATGTAAACCACTATTGATTTCAGTTCACTTTAATACCCTGGACTGTGAACTGTGGTGGTGGAGGGCTCCAATTCATAATCCATGTCAGATTTAGCTGCCACAGCTAAATCCACAGAGGTTGTGAATAAGAGACCTTAGAAATCATTTCAAAGTGAAATATGATCCAAATAGGCAAGTACAATTTGAGGATATATATACACACTGAATCACAAATTATCAACCAGCTCTTCTAAGATGGACAAAGGCAGTTTAATTGAATGGATACCATGATGAACCAGGAGCTCAGACACACTGTGTTATGAAACCATTGCCTGAGTGACAGGGGCAAAATGAAGCTGTGGCAGCTGGCAGCAATACGACCACCTTCCGTGTTTTGGACACTTGTCCTGACCTCCACATTGCAACACAGCAGCCCTTCAGGTAACTAATTCCACCCACATCTCTTCCCTCACCCCAAAAAATAACTCCCCCAGAAGTAAGCCTTCACTTCACTAAGCCCATCCACAGTACAGCCCCCAGCAGATGTGCTGCACATCCTGGGTGGGCAAGATTACCAAAAGTAGGACTGCTAAAAAGTCTGTGACATGACAACATTGCACAAACCAGTTGTGGGTTCCTTGATGTTTTGTCTTTTTGTGTTTCTGCTTCCCAAGCCTATATCTCTTCAGACCATAACCTTCTATGTACACCCACCCTCCAAGCTATGATGGTTCAGTTCCTTGGCTGAGGCCAAGGACTTAACTGTCTACACTGTACAAGCCTTCTTATGGATGAAATGAGTCATGGTACAGATTTATTCTGTTATTCCACAGACAGAAGTCAACAGTCAAGATATCTAGCCTAATGGTAGCTATTTATCTAACTATTGATATCTTCAATACCAGATGATCTCTACTTCAAGTCACTAGAAGAATAACTAGGAGTAAAGGAAAAAAGAGTAAAAACATCAGATTAACTCAAAAAAGTTCCTTCTATACATGAAATAAAGGTACCACATCATTGATTTTTTTTTTTTTTTTTTTTTAAGGATTAAGCAGAAGCCTCTAACAGGTGGCCTATGAGTAAAGTTCTGCTAGACTGGAAAAGCTGATGATTTAGCATACCTTCTCCATCAGCAAGTCTTACTGTCATTACTACCTCAGCCAGTAACAGCAGTCAGTCCCTGCTGCCTTTTGGCATCCAGAAATACTTCTCCAGCATTACACGACTAACCAGAAACAGACTAAAATTCACCCCTATGCCTAGACTACTTCTGTGATTTAAGACACCAAATCAAGACTAAAACAGTATGATTCAATCAAAAGGAGATAACAGGCAGTCATAATCACATTTTGTTTGCATTTACTTTTGCAACATTTTACAGTCTAAACTTTGGCAGGCAAGCACTGCTGCCCCATACACAGAAACACTTGTAAGAAATAAGTATGTCCAAGGACTTTATGCATGCCATTATAATGCATATAAGTTTTGAAAATGCAAGCTGCAGCTCACATATACATAGAGGAAACCCAGGGATCCGCCCAATTCATAGCCCTGGGGAACTTGGCAGTTCACAGGGGCAGTATCAGAAGATGAGATATTTACAGTGACAAACTGGCACCACTGAGGCAAATACTAATGAAGCAATGTCAGAACAGTGCCCACAGGGCTTAGGATCTTCTACAGGTATTTTAAGAGAAACCTATGATCTCTGGTATCAAAAGCCACAGGAAGATCAATAAGAATTAAAATTGACAATGTGCCAGAATCCACCTACTATAAAACAGAAGGTCACTACAAATCCTCATTAAAGCTGTCTCACTGCTTTGGCCTGATTGAAATTTTTCAAACAGTTTATTATTACCATGAAGGTAAGGGCTGCAGTTGCCCTGCCACAACCTTTTTTCAGGACCTTTGCTAGAAAGGTAGATTTGAAACAAGGTGGAAATCTGAGAAATTGCCTGCGGACAGCAAAAGGCTGCTTAATCAACTGCTCCAATCCCCAGCAAAGAAGAAACTCTTACAGATGCCAAAGAGGTGTTAATGATAGATATTATAAAAGGGAACTGCTACAGTATATCTTCCAAGGACTGCTACAAAAGCCTTGCTGGCAAAAGATCAAGAAAACAGCTTGCAAGTGCAGGATCATATCTAAAATAAAAGTACAGTGTGACAGGTTTAAAATCCATAAGCTATACTGAAGTACATAGTTCAGAATCCCAATGACCCAGCTGGAACTGAAGTTGTTGAAAGCCTTGGTATTTAGTCACCACAGGAAAAGAAAAGATCCCAAAGCCTTCTCTCATCTTCTCACATCTCCTCTCCACTAGACCTTGTGCCAGGAACCACAGCAGCCTAGATTGCTTCTCTGTAATCAGTTGGTTTCCACCACCATGCTTGGAAAACTTCAGCAGATGTTAATTGTGAAGAATATTCAACCATAACAGAACGGTAACATCAAACAACATAAAATAAAACCACCAAGCCCACCACAGATGCTTGAAAACAATGGGACATGCTGAGCAGCTGGGTGTGTGAAGATGGTAATGGTGATCTCCCATGAGTTTCCCTGGACTTTTGTTTTAGCAGGCAATGTGGCCATCCATTCACAGAAGTACAGCAAGTTCCTCCCAACTCGGTTCCTCTTGCCTCTTCACTTACTGTGCTTCAGTTCCTTTTGCTCACCCCTTTTGTAGTGGTTCTTCCTGTCCCCTGCACAGCTAGAAAGACCTTCCATTTAACCTTGTTTATAGCTCTGATTTAAGAGAAAAACTTCACAGAAGTTAAACTCCATTAGCACAGAGTTTATATCTCCCTTGTAATACACTATACGAACCAGACATTCACACAAAAACATTTAAAGGCAAGTAGTTAGAAAAAGGAAAATACATTGTATAGAAAGCTTTGTTGTGCTTGATTTTTAAACTTAAAACATGCCCTAATTTAGCTAGGGCTAAACCAGAACACAGTTTAAAACAGATCAGTAGAGAGAAAATAAAAAAAAAACAACACAGAATTAAGCCTCATCCTTAAGTCTGAAGAAAACTAGTATGACAATAAAGTAGCCATCTTTCTAGGTCAGAAACCAGAAAGAAAATCTGGAAACATTATCAGATGGTTGCTCCTTCAGTTCCAGTAGAGCGTCACTGTACCCCCAAACCCCAGCCAAACAACAGAAATCTCCCAACAACTCAAACCTCCCACCCACCAACCCCCAAGGATGACAAAGGAGCAGCACTTCAGTATTACCCTTTGGGTTAACTCTGAGAAGGATTAGCATTTTTTACATCTTTGGCAATCTCACTTCCTTGGAATGTTATTGTTATAAGTATTTTGTGCTCTACAAGTTAATACAGTGAATTATTATTTTCTCCCTTTTAACCTAGAAGAAACTTTACTTTAACCATATTTGGCTCAGATGAAAACTCTTTGTCAGGCTCATGTGAGCTTGCTAAGAAACCAGATGACAGACAAACCTTTCTGTATTGTGTACTGTACAATTATTTTTTCTAAAGTGTTGTGTTTTAGGGTGGATGACAGTTATCCCATTTCAGTTTTGCTTTTCCCATTATCTGATTTTGTTTTTTTTTCTAACAACAAACTTTTCTGGTTCCAAGCTGGAGCGAGCAATGTGCTTCCTAGTGACATTTCAATTAGGCCAAGGTTAGATTGAGTTTGATCCTATTAAACATTTTCTTTTAGAAATAGTAAAAATATTTGGTTATGGTAGGTTTAACAACAGGAAGTGGCTGTATGCAAACATAATTCTGTAGGGAAGCTATTGGGAAAGAAGCATGTGCTCACACTCAAGTCCTGAGGAACGGACTGGTGCAAATATTCTGAACTCCTGAAAGAAGAACTAGCGGTGGCTGGAAGAGGTGGTGTGACAATAAGCATCATTAGAGAAACAAGCAGATGCCAGAGGAGATGGAGTGAAGGGAAGGAGATGCACTAGTACTTCATATATATACAAAGTTCAGAAATCATGGAATTCACTAAGGAAAATGGCTGAGTTCTTCATAAATCCTCTTGTGAGATTATTACAGAACGGACAACAAGCAAATCAACAGTGGAACAGGTAATCAGTGACACATGAAGAGGAAATATGGTAAAGCAAATAACAGCTGAAAACAGCAGCCCACATTTCAATTCTTGGCTATCTCCAATATTTATAGAAAAGAAACAAATAAATTCTGGGTCAAATCTGTTAACTAACATACTATCCTCTCTACAACAGCAACTGGTGCCAAAGCTCCAGACAAGACTGAAAAAATCCCATAATAG
Organism: Pluvialis apricaria; assembly: GCA_017639485.1. Lineage (NCBI taxonomy): Eukaryota > Metazoa > Chordata > Aves > Charadriiformes > Charadriidae > Pluvialis > Pluvialis apricaria. The sequence goes on from CM030012.1 coordinate 53,130,585, forward strand.
AAAGCCATGATTTATGGAGACACTTTCTTTTTGTCTTCAGCTTATGCCCTCCCGTAACTTTGTATGCACATATACCACCTCTGTCATAACCTCAGACAATGACATTACACAAAACATCCACTTCTTTCTCTCCCTCCTGAAGCCTCCACCAAGCTCTGATTTACATTTATAGCAATGAGAGGAAGCAGCTCTTTGAATGCTACATTAAAAACTACTTTTCTGCCTAGGGAAGGTAGAAAATTTAAAACATCCAGCATCTACCTTAGTTGTATCAATATCATAGCCATTTCACCTAGAGAAAGAGAGGATAAAAAGTATAAGGTTAGATCACAGTAAATTAGTAGTGATGTCAGATCTGCATATTTTACATCAATTCTGTCTTTGATTTATGCAGATGTAGAGAAATAAGGGCTTCATTATTTTCTCCAGAATAAAACAACGGTCAGTCACATTTCTTACCATATTGTCTGTATGCCCTCCAACAGCTGCTTGTTTATTTCATATTACGATAAACAATGATCAGGGTTCTTCACTTCAGCTTCCTCATCTCTTGTGAAACCAGAGCTATACTATTTGGACATCACAAAACTGTTTTCATATTTGAGCTCCTGCAGGGCTAGCAGGAACAGTTAGACGATATTCCAATAGTACACTATAATAAATGCATTAATAAAAACTTTAAACACTTTCTTATAATCTGGCTTCCCTCAGACTTGAGCCAAGCAAAATACAGAAGCGCATTGCATATGTGCTGAACACAGTGACGGTAGGTGTGAATGGTACACAAATCACACCGTAGGCCTGCTGTGAGCTCATTTTTTCCTGAAATGGAGATGTAGGTTCCTGGTCCAGCATCTAGAGATGTGAAACTTTGCAACAGAGTTATAAAATCCGTCACAGCTCTCACACAGAGCCAAGTCCATATTTCAGTCCTACTGGTCTGGACATGAGGAATATATGGATACTGCAAATCTAGCTAAGAAAAAAAACCCAAAACAAACAGATAGGTATCTTCAAATTCTCGCCGTGAGGAGAATATAAAGTATATAAAATGCAGTTTCTCTGCCTGTGTTTTCAGTTCAACTACTCTATGCTTGACTACAGGGTATCATGATAAATGATATTTTGTTTTGAATTCATTCTTTCAGTAGGGGTTTGGGAAAAAGGAGTAGCCTGAAGTCTTTTTATGATGTTGCTCAAAGTTCCTTCAAGTTTCATCTACCCGCAGAAGCTCGGCGCTTATATCATGAGAAATGCAGAAGGACACAGAATTACCTAATTCCACAGCTTTGTCCAAAGGAATAAATCTGCTGGAACCCTGCAGTTTTCCAAAACATAGTCCTCTTACAGCATGATCTATTACTTAGATGTCCATGTACAAATCAACCAATATTGCCTGATATTGTTTCACCTAAGAACTACGTCTGAAACTTTTCTAGGAATATGGTTCATAAAATTACCCTTTTGCACACCTGCAGGAATTCTCACAAAAATCAGTCAGTTAGCAATACCTGTGGGAACAAAATATATTTCACATCTTGACATTTTCAAACAGTGAGAAAAGCTCAGGGTTTCCACCTGTTTTCATAGCAGCAGGAGCCTGGGTTCTGGTCATCTGAAACATCACATGGGGCTCCAGATGCAAACCATCATCTGCTCACTCGACAAACAGGGATTCCATCACCCCCAGTTTAACTTCCCTGCTTCGGCACATAGATAACTGGGCATAATGTCAGTATTTCTGTTAATGAATGGAGCAAGAACGTGATTGCCAATAGGAGCCGGGTACATGGGTGGAGATCAACCCTCCAGTGCCTGACTACGCCTTCGTGGTGAGGTTTAAACTGATTAGCAATTTGGGGACAGGATTTTCTCCAGGTCAGCTTGCAATGACAGACTAAGAAAAAAACAGCATGGGAAAATTTCTGCTTCCCGTAATCATCTGTGACTCTCTTTTGTCACAAAACTAGGCATTTCAGAGCCCAGGATCCCAATAGTAGTCAAGAAACCAAAGATGCTATGTTATGCAGTAAAATGCTAAGTGTTGCACATGTATCTTGAGCCCATTGCAAAGCACTAGAAACCACAGGGTAGCCAGGCTGCAGATGTTCTGCAGACCTTTCAGGATTCAGCATTTGCCATGTGGCTTTCTGACACTGGGAGAGGCCATACTTGGGCCAACAGTACTGCATTCCCAACTTTGTGCCACAAGCTTCTCTTTCTTGCACAGATCAAACAAGAAATTGAAGTAAATACAGAAGAGCAGGAGCTAAGGATGACAATAAACCTCCTCACTTCTGACCCAAATAGAAAACAAACTATAGCCTTGACCTTGCCAACAACACCTATTTATAAGTTGGTCCACAGAAGAAAACATTTCACCTTCCCCTTCAAAAAACATACACTCCTTGTCTGGGAGATAAGGAGCAGACAAGATATTAACATACCATTGATTACACAAACAGAAGGCTTTCAGATGCCAGGATTAGGAGACAACACAGGACAGCATCTTCATAAAGTAAAATAGGTAACAATGAAGACAAATCCATTCTGATAGATGGCCTTTCTTGCATGAATATATGCATATTTTGATAAGCAAGATAAAGAACATGTAGTTACATTGTCCATAGGCAGAATATATATTCATTTGTCCATAAACTGTAAGCCAAACTAGAGCAAGGACATTGCTTGCTTGGAAGCTTACCAAATACATTTTTCCTGAAGTAGTAAAGTATATCAATAATATTCCTCCAAGTCTTTTATTTCTCACTTGGTAGTAATTACTTTACTTACTCCACATCACCATTTCATCTTTGTAAAGACACATGCAGACCCCAAATAAGCTCCTAGTTGAGCACAGCATTTAAGCACATGTTGAACTTAAGCACCAGTAAGCTCAGCTGGGCTGTTCATATGCTCAAATCACCCTTCTGATTTCTGAATTCAGACATAAACTGCAGTATTGCTGGGAACAAGGTGCCATTGACCACAGACCTCACCTGTTCATTGCAACTGGGAGCAATGGATCAGTCTGACCCTGTCACCTCCTGACTGCTTTTGCAAGTAGCTAAGCACCCTCATTTGTGCAGAAGCACAGGGTAAATACCAAAACACCCTTGTTGAGAAGGAAAAAGACACTACCCCAACAGAAAAATACTACAGCACTGATGCTATACAACAAACAGCAGGAACATTTTGCTGTAACAAAAAAATGCTATTAGAAGTGCCTAGGGCCATGTGAAAGAAGTGCTTGAGCATAAATACTTAAAATGAATAATGGAGCAAATGAACTGCCATAATGGACAAGGCGAATTCCATACTCCCCTCCAACAATGTGTGGTATTAGATACCACAAACAAATATGTAAAACACCCTGGCCTGGGCAATTAAACAGCAACCTAATTATAGTGAAAATCTCACTGTCACCTCTACAGTTAAAGGCTGGCTTCTATTTAAAGCACAAGAGTTTCTCTCTCTCTTAGTTTCAAAACTTCAAGACATGCCTGGCCGGGTGCTGTACAAATGTGCTCTACAAATGAAGGAGGCCTATCTTAGTTCAAAAAGGCTCAAACAGAGAGAAAACTAGTACATATATTAGAGTAAAGAAGCTGATAGAGAATAACCTGCCTCAAAGTTCATGCCAAGCAGCAGCAAGTACCACATAATGTTGATAATGGGTATTTTCAACCTCAGGTCAAGGATACTTGCTATATGCTCTGTCAATACACTGTTAACCATGATTGATTCGGTCCAGTGACAGATAATCTATTATGCGCTCATACTTCAACCCCACTAAATCAAAGATAGTTTGTCTAGCAGAACACAATGACACAAAATAGGAGAAAGCACAAAGTAGAAGCTTTCTTTTCACCCAACTTATCCTATGAGAGAAGGAAACTAACATACAGCAAAAAGTTTAGCAAAACACAAATTCAAAACTTTCTGGAGGATGTAGGGCAGGAAAAGGAGAATACTGTAAATAAAAATATGCACCGATGAAAGAGAAACAATAGAAGTCCTAGAGAAATGTCAGAGAGAGTTGCAAATAGGCTAACTATAAAGAACTGAGTGGGGAAAGTAAACTTCCTCTCAGAGTCAAGCTGTGTGGATATATTTATATAAACCCTTGGGCTGGGGGAATAGAACCAGGCTCACTGTTTGTCATCACCTACAGTACAAGGGGGGGGGAAAAATAAATTAGATTCTCTCAGAGTATCAATTAGCATAGCTTACATGCTTTTCTACTATGGCCTGGGAGAGAGTTGCAGCTTCCACCTTATTCTCTGTCCTACTCTTTCCTCATTTGATGCAGACAACTGCCTATAGACAAGACGTCTGCAGACAACATCTTCTTGCTACATGTATTCCAACACCAATATCCTAAAGCTAAAGACTGCTGAGTGCCTAATGCTAACACAATCCACCAGACTATATGAAAATTGAGTACATTCATCCTCTTTCATTATTCACTCTCAATATACTGATGTTCACAGTATCAGCAGCCTGCGTTAGTAACAGGCAACACATTTCTGTGAAGCAAGTGATCTCCATTACTCTGTCATCCAGACACCCTTTGTTGGTCACAGTGACTGAGAAAAAATGGACCAATCAAATATAAAGAAATAGCAAAGGACATAAGTGAACAAAGAAGTATAAGACAGGTACCTTACGCATGTATAGAGCATTAAGTTGAACACAAAACATTCTGCCAAGTAGCATCCCTTCTGTACAACCATCCATTTTCATACAGATTATGAAATAACAGCTAGTTGCCCTAAAATGGACAAAAGTGCGAAACGCAAAAAAACCCAAGGGACTGTAAAGACACCTGCAGTGTGCAATTATAGCATGGTCCCAGACCAGAAGCATTGTATAGACTCTCCATCCAGTTCTGCCCATCCTGGACTAGAGGAATGTGCCACCGTTAGCCCACGTCTGAGCCAGACTGTCCTTTGCACACCAACCAATACCTTTCACAGCTGCACAAATCCATTTCTAGCTGTACTGAAGCACTCGATTGCTATGCAGGGGTGTAGAGGGTTATTAAATAAAATCTCCCCCTCGGGCCTTTTCTTTTAAAGGTCTACATGGCATGGGCCAAAACTAATTTTCTCATCCAACCACATCTAGCAAGAATAGCTCAGCCATATACAGAAGCTGTGAAATACTTCACAAGGACAAAAATCCTTGGAGAACAGTGAAATATTCACCTGGAGATAGTGTTCATCCCCCTTGCCATTTAATATGGGACAGAAATAAGTGGGTCACCCAGCATCACAGAGTAAATAAATGTTATTTTACATTATATTATGAAGTATAGTATAGATGAATTCAACGCAAAGTCATTTTACCAAAGCCAAGTAGCCTGCAGATACTTTGGTGTTTTCTCAGCTTTATTATTCTCTTCCTTTAGTGTATACATCACACAGATTTTTTATTTTTTTTAATAAAGTAAGTATACTGGAGCTGTTTATAATTCTTCTCCTCAAGCTTTGCAGAGTGCTATCAAAGCAAAGGAGGAAAAAAGCCCACCAGAGTAGTAGCAATGGTGACCTATTTCACTTGTGCGCAGCCAGCAGAATCAAATTTACTTCAGCTTTAAATGCATTGCCAATTTGAAAAATTTAACACAAGCCTTTTTCCTTCTATTAATAGAGATCATTAATAAGTAACATTTACAGATTTCTTACAGCGCTCACAGCATCTCCAATATGCAAAACCCAATATTCTTGTATAGGCTGAACTACAGAAGACCTCTCAAGGCATACATGTGGATCAGACCTTCAGCTTGTATGAACCTACATACTTTCACGGGTTTAAGGAAACCATTTCAACTTAACCTGGTCGAGGAAATGGCCCACAGCTTTAAGATGTATTTATTTTCTGACTCACACTTTGCATACCAACTTTAATCTAAATATTTATCCCATTTTATGCATCACTGAATTAAATATCCATGTGAGAGGGGAAAGAACTGTTCTCAATTTATAGACAAAGTGTATGGGAATTATGTGCTTGTTCCCAGTTACACACAAACTCAGGAGCAGGGCAGAAATAAAACTTGTATTTCCTGACAATGAATCCTGCATCTGACCAAGAAGCCATCCTGTCCTCTACTTAAAAGTAAATGACATGTATGTTTTGACAATATAGGGATACTTGTTCAGCTGGTACAAACGAGCACAGCTATTTTGATGTCAGCACAGTTATACTCCATTTCAGTCGCCGATCTGATCCAGAGTTTATTTATGTGAAAAATGACTAAACACATGAGAAATAGAAAGCTTAAACAAATGCAAGGTATATTTATATAGTCAATCTAAAATTTATCTCATTATGAGTGAAGCCCCCCCAAAAAAGAAAAAAAGTTAAATGCAAATAATTTAATGCCACAAGCTAGTTAAAATAGTTGTTTTTAAATCTGCCCCTGCCTCCCCTCAAGCAGTTAATTTAGGCTTATGAGAAGAACATCAGGGGATATACTTGTCTCTTATTACCATAAGAAGAGTGACCTCCTTTGCTGGATGATTTTTAAAGAAATCACACAGTGGTGATACCATTTACCCACAGTTCCTAACTTTGGTGTCCCTGAGAGGCAGAGAGACAGAAGAAAGGTCTCATCACACCACGTAAAGAGCAATTTGAGAATCATGCCTACTGCCAACTTTAGCAACGCAAAAGGATTTAGCCATATATATTCGCACACATTCACTTCACTAGAAATTGTAAATAAAAGACCAGATCATGCTTCACTCAATGGAGAGCACTCAGAGGACACAAATTGCAGGCTATGTCCTGTAACAGGCAGAAAAAAGAGAAAACACATTAAGAAAACAGAGTGCCTGAGTGTCATATAAATGGAGAATGTCCACCTGAGCTCTCTGTCTCCTAATCAGCCCTTCAGCCCAGAAATACATAGACTTGTTCAGCGTTTGTTGACTCTGGTGGAGCCATATCCTATGGAGCCACGTACCATTCTAAGGAAAGGCTTACATCACAACCAGACGTTTCCTTTTTCAAAAAAAAAAAAGAAAAAAGCATCACAACAGAAGGCATAGCCACTCGGAACTAGGCCATTTCTTCTGAAAAGTAACATTTCAGTAGTATTTGATCTATGAATACGTCAACCCACAACCAGTGCTCCAGCCCATCTGTGCCCTTCAGCCTTACTACTCCAAAAGCAACACCTGAGAAATACAATTGCTGTATCTTTCACTGTATGCAACGGGGCTAATGAAATCACATTTGAAATACATCTAAGTCATTGAAGCTTTAGTGCAACCATATATTAAGACACAAGTATATTGTCCTCTGGCCAAGAAGGCTTCAACACAAGAGACATTAAACCATAAAACCTTTATTAACCGGCCAGCAGAGTTGCTGCGTTCCTGGCCGTGTACACGGCGCACTCTGCTCTCTGCACTTTCACAGCCCATTGAAGTGCTCATTAAACTCCCAGGGGAATTACATAGCTCACCAGACTAGGCTCATGCCAAAGAACACATACATTTTAAGTGTGTGCCCACCTAGGAGAGAAGCTACATTTATGCATTTGGGAACAATTAGGATAAATCGTGTGGAGACTTCAAAAACACACCAAGTCAGAGAAAGCCCACTGAAATACACGAAGTGGAGACTCGGGCACTTCAAGGACCAAATCTGAGCAAGCAGCGGAGCGTCAGCAAGCACCTGAAAGCAAAGTCTTTCCTCAGACAAACGCAGTAAATCTCTATTCCATCCTTCAACTTTCCTCTACCAAGACTCACGGTAAACCAACCCAAAATTTATAAGAGTTTGCAAGAAAACGAGCGAGCAGCCCAGGCCATAAACTGGACACCCACGAACTCGGTCAGAAAAATCCTAAAGTTTTTGGGTTTGTTTTTTTTTTTTTCCCCTCCTAAGGCCGCGGCTACCCGGCTGTGTTCGGCCGGCCGTTTGGCAGCTGCTTGAAAAGACGCAGAAATCCGCGGTTAAAACCTGCCGCCCGTCCACCCGGCCCGGCCCACCCGCCGCAGGCAGCCCCCGCCCCGCTCTCCCCTCACGCTAACCGGGCTGCCCCGCAGCGGCCCACACGGGCCAACGACCGACTCGGGCCTCCGGCTCCCCTCTCCCGCCGCCCCGCACCACCGGGCGCAGCGGAGCCCCCCAGAATAGAGCACGAACCTCGATCAAAAGGTCGCAGCCCAAGACCCGAGCCGCCCCCCTGCTCACCGGAGCCCCGCGGGGCCGCCTGGCCGTGCCGCTCCCGGGGCAGGCCCGGGCTGGGGCGGCCGTTGCCGGCGCTGAGGCGCCACCTGGCGGGGACGGCGGTGGCCGAGCTTCAGCGGCTCGTCCCTAATTAGGGGGAACGCCTTCCCTGTAATTAAAAGAAAAAGAAATAAATCTTTAGGGCAGATTAAGATCCAGACAAAGGAAAGGCGCTTCCTTACCTCTTTAAGGAGAAGGGCGAAGGCCAGCGGGGGCCTCCCCTGGCCTCAGCAGCACCGGGCAGCAGGGGGCACGTGGCAGCAGGTCCCTGCCAGCTGTCGAGGCCTGGTGTCGCGGCAGCTCAGAAAAGCAGCATTTTTGACACTTCTCTGAAATTATTGGGTCTTCCCATCGGTGGAACGGTCAAACAAAACCTTGGGCGAGAACAGAAGAGTTTTGGGGAACGAGGGAGTGTCATTTTGCTAACAGTTACCTTGCTCCCTGGCCCACGTCTACCCAATGGCTCTGGCTGTTTATAGACCAAGAGCAAAAGCGAGAGGTGTTACAATAAAAACATTATTTAAAGAGAAGGAAGCTGTGAGCTGCCCAGCAGCCCCGGCGTGGAAGGCCTGGGGAGCTGTGTGCAGGGGTGTGGAGGGGACCGGGCTGTGAGACGAGGGGGAGGCCTGAGGAGTGAGAAGTAGAGAGAGTAACAGCGCGGTGGAGAGCCACCATAATTGGGATCAGCTACTTTGGTAGAGTTATAGCATCCACCTAATTTCTGGACTGCACAGAGATGCTCTCCAGAGTTGTATGTTTTATGCACTCCAGCATTCAGCACGCTTGGGCCTTGGTATCGGCTGGGATGTGTTCCTACTACAATCCTAAAAAAGGACTAATTAAGTCTGAAGTGTTATTTAAATGCTGCATCAGTCTTGTGCAGGATGGAGGCGTAGCATGGCACAGCCTCCCTGTTCAAAACATGGCAATTAAAAAAAAAAGAAGTGTTGGTTCCTACCAGTGATTTCTTTTTGGTTTTAAAAGTCTCCTTTCTCTGCACTGTCATCATAGGCTACTCTGGTGTATTTTCCATGTGAGTTTTAGATGTCAGCATAAGCCAAAATCTATAATGATCATTATTTTGTATCTTAAGGACTGTGAACACAAAGACTGCCATCACATTATTGAGCTTAGGGGCTCTAAGCATTCTTGGTGTTTTGTGTGTGCTGTTACAGAAATTAAATATTAAGAGTAGCAAATACTATTTCCTGACACTTATATTTTAAAACATTTACATGTAATATGCTTCTGTTGTACTCTCCCTTGATATGATAAATGTGTTTCAGAAATGCGCTAGTGCATTTCCCATCTCAATAACTGTCTTAATAACAGTTGTTGCTTTTAATACACTATAGAGAATCTTTCAAGTACTACAACCAATATAAAAGCAGCTTGAACCCCACCAGTCGTTTTTTTGAAGAAAACCCATTTTTTTAACCTTTCATATCTTGGGGTCTTCCTGCTGAGCACACTCCTGCAAGTTGCTGAATGGCAGAACCTCTGAAGATTGAAATGGAAAGGAGTTAAAGGAACTAATCTCTGTCTATCCACGCATCATTTCCGTAGAAGAAGTAACAAAAAAATCAGAAGGAATTGGTATAATTTACTGACTTCTTGTAGGTACCCAGGACCAAAAGCATGCTCTTCTTCCTACAGAAAAAGCTATAGTTATTATCAGAAACAAGTTTTAATCACGCCTTTAAAGCAATAGCTTTAATTTAATAAAATTAATAAAATAGGTTTAATTTAATAAAAACTACTGTACGAATCAAATAACATTAAGAACCTCAATTACATATAGATGTATTAAACATGCCAATATGTTAAGGTTTCATATTTATTTAAAGAGGTACTGAATCAGACACTAACTCAGAGTAGCTGGAACTCTGAAGAAAGGTTGAATTTCTGCTTGAACTTTATAAATGAGTGATTTTTATGATTTAAATAAGAGAAAAAAGAAGCACAAGAAGCCATGGCCTCCTATGGCATGGGACTTTTCTTTGCATTTAAAGTTTTGCATTAATTTAGTGGATCCAAAGTAGTAAAGCACTGTAAATAAAAATCCACCAGAGGCTCTGCCAAACACCTTGCTTTTTGGCTACACTGCCTCCTGTATTTTAACATTGTTCCTGCATTAATCACTGTACATAAATAATTTTGAGATGTACACTGATCTTTTTTGGGAATTTCAATAACTATCCCAAATTTTTTAAGCTGATAATTTGGGCTTCAAGCTCAGATCCTGACACACAAAGGATGCATGCACTTGCTTTACACAGTGTGAAACTGTTTTCAGTGGAATTGTTTCTGGAACTAGATCTAAACCCAATGAACCATTAAACCCCCCTCCAATTTAGTTCACTGGGCTTTAAATCACACCTATTCTGTACAGTATTAACCAGATCTGTAAGTCTTTTCTGACAGAGGCCTTGATCCTGCATTTGAACCTGCATTGATTTTAAGACACTTAAAAGTTGAGGTATAGGTAGGTACATACTTAACAGCAAACGTGTGATCTTACTGTTCTCACTGGTTCATTGCATATAAACAAGTCCAATATTTTCGTATGTAAAAATACTTCCCTATGCAAGGGCATTAAGGTAACAGCTGGTACAAAAGATTGCTTGGGCGTGACTCAGGCTGATGCTGTCAGCATGGCACAACTATTACTTGGCTGTTAGGTCCGTGATACCGTTGCTTTCCATCACTCTATCACATCTTTCTCGTTTTACTGTGTGAATATTGTATGCTTTGTATCTGGAACCAAAGTCAACTTTATGAACCATTTCTAATGCTTTATAAGCTAAGCTTTATAAAGCTCCATCTCAAAAGAAAAAAAAAGGTTTAAATAGTGAGCAAGATATATATATATAGCAACAATAGCACAGAAATACATGTTACATCCATGCCAAATTTAGCTATGACTGGAATTATTGATTATGTAATCAAGACATAACAAATAGAGAATCCAATTTTGTGGCAAAGAAAAAAACTACATTTAGTCTGTCTTGTATAATGTTTTTAAAAAGCTAGAAATGACTATTTATATATCCTGCAATAACTCTAGGGACCTTTAAGATCATCAAGTCCAACCATCAACCTAACACTGCCAAAACCACCACTAAACCATGTCCCCCAGCACCACATCTACCCACCTTTTAAATACCTCCAGGGATGGTGACTCCACTGCTTCCCTGGGCAACCTGTTCCAATGTTTGATAACCCTTTCTGTGAAGAACTTTTTCCTAATATCCAATCTAAACCTCTTCTGGTGCAACTTGAGGCCATTTCCTCCTGTCCTATCGCTTGTTACTAGTGAGAAGAGGTCGACCCCCAACTCTCCACAACCTGCTTTCAGGTAGTTGTAGAGAGCGATAAGGTCTCCCCTCAGCCTCCTTTTCTCCAGGCTGAAAGACCCCAGTTCCCTCAGCCGCTTCTCATAAGACTTGTTCTCCAGACCCCTCACCAGCCTTGTTGCCCTCTCTGGACAGTGGTCCAGCACCTCGATGTCTTTCTTGTTGACACATATTAAGATATTAAAATTATTTCCCAATATAAAAAGCATGCTTTTACTGATAATTTTTGATTAATCCTTGAAGGTCTTGCTCATAGGAGAAAGCGCACTATTGCTTCTCTTGATTTAAATAAAATTACTTCTATAAATAAAAGTTAATTATGTGAAAAAAATCAAAGGATAGGTTTCATTACCCTTCATTCATTAAACAGCACGTATTATGTATGGTTATTTGAAAAAATCACTAAACAATGGTATTAATTAATACACCACAAGAAAATTAAAGTTATGGGATTATGATTCAGTAAAGATTTTAAGCAGCTTCCTAATGTAACTTCATTGACAAGTCATATACTCTCATTCTTTTCCTGGTGGGAGTCATTCTCTTAACTGCTTCTAGTTAACTGGTGTAAATAAAATACCTGGAGAATACCCTTGAATGTGCATAAGAGTGTGCCAAGGTCTTCCCTGCCCGCACCTCAGGGTAGGCAGTAACTGACTGAAAATGTACCTATACTTTTATTTTACTTGGAGATTATTTGATATGTATTGGTGGCTCCTATTTTCTGTAGAGAAATCTGTAGCACACCATTATATCAGCCTGGTATAAATGTTTATGTCCAATAAAATTATGCTGTAATGAGAACAAATCTCTATGTCGTCACTGCCTTGAAATCAACTGTTTTAAAAAGACCACAAGACTACAATTTTTCCAAAATGAGAAGCCACGCTTCCTCCTGTCACGTCTATATAATGTTTCCAGTTTTATGCCTGGGAAGTTTCAGGAAATCTCTTGTCCGTCAGGGGGCCCAGCCTTCTGGAATAATCAAAATTATGTTTCATTACAGGAACTCCTCTTATTAAAACTACTCTTATTCATGATTTTTAAATAGACGATTCAAAAGACTAGGCCTCACTGTCCTCTCAGTTACATAAGAATAACCCCATCAACTTCAATTATCTTATAATAATATGAAGATCAGAGACTTATCGTTGTCCACTTGCTGCTATCTATGTAATAGAACACTGTGGGCATCAAGTTTAGCTTTTTTCTGTAGAAAATGATTTCTCTTTAATACTTTTAATAATGAGATCTAACGTAGTAAGAATCAAAGTGACTTTTAAGAACTTATTTGTTCCCTTTTGATTAATTTTTTTTCCCTAATATACCCCCAAAACTTTAACCAAAATCTAAAATAATGAGATCAAAACTATTTAAATTAGAACACAACGTCTAGACTATTGAGTTATGTCTGCTTAAATCATACTAAGTAATACAAGCTGAAGACCCATAGCTTCCAGCCAAGTCTTTTGTGTATTTGGAAAAGCTTTATCAAGCCTATGTTAAAAAATGCATTAAACTACTTGAAATTTTTATTCCTAGGGCATAAAACCAATTATGCCATTCCCTTACCACATTTCGGTTGTGTTTTGAAAATCTATGTATGTTATCCACAGTAGTGAAATTTGCCATATTAGTAAGTCCTAGTTCTTCAGTCTTTAGTGTAAGGATATATCATGGTACATGTTGAAAACTGCTTTCTGACGATAATAGGTGATTTTAAGAAAAATTCATATTCCAAGAAGGAAATACAAGAGTAGCCAATTCTGCTAAAATAAATAAATAAATTAAGACTACTGGGCTGCAGCTGGAAAAAGGGCTATGATCTGAAACCAATTATGGGCAGATGTATCTAAACATCCACAACTATAGGAAATGTGCATCTTGGTTTTTCAAATTCTAGAGTTTAGTCTTGCCTTTGGATATGATCTCCTCAGTATACACTTTCAGACAGTAGGGAAAAGGGTTAGAGAATTTTCTCCCCGATCCCTTATTAGTCCTTTTTTAAATTCTTCTTCCTTTTTTTCAATTTATTTTTTGATCTGAATAATCCCTATCCAGAATCATGTGCTGTTTCTCTTTATTGCTTGAAGAGACTTGTAACGGAGGAGGCTGGCATAGCCACGACTCTGAATTTTAACTTTCTGATTCAGCAGTCCTATATGGGGAACAAATTATTTCAGCTATGTATTCTGGAAATGAATATCTGTATATTCCCCTTTGGAGAACCGGTTTTGTGCAGCCTTACTTAACAGAATTCTAAGGATTGCAGAAAACTTTTAATTACTTAAGGGGGGGGGGGGGGGGTGGGACATGACCTCAAAGTGTGAACAGCAGAAAGTTGAAAGAAGAGCACATTACCTGATGAGTCATAGTTTCAGCTGAGTTTGAGAGAGAGTCTTTAAACTCAGAGGTGACCTGAAGAGAAAGGAATTTTCAGAATAATGTGGTAAAGGGATCCTAGAACCTGTATAATACAGAAACCTCATTCCAGAAAACCATCATGAAAAAGAAACAAACTTGTTTTCAACTACAAGTTTTAAAGTCATAGTGTAGTTGACTTAATTGGAACATGTCTAATTTACCTCTGGCGAGGATCTTGCCTAGTATCTGTAATTTAAAAATACTTTTGGATGTGATGCTGATGATTTTGTAATACCCCTTAACTTTCCAAGAAAGTCTTTGATTACATATTTTTGTCAGCTTTCTCTAGCTAGCTTAAGGAAGACACTAATTTATTCAACAGGAGTAAAAATAGTGCTGCTCCTCATAAGGCTCTCTCTGTGACTGTTAGCCCGTTATGTAGTCCTAAAGAAGGTTCAAAAGATTTTACACCAAGTTTAACGAGTAAAGTTTTTTACTAGTAGGTAAATTACATCATTCATCATAATTTACTTGCACTTTTTAAATCTAGAGCTAGAATACATCTTCTGTTTTTCAGAAGACGTCTTTTAGAATATACAATTTAAATGCTTATACTAAACTTCAAAACACGTGAGACAGGATTTGCAAGACTTTGAAAATTCATCATAAGGAGATACCCGTACCACCTAGATTTAGGTACCTACTTGAAAAATCTAACTTGTGCGGCTGATGTCCTTCAGCTGTGTGTACAGTAAATAGAGCCAGGATCCCCCAGGGGCTAGTTTGGAGAATCCAAACTGGGCTCCAAACTGGGACTATTCCTCTGGAGGAACCTCTGTTAACTGTACCTCAGGCAGACGCATATCCTTCAGTACTGGGAATACCTCCTTCCTAATGTTCCAGTCACTTACTACTATATAATTTTGGCATCTCTAGAATTAATTTAGTGCACGTAACTTAGAACATATACAGTTCAGAACTGCTTATTGAGACAGAATGTACTTGTTTGTAGTTACTCTGTATACATTTACAAGAACAGCAACTAGCTTACCAAAACACGCTCCTTGCATAGGGAAGTTCAGGTGGCATCAACTATACAGTGATTTAGCTTAATTTTTAAGTCCCTCAAAAGAATATGCCTATAAATTCCAACTGACTTATAACGTCAACTAATTATAATGATTGGATTTTTTTGAAAATAAAATAACTTTTTTAGTGATTGCCAAAGACAATCTCACCTGTCCAAGGAAAGAAAAAATATGGTTAAAATTTTCAGCGAAATGAGAAGAAACACACATTTTATCAGAATAGATGCATTAAGTTTAATAATGATTTTAAAGCTTATAGATGTGGGTCCCTCTAGATCTCATGTGAGTTATGAAATCTAATTTTATTCTCATAACTCTGTAATAAAGTTTTATAAATGTTATAAAAAAGGTTTTTACTTAGAGTGAACAGAAATCTGAACTATCTGGCCAAGTAATAAAAACGCATTCCATTGTTGCTAAGCGTCAGACAAGAAGGTTTACCTGAAAATTGATCGATAAGTCTTCCTTTTCCACTTGAGTGCATTCATTTTTTTTCTTCATAGGATAATAGGGTTTTTTAATGGTTTTTCCATTAACATCTAACTTAACTGCCTGCAAAAAGAAGGCAAACATAAAAAATAAGAGCGATAAATAGTCAGAAAAAGCTTACTAATCATTCACGATGCGTTAAAGCTTTGCAATGGGTTTTGTTGCTCTCATTTCGTACTGATTACAATGGACAATGGAACTCTGGGCTTCCTCCAGCATTGCAAAAGGGGTCATAAAAGCAGTTTGACCATCCTTATGCTGGGATAATCCTGAGTGGCAGATCCGACACCACCTGAAATGCAAACTTTGAAAACATACTATGATTCTAAGAAAATAAACTCCTGTGCGGTATTCTAGGCGTGAGCACTCAGAGTGACTTCTGAGTCCCTCCCCTGAACATCTCTGTCCTGGAAAGATTACAACACGTTGCTGGAAGATGGATCATTAGTCATACTTTCAACTGCTGATTATTTTAGATAGAAAAATCTGATTTTTAAAATGTTTTTAATAAAGAACATGCACACTTTAGAGAATAATTTTTGCTGCATTTGTTAGCTTTTGTGGCTGAATGTCTCAAAAATCCCTTTTTCACTCTGAATATTGCTTTTGCAACTGAAAATCAATAATTACTTTCTCCCCATCATTGAAAAATAATGACATGTCCACATATTTGATCAGCTGCAAATTAGGCCTGCAGCTAAATGGCACCCCTTGGACAAGTGAGCCAGGATGTAACAGGGACATTATTTTGCTGTCAGACATGCCTGCGCAGGGATGTAAACAGAGAACAAACCATACTTTTTTTGTCATCTCCTCTTTTCTTTATGAATATAATAAACATAACTAAGGAGACTGGTGCACTCAAAGCGATAGTTGTGCTTACCTGTTTTGCTGGGTAGGGAAAGACTGATTTCTTAGCTCTAATAGCTTAACTATACCACATGCAGTTGTGGCCGGCTTCATATTGTCCCAATCACACCTTGTGAATTTTAAAAATAACCTGTAATAGTTAGAAGGTACCCTTATACTACCTCTTTAATTAAGAATTTTATTTCACTCCTACTTATAACTTCATTCATATGATGAGATTTAAAGAAAGCATTGCTTCCATTTTCACTTACCCCTCCCCAAGATATACTTCTATTTATATATGGCTGATGTGTTTATTGTAGTGGAACGACTCCATCCATACCTTTAAAGGCTGTCATACTATACTTGGAGAGGACTAGTTTTAAAAATATGCTTTAGTTAGTGAACGTCTTGAAAAAATACAGCCTTTCCTTGTTCCTTCTTTTGGTGCATGGCAAGCTGGAAAAACTGCAGTGATCTCTGGTATTACCATCTTACAAATTAGTGCAGTACATTTCTCTAAATTTCATACAGTGCTGAATGGTTTTGGCAGTACAAAATGGATAATGGGAATTAAGTTTAGTCCTTAAACTACTTTTCCATATGCATGGAAACTCTGAAGAACCTCGACTTTCAACCAGAGAACTCTTCTCATGTCTTATTCTGTATATATTAATTATTCTGAAAGGAACAACACGATGACAAAAATGAAAAATAGAAGAGGAGAGAAATAGGAAATGGAAAAAAGCAGGATACTCTAAAAAGAATTACAATTTGTAGCACTTTGGTGAATAAAATACACATTTCAACTAAATCAATTAGATCCAACTCCATGTAATTATCCTGAATGCAAACCCAACTTGAATTTAACTTGCTACAGGAACTATGCAGTTTGCCTGTTTAAAAGACAGATTTTATCACCAGCTAAAGGCAGTTCAATTAAAATTGGAGGCTTAACCACCCAGAAGCCTGCTGGCACTGTCTTGATGAGCTGTAATTCTAATTGGAAACTCTTTGCAGTCAGCACACAACAAAGAACCGTGGCTGTTTTTTCAGTGATGTCCATGTTCTTTGCAGATGTTACCTCCATAGCATGGCCAGAAGGAGGTTATATGAAGTGTGCTGTAGATGAGGGGGGAATGAAGAAGTCTGGACCCACCTGAACTACAAAGCTGGTTCATTCTTCTTTCATGAGAAGTCTTGATTTTCATTTCTCTGTATCCTCAAAAATATTTTTCCTTCAGATGTTTTTACTTAATTACTTTGCTGACAGAGTTAAAATCTGTTCTGTACATCCCAGCAAAGGCCAGAGGGGATTGATTATATACTGGAAAGCTTTTACAAGGAAGTGACTGGCTTGAAGCATGTTGAAATGAAAGCTGTAGTGATGGTAACACAAGCAATTATATTTGAATCTATTTGTATATTTTAGAGCTTATGATAACTGATTCAATGCAGCTGTAGCTGACAGAGTCTTTATAAGAAATATCATCAACACCGTTATTGGTATTTGATTATTGTTAAACAACCTCTTTGTTAATCTTTGGTTTCTTCAGTAAACATTCATAAGTTCAATAGTAATGTAGACTTTATTGCCTCTCTATGCTCCGTTTCCTTCTCATCTTCCTGCCACTGAATTCGGTGTAAAAAGCCCTTAACGCCCTTGCAGTGTAAACTTCACAAGGCAGGGCCTTTATTTATTTTTTTTAAAAAAACAAGCCTGAAAGTAGGTAATAACTAACACCAGAGAGTTCTAATTTTAGCTGAAATATTATCACAAGACACCAGTCTCAGTTCATTAATTGTGATACTTTAATGATTAGAATGGAAACATATGACAATTATTTCCCTCTATATTATTTATTTCAGAGTTTGAGCAGATTTTTATGATACTATTTGTAACTGTCATAGTCTAAATATTTTTACTACGTTATGCAAATGTAAGGTCTAGTATTTAATAGAGCTGCTTACTTTTTTTTCAAATGTCAATTCTTAATAAAAAAATCACTTCCAGCAATCTTTAAAGAATTTCTTAATATTGCATTTTTGCCCAGTTTCAATATTTAATACACATATCAGTAGCCACAACTGGTATAAGAACAGTCCATTTTTGTGTGTGGTGTTGACAGTGTTTTGCTTTCATCTTTTTTTCATAATTTCTAAGATTCTAGTAGTAGGCTCACCCTCTGCTGACACAGCATTTCTGTGAGCAGAATTTACTTGTTCACCGTTGGGATTTGCAGCTGAGAAAGGATTGACTCAGCTCGGAAGGACACAAGTGATCTAGCAGTGCCAGCAGGAACTCAACACTGAAAGGTGGGAAAGATGGGGGAAATGGCTGAGGTTAAGAGAAAGAATGGAATGTCACGGAAAGAAAGAGGAGGAATACGGAAATGGAAGGAGAAATCTTTTCAAGTAAAAGGGCTATTTCAACTCTTAGTTGCAGGTGAGCTGTTAGTGCTTTGAACTCATTTCACTGAATCACCTGGAACATTTTCAGTAGGTTTTGGGACATTTGGCAGAATTCAAAAGGTTAAGTCTTCCACTATATTTCTTAAGTAATTTCACTGTTTTTAAGTCTACATTCATCTCTCAAAAGATTTTTTTACATCAAAGGAAGACAGACAAGTAAAAATTCTAACTGGTAACTTTTTAGTGTTATACCGTTTTTTCTTGTGGGTATGATCATGGTAACTGTTTCAATCTCATCTTTGAAGAAGAAACTACTGATGTATTTTAGGCCCTTTAAATTCATCTAATGTAGTATCTTTACCTTTTCCAGGATCTAATAATAATGAATAAGAGCATTAATCCTTAAAGGGGATAATGTCAAGTTTTCTTTTTTTCTGTCTTTTGAAAATAGAGAGTACCTTGGAATCAATGTTTCCTTTATAAGAGAATACATTGGGAGGGTTTGGAATTTTAATTAAATGTGATGCTCAAACTAATTGTGCTCAAATACTACTACTAATGTTTGCATGGGAATACACAGCTTTTTTGTTGCTTTTCTACAGCAATGTCCCTCAAAAAGGGAGGTTACTTACAAAGAACAAGAATCCTTAAAGATATGTTGTTTACATATTCGTTCCCAGGGTAGGTGCATACATATTTTAGCTTTTTCTCCCATTCACAGTACGTCACCTCGACATATTCAAACTACACCCTTCTTAGAATACACCCTATGTCATCTCAGGTCTATTACAGAAGGAGTTGAAGAAGGGAGAGGACATGACCTGAAGAACTCCTGTCCCTGCAGGTCTGCTCTCTCAAGTGCAGCACCTGCCCTACATTCTTCTGCAATAGCGTTGCAGCTGGAGAAAATGTGGATTGAGCCCTGTCTGGCTTAACTTGTGCTCTAGATACACAGGCCACAATGCCTGAAAGGCTCTGCCTTAGCAATCTTCTGGGACACCTACTATCCTCTCTAACGACCTGTGCAAGAAGAGAACCATTTCCTTAGAGCGCTGTGTCAGGAATAGCTGCATGGAATGACTACAGGCTTGCTCCTGACGTCAGGTGAAACTCAAGCATTACTTCAGAAAGATTCCTACAGTGTAGTTTCTCCCCCAAAAGCATGGTGTATGGTGAGCCGTTCATACTGATTTCTCTCCCTTGTATTTTCGTAGAAAAGATAGTAGCTACTGGAAGCTACTTTCATAAAAGGATGCAATAATGAGCAGGATGCTGATCCCTCAAAATGTAGCTTTCCAAGAGTCCTGAAATACCGGGCTAATGTCCCAGTGGGGACTGAGTTCTTAGTGTAATAGTCTACCAATGA
This sequence comes from Pluvialis apricaria, assembly GCA_017639485.1. Classification (NCBI taxonomy): domain Eukaryota; kingdom Metazoa; phylum Chordata; class Aves; order Charadriiformes; family Charadriidae; genus Pluvialis; species Pluvialis apricaria. The sequence continues at coordinate 53,150,756 of CM030012.1, forward strand.
CAGGCAGAATATTGTTGAGATATTCTGGGTTTCTAACTGAATTACCAAGCCTCATCTGCCGAGTAATCTGTCTTGGGGCAAGACTGCTAACAACATTAACAACTACGAAGTGTTTAACCATTGTGGTATTGAAAAATCACATAAGCAGCTATGATTAGTTTCTTATTCTCCAAGACTTAAAAATTTCATTAATTTTAAGCAGAAAAGAGTCCCAGTGAAGACAATTGGCATTTCAAGTTGGCTAAAGGTACAGCTGTTCTTAATGGTTCTGTCGCATCATGCTTTGACCGGAGAATGACGATTTGTTTTAGCTAGAAAAGACAGAACAGTTTCTCAGAAGTTGTAAGAAGTTCTGCGTTTGTGTTGTATTCACATTTTGTATCAGTTTTTCTTGCATTGTAACAATTTTTTCATCCTATGGCAGTGTACAGACACCTGCACATCAGCGCTGAAAAAAACTCACACATCCCTCAATGCAAAATATTATCTGGGGAAATCCTGTAGAATCATGTGCAATTCTGAGATACATTCTTCTGAGGGCAGCAAACTAATTCTCCTAAGATCTGTACTGTAAAATATATACAAACCTCTGTTTTTCTACAGGTACTTTACAGTACTGATTTTTGTATTTTCCCTTTTTCCAGGGTGTACAAAGGTACATTATAGCTGCCATTCTTTCTGCCGTGCTTTTTTTTGCTGGCTCAGGTAATAGGCTTAGGCTTCAATTTAGCAAAGTACATCAGTCTGATTTCATTGTGGTGCACAATGGATGCATAACTTTGCTAGATAAGGCCCTCAGCACTGAGAAAACTCTTTCTCCTTCTCAAGTTTGAACCTGCTTGATAGTTACAGAGAAAGTCTCCTCTTTAACAATTGTATGGAAAGCAAGTCCTTGAGAATATAGCTAGTTTTGATGTTGCTATCAGTTACGTGCTGTGGACTGTGTCACAGCTGTTAAATATGTGATAATCATGCCACCAAATCTGTTTCTGCTTCTCTCCAAACTTCTCACAAACATGGTTTCCAACCTGATACTAAGACTCTGAAAGCTATTGGTTTCTTGGCTAATCACATATTGAGCAATCTGTCACAAAGCTGCAGCCACATCTGCTCCTCACCTACTTCTTCAAGCGGAGATGGGCGCTGCTAGTGAGAGCCAGAAGTGAACTGGGAGGTTTGGCATTAATAGAAAATTACAATAATCGTAATTTTGCCATAACATTAATAAATATTGTTTGAATTCTTAAATTAGACATTGTTTAAAATAAAATTAATAGTAAGGAGTTTGGAACAATGTTGTTTTCTTAACTTCTTTCAGCATACACGTAGATGATAACATTTTATTATTAGAAAACCATCCCCAAACACTCATGATTTATTAAGGAAGCCAAAACAGCTTCTGCCCCTGTGTAAGTAATCATGTATTCTTTATAAAACAAGCCAAAGAAAGAAGGCCATGGCATAAGGCTACCCATAATGTCCCTTTAAAATTATGAATAATTTAAAATCTTATTTCTATGTATAAATATGGAGTTATTCTATCAGTAGAAATATAAGCATATGAAGTCTATAGAGATAAGAGAAAAAACAAACTCCTGAGCTGTATTTGCATATTTTGCAATATTGCAATGCATATCTCGGCTTCTTCTATAATTGATTTCAATGTATTTTGTTTTGAAGCTGCTGCAGCAACATTAAAGTGTCAGAGACTTCAATTTATACACCACTCTGCCCAAACCTGTAGTCCAGTCACAGAAAGGGAGGCAGTCACAGCATGAGCTATTTTTTATTTTGCTTGAAAACACCTTGCAAATAAACGCTTTATGGTTATCAAATCCTCACGTTAATTATGGATAAGAAAACTCTTTAGACAAGAAAAGCATGAGATATGCAGACAAACACAGTTCTCTTGAGGATGCTGAGTGTGCAATATGGTCACTGATCTGTCACTGCTGATTTACCTTTGGATCACCTTAATGCTTCTGTAGCAGCAGGAAATATATCTTCCATGGGATGCTGTCAAGCTCAGAGATGTTGGTACCTTTCAAGTTTAATAACAATATGGTTTCTCATTCATCTAAAAATACTGGAATCTGATTTGTGGCTTTCAAATAGCTGATGCAAATTTTTAAAAGCCTTCCAGAAATTACTGAGTTTGTTAAAAAGTTGTGGTACTTGACAGTCATGACCACAAGTCAACGTTTAACCAAAGAATCATGTAAGGTTTAACCACGGGGAATATTTCCACACTCCAAAATTGAAGCATTTATGAGGGAAAAATATGTAACTCAACTTGATGAGTATTCACTTAAGAATGAATACAAACCTGCTTTCAAATTTGTTTATTTCATTATAGAAATCTCATTATTCACACTTAATTTAAAACACCTTTTTGGTTAATTATCGAACTATGACAACACTTGTTTTTCTATGTAGTCGATAGTACACTAGAGTTTTAAGCAGTTACATTTCCCTTAACCATGGGGTTACTGTAGAAATGGACACAAAAACATTTTTACTCTTTTTTGTTGTTGTTTCAGAGTATTAACAGGAAATTTAATGAAACTGCAGAAACTTAGTAAGGAGAACCAACAGCTGTTACCTTGCAAGGTGGGATTTCTTCCTTGCCATGCTGGGAGAAAGGGAAGAATGATTTCATACAGCCGGGATGATTTTTATGACTTTAAAAATGAGAGATACTTAATTGCCACTCTGTAGGAATTACCACTGCTTGTGCCATGGAGAGGGAGAGAATTTGAGGATTTCATTTGCACTCAAAATGTTAGTCTGGTTCAACCACACTGGAAAATAGCATTATGGAAAAATTTATATAGAGAAAGAAAGTAGATGAGATTTGTAAGTGAGTGTTCTGGCTAAATGAGACTCGTTCAGCAGGCCTGCAATTTTCTTGCAGATGAGATGGAAAAATGAGGGAAGGGAAGAATAATGAACTAGTAACAGCCAGGTTTTGGTTACTAATTCTGACTGCCTATCTACATGTTTTTAAAATGAATTAGTGCATTCAAAGCAAATTTCTTATGCATTTTAAGTTTCACATAGACTTCTGAAAAACTATATACCAGACTCCTTTACTCACTTACTTGGAGAACTTTGGCTCTTGTGTTGTATTTGTTTTGGCAGATTTATTGCTTAATTTCTACTGAAGAGAAAGCAGCCTAAACCACATTCAATTAAAAATATTACAGGTGGCATCGGTCCCTTGAAGTCACAGTAACAGATTAGATGACAAAGGTTCCTAGGACATGGACACAATTAATTTCATTCCACGTGAATTTAATTCCAAAACAGTGTCACTGAAATGTCTTTTAGGTTCACTTGAGTCTGTTGAAAAAATAATTGGTTGTTATCGTGTATGTAACAACTTTAAAACATCTGTTGCTTTTATAGAATGGAAAATATTTTTCTAATAAAGTCAAAGAAAAATATTTGATTATCAAGCGTACTATTGTGTTTATTCTAGGGTAAACTTCAAACATGTTAAATTACTGTTTCTAATTCTTTTTGAGATCAATTCTATATTAGTTTGAAGTAAGAGGTTATAGCAGATGAACTGAATAAAGCTACTACTGATGTGCCACAGTGATGGAATAAATAATTTCTGATTAAAAATAGAAAATAGTAGCCACATATCTTTTCTAGATTTTGTGTAAAATACCTGAATCAAAACACCTGGCTGTTACATTTCTCTGGAGGAAAACCAACAATATCTGTGGCAGCTGGATCTTGCTGCTTTTGGATGCTGAAATAACAATTAAAAATTGTACATTTTAAAATAGAAATTTATAAAGAGTTGCATTTATTATATGCAGTTAGTTTATATTCTGTCCAATAACATGCAGAATTATATAAATAAAAATATAACCAGATGAAAGGACAAAACCTCAAGAACACACTAACATAAACTACCTGGCTTCAGCCTACAGATTGCAGACTAAAAACTACTGTAGAATTCAAAGGAAATGAATCAGAATTTCAGCCTGGTAGTGTGTCTCCTATTGAGCATTTTAATATTAAGCAATTTTGTATTTTTTGACTGCTGCATGCAAACAGAAAGTACTTGATACGTAAGGAGAAATAAATTATAGTAGAAAAGAGTATTAGAAAAACAGATCAAATTGGCTTTTGGAATTTCCAGATTGTTGTATTCTCACATGCAAGGTGCTTGAAAAGGAAAGGATATATGGCTCTTGGTCCCAAATATCATGGAAAAGTAGTCCCAGTTTAGGCGGAAAGGCGTTCAGTGTTGCTCGGCCCAACCCTAAAACTCAGTGGGGCATTTCTTTCCTCAGAGATCATGCATGCCATTCCCATCTCTGCAGAACAGCTACAACAGAAGGACCATAGGAGATCTGTCTCGCAAGTAACATGACTTGCTAACATATAAGACTACCTGAAATCACTTTCACGTGTTTTGTTCTAATTTTGCCCATTTTTCCAAAATCTTGGGGACCTCTGACTGCACAGAGCTCTGGTGGAATCCTAAAAAAAGCTAGGATTATTGCTATTGCTCCTTCCTCACCTCTTGAAAGAGGATCATTATTTCATGCCTTGCAGAAGTGGAAGGGATAATCAGGTTTTAGAATTCAAGCATTATTGGGATATTAGGTAGATTTAAGTTAGCATAAGGGGGATTGTAATATTATAAGCTATAGAGGTTGAAAAACCAAGGAGATATAAGACTGTAAGCCTCCGATTGAAGTATGGAGCAGTAAACCCAGAAAAATGCTGACATCTGTAATGCATCAGGAATGTAAATGAATTCCTGGTAACGAAATGATAATCGACAACTGTCACTGATAATTTAGGGTGAACAAAAAATCTTAAAATTGGGTCTGAGTACAATGTGGAGCTCTGAAGTTTCTGACCACAGTAAAGGTCATTCTACTTTCTTAATTGTAAGTATTGCTGTTGCATTTACTACATTTCCTAGTACGAGTTTTTTCAATTGCATACACAATCAGAGGCTACCTTGTAAGGCACCAAATAAAAATTACCTTTCCATCTATGTGTGTGTCTTTTTATGTTAATGACTAGGTTCCAAGTTTTCCTGTATTGCAGCAATTAAAAAGAAAAAGCACATTATAATATTAAATTCAGGTTTAAAGCAATTAGTTGATTGGTTCCCATTTTGCTTATACTATCAAAAATATTGTTAAGGACAAGTGAAAAGGCATTCACGAAAGTACATGCTGTAACTAAAAAGTTTAGTTACCAGTGAAAGATTATCTTTTGGTCATCTTATTAAATCAATGATATTTAGTAGCTGAACGCCAAGCAGTTTATTTTCCCCTAAAGTAAAACCTCATGGTAGAACTCGGATTAAAAATGGCCTAAAGAAAGGACTTAATCTGATTAGGAGATGACAGCTCCATCCCATATCAATTTACAGAAGTCAGAAGTGGTTAGCTACCTCAGTTTTCCTTGGTTATCATGTTCAATCCTGAATAAATGAGGGGGAAATTCTGTCTGTGCTCCTCACATGCAGTCATTTAATTCACTGTTCTTTTCTGGTAAATCTCATACACAGCGCTCCTTTGAAATATGATTGGTGATGCCGATTACCATGGACATATTGGTTGAATAGAATATATTTTATTTTATTAGAGAATAAGACATCAGTGAAATCTATTGTAATTTCCGTATCCTTTACTATTTAATTCCTATACTGTTTGTTTTTTATTTCAGAGAATGAGCAGGCATCCTTTGCTCCCACTCAGTTTCTCATTATTTCTCCATTAAGTCAAATTACAATATAATTCAAGAACATCCAAACTGATGAATGACGGCATTGCCTTTCAAAAGCTAAGGAATCAGAGTGAACAGCTTCCTTCATCTATAACCTTTGTCTTATGAGATGTTCAATCCAGTTGAAGACAACATAAATTGAGGAGTTTAGAAACCAGCAGCCAAACTGATCAATTGCTTGCAATAAGGATATTTTATCATGCAAATGTCAATAATCTCAGAAATAAGCATTAAAGAAAAACAGAAGAATCAAATAAACTAAAGAGTTCATTGTCTTAAACCAAATTATCATTTAAAACCGAGTTTGCTAAAAAAGAGAGTTTTATACAAAAGTGGATTGGTCTTACTGATATTTTAAATGTAAACAAAGTCCTGGCTTCAAAAGGGTTTGGATTTTACCCACAGTGTACAGTTAAGTCATAGTCCATTCTTTCTCACTAACAGGCATTGGCCATCTGGCAAGACTTGGCAACTTGTTCAATTTTTGTAGAAGGATACATCTGATTAATTACCTTCTCCGCTCATAAAAGGTTTTCCAGAAGAAACAAACAGAACCGTGCCGCTCTCCATTTCATCCCAGGGCTTGCCGCAGTCCGGTGTACAAAGAGCTTTAGCAGGCTGTTGCACATTTAGCTGGAAGGTGCAGCTGAAAAAATAAAGAAAATATTAAACTAATCATTACATCTGCTAGTGTAGCACCTTAAAATAGAGTCTTTACTTAAGGTCTCTAAGTAGCATAATTTTTTTTAAAAAATACAGGTGTATAATGATAGAACAGAACACAGTCCAGTAAAAAAAATGCTGCAATAGCTCTTCGCAGAGTCTCAGTCAAGGTCCACGCATAAAAAATTTACACAAACCTTGTACAGTTGTTAATGAGAGTCTGGGTTAAACAAAAAATGTTTTAGATGTGATCCGTGCAACATAGGATTAGCAGAAATAATTGAGGATATTCTAGTACAGTTACCACTGTAGACAGAGACATCTAACATATTTTTAAGACTAAATATTTTTCAAACAAATTATTAACATGCATTCTTTTATATCAGTTTGGACTTTTTGGCCTAGTTCATTCTGGCTTGAAAGGTGACCTAGGTCATTATTTGACAAATGTCAGTAATAGATCGTCACAATCTTGCAACATCACGTATTACCCCCCAAAGTTAATGGAACTGATATACAAGAAAGAGATAAGCAGGGAACGCTTGAACAGTGTAGGCATGTGAAGGCACATGCACACGTGTATTGATGTAAAGAACAGAAAGTTGCTCTATAATACCATTTTCAGTAATTCCTAACAGGCGTTAGATGTGAACTCTTAAATAAAGCCAAATTAATGGATTGTGCCAAACGTGCAGAAGTATTACTTCGGACCCGACAAGAGCCCACTCCTCGGTGGGGTCCTGCTGCCCGTCCCCTGCCAGCACCGACGCCGTCTCCGGCTGGGCAGCACGGGGCCAGCCAAGGGCGGCTTGAGCACAGGAGGGGACTGTCCTCCCAAGTCCCTGGGCATTCAAAACAAGGAGACAAGCACTGAGCGGAGCCTGGCAGGCCGGCAAGGCATGCAGCAGCCTGGGGAGGAGACGGAGGCAGCTGCAGGTCAGGGCGAGACTGAAAGTTGCGTGGGAGGAAAAGACAGCAGTGATTTCACAGGTAGGTATATGTGACTCTTGACAAGGCGCGTGACCCTGATGACCCAGGTCTCAGATCTATGCATTAAATACAGTAATAGCTCAGCGAACATTGCAGATGATATTTCATCCCAATGCATACACAAACAATTGACCTTTGCTGCTGCAGTTTTGTTATATTTTAAAAGCCTCACACCGCAAAGAGAGAGGCTAGGATTTTCCTTCAAAAGTCCTCAAAAAAAAAAAAGAAAAAAAGAAGAAACGCATAGATATGGCAAAATAAAAAGACAGACGTGGTCAAAATATCGGTACAGATAACAACCTTGCGAATAATTCCCTTGATTTACATGGGAGGCCCAGAGCTACAAATATTTGTTCTTGTTCTACTTCATTGGATGCGGCTCAATCTGCTGGTCGGGTGCAGTTTTATCTTGCATGCTTGGTCAGCAAAGTCCTACTTGCTTTCTAACACAGCTTATGGGAACTCACCAACACTTGAGAACTGGAACTAGATTGTGATCTACCAGGTGGAAAAAGAATTGTGACTGGTTTGTTTTAATTTATTTTCTTCTAGCAGGCAACTTCAATTTATCAGAGCCTTATTTTCTGGATCACGTGGATGAATCCTGCCCACAATATATAATAATCACAACATTTTTAAATTTTGTAACTACTTTATTTAAGATGTTGCTACCTAAGGGTCTCCTTTAACCTTTTGTGTAATATATTTAACCAAATATATAAAACAGGGTGGTTTATAACACAGAAATTGAATATGAAAACACTATTATAATTCGACTTAAAACTCCTCGAAGCAGGATGCAAAGGTACAAGCCCTGGTATACATTTAAGACAAATATAAAAAGCCATTAAGCTCCTTTGTAGAATCAGATGTCATAAACAGTTAGAAGACTCTCCCTTAATAAACATATCTTTGCAAATAGCAACAATTTCAGCTATGAGGAGAAATTTCACTGGACATACCTTAGTAAACGGATGAGGGAAGACAGAAAGCTGTAAGACCACTGTAAAACTGACAAAGAAGACAACAAGATATTATGAGTAGAATGACCCTGAAAAAAAATATACTGGCAAAAGATTTTTAGAATAATATCCAAACAGACTATACCTTATAGTCTGTATAGTTCACTTGACCCTGGATTCAGGGGAACAGAACTGCACTTTTTTTGTTAACAAAAAAATTTCTGTAAAATAAGCCTTCATGTATGTCATTTAATAAATACTTGTCGTGCATTATTCTTCATTCTTTTGCTGTATTACATAGTTAATATCTTCAGCAAAGGTTTTTTTAAAGTAATTTCTTTGCAGTCCTTATAGCAGGTTATTTGAACTTCTTGTAGTTGCCAAGATGTGCCTGGAGTGAGCTACAAGCAGGAGCAGAGTGCTGAGAACTTGGTAGTTCAAGTAAACTGGAGAGCTATAGGCACTGTTACTGTATTTATTTGAAGAGCATCACAAATATTTTAGAACAAATTCTTTCCATGATAATACTGAAGATAATTTTTTTTAATTTTTGTTTTGGTAATTACATAATTTTTCATTTTGGGTCACTCTTGGGTTGTAAACTTGAAAGAAGTAACAGGTGAACACAAGAAAAGTGAACATCAATGAGAAAATCAGTTTTGACTGTTTCTGCCTTAATTATATGATAAACATTTATACAATATGATAGATATCATAAAAATAATACACAGAAAATATATAGAATAGCTCTTTATAAACAACAAAGTTAGAAATACTGATTCTCTAGTCAAATCCTCATCAGTCTGACTGCACTATAGGAATCTGGGGAAAGAATCCAGTAAAGAAATCAGTCCTTGAATCTCCATGTTTTTCCAATGGTCTTTGAGCCTTGTAAGCTGCTCTGTCATACAAGGCACATCTTTTGACAGTCAGATCTCTTTTCTAGTACCCTTGCCTCTGTAATTATTTTTCCCGAGGCATAAATGCCTCGGTCAGGTTTATGAGCATTCAGATAAGCACAATTCCTTTTGCAGCTGGCTGATCATACAGACATCTTGGTTCAGGTGACAGCAGTTTAAGTAATAATGAAAAATTTCTTTTGAATTGCAGCTCTGAGTAATATGTCTATGTGGCAAAAAATTCAGGAAATGAAATTATCACAAATTTATCCCAGCGTTTTAGGTTTTGTAAATAAATAAAACAGTCCATTTTAAATACTTCAGTAGTATCTTTAAAAAACAAGGTACATATGCTTAACTGACTGCGTCTTCCTGAGTGATATTTAATTCAGTTGATACAGGAGTTGATTATGGCCAACAGATGGTACAAATATTGCTTACCTATAATTAGGATATTTTATTTTTCATTTGTATTTCATAGCTAGATCTTTACACGTCTTATACTGGAGACAACAGCTATTCCCACCATAATGCTCGATTAAAAAAATCACTCCTTTTCCCATGTCTTCCATATTCACAACAGAAATATGTATTGTGCACAGTTTACATTGTACAACATGTGCTTAGATAAACTTTCCAGTCTGATCTTGAAGCATTACTTGTTATCTTTGGTTGGGCCTTATTTCATGATGTCAGCACCATCAACAACTACATAGCATGTCAACAAGCTACATGGTATTAAGGTTATTAGCACCAATTGTTTTGTTTTTTCTAATCCATGTAATTTCAATACTGTTTTGACGAAAATGTTTCCAAAGGCAAAAAAAAAGAGTCGCTCTCCAGTTCTACTACATATATCATACCTTAAGATCTGATCACATATCCTCTGCATGAGCAGGTGCTAAAATATTGACTGCTTATCCACATGGATGAAAATTACTTTTTAAATTCTGAATGCCTCTAAAGCAAACAGTACCTCACTCTTTGCTCTTTTCATGTTTTGACAGTTACCCTAAGGAGTTATTAGCACTGCAACCATCAGGCCTGTTTTACTGTCCTATATGTAATTATTCATGCACATGTCCATATGACTGTTTTTTAATCTCTGTAAAGGTCATAGTTCTCGACTTCCAATCAGTCAAAATATATTTATGCCTAAATTTATTTATGCCTAAATTGCATGTCTATTTGGGAGTCTTGTTAAGACCTTCACAGATAAGGTAATATAGCATCTGTTCAATTCATCTGATCAGTATCTCATCGGGGTCTTCAAAAATCAAAGTCTTGGATAGAGTTCTTGAATAGCATGAAAAATATTTTGTATTGCAGAAGATTCACACAATGTGTATTGAAATACCTCTGTATACTGTATATTTGCAACGAGTTTCATTTGTTCCCGAGTTTTTTAGTCCATGCTCCACAGGCTTTCACTACCACAGGCTGGATGGTGCTCCTTGTGTGAGCCAGCGTATCTGGTTTAAAGGCTGTTATTCATTTCTCAAAGGTGGAAATAATATCTTTTAGGTAATTGAGCCTGAAATAGTAAAAAAGTAATTTGTAAAGCAAACCTAAAAAGAAGTATTCAGGAATATAAAGCTCTAGTAAATGCAGTGATTTCATTCTCTTCAGACCAAGTAAAAGAAACAAATCTGTTCATCAGGTTTCTATCTGAATTAGTCCAAGGGTTCATATGTACAAAAAATTTGTTTAGATGTTAAAGCAAAAAAGAAGCCAATGTCATTTTCTCTCCATTTTGTGTTTAACTTCTGTCTTGTTCTCCAACAACAAGCCTTTTCCCACTATTCAAAGAAATATATTTGGATAAGGGATTAGGTACTTGAAAATAACCCCAATTTACTTTCTTTATGTTGCCTGTCCTTTCTATCTCATATTATCCTAGGAGGGTACCTATTACGTGACAACTATTCTGGTATGCAGTGTCAAACACAGCTATATATAACTATATTTTTTCAAACTGCTGGGTTTTTGAACACTGAGGTTTATCTACTATGTTTTAATATTAAGTGCTTGCCAGTTGCCTTGAGTTACCTAATGTATTTATAAAGACTATGGTGAATTCTATTCCGGTTTTACCAAGCCCAAGCATTATAACCTCATCTGTTAAAACGTGTAATTTAACTTGCTTTCTAATAGTTCATTTCCTCAACATAGACAATGCTGTTCTTCCAATGCCTCTTAAGGGATCCCTTTTGCCAAAAAAATCTGTGTGGGAGGAGCTTCATATGGCACAAAGGCTTCCCTAGGTCAAAAAATGTACGTACCCAAACGCTGAACTGTATGAACAAATTTATAATGCTTAATGATATCAACCTTGTACCTTTCTCCATCTGAGTTTTGTCACATCTAGATCAGTCAAAAATGTATTCTTTTCTAGATAAATATATTTGCCTTTTTTTCCAAGTGTGTCATAAAATATTATTTATGTATTTCTAAGGGTCATTTTCTTATAATGGTTATACTAATAGATTGATATAGATTTATAGTAACTAGTTAGTGTAATCACAGCTATTATGGAAAATACCTTTAAAAAAGATAAAGAATGATCAATTACAGAGACTCAACTATAGACAAATAATTGAAAATAAGTGTCCTAAAGAAGTTCTAGAAATAATGCAGATCTACAAAACTCTTTGAAAGTGACAAAAAAAAATAATCTGCATTTATTTTAAACGCTTTGATTGCATTTACTTTTCTAGTATTACAGGCTTTAATAAAGCAGTGAAGATGGTATTATGCCGTCTTTTTAACATGTACCCACTGCTTAAAGCTCTTGCTCTTACAAATGAAAACTATCAGAAAATCATTCTCACTACCTATGGAAACAAGGCTTATACAAGAGCAGTAGGTCTGGTTGTCTGGTTTTCTGTCTGTTGGTCCTTCCTGTAACATCTTTCATATCTGATGGTTAATTTCAATCCAACCTGACAGACAAATAAAGGACTCAGGTATATTACCTTCCTAAAAATTACATAAAAATGGACATAGGGTAGATGAGACAGACCCAGATTTTCCCCTGGGGAAAGGCAATCATTACTCCGTGCTTTTCCCTTTTTTTTTTTACACAAGGGCAGTTCCAACCCCATCTTTTCTTTCTATACTGTACGGAGGAGGAAGGGTGCACAGCAAATACATACCATTCGGCCAAAAAGAAGTTCTCCACAGGAAATTTGAACTCCTGTTAGCTTTCTGAGGATGTACACAAAGAATCAGCTATGATGGTTAAAATGCCTGGAGGCATTAAGGATAATGGTGATTTTATTTTCACTCTTTTCATTCTTGCTTTTCTTATATTTTCAGAGAAGCAAAGACAAAGTTTATAACATGTTAGAATAAAGAATTTATTCTGATCTTACTACTTTACTGAAAACTACCTACACTGTATTTCATCCATTTGTTCATATATTGGACGTTGATAAATCACAATTTAAATAAAAGGTTATAATAGTTATAATAGTTACATCACAGAAGTTAATAATAATAATAAACAATAATACCACAGGGGTAGGTGGTAATTGCAGAATTGTCCATGATGAAAAAATATTAATATGTGCAAAATGCCCCTCTTTCTCTCTGAATGTTTAAAAAAAAGTCTTTGTACTAAAAGTGAGCTGTATAGGGGAATGCAAATATCGTCAAGTCTGAACCATTATTGCTGGAAGATAAAGGAGGTGCACTGTTGAAATCTTACAGGATTAGAAAAGAAAATATGGGTAAACAACCTTTGTGAGATTTTTACCGAAACCCATTTAAACTAAACGAGAATTACAGAAAAGCAGATTTTTATATCCAGTATAGTGAAAGTCTCATTTTCTCTCTAGGTTTTTAGAATTCTTTGGTTAATTACAGGGAGGAAAAAATTACTATAATTCTTTGTAGAAAATGAAAAACTTTGCAGGAAAAATATCTATTTTTTTAAAAGATCAGGACTAGAATATAAGACTGCCTTTTGATATATGCCTTCAGTAATGTTTTCTGAAGCGACTGAGAGGCCTTGAGAATGGATTTTGTTTAAGTCATGAATCTTAGTTTTTTAGATGAAGATGGTCTTTGACGAATCAGAAATTACTTCATGAAAGACTAGGAAATTCTGGAAATTATTAAACGTGCCTAGGAAACCACTGAAGAATGGACAACGGTGAGGATCTTTAACAAAGAAAAAGGCAGTTACCTTGTTTTCATATTCACCATAAAACTATTCAGCCATTTTGTTCTTCATCTGTCTGGAGGACTTAAGAATGATAGGTTTCTCTGGTATACGTTAGCTTGAACCATTGTTAAGTATCTTATAAAAAGAACCTGTGCACTTACCTTCCCAAAATCACTTTATTGTACATCCATTTTGGTTATTCTGGTTAGACTGTACTTAGTACGAAGGCAAGAAGAGCAAGAAAATGAAAACTAAAAAACATCAGCATTACATATGTTTTTCTACCAGCAAGTCACAGCTCTCTGTCACACATGTACCATACTTCTTTGTTCACCTCATGTAAAGGATAACGTTTTAGCAATGCCTTTCCAAAGACCAGCATGTACACTCTCAGTAAGGGAGCGATGATATAATTTGGGAGTAGGTCTGTTCTGGCACGACATCATGCGTTTCTTTAGAGAAAGACGGTGTGGATTAAGAGCATGCCTATGAGTTATGTAGCATAATTCCTGCAATGTGTTTGTGTTCCATGTAGGCTGTGTCTGTTATATACTATAAGAAAACTATTATTGGTAGCCAAATCCTTTAATTTTGATTTTCTTTAGGTTTTGAAGATCCTGTGCATTTCAATAGGATCAAATTTCACTTCTGATGCACATAGCAACCTTAATTCAAACACAATGCAGGGATTTTGTGCATTAACAGTAACAAAAGACTACTAAGACTAATATCTTACCATTCTCTTAAATAGATAAAAGATGGAAACAATGTGCAGAATTTTTTTTTTTTTTTACAGAACATTTGATATTATAATGCCAGGTAAACATTGTTTTAAAACTTTGGCTTTAACAACAGGGAGGTTAAAAGACTCAGATTTATTCATCTACTACTTTTCAGTGACAGCAGTGGTTATTTATAGTAGCAAGATGACAGCTTTTGAATCTATAATTTTTTTTTTGGCATTATAATTCAGAGTTATGTTATGGCTGAAACTGTATGACATGGAATGGTATGTCCAAATGCAAAAAGCATTTAATATCATAATATTTCATACTTTCCTATGTTAAAGGAACTTTGAAAAATTAACATCACAGAAGCAGATTAAGAGATGTAATTTCTCTGTAGTTTGACTACAGCTAACTTTTGATCCTTGTTTCTGAATCACAATGTTTTTACTTCAACAATTTATATAGTGATACTGTTATATGAACAATGAAATAGAAGATATGAAGCAAATGAGAGCGATCAGGAATTAACTGTTCAAAGTCTGCTTTTTCTCTGATTATGCTTAGCACAAAGAAAAATAAAAAATATTTAACTACACAAATTAGTAGGTCAAACAGGTAACAACCGCAATCATCCAAAGTCACATTACATACAGTCTAAAAGAAAAACGTTGGATATTCTCGTCAGCACACAAATTCCAGGGTTTGGTCAATTCTGGAATTCGTATTCTTAAATCATAGCTGAGATAGCTCTGGTAAGATGTTTTAAGAGAAAATCTTAGATAAGCCAACATGTCCTCATCTTAAACTTATATTCTGTGTGCTATAGCCAGGTATACAAAGAACAGAGAATCTTTCAGGTAACCGAGTCACACACTATTAATGCTAATACAATTAATTTCATCTGAAGTTTTAAAGAACATCAATACAAGATTTTGTTTCTAATTGAGCAATTCATTTTAAAATTAGCTAGAATTCAAAATTTAATAATATGCAATATTAAGGAGTCTCAAAAGTTCTTTCGGGAAGTGAAAAAATTTGCATTTGAAACACAAGCAAAAAAATTTTTGCTGCTACAAAAAGGGTTGAATAATATACTGCACGTGTTTTTATCATCTGTAGGATCTGTCTCCTATTTACACACAGAATAACACTTAAAAACACTCAGAGCACACAAGATGTTAAATTCACAATTTGAAACTGCACTGCCATTTTTGTTTGAAGTAGTACCGAATGGGGTTCACATTCAATTTTATATAGCACATCAATGCCAGACAAAATTTTGAACATTCTAAAAGTAAAAAAGGCTTTTTTCCCCCCAGTTTTTAAAGTGGTTTTCTTCCTCATTTTGTTTGGCTTTCTAGATTTCCCCCTTTTGTGTATTTATTTTTGACACAGTGAATCACAATTCTTTCCAACATCAGAGCTTTGTGAAAGGGATGTATCTGTTTTATCTTCTTTCCCATCTATTAATTCTTCAAGCAGCGTGCTAGCATTTATGCTGCTCATTAAAGTTAGTTGAAGTGTATACATTCTTAGCCCATCGATTCAGTTTTGCTAGCAAAAGCATAAAAAAGAAATTACATTGGCAGTTTTCAAAGAAAGGATGATATGTCGGGAATCCCTACTGTTACTGGTTATATCTACAGAGCGATAACTACCACGCAATCATCCCTTTATTATCACCTTTCATTGAACTTTATCATTTTTATGAGAGAGGTAAATGCTGCTGATTATCTGAGGGTGGGAATACCGCTGCAACAAGGTAAAGGCTGCCTGAAGATGGACCAAGGAGGAATGAATATTAGTTAAGAACTGGAAGAAGAAATGAGGAAAAGGGGAAAAAACAATCAATGAGGTAGGCATAGATCTAATCACTATGAAGCAGAAATTGCTTGGTGGGTTCGAAAATAACTTTTAGTGGAGATTTTCCGAGCTACAAGAGCAATTCAGATGTGCACCTTTCACTGCACTTCAACAGAAATCATGGATGATCTCAAGATATTTGTTTGGGTACATTAAAAAAAAATTGAAGATGGAAGGCACTGAAAACCAAGCAATTCACCCATAAACCAAGAAAGTAGTTTAGAAGAAAGTGACAGGCTTTTCACTGGATACTTCACTTTGTAGGTCCTTGATTTAATTCAGTTCGTGATTTTTTTTCCTAAGTGCCTACAATTAGGCTTCAATATGTGCATGGAAATAACTTCCCCTTCAGCTTTTTCCAGTCCTGAGATAATATCTAATCTCCAGGTCTAACTTAGCGGATCCTAGTTATGTGCATCTGAGCAGGCTTTTCATGAATGGACAGCAGAATGGAGAACAGGAGAAATCACCCATGCTACTTTTATTCAAAAGCAGGGTAGGTGGTTTGCATCTTCTATTTTTGCATTGCGCTTAGCTCTTGAAGAAGTCATGGGGGTGGCTAATTCTGGTTGTCCCTCTCTCAGGAACCTCTTATAATACCATCTACAACACAGTTGGTCAAAAATCTCATCAACTTCTGCAAAAACAGGTCATTATACATTTAAAACTAATGAGGACAGAGAGACAAAACCCAAAAAGGACTATTCTTCTTCTGCACGGTAGTTACGCATTTTTGCTAAAAAGCAAAGATGGAAACACTTCATTGCTGGTCTCTTCTCTCTGATACTGTCTATACATGTTGCCTGAAGCACAATTAATTAATTAATTGGCATAGTGTATGAAGCAGGGACCAACTGTTGACTTTCGAGCCACCTGTTTGTGGTATCTAATTCCTGGCATTGATTGCATTACTTCAATTTTAAAACTTTCAATCAGCTTGTTGTGGACAACCGAGAATTTTTATAAATGGCACTACCCATTTAGCAAATAGTAGTAGATGCTCTGGATCTTGTTTTGGAACATAATTTCTGTTTATGCCTTTGTAATTCTCATAGAAATAACAAGAATGTGGGTATAAGCATACATATTTTACAAGTTTAAATCAAAGTATATTTTAATTATTAGAGATAAATCCAAATACAGTGCAGGAACGAAACAAAATAATGTTTTGGGACGACTGTAAATTCTGAAGTGATCTGAATTTAGATGACTGACATCCATCCAATAATTAATGATATTTAAAAATATAATTGTGAATTTAACATGAAATTCTTTTACGTTTTTAATGTTTGTTAAATCTTTGAACTAATTTCAAATCTTTATTTCTTTTTTCTTACTCTCTTGATTGATTAGTATATAAAATGGATTCACAATCCAAATAGTTTTTTTTCTTCTAATTATTTTAAAGGTATTAGGAACAATCCATCTTTACATCCTCAGATGTATCAAGTAAGCAATAAAAATTATTAACAGTAATATAATAAAAATACTCCAGAAGCCTACTCTGAAATGTATATCATCCTGCATGCAATACTGATCAATTAATAATTTTTACAGTAGTCTGATATTTATTTAATACAACCTTCACACCAAGTTTGATTTTCAATAGCATTTAATTAACCTAAGCAATGACTGCAGTTGTGTACATAGATTAAAAAATTGTAAAATTAATGGTCAGTTAGGCAGTAACTAGTATACTTTGTACATACAGTGACATTAATTACGCTTTCAAATTAGGCACATCATTGCTCTGGATGGTGTGGAATTCTGACCTTATAGATGCATTCCCTTCAACTTTTCACAAACATTTCAAAGTAATATCTATGCATAGTGCAATTCATTCTTAGTCCAAAAGAGCTATTTTTTGAGGTAAGATTGAACTAAAAAGAGCCTATTAAAATACAAAAATAAACAGCATGTTTATTCGATGTTGATATTTTTCCTAATAGTGTTAATTTTTCTGTAAGAAAGTGAAAATCAAGGTAAAGGATTTCTAAAGAGAATTTTAAGCATTTGTTTGGAAAGGATCTTCTTTGAGTGCCGGAACAAAACACTATAGCTGTATGAAAAACAATCTATATGCAATTTCACAAAAAAAAGAGTTCACTGAGACTTTTTAAGATTGTCTTTTTTCTTGCAATGTCCATTACAGTCATTTCTTCATCAGTGTCGTGGTTTTTAGCTCTTCCTTCACACTCCTTTCCTGAATGTTTCTATAGCTCATTCACAAACCATGACACTACCGTGAGCTATTGTTGAAGAGAAGCTAAATTCTGTGGGTTTGTCACCTTATAGACATCAATATCTAGAAGTTAAAAGTCTGTTCTCTGGGTGTAAGATGAGTATTTGCTGTCTTTGTCTTTATTACCAGGCCCTGGAGACTCTGAATTGTATAATGATAGGAGCCGTTATGGTTTTGGTTTGGTTGTTTGTTTTGGTATTTTTTATTAACTGAACAAGAGAGTTTCTAAAATGCAATTCTGGAATATCTCTAAATGTTCTGTTTTCCCAGTTCATCACTAAATTAATGAGCATTCATTCTATTTCCTACAGTAAAAACTTCTGTTTATGAAAGGAAAATGTAATGTCAACAAGTTATAAAGTTGAGGGATTAGAAGGAATTACACTTTCTTGATGGAATGAAAAGACAATCTGGCCCAAAATGTTTCTTGTTTGAGACCAGAAGGTTTCTCGTTTGTGACCAGAAAGTCACAGATTTTCAGTGTCCAGGATTTTCACAATTACTAAATGGTGGCTATCTTTACAGATTAGAAGAGAAGGAAATATTTGTCATGGACCCCATATCATTGCGTTAGATAGATGTGATCCATGCCCTGGACTGTATCCTATTACTATACAAAAAAAAACCATAAACCCTTGCTATTTTTTCTTGGTATTCTCAGTTGTTATTTTCAAAGGCACAATATTTTGTTCTGCAGTAGAAGAATCTGCTTCTATCATGGAAAACATTCTTTAAGTACAATAAGAGAAATTAAACAAAATACTAGTTATATGTTTTTATATATATGTACTAGTTATATATTTTCAAAATTATATCAGATCCTCAAGGGGTAGAAAAGCCATTTGTATACCGCCTTCCTCTTGCCTGGCAGCCTGTTCTGTGAAATATGATTAGATAACCATATGGAATTTAGGACTTTGCAAAACCCAACCTTCTGCTTTACAAATAAAAAAAAAAAAAAAGAAGAAAAAAACACTAGCTCAAATTCAGAGGTGAATCTAAGTAAATCTAAAGGAAATTCAAGTTGGATGTTGTGGTGGGCTGACCCCAGCCTGCAGCTATGCCCCAACCCAGTTGCTCACTCGCATCCACCCAGCGGGACCAGGGAGAGAGTTGCAAAGGCAAAAAAGAGAAAAACCTTGTGGGTCGAGATAAAGACACTACACCAAGTGAAGAAAAAAAACCTAATAAACACAAAATCAAGTGATGCAAAAGCAATCACTCGCCACTCCCTATCAGCAGACCAATGCCCACCCGGTCTCTGAACAACAAATACTTCAGAGAAAATCTCCCCCATTTCTATTGATGATCGTGATGCTCTATGGCATGGGATATCCCTCTGGTCACAAATCTAACACACGGCACTGTACAGGCTGCTACGAAGAAGGTTGATTCCATCCCAGCCAGACCCAGCACACATGTATGTCGTAAGAATCAGATTTCCCCTTGCCTCCCTTGCATCCAAAGTTATACAGCAAAAACCTTCTGAAATTAATCTGCTAATCTAAAGGCAGATGAAGCTGAATTAGTAAAACTTCAGGATCAAAAAGGACTGAAAATGACTGTTACTAGAGGCAGTAGATAAAAAAATGATGTGAGAAGTCAAAAGTTAAAGCAGGGTACACTCTATATTTCATTTTCTCATGCTTTCTTTTGGAAATTTACATCCAAATTAGAACACGTTAGTCATCTATGCAATGTTGTCAAGTTTTATATAGGCCTAAAGAACCCAACTCAGTATAAGGAAATCAAAGGGAAGTAATTTCCTTTACACTATCTTAGATTTTTACAGCAAAATGCAGCTGATTGTTTTCAAATTACTTGATTTATATCGTAAAGAATGTTCTTTATTCATACTGGATAATAGAAACCCCAAAAGAGAAAGTTTGGCACAAATGGCAGCCCAATATACGGTAGCTTATATTTGGTATTCTTCCCAGTATCCTTTTCTCTGTTCCTGTTTTTCAGCATGATTTTCTCTCAGTCATCCATTTTTATGTTCTATTTTCAAAGTATCTGTTGACTGGAAACAATCATCTAAGTGCAGTATAATAAAGCATATACAGTCAAGCAAAACAAACTCACCTGTTCCCAATACTGAGGCACAGAGAGGATATCTATTAAAGATCTGTAGCAACAAATAACATCTCTGCTCAGAGAAAGGCTGAAAGCAAAGGGGAGAGTAAGTGAGCCTTCCTGTCTGATTTAATGAGTAAATGAACGCCAGCACCCCTGAAAACCACTGGAGCATATGACCTCAGTTTGTCTGAACTGGGAGGAGCTCAGCAAGATGAACCTCACTTGCTTTCATTATAATGCATGAATCTTACAACTATTTTAATCACAAACCGAGGAACAAATTTTACGAAGGTTTTGCAGTGTGTGTCATCGACGTGAAAAAAACAGGAGGAAGATTCAAACGCATCTCTGTTCACATACAGAAGTGTTCCTCAGATCAGTAAGCAGCAGGTTTAACTGCTGCAAGAACTGAGATGAAGTAGCTATGGAAAAGCAAAAGCACGTATCACGTACCTGAAAACACAAGACTTTTTTAGTATGATCAGTCTTTACCTTACGGCACATTGGTTACTGTCAAAAAAAAACCTGAGAAAAGTGGTTTGCACTGTACACATTCAGAACTAGAAAAATACAGAATGTCTTTATCAGTCAGGTAAGAGATTAAAAGTGTAATATTCATACACACCTTTCTCATTTAACTTTATACATCTCTTATTTTAAACTAATATGTGTGAAGCCTTAGCTTGTAATTTCCAAACTCTGGGTCATAACTTAAATGTTCTTTCGTTAACCATTTATTTTATATAATTAATTTTTTTTCAACAGAACTAGCATTTGGAATTCCAGTGCTGCTACAACGTTCAAAAAAATTGGTCAAAGAATATAAAAGATATTAAACACATGTGAAGCATATTTAGTTCAATGGCAACAGCTGGGACAAGAATCTCTACATAAATACATATCTATCATAAATGATAGTCTTTGCTTGAGGAATTCCGCCCATCTTACCTGAAGGACAACAGGACACCCTTGAATTTTCACTTCAGTTCTTTCATACACAGTTGGTTTTCTGGGCATGGATATTGCTGACACCAAGTTGCTCATCCAGTGACCTGTCCTACCAACACAGCAGTAACCCTAGGGATTTTTTGGTTTTGGTGTTTTTTTGGTGTTTTTTTTTTTTTTCTGGTAATTATGTGGATTATGCTTTTCTTCTCAACTGCTTTTTACAGCTTTAGGAATTGAGCAATGCCTAATACAGTTTACTTTAAACTGCAATAGAAAGGTTATCTGCATGTTGACACAAAGTCCTCAGTTCCGTTATCCCGAGTATCCATCAGGAGTTTCAGATTTTTCCCGTAATTCACACTCTATTAGTACACTTTGCATTAATCAATCCTTTTAAATCATTCACCTTTTGAAAAGCGGGCACCTCTCAGAACAGTCTTTTACTTCACTAAGAAAACTCATCAGCCTTTGCACCCAGCCAGGTAATACGTACCTGGCCCCTGAAAAACGGTTGCAGAACCAAAGAGAAAATTTGTGTGTGCCTTTCTCGCATAAAAATTAGGGAAGACTAAGTAATCAGCTAGTGACAGTTTAGTCCTATGTTACATCTTTAGATGTCTGCTATTTATTTTCTAGATTAGTTTCTAGAATAGTTTCTGGAATGGTTCTAGAGTCTATCAGCACACAGTTTAATCAGAAAGAATTTCTCAAGCATGGATAAATAACATTACAGCAACATCAACAGCTTGAGAAGGCGTCATTGTTTCCCATATTAACATGAAAGAAAACTATTTTAACCAAGTTAATTCTTATTCTTTACATCCTGATAGCATACAGATTACAGCTGCTATTGCCTGATGTGGACAAGAAAGCATTTTTGCATTTTTATTGTTAATTTTTTATTAATGTTGTTTGTGTAATTGCAGCAGCAATTCTGCAGCAATACAGTTCATACAACACATACAGTTGCAGCCAGCTCAAAATTAAGTATTTTGGTAATAACAGGCATAGAACATTGTCTCTGGAAAACAAAAGATTTGATGTGAAGACAAAAGGGTGTTACAGCCCACAGATGGAAAAAAAAAAAAAAAGAGCACGTGGCTCTATTTTTGAGAGGGTAAGAATCAAGAGAGGTTCAGGAAAGCAAAAACATTTTTTTTAAAATTCATAAATGAGTATTAAAAAAGTGAACTCTGCTGAGTTTTCTTACAAAATGGTTTCACAAGTTGAGATATAATGAAAAGTTAGTTTATCAGAAAAGTATAGAAGACTTGAAAATATAGTACTGGACATATAAAGCTTCTGGGCTTGTTTTGGTTTACAGGAGATGCAAAGGGAATGCTGCTGTTGGAGTCAGACACTTTCCTCTATTCAAGAAACCTACTTTGAATTTCTGTTGTTACTGCAGAAAGATGGAATTTCTCTCTTCATGGGTGCAGCAACTGGTTTAATGTATCTTCTGCCATGCTGCTGCTGTAGATTTCATCTCTTAAGGGAAGGAAATACAGGGAGAGAGTAGTAAACTGCACAGCAATCTATAAAGCTATTGGCGTCTCAAGCATGTTCAGTACACCTCTGTGATTAAAAGCAAGTGGTGCATACATGCTGATATTTTCTCTCTATTTCTGAAGGACATACTGTCTGCATTTATTATATTAATCCTAATCTGAGCCTCTCTAACAGTATAGTATTTTTATTTGACAATATCGTGGTCCTAAGATCATTCCTCATGTTGGGAGAGCTTTAAAGCAAAGAGCACTTCACCTACCTGTCCAACAGCCCACTATTGAATGACTATGATTCATTCACTGGGTGGGAAGAAAGTTCCTTGAGATCAGTCTTGAAAGCAATCCGTCATTAGACTAGCACATTAGCTTTCTTTAGATTAATTTGCGAGACTCTTTGCAGGAAATAGTGGCTAATAAAGTAAGGAAATGACAGAAGAATATTGAGGCCCTATTAAAGCATTAAACTCAATTCTTTCTGAAACACAATAAAGGACAGCTGGACAACCGCCTATAAAGTTGCATTTATTTTATAAGAAATAATAAAGCCAATTTGTGTGCGTAACACTGAGTCTTAAAACACAAACCAGCGTAACACTTTCAATTGTCATTCTCTTTCTACAGCCGGTGCGAGTGCTATCGGCCAGTGACTTTGCCACTAATGTAACCTTGGTCCTAACATCCAGGTCAGAATCCCACACTCCCAAAAACAGGGCCTGGGAAGGCATGATTTATAATGTGTGAATCTCTGAACTCAAACTGCTGGGTTGCACTTTCTTAAAACTTGTAGAGAGCTTTTGTTGAAGTCTGAATAAACAGCTGAATTTCAGGTTGATAAAATGCTTTGTGAACTTAAAATATTGAGTGTTATATACAAACATTAGTCTTCAGAGTCTCTACTTTTTATGGCCCAGTTTTCTTAACTTCCTTATGAAAACTACATTAGAAAAGTAAGTATAATACATGGTTGTAGACAAGGAGATAGAACAGGATGGGAGGATTTAAAAAGAAAACAGCAAAAGAAGAGGAAAGAGAAGTACACGGGAAATATTCCAAAGCAAGTATAAATGTATCATTGTCTTGTGATTTTTGGCAGTTCATCATCTTCAAATGACTCTCCATTCTTGTCTTTTGAGGATCCATCTTTATCATCAAATTCACTGACACTTTCTTTCCAGCTGTATTTTAAAGTGCAAGAACCTGCTGTTTGGTTTGACTTTGTATGCGAATTACTTAAAAAAAAAAAAAAAAAGAAAGAGAAAGGTATATCTACGTCTTATACAAAGTGGTGAAATAGGTATTCTACAGTGAATGGCAGGGTTTTGGTTCTCTATAGCACACTCAGGATTTAATTTAATGACTAATTTTTGCATATTTGTATGTGTATATATGTATATATATTTATTGTTTTTCTCCAGTAGTAGTACATTAATGCATGAATACTCCTTTCTAGGAACTAGAACCCAGTATATTTTCTGATGTGGCAGGATGTTGGCTGTGGAGCAGTAACAGTCCCACGTATGATTTACTATTCTCTCTATGTTAGAGACAAGAGAAGCTCACTTTTTATTAATTTTAAATGCTAGGGAAAAACTGGCTAAAAGATTGATCTCCCACCTGGTCTGCTTTATGGACAAGCCAGAAGAACTTATAGCAATTCACATGGGCACCTACCAGTGAATACCCGAGGCAGTCACAGACTCGTAGCTTGCCGTGTGTTTCCCTGGGCGCTCCAAGGGCTCGGCAGTCAGTGCGAGGGCTTTCATTCCGCTAAGAGCTGCCTCCTCGCGCTCACATGCAAAGGCCAAGTACGTGTGCAGTTGCTGCACAGGAAATTTATAGAGTCCTTTTCAGCAAGCAGCAAAATTAGCCTCTTCACCTTTCGCAGACCTGTGTGCTGCATCTTTTCTAAACAGGTAAAATCCCTCGTATTAACAGTGTTCCTTGGGGAGCATCTTTCTCCTGGTGCTCTTTCACATCATATCATCCTCTGGGCTCAAAGGCCACGCAGTAATTAAACTCAGAGAGTGACCTTAGCAGGGAAAAGCTGTAGGATGTTTTTATATTTAAATTCTGGATATGTAAAAGTGTTTGGGGTTTTTTTTGGTGGTTGGTTTTTTTTTTTTTTTTTACAGTGTAATCTGCTTCTAAAATTAACATTTATCCAAAAGTGAAATATGCACAGAGTTTCTGAAAAACTATTTTTATACTGGATTTCAATAACTATCAATATATGATTTATAATTGTATTGGTGTGAGAGACCGTCTTTAACTCTCCTAACATGTAAGAAAATATCGCCATCTGTTGCTCCGTGCAGTAAGCGCAGCTACTTTCTACAGTTGCCGTTCAACCAGTTTTCATTGCCCTCTGCCTACCTCTGCTGTTACAAGAATTCCGTTGTTTTCAGGAAAAGCTGGGCTGTTCCTCTTTCATACTAGAGTAGCTTAATGAATTTCAATGAATTTACACGGTAAAATGTTGAAACAAGCATAATACTTCTATTTTTCAATAATGGGGTTGGTTAAGGATTTATGGGAATTATGTCATCGAGCAAAGGGTGATTTCTTTAATTGTTAGAGATTAGCTGTTGGGGTGGCTAACCATCGGGCTGCTGAGAAAACACAGTGCATTTAGCGCTGTCACTGTTACTTAGAAATCCTTGACTCTTACCTTGATGCAATAATTAAATAAATGGCCCAAGGTGACTGTTGTGGAAAGAGTTTAGAATTTGCAATACAGAAGAACCTGGAAAGAATGATAGTCTTATTCTAACACATGCTTTTTCTAAATTTCTAATACCTACTATCTAAGAAAAGCTTTTATATTCTTACATATTAAAATTTTCCTTTCTCTTTTTTTCCACTCAGATACTTAGGCTCACCATTTCATCTTTAAATGGCCAAGAAAATAAACAAAACAACAAAATCCATGCAACACAAAAATCCTTCAACTCTAAATAAGATGTATGGTGTCTACAGTCTTCTGCTTTACTCACCGTTTATTCCAATTAGCTTGCACGTTTCTAATTTCTCAGGTCAAGTTGTACTGTATTCTTGTTTTACCAATAAAAGTCACACACAAAGTAGCATATGAACGTATAGAAGGCCAGAGAAATTTGGGTGCATTTAGGAAGGCCGCAGGTCTTTCAAACTCAACCATCTGGATTTGAAACTTTGCTTTTGAATGTTTACAGACATGTATCTGATGGGAGAGGAGATGGAGCAAACTACATTTCACAAGAGGAAAGCAAAAATCTGTGATCAGTGCAAGTTTAACCCGTTCTCTCAAAAGCACTTTTTACTCTTATTCCAGTTCTGACTTTCTGATTAAATATGTCCCACTTTAACTTCCCCATCCTCATCCTGTTTTTTCCTCAGTCTTCGCCTAGTTCCCGATTCCAAATCATACCTTATTTCATTCCCTCTAGTTTTGATCTATAACTTCTCAAAAATTTGACTAACAGTATTGCTTAGCATGTGAAACTACAAATAGTTCAACACTGTCTTGTTATTTTTTGTTCCTAACGTGTTATTTCCAAAAGGCAGAAGCAAAATACCTTGTTTATCCTTACCTCTTCTCTTACTGACGCTATGAGAGTTACACATATATTTAAAAGGAGACGACTTTTATACCGCCTGCTGTGCATAGCCTTCCACCGTGATCTTGAACACTGTTTTGTTAAGTTGCAGGAGAACATCCGTGAAATAAATGCTTATTTTACAGCCAGGGCAAATAAGAAACAGACATGTAAATAAGATAGCACACTTGCACTGTAGCTGAGTGGAAGTCAGTCTTCTGGCTTTCTGCTTTAATCGGCTTATGTATGGGCTTTCTCAGAATATATGAGAGTGTTGATGTTCCATAAGCATTAAAAATTTCTTTTAGTAATTATTTTTCTCGCTTAGATGTTATGAAATGAAGGCTTTTCTTGTTCACAAGCTGCATCTTAGCATTTTCTTCAGAAGACTTATTTTTATATGGTGAAGAAGGCCATGTCCTCTGGGGTAAAATGTAAGATTTATTTTTCCTTCAGTTCATCAGTGAAGTTGCATCATTTATTTGCAGTTTTGTCACCCTTGAATGTAATGACTTATTGTCTTAGAAGTGACACACAAAGAATATTACTATCTGCTTATTATTTTAACACGCCACTACCTATGACTTAACCCTTCAGTTCCCAACATCTTGCAAGGTTTTAGCCTGATAACTAGTCAGCACCTTCACATAAAACGGGAACTCCGCCAGACCCAGAGGATAACTACGACATCTAAGTGAGATTCAGGGGCATATATTCAAAACTTGATCTTGAAAACCTCCATGCAAATTAGCGTAGAAAAGCCAAAAGCCAACAAATACATCCTATTTCTTGTGTTATCACTCAAGATTGTGGCTGTGGGAATGCAAACAGAGCATTGTACCTGCCAGAAGATTTCTGGTAAGACACAGTGTGGCGACAACATTTCTGCCCGTTCTCAAACACCGGCTGTCACCTGCTTAATGCTGCTGTGGTCGCCAATTAAATTGTTTGAGGAAAATGACCCAAACTTAAATATGTAAATACAAAACAAAACAAAAACCATGTGCACATGCCAACAAAAACCCAACACGCACCCCCATGACAAGATAATTTCACTGTTCTGGTTTAGAGAATAGTCCTACACACAGTTGGACCATTAAAAATTGGTCACAAGTGGCTGACGACAGAGCAAAGGGGGAACTTTTTCAACTATATCCTTATGCCTTCATTCTGCACATATTGGTGAAATTCATTTCCCTTGGCATGTAGATAGATCCACTGACTGGAGACAATGTTAGAGCAACACAAGAGGTAAGGAGGACTATTTTAAGTAACCTTATAAAAAAGAAAATTCAGCAACTCAACAAAGAAAACAACAAATGACTCCAGAATCTGTCAAAGTCAGAGGTGCAGAAGTTAGAACAATTCATTAATGCTCCATGCAAGATGATCTGAATTATTTTAAGAGCACTGTATTTGCATTTTAGATATAGCAGAATGAACTAATTATGAAATGTATGCGTCAAAGATTTCAATTTCAGGCTTGACTTTACTTTGGAGATTAATTTTTTACTTTATCATTTTTGCAGGCAGTTCAGTGGACAGCCTTATTTAAATGTTACTCATTGTTCAGTGATGTATGAAGTGTATTTAATCAATGTGAAGAAAGTAATATTAAACTATTATCAGAAGCATCAAATGGTCTAAAAAAATCTCAAAAGGAAGGTCAAAAGGTAACATCTCTGCTAACAATATGAGAAACAATGCATTTAACTTATTCTTTACATCCAGGTTTTTCATGGCATATACATCATCCTTTTTCACATAAAATTACAATGTAAAATATGGGATTTTTATCCTCTTGATTAAAAATTTCATATATATAGTGGACCACATAAGTTTTCAATGTTTTGCTAAGAGATATTTAAATAACTATTTTAAAGCTGATGTGCATTTTAAATGGCTGGCTGCAAAAACCTTTGACAGGACAGTCCTTGTGGTCATCATTAAATCATTTGTCAGTGTGTTAGTTATTACAGAATAAGGTAATTGCCAACAAGGACAGTTATTTCAATAATTCGCATGTTTCTGCAAGTATTGCAAACCCCTCTTTATTAAGATCCAAAGCTGATCTTTATAAAACCATCACATTAGCCTCTATTTTAATCTTTTCAGGGCCACCAACACAATGACAAACATGTCATCTTAATTTTGACCAAGGTATCTAGACATGAGAAACTATTTGTCCAAAAGCTATGAGTGAGAAAAACCTCCATTTCTGAGCCAGCGGTTTCAACCCCGTTGTCCAGCGTTGCTCCTTGTGAAGTGCAAATGGGATTTCAGTCCCTGTCCAACTAGCCAATGGCCATCTTTCTAAGAGCATTTTCACAGTGCCATATGGGTGCCATAGGTTAAAAATCTTGTGGATATAAAGCCAGAACTCTCTCAGCATCCCCACAGGCTTAACCTCAGTGAGTTAGGTTAGTGTGGAAGGCATACCATGCCAGCTGGAAAAGTCTCTGCCCAAAGGAACTGGAGGTATGCCCACAGGCAACTTTTTTGACAAACTTAGACTGGAAATACTAATTTTCCATATTCACTGCCTCACACTCATGGATCATATAAACAGTAAAGGAGCAAGAAATAAAATAAATAATAATAAATAAAATAAAATAAAATAAAATAAAATAAAATAAAATAAAATAAAATAAAATAAAATAAAATAAAATAAAATAAAATAAAATAAAATCCTCCCATGTCCTATACGGCTTGCACTTTCTATGTCAATGAAGGCATCAACTCTGGCTCAGAAGTCCAGAAGTTACTTCTGAAACGAACAGGAGGGACTTGAAGGAAGAAACTACGCACATGCAAACTCTTGACAAGGTAAGATATGCTCAAAGGGTAATTTTCAATGTCTGTTTGAACTAAGAAATGAATTCATTACATAATAAAAAAGTGGTGACTTTTGCACTCTGGCTTTTGGAGTAAGTTTCTAATTAAGTTATGGATAACTAATTTTTTTTTTTTTCTAGTTGAAGATGTACTGAAGTTAAAGTTAACTGTGTTCAAAGAAATTAATTTTATACCACTATTAAAATTAATTACTGTCTCCTTATTGTCTTTTAAACACATTTGTGATATCTCATCCAATAATACCTGATGGCTTTGCATTTGTCGCTATCTCCATTACATCAAGCTTGTAGTTTCACAGGCATAAAGCAATAAGGCTTCTTGACTGGGGACTTTTATAGTGAATGGGCTATTAAGAATGAGCAGTACTTCAAGTGGCTAGTAAAAATGCTTTCAGTGAAAGAGCAAAACATTACTTGAATTTGACACATTTGCTTCAACAAACCTTCTCAATTTCTGC
Source organism: Pluvialis apricaria (assembly GCA_017639485.1). Lineage (NCBI taxonomy): Eukaryota > Metazoa > Chordata > Aves > Charadriiformes > Charadriidae > Pluvialis > Pluvialis apricaria. Next base: position 53,180,460 of record CM030012.1, read on the forward strand.
TTTGACTTAGTGTGTTGCAGAGAACACTGTGTATATTTAAAGTTAACCTCACACAAGTGTATTGTAAATGTTTATAACATCTGATATACAAGAACACACAGGCTGACAGAGAAAGGAAAATATTTCTAACTTCTCAACCTTGGAAGCAGTGAACATGCAAAACCATCTGAAGTTTCAAAAGAAGTATTCCACAGGATCTACTACATCTTACATATGACCTTCATTCTGCCAACACAGCAAATGCCTTTTAAACATCACTACCATGATGAGGTCCCTTGGCTTGCAGAAATCAAGCATAACTAAGCCTTTTCAGGATTAGGGTTATATTGTCTTGCAGAATGCTTTGCCTTCTAATTTTATGATCAGAGGCAACTGTACGACCTCCCTTGTAGAAAATACTATTAGAAATGCATCTGGCTATTTTAAACAGTTTTTGATGTGACTAGCATTTTCCCCCTTCTTCAATGAGCGTTGAGCATACATAAATTATTACTGGCTCCTTTTCTTTCCCTCATGTAATATTTTTACCTCTATTTGAATACATGTGTTAGCATGTGAAGGCTACTAAAACTACACAGCCTGACAGGTAACAGCCACCTACTCAAGCAGACAACTTTCAATTCAACTCCCAATTAATCATTTTATTGGGCAAAGTTAATCAATCAAGTCTAAATTTAATACAGTTGTAAAATTTCATCATTGAGGGTCCAGTTCTGTCACCCTAAACCACTCCAAGTTGTACTTACTGATCTCTAATTGCAACAAGTATGTCACTGTGACTAAGAATGGAGCTGTATTCTTCAAGCAATAAAACGGCTGTTACTATGTGACGGTGTGCTCCCCACCAGGTGCCAACTTGACCTTTATCTCCCATAACCCTGCCCAAGTGATAACCACCCGTGGTGGTCATAGAGGGTGCACCTAGTTGTGATAGTGGCACCCGGGGCTCAAAGGTGTTTTTGGGAGACAGGTAACAACACAATAGCCAAGGGCTAACTTGAGCAATGCTGGTACTGTGGTCAGTATGCAAATATGACTATAGGTCAATCATCTTACCCCTATATATAGTGAACAGCCCAAGAGGCCTTTGAGCTCTCCTGCACGGCAGTGGGCTGCATGCCAGGATCTCTCCTTGAGTGGGGACGCCTCCCAAGGTTACTTCTCGACATTCAGAGATACCTTCCTGCAACAGATCCTCAGTAAGTGACTAACAGCATGCTAAACATTGAAATCTTAGCTAGGTGATATAAAGGATTCATTGCACATCTATAATCCTTCCAACATAAGCCATTGATCAAGTCTGGGACTAGGATTGGATCCAGCTGTACCTAGACTCCTCTTGGAGAAAGAGTTTAGAAAGCAAAGGGGTCTTTTCTGAATCTCAACTCAACGGGAGGGTCTCCCTGACACTTCTGTCTGACCCTGTCCTCTATGCAGTAAATAACCAAACATACCTTGCCATCGAATCTTGTTAAGCCACTGTCACATTTACTATCAAACTTTGTTAAATCCCCATTTTATATCAATAAATGTTTCGCTGCTTCTCTCTGTGAGGGAAGTGGATCACTCCATCTGCGACATACTGTAATTTAAGATTACTACGTATATTAAAGAAACATATAAAGTTGTTAAATGCAAATAAATACTACAGGTATGAAAGGATATCAGTGGGCTAAGTTCATCCTGTACTAATAAAGTACCTCTTATTGGTGACTTTATCTGATTTACAGGTGAACATTAATGAAATAAACAATGGAAAAAACCGATTCTCTAAAAAGCTAAACACTCAGTATCATGCTGTTATGAAAACAGCAGTCTCTGAAAACAGTGTTTCAGCATTAAAGGTCAATAGAGAAAATCCCAAAGCTTCATTATATTTCTTGTGATTTATCAAAACCACAGACCCTTTTCATTTATTCTCTTTCAAGTAGCAACCTTCACATGGTATGTCTGCATAGCTACTCCGCTTTATTAGATTTAGCATAAACTAATACCATAAACGCTATTTCTTCTTGTGCTGCGATTACCGCATTAAATTCTCCATTTAGAAGGATGGGCAACACGTACCTTACCTTGTTCCACAAGATTCTCTGCTTTGGAATGTGTCTGCTGGCCAGGTGGTTTCATGTTTCTCCCTTCACGGCCACCTAAAAATATAGCTAAGTCTTAGAAAACTACAACAGAAAATGATTATTAAGTAGTTAAAGTAAAATTTCTTCCATTCTTTGATTAGATGTATTGTGAAACTAGAGGTGGGCAAGTTGAAAGTCTGGATTCTGAAGCTTGAAGTCTACATTACATGCTGAAGGACACGTTTAGATACAGCTTCCACAGAGTGTTGGAAAACATAACCTGAACTGTAACACCACCCTGATTCTGCAGCTGATCACATGCACTTGAACTGACTTTCAAAAACACATATCACATTTTCCTCTGGGTCTACCATTCGAGCTTTGATTTTTAAGATTCACTTTAAATAGCTTCTTGACATTACAGACCACTGAGATGCGAAAATACATGACGTGTTCAAATAAATGTTAATGTGTTAAATAGCAAGTGTTAAAGTGTTAAATAGTAAACATTAAATTGTATAGTAAAGAAAATGATTGTTTGGTATGTGTTATCAACTTAAAGTACCACTAATAACAATTTAACAATATCATACTGTACTTCCAACTACAGTACCTATTTAAGAGAGACACCCCCACTTTCTTAGATACTCAAATATAGAACTGATTTAGAAATTTCATGGAAGTATACTCAATTTCATGCATGTGCTTACCTTTATATTTGATTTATCACTTAAATAACTTAATAGAATGTTCTGCCAGAGTTGTCTTATAATGTGAACTATACTGACCACTTACAGATAGATTCAACGTATTAAACTTTAGTTTCAGATTCTTTAATATATACCGTAGTTTCCAATGTACAGAAAGGCAGAGAGCGAGGCTTTAGCCGAGTTGGGTTGCTGGAAACTGCTCAACCTTTTATGTTGTACATGTTTACAATAGGAAGCAGCGGTCACAAACATGGTTAGAAGACAGTCCTGTGGTTATTATCTCAAACATACTGGGGAAAATAAGTGGCACTTTTTTCAAATCCCAGAAAGGGGAATATAAGGGTCTCTGACCTAGTTGTTTCATTCCAGGAGACTAGCCACAATTGCAATAGGATTAAACAGCTGCAGCCTCAGCCCAGATAAAATGAAGACTAATCCACGTATCATTACCTGACAGTCTCGGAGAAACCCAAAGGTCCACATGACAGTACAGTGAAACTCAGAGATTTAAATTAACCTTGCAAGTTATTTGAAGCTATTATGTCAATTTTTACTTTATGATCATTATGATAGCTTATTGTTTCTACGTACTTGTCTTTGAGTGGAAGATATGGGGAAAGTACCTAATATAACACTCAGAGGCTTATATTACACATTCCTGGCAAGTCATAGCTCACACTCAGTAAAACAGAATTGTCCCAATTTTTTTGTCTCCAACATCTGTATAACATAAGGACAAAGGACCTTTCCACTTATTACACGCATTTTATATAATAACCAGTAAAACTATATCCAAGCAATGCTCAAAGTCTGATTGAAATGAGAAAAAGCAATTCATTACTGTTCTTATCTTGACTTACTTAACCTACCTCTTATAACTCATAGCAAAGATTTATAATCTTAATCTTGGTTTAAATTGTTAATACACAAGTTTACAATCTGTCCTACAACACTGGTGAGATGTGACACTATCTAATTTGAGCAAGATTAGATAAATTAGTTACAGTTCATAATCAGAAAAAAATGTAGGTTTAAAATTATCCAAAGAGATAAAAGTGAGTTAGATAAAAATTACAGTCATGATGAATTTTCCTCATTGTTATAACTTTCACAATTTAAAAAAATAATAAATTTACACTATACCCACCAAAAAGCCCCATGAAGCTTAGTCTGGTTTTGAGCCTTTTAAAGCACTGTAACATTTTATAACAGCTCCCAGTCTTTTCTTATGCTAAATAATAGAGTCTGTTGGAATATGTATCAATGTACAGAAATGCACACAAGTCTGTCAGTTACATTTATATGCATCTCTAATTTCTTAAAAGGGGACAAGCTAATTGCTTGTGCTAGGTTCAGTATATGGAGCCAAGACTGACATTTGTTGTAAGAATTCATAGCAAGTGTTTAAAAGCCTAAAACACATTACAGATTGCAGTCACTGTTTGACTTCATGTTTCTATTGGTTCTGGAATTATTGCAAAATAGTATCTTTTGAGTTACGAGGAAAGCTGAAGTCATGCTTTGTGGATGTTTTATTCATAGGAATGAATCACTATTTCACAACAATTTTCTTTCAAGTTTGAAAGTTTCTTAGACAGGTGAAGGAGGTAATGCAGGCAACACTGAATTTGCAAGTATTTCTTAACCTGTTATTGGAGCAAATGATATTGTAAAAAAAGATAATACATTTGTTTCACTGTTTGGAAGCTGTTGTAGTGTAACCGTGTCAGTTTTAATTCCCTGAACTAAGTTTTGCGCTGGCCCCCATTTCTCCTGACTCAGAGCACTGCCTATAATGTATCAGCCACTCATTGATTTACATGCTTCGTCAGCTGGAAATTAGTCCTTATCTTTAAATTTCTTCTGTTCCTAATAGCACTAGAAAGAGGCTCTCGAACCAGACGTTCCATGAGTGTACTCCGTGCTTCTGTGAAATTTCTGCCAAGTTTTCTGTGTTATTATTAACAAATGTATTAATTAATAATAATGAACATATTAATGAACATATGCCAAAAGGTCCTTGCAGAAAACCCTATGAGGCTGGCAAATTTCAACACCTGGTGAATTTTTATAGCCAATTTACGAGCCTTGTGTGTTACAAATGAAAAGCTGCTGACATATTTTAAATTGTAATGAATTAATGACTGCAATTATAGCAACTATATATACGGGGAAAAAAAATTAATATCATTACAGAATCTCTTATGTTTATAGCATCACCTGCCACCGAGGGTTTAGCAGTCTAATTTCTTGCAGCTAGCACTAGGTGGAGACAGTGATTCACACAACGCTTCCAAACAGACCCTTCTCTAGCCGCTGAACCTGAATTCCTGCCAGCTTACAGTATTCCACTTTTGGATTCAGTTTATTACAGATTGCAGCGTTACAATTGTTTGGGTGTTTTTTGTTAGTAGTTGTCTCAAAGAAAGTGAAATAAAATTACTCACGCTTCGAGTAGCTAGCAGGTCTCCCTGAGTCTCTTTCACACACACGTATGCGTATGTAAATCACAAAACTGAAAGCAAACTATACACTAAGTACCAGAGTTTTATTTCCAGGCTTAATATGTGTGAAATTTATTTAGTAAAAGTAACTCTGATCATATTTGTACTTGAGCCATAGGAAAAATCCTTACCCATGGTTTGAAACTTGCTTTAACTAAAAAAATATATTCTCATACTGGATTAAATCAAGTCTTTGTGAATCCAGGATTTTTTTGAAATTCCTGAAAATAAACAAAAAAATAAATCCATGCGTTAATTTACTTTCCCCATGTGAAGTCAATATATTGAGGCTACCAAGGCATATTTAATTGTCCTTACCACTGAACAGTCTCCCAGTTAGCAGCTAGAGAGAGTTTGCACATGCCAGTCAGGAACAACGATTGATATCACACACCCTGTCCTTTTCTTTGACTTCATATGAACTATTTCGAACATTTAAGGGATGCTAAAAGAGAAAAGCCAACAGGGAAAGACAATTTCAGGCAACTAAAAAACTGCCAAGAGACCACTTTGCAAATATTTCAGGTTAAAATTTAAGAAGCGGCTAGTGATTTAAGAAGGTATATGGCATCAGTGTGAGACAGCATGTAATCAGTGGAAAGTAGCTACACAGTACAGTCTGCAAGTCTGATGTGTTTGAATTATAAAAAGTTAAAAACCAGGCATATAGTAATTCCTTTCATTTAGGCTGCTGATTAAGACAAAAGAAGCTGGAGTTCTTGTGCCAGTGTGCTATCTCCCTATTGCCTGAAAGATAGGACCTCCTGGCAGTGATGTTGTTTTGACTTAGAAATCATTTAAACACACTGAACTGGAGTGTGGGCTAATTTCCTGATGGCAATCAAACTTCAAATTTTGAATTTGGCTGAGCCTATCTGTAGCTGAATACAGTCTATGCAGCCACATCGGGACAATACATCCAAAAGGATCCTCTTGAAAACATCTGCTCTGGTTAGCAGAGCCGTAGTAGGCGTTTGGCAAGTTTCACTAGCAGACTGTGGACGTTTGATCACAAACTGGCTGGAATTAATACAGCCTGCGCTGATTTCTTTGGGTTTGTTTGCACTATTGCACCTTTCAGAGGGAAAAAGAAGAGAAGTATTGATTATTACTGTGCTGGTAGAAGCTGTTCATGACTTTTGTTCAACAGCAAGAAAGATGGATGGGGCTTCACCTATTTGCGACTCCTTCAAGGTACCCAGTTCTCTCTAAGAAGTGAACGTACTCGAATTTGCTGATTGATACAAGAGACAGCACATCCAAACTAAGAAAATGCAAGGTGGTTTTTCAAGCAAACAAGATAATAGCTCTCAGAGAACACGACGCTGTGGTCTGTAGCGAGAGTTAGGCAGGCTGCTTGAGGGTCAGAAAGTTAGTGGCTGAGGATAGTTAATATAACCTCCCTGGTAAACCATACACCAGCTATCCATAATATAATTTACTACTGGAAGTAAGGAACTTCTATCATTAATATGTGCTTCCATTTGATTCCATCTAAGTGCTCATAGCTTAATCAGGATTCTGAGTTTTTTTCTGGCTGTTTTGGAAATGAGGAGACTCCTACCAGTTTTAATTAATTTTTTTTGTTCTCTTTAAAACTTATTGTGAGTACTCACATCTAACCTGAAAACAAACGCCTAAGCATACCTGGTTGTATGAAATGAACCAAAGAGGACTTCTGAACATCCCAGTCAGGCCACGGAGGACTTGTGTTTATAGTTTGTGATGCATACTGAAAAAAACCTCTAGGCTGTCCTTCCAGAATATTTTACCACCAGCTTATTTCAGTCTTCAGTGCCTGGCAAACGAACAACAAAAAGCAAATAATCTACCTTTTCCTCTTAGTTCCATTTTTTTTTTCCAATGACTCATTCATATAGTTCATATAATTAGGGTACTTATTGCTAAAAACTTGAATCTAGTTCTACTTTTCTAGGGAGAAGTGTTACAGACTGAGTAGCGTGGGGGAAACAAGTAGATACCTATTCAGCCACCCACCTGTACTGAGTGATTTTTTAATATTCAAGCAGCTACAGTGTTTATTTATAATTTGCAGTAATTTTGCATTGCCAGAGACCCTGTTAGACTAGTTAGTTTGTCTTTTTTCAGCCTGCTTCTGAATGATGGCTATTCCTGATGCACTCATGGTACCTTCCTCTATTTCCTTTTCAAAGAGGAGGAAGTAATTACATGCAATCTGTCTTCCTGATAATAAAAACCTTCCACAAGCCATGCTGGGTATGTACATTCACAACCACCAGAGTAAAGGGGGAATAAAAGGCCATCAGAGAGAATCCATGATAGGATATGAAAAGTACCAGGGTAATCACATGCTTTGGACTTGATTTTGGGGACAGCAGAATTAATTTCAGAGCAACATTTTTCCCCTTGGTAATTTGAGTTTAAGCACTCTCAATAAGCTGTAGGTATGCCTGTTTGGTAGGATGAACTCTTTTAAAGCCACCTATGAAGTAACTACTTTAAAAAAAACAAAACCCACAACACAAACATACTGCTGCTCTCCCATATTTTCTCATATTTTCCCTTATTTTTCCCCCCCTTACATGGGGACAGTAACATGAATTTCTTCTTGTGTGGAAAGGCAGACATGAAATAAAGGATTAAAAATAAAAGGTTTTAAGTCATAAAAAGAGGACCCTTCCATCTTCTATTAAGAAACGGTCGTATTCTAACACTGCAGTATATAATTTGAATATGATACTGTATATACTAATTACTGTGGTGAACCCAAAGTAGCCCAATCAGCATGTCTTTAATAAACATGTATGAAAAAATTAACAGATTAGGACTTTGTTATTGCCAAGGACAAATGTTTTTCTTCCGTTATTGAGGTTGCACGCAGCAGTGCACATGTTTTTCTTTTTCCATCTTTAGTTTCTTTGTGTTTAATACAAAGTTTTCAAGCCTCGGTATTTAAAGTTGCACTCTGAATTCTGTAATGAAGATTAATCAGATTTTCAAAGACTCTTTAGTGAGGAGCCTAGAAGTCAGCAGAAACTGTAGGTGCTCTGGAAAATCCAGTCACTTTTTGTATTAAGCTTAGAAAGATGGACTTTACTCTAAGAAATCTAAGGTAAAATAAACCCATTTATCAAAATTATATGCTATGTTTAATATTTATAAAATATAGCTGTTTCATGAAATCTCATGGAAGCTAGTACTTCCCTTCCACTTGTAAGCCATGGTATTTTTCACATATCTAATATTATGCTACTTGTAAATATCTCTCCAAATATGCTTGACTAAGTAAAGTATTCTGGACTCCACATGCAGGGGCTGAGGGAGAAGGAAAGAAAAAGAGATCCTTTCCCTTTTACCAGTAAAGAAAATCTTTAGGAAAGGCCATGGCTTTTTGAGATCTTTATTTTACTTCTTGCCATACCTATGAGTTAACCTCCAGTAGAGAATTCCGATACAGCTGAGGGAGAGACGCTGCATTATGTTGCAGATCTGCAAGTGATATGTGGCATCCACAGCACTGCCCTGATCGGTACAGTTCTTTACGTACTTACCGGGGGTGACAGGGGCGGCATTCCTGGTTTATTGTGGAGGGCAGAAAAGCCTTGTGTGTAGCTTCGTTCTGTTTTCCATTTACAAGATTGGGGTGGGAAGGCCGCCCAAAGCAGTGGTGACGTACCCAATTCTGTAAAGTTGAAAGGAGGTATCAAAAAGTGAGAGCTGGCAGTTTGGAAAACAAACCCAGTACCAGAATCTCAAGTAGCTATCTGGGGTGCAGATACTCTCATGTAAATTATGCATGGCACATATGCTATTCATGCACCTCTTACGTGCTAATCATGTCCTTCTCATAGTCATGCTCCTGCTCCTGGTCACAGTTTCCTCCACACCCACTTATCCCTTTATGCTCATATAGTCTAAACCATATAAATTCTTGCACATTATTCCCAGATTACCTATGTCACCACTTGTTGATATCAATCAATGTTTAAGAGTTAAATGTAGCGGGAATATAGTAAAGGATAGAAGTATGATTGGACAATACATAGGCATGATGTCAAAGGAAGAGTGGTTGTTACACAGTGGAGTATGAGAGAAGTATCTGTATGCACAATAGACCAGTGGGGACAAAAGCAGTCTAAATGTTCAACTGAAATACATGAAAAATAAGGATAAAACAACAGTGCCAACACTGACAGCTATATACATAAACAATGTAAAGGACAGTAATCTCAAAAAATCCCTACCCCTTCAGTACAGTGTTAAATTCCCATCCACACAAGCCCTACAAACCCCCCGAACAATAAAAGGCACTAAATCAGCATTCGCACCTATGCTAGCAGACACTCTTCAAGCCTTCTTCATCAGCCATATATTCTGATCCCACAAAGTATCATTTACAGTATATAATTATGATTACTCACATGCAAAACTACAATTACCTTACATTTTCAGAAAATAAACAATATATAACCTTACTGAAATCCTTGCTGAATGGAAACAACTGGCAAAACTCCTGTTGATTTCAGTGCAGCCAGGATTTGAATCATGGACTTCAACAACAAAAGACAAAAACCATAAAATATATTATTCTATCTATAAGTAGAACTATTGTCCTGCGTTTAATACAGTTGCAAAAAGTCAGATGTAGTTCTGTGAAATGATAGTAAGGTATGTTTTTTAATTTGCTTTACATACATCTTTTTTAATATACTAGCACAGTAAGTGGTATGGAAAGTAAAGCATGTGAATTAAAGTGGGGGTGTGTCCCTGATAATTCACACATGCAACTACTACTGGATCACTCCAAAGAAAAAAAATGTAAAGAGGAATTTTTTTTTTATTTTAACCTACAATTTTTATTATACTAATAGTCAAAGCTCTCCAATGCAGGCATAATAAATGGCTTTTAAAATTTTTTCCTTTCGGTTCAGGCTCATGCTGCATATTGCTGAAACACTGCATTCCAGCCCCTGAAGATCTAATGCACTAATCTAATGCACTGTGGCTGACCTATTACAGATGATTATAAATTAGAGAAGTCCTTGTGTTGCTATAATTTTCTAGAGATTGCTTCTTAAAGCCAGAAGGTGCAAAAGGAAAAAAAAAAGTGTAAACTACCATTTCTTTTGTCTATGCCAGATTTAGCTCAGTTAGAAATACAAATTTGGAGCCATAACCAGGGCACCCAGTTTATTTACTCTCGCATATGACATTTACACCATAAGGAAGCAGAAGCCAGTTTAGTTCTCTAATATAAAATTACAAGATTATGGATTTTGTGCCGTCTACTCTTGGGGAGCTTTTGCAATTTTTCTGTAATACCTATGCTCCGGTTACACATATATGAAATGAGGAAAATTATTTCCTTCCTTTGAAAAGATGACAAATTCATTAAGGATGAGATGCTACTATACGACAGCAACATCATGCAAATATGCAGTTTAGAAAAATAAAAAATACATTGCAGATAAAACTACAAAGTTTGTACTTTTGAATTGTTACTACTTTATTTTTGTTGGGTAAAGTATTTGCCAGATTAGAGTGTGTTTGAAAATTAATAGCAATGTTCTTTTTTTTCGTTTTATGCAGTTCTGAAAACCAAAGGAGCCTCGGGAATTAATTGTAGCCTTCTAATAAACACAATGATGTAATGACGTATTTAATATTACTGTTTTTTGTTTGATTCCAAATAAATTGCAGATTTTTTTCTGATGTGATACTAAAACAATTACCATTTTGAAAAAGGATAATTAATCTACAATTTTTTCACATTAGATCATATATCTCTAAAGAGTGCCCACGGATTTGATGGTCTTCAGCTGCTGTGTATTTATTTTTCATTTTTTCTAGTGATGTACCGCCCCATCAGTGCTGACATTTAAATGAGTGAGTATTCAACACAAATGTGATCATTTGTATAGCATCCAATGCGGCACCATACTGAGATGATTGCTTCTGGGAGCCATCCATGGGTTCTCGAATAGGGGGGAAAAGCCAGGCAAAATTTTATCAATTTACATTTTTCTGTGATTAATTTTTATGCAAATAAGGGCCCGACCATGCTCCCATCTCACCTGAATCATGCGGATCATCAAAGACAAATTGAGCATCACTTATTTAAAAAATAGGCTTTAAACTACTCTACAGCTGTGTTGGAAAATGCTAAGAGCAGGGCATGAACTTTTCTAATGTAACAGGAATAGATAAGAAAATGCTTCTTTTTGCATTTTTGTCCACACTGTGATAAACATGAATCTTAACAAAATCCTTAAAATTGTCTTTGTTTTATATTCCTTATGCCCTTGTAAACATTTGACTACGGGAATGCTACATAAGGGGATTTTTCCAATTTCAGAATACAAACAAATGTACTTGCAAAAAATACATTGCTTAGCGATGAAAAAAATTGTATTGGTTAGCATACTTAAAGCACATAGTTTATTTACATTTTTAGATAGAATTCAAGAAGTCATCCAGTAGTATACTATAGCAGAGAAGGCCTTACATAAACAATCTCATAACATTGGACAAAAAGCTGTTAAGATACGCAAATAGGTAAGTTCTGTTTAGAAATGAAAACATCCTGCCGTATTGTACATATCTACATAGATATCAATATACATGTATCTGACTATCATAAAATTGGAAATTTAGACTTTGTTAAACAAAAGGCTTCTAAAAGTAATTTAGGATTAACGGGTTACACTGATGGACATTTTATAATTATTGATACTAATACTGAAGAGTAGAAGTGTGAAAAACTAATCTTGTCATTTACTTGAAAACAAATACATATTTCTCTTCCTGTAGGAAAGCAACAAAACTGTTTCTTTGTGACATTAAGGAATAAGGACATATTATCAGCCACAACTGTAATTTTTATAGCTGTAAGATTAATATGAACACTTGTCCCTCTAATTTGCACTTGAAATTTGTATCCAGGTGTAAGAACGTGTTCTCATGAAAAGCGTTCTCTCATAAAGAAGCTGAATTTTGAAAAGGCAGTTTCTCTTCAGAACCGTGTTCTGAAAATTGTAATATGTAATGTTGGTTCAGAGACTCATTTTACAACTCTTACCACAAATCGATACCCCTAAAGCTAATCTCAAAGGAGTAAATGTGATGTGTAGCAGAGAAAAGACAGTCTTTATCAGTTAGAATTTGAAAAAAAAAAAAAAAAGAGGCCCATGTACCAGATGATTTTATGGCATTAGAGCAAAGATGTCCCCTTACATATTACACATACGAAAGCTGTAGTTTTATAGGTTTGATCAACACACAATTTAATGAGCTACCTTTCATTAAACCCTACAGCTGAATGTACATTACTTCATATCCAAAGAGAATATATATTTGTACACACGCAGACATGATCAATTTTATGCTCGGACCTTCCCCTTAAATCCTGCAAGCCCCCTATCACTTATTAAACCACTGACATAACGGGTGAGATCATAACTGTAGCAAAGCCAACAAGAGTCCTGATACTGTTCTCAACAAATCCAGACCTCCATCCAGCCTGCAGCCAAGAATGCCACAACTGATGCTCTTAAATACCTCAGACAATATGTGACCCATCGTTTTTAATGTTTAGATTGTCATTCCTCTGCCTCCCCCAGTTATGAGTTTTGAGAAAGACTGTACCGTAGTAAGTTTGGATCGTATCTAACAGGTTGACTACATAAATGATACAATTCAGGTATTCAGAAAAAAAAAAAAAAAAAAAGAAAAAGAGAAACCTAAAGCATTAAGAGTGAAGAGAGTTAATTATTTTAAAAAAACCCCTCTTTTCCATGAAAAAAAGATGTTGAAGACCAAGTTATAAAGACAGCAAAACCCATTTAAAATATTATAAGATCAATTGACCTATTCAGAATCCTAATAAATAGAACCAAAGTTAAAATAGTTACCATTCACTGTCTTTCAAACAAGCTTTAGCATCTTTTATAGCAAATATCCTCTATGAATGCATTAATACAGTAAGAGATCTATCAATATCCATATAATTTTATACAAGCTGTAGTCATGGTATCCTACTGGAATAGTTCTGCTATTATAATAAGTAATATATGAAAAAGTACTATGTAGCAGCTTACAATGAGGGTTCTGAATCAACTGAAAGTGATATCCTGGTGTTAAATTCCAAACACTTACCACAATAATCTTACGGGATATAAGAGAGGCATAAAGAGATTATTTTACCAGCCACTGGCACACATTCTAGGATGGAAAATATCAGTTGTTTAACAGGACTCGATCATACTGCACGCATTTTAGGGCAAGGAGTGGAAGGATTAGAAAACACAACATATGCATGTCTCTCCTCTCAAAGACCATTTGCTGGTACTGCACTTGCCACGGGAATGTAAAACAGCACTAAAACCAAACAAAAATAAGCATTTATGTAACATGAATTCCCAGTTACAATAAAATGTGTAGAACAGAAAGAAGCAAAAATATTGTCAGTATTTTCCAGCCTAAAAAAAAAAGTCGATACATATCCTTTAATTTAATCCTAGCAAGTAATATATGTAAAAAGATTTCCTATACACATACGTATGAATTATGAGGTCCCTTTTTTGGCAGTCTAGGAAGTGGATGAGGAACTGTTAACAGGTATGTTGAGGCATACTGTTGGCATCCACAGGGCTGTCAGCTGAGGTGATTTCAACTGGTTCAGCTGCAGTTTAAAGTCAAAGACGATTGCCACTCTAATGTAGAAGACCTAGTGTGTCCCTCAGCAGTACATCAGCGTCCCTTGACTCAGAGTGGTGGTCTCAACTGCAGAATGGGCATGAGGGGACAGCTGGACTCCCAGCACAGGGACTGAGCTTTGAAAAATACAAAAATATTCTAATAGTGCAAGAAGACAGGGGTATTATGAAAAGTAATTAAACAGAGGAAGAGAAAAGGAAATGATCAAAGCAATACTGCTGTTGTGACATGTCTCTCCTTCCAGAAGTCAGGTAGCAAGTTGCTCCTTTTTTGCTGCTGAGGTACCAACCTTTGGCATTAGGCCCGTTTACTAAAAGCACAATGCTCAGAGGGAAATGCTGCATGGAAGACAACAACAGACTTTCCTTTCTGGATGCGAGCGCGGTGACCCAGAAGCAGAGGATCAAACGTAAATGTCCTTAAAATATCTTTTACTGGGGTGGATGCTCAGAAAAATATCTTTTACTGAGGTTTTATGCTCAGAAAAAAATATGGGTATTGTGGAAAGGTGAGATTTTGGAACTAGGTATAATATTTATTGGAGAAAATAAACAGGAATAAATTAGAAATGGAACTTTATGAATCTAGGCACAAAATATATTTGTATATAATTCTTACTGAGATAAATGGCTAAGCTATTTCTCTTTTGCTCCTTTCACACATTTTCCTGAACCCCTGTTGCTGTTCCCTAGAATCTTAAATGTTTATTTTGGTGGAGTTATTAATATTTGACAGATTTTGCATATATAGACATTGTCACAGGCTCAGCCAAGATAATGAGGTGAAAATAATGAGGGGCAGCTGTTGTTGCTAGAACAGACTTGCCAGAGTACTTTTGTACTATGCAAGTGACTTTCATTTGATAGTCACATTGCAAAATTATGAAGACATCATCATGTTTCCATTCATACTTATTAGATGAAATGGAGGAAACATTACTTTGAAACATTCTGTATGACCACAAAGTTTAATTATGTTTTCAGGTTGCCTAATATTTTTCCCCCCTTTTGACCTTTGAAAAACAGAATCAGGTCAATTTCAATCAAAATATATTTTTTAATTCTGTTCTAAATTGTTAAAAAAAACCCTATATTCCAAATTTAACCCTATTCAACATACATTTGATCCACCTCCCCATCCTTTCCAGAACAAAAGATTCCCATGATGCAGTGCCCTGTCAAGACCAATGTGCACCCGAAAACGGGGCCAGAACTTTCTGCAACACAGAATTGCTGGTTACCCAGGTATACACCGGCACTGCAAAATCTGATCCAGAAGCTACAACCCCAAGGATCCTAAGTATCATCCATTCACCAAACAGGATTCAAAGACGACTCCAAATATCTATTTGTCAAAGAAGCTTGAAGATTGAGGTAGGAAATTTCATCTGGTTTGCACATCACAAATAAAAAGCCTTAGTCATCAGAATGTTGGGCAAGGTTTCAGACTGTGCTTGGCAGCCTTATGTGTTTCCGAGAGGGAGACTCTTCTCAAATATCCTGTGAATAATGATTTAGGCAGAGAATACATTTTCTAAGACTACAGAACCTGCAAGCAATAATTGATCTCTATGCAAAGTCTAATCCATACAGACAATTACTCAGGACTCATCTGCTTTGTCACAGACCATCTTAGAGACCGTATTTCATACGTTATTTAAAGAATAACTACTAGCATTACTTTTCACATCTAGAAACTTCAACTAATCCTTCTCTGCTAGGTTACAGTCTACAGAAAATATGAAAGAGCTCAAAGACTGCTTTAGATGGTTTCATTCTTTCAGTGATAACACGCACAGAGATTCTCGCAGCAGAAGATATAAACTGACATACTGCTATTAGAGCTTCATTGTGGTCAGGAACACACAGAGTAACTTGGGGGCGTAAGCATACATATGTTGTGCCAAGACACCCGCATGAGGTTAGAAGGTGTAACGCAATCTGCGAGAGACAATGCCACTCTGGAGCCACAGCCAGAAGCCCACAGGATACCTTAAGCCTATCTGGAACAACACTGGATTCCTACCTGTGGGCATCGGTATTATTCCTGCAGTGCCAAGCTGAAACAAAGAGGCGCATTGAAAATCTATTCCTTGTTATAACACGGTTCCTTACTTAGCTTACACTTTGCATCTTTTGTGTAAGGATACCAGTGTTAAAAACTGCTGGGGAGTAAAGTGAAGGGAACATAAATATTGAAAAACAAAGTTTATGCTGGTGGCCTCTGTTTATCTAACAGGATAATTTACATGTTGCCTCTACTCTCATATTATCCTTGAACTTTATGGGAGATCTGTTGTTGAGGGATATCCAAAGAGATGCAACAAGCATGTTGCGAAGACTAGCACACAACCTACCATAAGCTAGATAACTACGATTTTTAAATATATCTAGAACTCAAATATAGTTCAGGTTCCTTAGGTAACTGCACTTGATCCAAACTGACCTTTGTATGCCTGGTAACTGTACTTCCACAGTCCCCTTCATGATGGTGTTTTGTCAAGTTCTCTGGATTCTCTAAATGCACACTGCCAATTCAAGCTCAATGTGATATTGCTTAACATACGTCAGTATTCTTCAATTTCCTTACATACTATTGATAGGAATATTTTCAAGGACAAGAAAGTTTTCTTACCCTGCCCAAAGGGAATAGATCCAAGAATAGGAAAGAGGGGAGAAAGATAACAGGGAAAAAAGTGTTTACTGATGAAAACATTTCTCGATAACGGAGTAACATATCATTCTTCATTTCTTACTATTGACCATGAATCACAGAATGTCTGAGGTTGGAAGGGACCTCTAGAGGTCACCTTGTCCAACCACTCTGCTCAAACAGGGCCACCTAGAACTGGCTGCCCAGGACTGTGTCCAGATGGCTTTTGAATCTCCAAGGCTTTTGAGTCTCCAAGGATGGAGACTCCACAACCTCCCCAGGCAACCTGTGCCACTGCTCAGTCATGCTCACAGTAAGAGAGCGTTTCCTTACGTTTAGGAAGAACCTGCTGTGTTTCAGTTTGTGCCTGTTGCCTCTTGCCCTGTTACGGGGCACCATTGATAAGAGCCTGGCTCCATCATCTTTACATCCTTCCATCAAATATTTGTATACATCGATGAGGTCTCCTCCTTAGCCTTCTCTTCTCCAGGCTGCACAGCCCCAGCTCTCTCAGCCTCTCCTCACAGAAGAGATCGTCCAGTCCCTTGATCATCTTGGCAACTGAAGTGATGAAGTATATACTCTTGGACTCCATGTTATAATCAAAACAGTCTTGGAAAAACAAGTGTCAATACAGAGAGTTTGTTATATCAGAAAGAGAAATTCAGCCTAATTTAAATGCAGAGTTCTCTACACAGACATCTGTACTCATTGCTAGGCTCCAAGTTAAGAAATACAGATTGTGTTTCTTGCTAGCCTTTGACAAATCATTTAATATACCTATGCCTCGGTTTTCCCGTCTGTAAAAAGAAGGTACTACCTTGATTTGTAAAGTCCTTTACAATTGTAGAGTGAAAAGTTCTATTGAAAGCTAAGTATTACTGTCAAAATATCAGGAAGATAAAATTAATATTCACAATATGACAGAAATATTTTCTTTGAAATGAGGGAGACAGATGCTAATACATAGCAAAGAGCTCTGTGGCTGTATTTAAAAATGGAATGATATTGAGAAGGAATGTCAGGGAAAGTAGACATTTATCATTTTCTACATATTTACTTCTAACTATATAATCACATATAATCATTTTGCCCAGAAAGTATATACTATAAAATATTGGTATGATAATCTCTAAAAAAAAAAAGAAAAAGGATTAAAAAAGAACATTAAAAAAACATTTAAAAAAAAAAGGAGGGAGAATCCCTCTAGTCCAGAGTAAATCACACACAACTCTAAGTTTTAATATTTCCTCTTTTTCCATTTAGTGAGCCAAAGGGATGTCCCTGCGACTGACACAGCACCCTTGAAGAGCTAGGCTGCCATGATGAATAGGCCAGAGTACTGATGGAATTATATATGGATTGGTTTTTAGTGGTTTTGTGGTTTTTATTTTTTGGTGTTTGGGTTTTTTTATTGTTGGTGTGTGGTGTTTTTATTTTTTTTTTTTTTTTAAATATTGTCTGCCTGTACTCACCATCCACTTTGCTTGGTATTATATCATTTTTTTTCATTCTCTTTGAATTTTTAGCTCTGCTCTCACTACCCTTCTTTTACTCAGTTCTTGCTAGTGGAATTTAAATTGCACTGTAGTTCAGGATGAACTTTGGAACCCATCACGGCTGACCTTCTCAGCAACAAGTACTAGGAAAAGTTATTCTAAGAGCAAGATCCATAGAAACAAATGTGCTTATTACAGCCTCTAGACTAAGTCTTTAAAACGGCACTCCAGCAGTGCAATTCTGCTTCTGCCTGTCAGTCACTGGCATTATCTTTTTTTAAATGGACCCTGGTTATTATGGAAGCGGGAAGTTCCTGGTTATTATAAAATCATTCATACACAGACCAATACATTTAGACTCTGCATTTCAGTGGCCATATGCTGTTTCTGTAACCCTTCAGAATACACGTGGATCAATTTTGGCATCAAAGCTGCATCTTCCCTGGAAATCCATATTACCAAGAGGTAATACCTCCAATTAGTTATAAGACAACAGAATACAGAACATTATTGCAATTTGTCCAATCTGAAGCCTGTATGAAATAGCATGTCTATTTGCACTGGTTCAAGAGATGTTTAGGATTATGGTTAATTTAATACATCTACAAAGTTCTAATAACTCCACATATATTGTTGTCTACCTTGACTTCAGCAAGGCTTTCGACACTGTCTCCCACATCATCCTCACAGACAAGCTTAGGAAGTGTGGGTTAGATGAATGGACAGTGGGGTGGATTGAACAGTGGCTGACAGACACAGCTCAGAGGGTTGTGGTTAGTGGTGCAGAGTCCAGTTGGAAGCCAGTAACCAGTGGTGTCCCTCAGGGGTCAGTACTGGGTCCAGTCCTGTTCAATATATTCATCAATGACCTGGATGAAGGGATAGAGTGTACCATCAGCAAGTTTGTTGATGATACAAAACTGGGAGGGGTGGCTGACACGCTGGAAGGCTGTGCTGCCATACAACGTGACCTGGACAGGCTGGAGAGTTGGGCAGAAAAAAACATGATGAGGTTCAATAAAGGCAAGCGTAGGGTACTGCATCTGGGGAGGAATAACCCCATGCATCAGTACAGGTTGGGGGCTGACCTCCTGGAGAGCAGCTCTGTGGAAAGGGACCTGGGAGTCCTGGTGGACAACAGGATGACCATGAGCCAGCAATGTGCCCTGGTGGCCAAGAAGGCCAATGGCATCCTGGGGTGCATCAAGAAGAGTGTGGCCAGCAGGTCGAGGGAGGTCATCCTCCCCCTCTACTCTGCCCTGGTGAGGCCGCATCTGGAGTATTGTGTCCAGTTCTGGGCTCCCCGGTTCAAGAAGGACAGGGAACTGCTGGAGCGGGTCCAGCAAAGAGCTACTAAGATGATTAGGGGATTGGAGCATCTTTCTTATGAGGAAAGGCTCAGGGTCGTGGGGATTTTTAGTCTAGAGAAAAGAAGACTGAGGGGGGATCTTATCGATACTTAAGGGGAGGGTGCCAGGTAGATGGGAACAGTCTTTTTTCAGTGGTGCCCAGTGATAGGACTAGAGGTAACGGGCACAAACTGGAGCACAGGAAGTTCCATCTTAACATAAGGAGGAACTTCTTTACTCTGAGGGTGGCAGAGCGCTGGCACAGGCTGCCCAGAGAGGTTGTGGGGTCTCCCACACTGGAGACATTCAAAACCCGCCTGGACGCCGTCCTGTGCAACTGCTGTAGGTGTCCCTGCTGTGGCAGGGGGGTTGGAATTAGATGATCTCCAGAGGTCCCTTCCAACCCTGACGATACTGTGATACTGTGATATCAAAACCAAATTTGGGTTCAATTGTCTTGATAAACCATTACTTAGTGCATATAACATTTAAAGCTTTAGTATCCATAAAGTAGTTGCCCAGTGGGCTACCTGTACTATGAATAACACATTATAGATATTGGCTTCTTGAAAGAAGAACGAGGCCTTCATTATAAGCTATGAAAAAATCACATTACCTAAGGAGGTTTTTGATTTAAAACTAAAAAGCCTAAAAATGTAAAAGTATTAAAATAGCCTACATTATTCATTTAAATATAATCTGTGATCAAATGTAGGAATGCATGTGCATATTTAAAATAAATTTTGAAAATGTTTAAGGTGTACCCATTGAACGGGTAGAAAAGTCTGGGTGCTTCCTTGCACTTCCTCAAAATTTCTCTCTATGTTGATAGTACTGCCCTAATGTTCTGTTTTCCAAAAGGCTGAGATCCTCACCCATCTCATGCTAATAATCAATGCTCTGATGCTGGATATCACCAGATTGCTCTCTATCTGGTACTATATAATCTAAAAAAAAAGTGCAGTTGCATAAAGTAGTACAAGATGGACAGTTCCGTATAACGGAGCATTTGCCCATGTGTCTCTTCAGATCAGCAAACACTAGAACTGAATTCATTTTTGCTGCCTATTCAATCCTTTTCAACCTCCTTAGAGACTGTTAGCAGAGGTGACAAAAGGGGCCATAGATCCATCAGTCCTTGAAGACTATAACAACCACAAAGAATTATCCGAGGGCTATATGAGATATGATGAACAACAACTTGAAATAAGGACTATCAAAATTCACTATAAATATTAAGAAAGCCCACCATGCCCCAGCAATAAAATCTAGTAAGTCTGTGTAGGAAACTCTCAAGGAAAGTGTGTAAGCTTCACAGGATAAGGCCGCAGAAATTAAACTAGAATACAGGCATTGGACAGGGAGATGAACAGGTCAAACAAACAATACTGTTCCTTCTCTGAAGTGAGGGATCAGCCGTGTCAGTCGGCACTATTTCTGGTATGTTGCTGAGAGCTCTGTTTCTTCTACTTGTGCAGTGCAAGCTATAATAAGACCACCAAATCGATTTCATATAATTAACAGAGCAGAACAAGAAGAATAAATATTCAGTCATTGCCAAAGTAATCTGGATTAAATCGTTGGCTTTTTAAATTTGGTTTTACCTAATAACACAATCAAAAATATATGCCACTACTTCAGTAATCCTCAGGGTTCCACGTATTGGGAACCATATTTTCAGCACACCTAGTGTGACTCTCCCATCATTTAGCAGGATAGGAGAGGCAAGGGATCACAACCAGTTATTTAGAATCTTATTTGTCTAATCACAAAGGCACATTTGTCTGACCAGCCAGCTGCTGGTGCCGCAATTCAGAACACTTTAAGACATCAGTGCACATTAAAATTCTCCCAAAGTTTCCCACTGACTTGAGATGAGTCTTGGATTCTATATACCTAAGCCACCTTTAGAAAACACTCATTACGTTCTAAGGAACTTAGAAAATCTCAACTACGATCTTAAAAGGACATCAAACTTTTTCGTTTTCTTATTATTGTATAATTAATGATTTAATCTGATATCTACATAGTGCCATCTAGAGATATGTCTTTGCTGTGGCACATTAAAAATCTAGTTTAACTCACTTCAAAATTCTAAGTGAAAAGTCTAGCTCAGTCCTCAGACAAAAAAAAAAACAGATAATGAAGTTAGAAATATCTTTATGACATATTTTAATCTGAAGAACAAATTTTTTAAAATAATGCAGTTGTTTTGGCATTACTTATGCAAATCCAATGGCATTGTGTCCATTCAAATAAAGAATGGAAAGTAAAAGAAAGTACCCAAATAATGGCTCATGTACGATTAATGACGTCATAAACCTCATTACTGTTAACGATGAGAATAAGGTCTTTAAAATTCTGATGTACAGGAAGTGCCATAGCAACACTTAGATCCATCAAGTCCGATTGCTCATAGTGGTTGCTGAACAAGAAATTCACCTACAATTAGAGAATGAGTTGCCTCTCCAGAAAGTTTGCTCCCATCTTGATTAATTAGGGGTAGTTTACGTCTTAGAATGATGATTTGTGTGTTGCACAAAGCTACCACTCACCTTTTTTCATAAATTTTAAGCATTAACACAATTCACTTTTTTTTTTGATAATTTTTGCATGAAAAAGAGAAAATATGATGCTGCAAGAGATTCAAATCTACAGCAATAAATCAAGTCCTTCTAAAAAATCTAGAGTATGTCTCCTGCTCTCACATCAAACTACCACAAGTAACAGCTCTGTGAGGAATTAATTGTGACATTATATGAAGATCAAAATCAATCCCAGGAACACATACACACATTTACTTGCTAACTTAAGGAAATTGCCTCCTTAGTGTGTGAAACAAGCATTTAAATACTCAAAACTGTCTTTTTATTCTAGTAAGTTTTATTTCTTGAAGTTTTCTTCAAGAAGGCATCTGCAAGTAGCATTCAGTGATGACAGCACATGGTGGTTGTTTAAAGTATGCAAATCCTCAGACCACAAGCAAAGCATACTCTTACATGGGGCAACAAAATCATTTAGGCAGGAGTCTAAGGATGCATAACCACCAATGCTCTCCCACCATCATGGGCTTCGTCACACGCAAGAGCAGGAATACTGGTTTATTCAGATTTACAGTTGGGGTTAACTTTCCCCAAAATCTGTGTCCTTGGTGTAATTTGAAAAAAGGATGTCAACACTTTATTCTCAGTAGGCAAAAAGCTATTTCATCTTGAAAAAGAAGAATGACAAACACTAGCAAATTATTTTGCGGTTTAAAAACTCCTGTCTGCGCACATTACTCTTTCACAGGGGTGGAAAAAAAAAAAATTGAAAAAAATAAAAATCTGTTTTGGTCTGTACACAAGGCTGCAACTAATTACAAGAAGAGACAGATGCTGAGTAGCCTTAAGGCTTTCCCTGCCACCACAGTGAGTCTGTGCGCTAGTCAACAAGCAGGTAGTGAGTGAACTCAAATGTTATCTGACAAGGCAGCAGATCCCATCACCTAGGGTTAGAATACAGACAAGCAACTCCGTGTTCAAAAGTAAAGACAGAAAAATTTCAAGCAGATTGTTTCTGACAGAAATCATATCACAGCCACACTTTCTGACAAAGTCTACGCGAATGAAACTATACACTTTCTGTTTCCCATCTTCCCCTTTAAGAAACAGCCAGTATTTCAAAGGTACATTGAAGGTGACAGCTCAATGCACAATGGTTAGCAAGTTCTTCTATGCTTGTTTTCTCTTTGGAGGTCTTAGGAAACCTCTAGTGCTTATCCAGGGGGTAGCAGAAGATTGTCCCGCTTTTTTCTAACCATTCATTGCTTCCTGAAAACTTCCAACTTGCTGGTAGATGTGAAGTGTCAGTTTCACAACACGTAATTGTGCCACGGAGAAACCTCACGTGATGATGTGGAAGCTTTAGAGAAATTGCATCATCCTAAAAAGGAAAGTTAGCAAAAAGATAAAGCCTGGCTATAATTGCCAATATTGTTTCCACTGCAAGACAAACAAAATTTCTTAGGAAATGCATCAGCTGAATCCTAGCAGAGAATTTGGTTATTAGCTTTGAAACAGAATTTTTGCCCTTCTTCTACAATAACTGTGAACGGAAATAATATGCATTTTTGAGCATTGCAAATCTCTGCAAAATAACAGACTTGAAGAGTTTTCTTGCTTTCCGCCCAGAAAGGATTGAATTGATCTAGATTGATTTGGCTGTTTCGCTGTGAGTAATGTCAAAACAAGACAGGAGAAATACAGTGTTCAATGGAGCACGTCAGATTTTATGTACATAGGTTCTAGCAGTGCTGCGGATTTTGACCTGCAAGCTGGGCATTTGCTCCCAATGGCCCGTGAAAACCCCTAGGGAAGTTTTTGGGCTTTACTGACTATCATTACAAATACCGCTTTATTTTGCTGAAGACCAGTATTTTCCAACCTTAAAAATTAAACAGAGAATGTGAAGCATGCTCGCTTACCCTGTGGTATCATTAAGACACTGAAGGTGAATGAGGCATTCATTTCTAAATATTCCTTTTAGCAGAATAGGATGTACACACTGATAATTACCACAGATGAAAGAGAGGATTGTAAACAGGAGAAGCGAGTAAAGAATTATCAAACATTACAGACAGAGCATGTTCAGCCTGTGTTAAATTTATTTTGGACTCCAGATTTCCTTTACATTTCCATTCCTTTTAGGAAAGACATTAATGGTTGTTTAACACTGTGGATTTGCAGGATTGATCTCTACACCTTCATCATTACTAAAACAACCATTGTAACACGTTTCACTTGAGATTATGCTAGAAAACTAATGGCGTGGAATATGGAAAATATGTTTGAGTGTCTTCGTGTTGGAGTCAGTCGATTTTACAGCATTCCCTACCATGTAGCACACTGATTTCAGTGTAACATGTTGGCTTCAGTCATAATTAAATTTACGTGGCTTGGGATGTAGTACCTTCCACACTGGAACAATGCTATAACTTACATCATTTTCTAAATTACTTAATTTTTACAATAGTCTCCTATAGATACTTGTAGAGATTAGAGCTATTAGAACTATATTACCAGCGGTAGTATCCAATTATATAGTTCTACAATAAATTTGGTTTATTAGCCTTCATACCACACAGAGAAATTAATTTTTATCATTGGAATGTTCTTCTGTTCTAAGCTAATGTATTTTATAGAAAATCAAATTCTCTGTTAGCAGTAATAATTTGTCCTTAAAAGTCTAGTTAGCAAGACTGTGGTTCCTATATGGAGGTTTATCATACCATGGCTGCTTTAGTCAACTCCTTCAAAGTTATCATCTCTGCTCACTGATACAGTAACAGTAGTGTCATACAGTTTATGAACAATTTAAAAGCAGTTAGACTTTGGGGCCAGTCATGCACATCATGTGTAGGTTTGAGTGTCCTGCCTGAGGTTATGAAAGACCTACAGCCCACTTCTCTTTAAAAGAAGTCTGAAGAACCAAGAGAAAAAGCATCATTTGCAACAGCAATCTGTTCTGCCGAGTTATTTCCCCATTTCTTCCGACAAACTCTTTGGATCTCTGCTAGGGAAATCAACAAGCAATCTGAAAGGTGGGGGACTGGGAAGAACAAAAACTTCACAGCTTTTGGGTTGAGAGAGTGACCAAGAAATATCAGACCTAAAAAAAACCTAACTGAAACCTTGATGATTCCAGAACTCTGGTCCCTCAAACTTGGTATACAGTTTAATTCATCCAGGCAGACCCTGAACTCAAGAGCACTTAGGCTTTGGACCTTTCAGATTAAATGAATGGTTGGATGACTTAAATAATAATAATAATAAGCTCTTTCTATAATCAAATGAGCTGCCTGGTCTCTGTGAAATCATTATATCATGAGCGCCTGAACATCATGAGTTCTTCTTGATTAATGTGACTAGCCAGGAAGGCAGTGTTCACAGAAGGATGAAAATTACAAGAAGTGAAAATTATAAAGAGATTACAGAAGAAAATTACTAATATAGCCCAGTGACTCAGTTACTCTGAGGTCAGTCCAGACAAAGTAGGATGAAAAATCCACTTCAAACATTAGCTCCTTTTGCACTTTTTCATCCTGATCCTTGGAACAAAAGCTATTAGTTCATCCCTCCTTAGACACAGGACCAGTTGTTTTAAGAAGCACTGGGCAGCTGTACACAGGCAAATCCTTACGTATTTGAGAAAGGTTCTCTACAAGTTTTTGGAACATTTTGTAGAAGCTGAGCAGAGACGATACATATTTGATAAGAAAAGTAAACTAGTGTCCTTTATCAAACATGCCAAAAGCTTAACCAGTTTATTAACGATAGCTATGCTCTTGTAATAAAAGCAGGAAGAAAAGTGTTTCCATCTGATCGTTTCTTGCTTTGGCTGCAAAAAGACAGGTACAGATCAGGGCTTCCACAAGGAGGGGACTTTCGCCCGGTAGGAGTCTGTCAGCACTGGCGTTCACCGGAATCCAGAAGGAAACAGTACTGTTACATTAATACCTCCATCTGGCAAGTTTCCTAATGTTCACTGATTACAGTCCCTACAGACTCAGCAATTTTTATTAAAAGGAGGGCAACAGGTTACTAGAGGCTCTGTATTGAGATTATGTTTTATCAGATCCACAGAATTTTCCTGTCAGATTCAATTCTCTGAACTATAAAATCAGAATCAAGACATTCCAAGACTGATCTCCAACACAAGCCTTCTCTGCATGCAGCTTTCTCTGTTCACACGTGCAACAGCCAGAAGTTGTTAAGAAGCTTGAAAAGGATTTTCATTTTAAAGTATATTTTTAAAATTTACTTTCAATATTAACACACACTACAAAGGATATATATTTATCCTATTGAGAATTTTAAGAGAAACTACAAAGAGGGAGATGTATACTTTAATAAGCATCTGGTTGTCTCTTTGCAAAACAAACAGAAGAGTTCCAAGAAATAATTTAATGGCTCCATAAGTTTTTTTGCCAATAAAAGAAAAGTAGGTTAGGCCTGAGGGGAATATCCCATTTACAGGATGAACATGCATGTAGTACTGATACTTAACTACTTTTAAAATAGTTCAGAAATTGTAGCCCCATCACCACTGTACTGTGCCTTCATAAACTTCTACCTACTTAAAGGATATTTTGACAGGGACTTTACTCTACTTTCTTGATCTTTTGTCTATTTTGTTAACCCAAAAGGGCTAAAAGGCATAAGAGAAACTTTTTGGAATCTGTTTATACTAAATTGTATAGATTTTCCAAAAGTAGTCACATATTTTCTTTTCTTAATTAAAGCATCTGATGAAACAATTGGTGTTCACTGCAAATTCAATAAGAAAGCATTGGAAGGAATGGCATGTGTCTTCTATTTGTAAAGTGAGATTACTTCATGAAAACAATAAACTACTAAAGAAACTCTGCAAGCAAGCAGAAAAATATATGGTATAGATTTTGGAGTGCAACCTAAAAATTTCTGATGGAGTTCTTAGAAATTGTCATTACTGCATACCATCACAGCAGTAAGAGTGCTTTGTTGTTGATATCTCATGACTCCAAACGAAGAGGACGTTGCACATCAAGGAGCATTCTACTCCCAAGTTAACACGTCTCTGGTGTTTTCAAAAAAGAAAAATAAACACACCGCATTGTGCTTTCAAAGTTAGAAATACTAAACTTAAGAATCCAAGTGCCTAAACAACTGATTGGGGATGTCTTAGGAAACAGACCCTGTTGACAGTGAATTCAGGATAAGCAGTTGTCTGAATTCTCTCTCTGGATTGCCTAAGGGCCCAGAAGTCATGCTGTCACACAAGCCATAAAGCAACACACGTGGGTCAAGTACAGATAGATATTCATGAGAGTCTAAAATAAAATTTAAGTGTGTTCTCTACGTATACTCAAAAGTGCATATCTGTGCATTAAGTTCTTATTTAAGGATGGCGTGTAGCTCCTCATAAATGATTCCCTCAGGGTGTTGTCTCTGCAGGTGAAGATATATGTGAATTGTCTCTTAATTTGGTGATAAAGCCTTGCTGCAAGGAATATAATGGCCAATTTCACGTGTAGCCCACAGAGGTAGTTTTTTTGATTATTATTATTATTATTTGTGGAAAAAAACCAAACCAGCACAAAGACCAGAAGAGTCTCTTTTGGTCATGCTACAGATAACTAGTATGACAAATACATACATAGTGGAATTATGTATTATTTTAGTGAAGCTAATAGAAAATAAGGGTTTTTTTCCCCTCTCTGCTGTTTCCAGGTAGTTGTTGCCAGTCAGTTCATACAATTAAAGAATTTTTGTGCATCAGGTGCTTACAAGGGCAGGAACTTTGCTTTGGTACACATTTGTGAAGTGCTATGTGTACTTCTGGTCCTTTAAAAAAGAAACAACACTAGTATGCTTCATTTAACATATCTAAAAATATTTTTCCCCCAGGAACAGCAAGCAGGCACTCTGTAGCTGGCCACAAGGCCAATAAAGTATAGTGCACAGAGACACTGAGGATTGTCTCTCTACATCTCGCTGTCCGTTGCTGTGATCTCTGGCTCCTGCTTTAAAGCTCTACCACACTGGGAATGGGTTATTCCAGTAATTATTAATTAGTATTGGGTATTGTGACTATATACATCTAGATCAAGCAGAAGTAATTTTGACATAAAATAGCTATTTAACTTGGCTTTTTCCTAAATGAGGTGCTTTGCTAAAACAAACAACAAAAAACCCCAAACCACCCCAAACCATTTTTAATTACTTTTTTAGCCCTCGGCTTGGTACATTAAAGAAAAAAAGATTTGTGTGTAAAAGGCAAAAAATCATATAGAAGTATATGTTGTGTATAAGGATAACTGCTTGTATACTTTTCTGACACAGAACATGCCAAAAAGCAGCACTGTTAAAACATACCTTCCAGAGTGCCCTTTGCTTCCTTAGCACTGGCATTATTTGCTGCTCCTTCCCATGCTCTCCTCCAGGGCACCCACCCTTGGCAGAGGCTGGCTGTGCCTTTTGTGAACGCGAGATCTCTATACGGCCTCTCCTGAAGGAAGTTTGATCATCATTGACAGTTGCCCCGCTGCTCTCAAAAATGCCAGGAGGAAGAGCTGAGGGGCAGACAACTGGCAGATACAAAGCCATTTCCATAAACGATGGCCGCAAATCATGCCTCTCTAGAAACATGAGCAGTGCAACATTTACAGAACTAACACAGCTTTTGTATGAGGAAGACAATGTGTGCTTGTTTATTGTCAGTTTTACATCTCAGTTGCTTTTGCTGGACATTAGATTTACCTCGTGGCTGGTTTTGGTTTGGTTGCTTGTTGTTTGTTTGGTTTTTTGTTGGTTTTTTTTTTTTTTAATACACATTTTGGAACAGATTCTGCCAATTTAAATTACATGTTTTCTAGGAGAAATTTTCATACTATTCAGAGAGAACCTAAGTCAGGTGTTTGCAATAACCCAGATCCCCTTATTTTTTCAGGAGACACTGTTTGAAACAAAAATCCAAGACCAAAACTTAGCTAATGAATGAAGCTGCATAACGATGTTTCAATTACACAAGATACATTCCACTCACCCTGAGCCATAGTTAGCACTTACAATCACTCCTAGAGAGAGAAAAGCACAGAAAAGATTTTTTTTTTTTTTTTTAACAGACCAAATGAGAAGAATCACCAAGAGGCTTCCCTGAGAAGTCTTCAAAACTAGATATGGATTCTCCATGAGGAGCCATGCAATGGGAAACAGCAGGAAATGTCTACTTCAGATCTGCTAAGGTACATCAGATACACTCTACCCTATTGCTCAATTTGTTTCAAATAATTTCAATCGGAATGACAACGCACTGCAATCTTACCCCTTAAAGAAGGCAAAACCATACATGTCCTCATTCTCGGAGCAACAGCACGACGATGCAGAGAACAGAAGAGAAGTGGAATATAAGAGTAATTTTACCAGGCTTTAGTAGTAGTCAAACTGCTACACATATATGCCAACACAAAGGAGACGTTCCTAAACCATAATCCTGTAATGCGTCTCCTGCAGGTGAACTGCTGTTCAAACATGGAACTGCCTTGACTCCTTCAGGATTCTTTGGGACAAGGTAAAAGTCAGTCACGTTACAAATCCTGTGTCTAATTGTTTTAGATAATATTTATAAGCTCAATTATTAACTATACAAAATGTGGCTACATTAACAGAGCAAAACATGCTGTATATTTGTCTTGACTACACAAGTAACAGATTATTGAATCAGTATCCAGGAACATATTGGAGACACCCTGTCCCGTTTACTAAGACTATTTGTTCACTGTTGTTTGTTTTCCATTATTACCAATAACTTATCCACCAAACAACAGATAAACATAAGCATTTGTTTGAAATAAAGTTTATTTCAATTTTACACAATTTAGCAGGAAAAGAAGTACAGGATTAAAACTATTTTCACTAACCTCCAAGAAAAGCGGTTCATGGCTTTTGGGTATTTAATGAATTAAGTCTTGGTTTTGTTGTTAAACATGATTTTTAGCCACATTGAAAATTGTTTCTTGGTAATAATAGGTTTTCAACCAAATGCCTTTTTTTTTTCCCTTTTCTTTCTCTCATCAGCTGCTATTTTGTTTCTCTTTTTGTCTCCAGCTGTTCGTGTTATTACTTGCTTAATTTTTCCTTTTCCTCTTTCGATCTTCCCTCCCTCCAGGTGTTTCAATGTTAGTTTTCAACTATTCTATTTTGTGGTAGATTTCTCAAGCAGGGATTTGTTTCCATAATGTCAGTAGGTTTTGTGTATTTATTGTTGCTATTTTAAATTAAAATAATTTTATCAGATCATTGTCATTCCTGTTAGAGCGATTTTTTTTTTTCATAAATATACATGAGATTAATGTGTGGCTGAACACAGCTTCGTTTTACAGCATAATTTCAGCTTTCTATTTATTGGTTACAATCTTAAGAAAACATACCATCAGCTCACCAAATCAATATATTGTTGGAATTTCTATTCAAGAAGAATTACATTAACGTTCACACTCATTCTGCGTTTGCTCATGGGTTTTAAAAATTGTAGCAAATAATTTTTTTCTGCCTACACACGTAAGTTGCTGGTGATCTGCAGACTGGAAACCATATTCACGTTAAGTAAACACCACAAGCAGAATAAAAACTGCACAAGGTATGTGACAAATAAAGCTGCTTTCTATAAAAGCTATTTCATCCTGTAGCAGCAGGAAAATCCATTCAGTAGCCAATTCTTTAGCTTCAGTCTAAGCCTCCTTAGGTAAGCTTCCTGCAGTTGGGTACTCTAGGGAGCAATAAGGTCCAGCTCTGTAGTATTATAGCGGTCCAGCAGAACTTCTGTCACTCGGACAGTTTCACAAGCGAAGCCAGTTATGGACTAAAATGAAACAGCCTGCCCACCAAATCGCAATTACTCTTAGAATTATAGGAATAATTATTTCCCACACCAAATGCACTCTCTCAGATGTGCTGATAACAAACCGTTTACGTAGAAATAATCTGATTTTCCAATATGCTTCCATTGTATTTCACTACATTCTTGTGATGACACATTCACTAAACAGCCACTAGAACTTAATGAATTTCAGTGATTAAAATATCATCTTGTAGTTACAGTATTTTGACATCAATGAGAACCACAGACACAAACCTCAGAACCTAATTTGACTGTTTGCATCAATAGAAGTTTTTAAAATTTGGGAGCTACACAGGGATGGAAAAAGAAACCTGATCAAAGAGGAGCACTAAATTTGCATCCTTATGCTGATTTTATACTTAGAATAACAGCATAACATTTTCTCATTTATACATATGTGGACAAAATTTTAAAGGTATGTATTCATATACATATACATATTCTTATGCATTCAAATATGTATGCCTTTATAGGGAGAGATTTTTCTTGTACCATTCAAATGTTAATGCAATGAGCAGTAATCTGTTGATAACCACATTTTTGTTTTTAGTTAATATTTCATGCTTATTGGAGTGTTTGTTGGTGTTTTTTTTTTTTTTGTTTTGTTTCTTGGTTGGTGTTTTTTTAATTTATCACTCCCCAAGAGAACTGCTGATGCTTTTAATTATTTCCCTTTGTACAGTAAAGTCTCAAAAAACACCAATGATCTCTGTAGATAAAGAAGCAATGGGAATAGGAGTTGGCCAAAAACAAGTAAAAAAGCCAGCAAAAATACCGTGTGGATTTCTTAGGCAGATACATTTGTATCTTCATACTGTCAGCATGCCATAATCTATACTAAGACACCCTCAATTTTAATTCATTGCTGTTACCTTCTGGGCCAAATGCTATGACCATCCCATCAAACAACTGATTCTCACACTGACATGCTTTCATGCTTGTTAGAAAGTGACAAAGGTAAGGAGTATACGCATAAAAACCTAACTTTGGCACAGATGTTTAAAGAAACAGTCAAAAGTCTTAATTTAGTAATTTGACTATAATAAGAATAAATTTTAGATAATTTACTTAAAACTTTGGTGAAATTTTATTTACTACAATTATTCCAAAGTAAAAATGTAACTGAGACTTCAGTTTCCTCTGCTTCTGTTGTTTTTCCTCAGCATTACTAAGAAAGCTGATGAGCTTCAGGCACCATTAAAGGTTATCACCATCAGCCCGATTATTTCTCCATAAGGTTTTTCAGCCTTTTTTATTGAGATTACATTGCAACACACAGACATGTGAGTCTATAAAAAGTTAGTCCCAAAGGCTCAGTACTAGCAACTCAACAAAATGGTAGGTTTTACTTACACTGCCTTAAATTGACTCAGGCTACAACAGACATCTACTGGAGTCAGGCTACACCAATCTTTAAAATCAGATTAAGTGCTATACGCCTACACACCTTCTTTTACCCACCATTTCTTAATGGAGGGGGATTCACACAGAAACATGTAGCAATAGAAACAGTAGGAAAAACCAGTTGCCTAAAACGCCCAGCTTCAGGAGAGGAATCCCCTCGTGATCTGCCATGGGGTTTCCTCCTTTGGGCTGCATGGTGGCGGAGAAACAAGCAGGTTCAAGCCTACCACTATCCTAACCGGGATCAAAACAGGATTACACCCTTGCTGTATGCAATTCCCAATCTTTTCTCCTCCGCGAGCATTTATAGGACATGGGACATCCTTTACCAAAGGAGAGAACATGTAACAGTAACATATTTATGAAACTTAAATGGTTCAATTATTTTCATCCCAGTAGCTTTATGAGAGAGGAAAAAGTATGAAACTCCATGAAATGATATAACTCCTAGGAATTATTACAATGCTTGTGCATTACTACTAATTCCACCCTATTAGATGATACTATATCTTTTCATAATGAAGATTAAATGCAGCAGAAACTATATAATGGCAGAACTGCTGTAGATCAAATTGAGTCTACCATAAGAAAAATGATCACTGATCCCAAGACGTTATGGAATAGTAAACTTAAATTGTGCCGCTTTTCAAGTTTATGTGACTATGATTATTTAATTTTCCTTTGTGCGTGCTCAAGTATAGCTGTTATGTGACTACACATGAGAGAACCTGAAATTAATTTGTCTGTATAAGATCAGTGACTGTACAAATTCTTATGAAAACTAACATGCCATGACAATAGTAATTTTGATAAAATTACAGCAAGAACTGCAATTCTCTGCCATCTGGCTGTCTCATCATAACTACTTTGATGTGCTTTTTATTACTTATTTACTTACTTCAACTACTTTATCAGTTGTTTCAGAGCTTAGAAATGTTAACTGCAGAACAATATTAAAGACACAGCATTGCCAAAGCTTAACATTATTTCCTTACAAAAGCTTAAAATACTTTGCAATCATTTTTTAAAGTCTTAAAAATAAGAGATCTACTCTATAAAAAGCAGACATTTAATTTTAAAATGCAAATATGTATCAGTTTTCAGTGTATTCTGATTAGTTTCTTCAAAAGTCTGAACAAGCTGCCATTCCCCTTTCATCTTCATATATAAAACCTTTCAATTAAGTTTGGAATTGAATTACATATTTACTTAATACACAGACACAATTAACAGCCTAACAGAGAAATATATCTAAGTACATTTTTATAAATAAGGAGCCCATTTACTTGAGGTCAGGGTATCAGTACTGCGCATTTCTAATTCAATCATATTTATTCTAAGGCAAATCATCTCTTCAGTGACTTCTTATGAATAATAACTAGCCACCGTAATTTCTTTCCTTTGTAAGGGGTGGAGAATGGTGGAGGAGGTCAAATACTGCCTTTATCTTACCACTGCAAATTTGTTTGCCTGAAAAAGGTCCTCATCTGAAAACATAGAACTTCTGTAATTTCTTACTGTAATGTTTCAGATTCAGATTCCTGAGGTAAAACCCAGCCCAAATCACAACACCCAGCATATCCAAAGCTCAAAGAATCATCCCTCTTTTCCAGAGGATATGGATATTTTACATATTGTTAGAGAATTATTAGATCACAGTATGCAATAGGGTTCAAAGTGTTTGCACACTATTATCTAATATATGATATTTTAGCACATGTAGATTTAATAGAAATGTTAACTTCTGAAGCTTAAGGCTAAAAAAAATAATAATAAAATTACAGAGGGTAGGCATGCAACGGCCAGCCTAGCAGCAATCTAGTTCTGCTTATTTTTTTCATGTAGTCTTTAATACTTAAGAAGTACTTTGATACTACCTGAGCAAAGTCAGTGAAGTATAAAGAATAGATTTGATGAGATAAATAGATTCAGTCCAATTTCTAATGAAGACTTGTATCGTGAAACCTGCCATCAGACCTGGCACTACTGATGTTCTTGTTACTGCTAACAGTTCAGTGGGAAGGTTGCAAGGGGTGAAATCCCAGTCCCACAAAAGTCAAAGGCTAACTAACCTGCATTGATCTTGGTCGGGTTTTGATTTCACCCATGACCCTGTAAAACCCACGTCCACTTTGAAGTGGTGGTCAAATCCTCACCTGGTGCAAACTGCCAGTTCATTGAATTAGTAGAGTTCAGTGAAACTCTAAGAATTAGTACCAGGTTAGAGTCTAAATCTGTATCTCTGGGTCAGGGCTAAGACCTATAATGGTGGAAACTCCACTAATGATGCTGGCACTGGTATTGTGAAGCTGGAAGTCTACAAAGTTGTCAACTTCACCTTCCATGAGCTCTAAATTCTCAGAGAATTAAATTAAAAAAAACCCAACACAACAGATAGTGCTGCCATCAGGAACTCTTTGCAGATGGCATAAAATAGCTTAACTACAATTCACTGGGAGCTAATTTCAGTCATTGCTAATACATGCTGGGTAGAAAATTAGTGTCAAACAACAAAATGGCATGATTTTTTAAAAGCATTTGGATTCAAGTTTCAAATACTCTCAATTAACCAGTATTCAAGTTTCCAGACTCAAATCTCTCCCACAGAATCACACGCTGCCAGCTATTCTTTCAGTTTTAAAAAAAAAATATATTGGATGTTGAACTCTACTGTTAGATTACAATTATTAGAACAATGAAACCTATGGCTATATAATACAGCCATATATTTATGTAATGACTGGACAGATAAAGCATTTTGCTAAATATTCACTTCTCTGAGTTGTTTTTCTCTGCTGAACAGTGGAATGTTTCTGCACAGAAGTTTTCCTTTTGCTCTGTATTCAATCCCTCCATAGCTTTATTAGTAGAGACCTGTCAGAATAGGCCACGCTACAGAAAGTATGGAGACAGAACATGCAATTCAGATTTGTCTCCCTGTGTCCTTTTATTTATTTTTGTAAAAAATTTTTACTTTTTAATCTGAAGACCTACAAATTAAAAGACCACCAAGTGCACGGTAAATAAGTGTATCAGACAATCTGCAGATTTCTTTCAGAAATAAAAAATAGGCTTACTGTAAAAATACTTGTAAAAAGCACCAGACCTGCAGCTTTGGTAACACCACATATAAGGAACATTCACAGATGATATTTTTATTTTGCTTTCAAACTTCATAGAATAATGCCAAATTGAAACAGGCAAAAATGGACAGGTACTCTGAATATTTAAGATGTTAAACTGCAGTTTGCATCTGTATAGAGCTCAGACTGCAATACCACTAATTCTACACAGTTTCTGAAAGTCAAGATGTAATTTTTTTTGGATTAGAAGGTGAAAAGTTGTTTGTACAAACAATGGATTTATTTTTTAAAAACCTGTAGGCACTAGGAAGAGTCAAGCAATGGGCTGCATAAAACTTCAGGCAAGTACTTGACATTAAGAAAACCCACACAATTTTTGCTTTCTGTTATTGTAAAATTAGAGAGCTTTCTCATTCACTTTGCACTTACGTGCATTCCAAAGCTTGACCTATGTTTGCATATACCAGCCAGAACATAAAAGATAGATGTACAGAAAAATAATAAATGTAGAGGCCAATTAAAGCTAAAGGAACTAATAACAACTTCATCTGTAACTTTCTAAGACCTTTTGAATATGACACCTTTTCCATCCATTTTTAACACCAGTATTTTTATTCCATATTAAAACTCAGAGCATTCTCAACTCCATCGTTTAAGTGAAATCTCTACAGGGCATTTTATTTTCCTCCAAGCAAACTGCAGAAGGATAAATACTCATTAGTTAGGAATTTGAAAGTGTTCCAATTCAAGACAAAATAAATTATTTGTAGAGTTTTTGTTATGAAAATAATAATTACAGGGCAAAACCCTCCAAACAATTATGTTGGGACAAAACTATGACTTGGGAAATAATGGATATAGCCAGCAGGGATTAAAATGTGCAGGATTTCCTGGTCATTTACTCACTGGAAGATTTGAAAAATCAGTTTATTCATGGGAGAAAAAAAAATAACCTATTGCCATCAGTCCTTGATCATAAAACACACAGAACTTTAAACTCAGTGCAATATTGAAAGGAGATAAATGTGCATCTAATCAGCTTTGCCCTTCGTAGCAGGTATCACTTTGGCAATCAGGAGCACACTGTGGATAGCAAAAAAATAATGGGAAGACAATATTCTGAGTGGAAAAAAAACCCAACCCTACACACTTTGCAAAATACACAGAAAGACTGTAACCACAGGTGGCTGTTTTTGCTGACCTAAAACAATTCCCTAAAACGGTGGCTGTGATGCAGCCAGAACATGAAGGGCATGTTTTCTTTTTAACTCATGAATTCTTCTGGAATCCTGAGGTCTGAGTAAACCGCACCATCCCCAATAACCCTTCAAGATGCAAGGGAAAGCTCACACTGACAATCCACAAAGAGGGTGCATTAAATGACTACCTCTTACCAGTGAAATCCCAAAGAACCGTTTTTCTTTACGCATCCATATCAGGAATTTTATTCACTTCCACTTGAGAGAAACCTGACAAAATGAAGCACCCTTACTGAACAGGATGGTAATTTTCATAAAACGCACAGTCAAACTGGTAAAGACAAAATCATCTAAATTCCCCAATTTTTACTTCCATTTGAAATAAAATAATGCGAAACACAGTCATTGTGGGTTTCTTATAATAAGAAACATTTTACAGGTACTAACACCAGTAAGTAATGTATATGAATAATTTTTTTCTGGCAATTCTGAACTGCTTGTCTTTCATACGATTTCTTATGGCTATTTACATTTTCACTCAGTGAAAATCAATTACCTTCCTGCAATAAGCCTCATTTGCTACCTTTGAGTATAATAGAAACACCATTAGGATGATGACATTACCCAAAAGAAGGGCACCACACAGTTGGTAGACATAAATTAAGGACCCTTTCACATATGCATTAGAAATACTGCTGTGACTGAAATATGCATAAAATCTGTATCTATTAGAGCTATTAGTGTATGCTGGTGATGATTTTGAAGGGGGGGGGGAGATTGTGATCTACTACTTTGACAAAATTATGTATTTCCTTTTTTTCTCAGTGTGTGCCACTGATGCAATAAGCAGAGGCCCCCAGCTGAGCTGCATTTGGAAATGCCACTGAGCATGGTATACGCGCTTCACTTCCCTTTGCTGAAGCAAGACACTGTCAGGAATAGAGTGCATGTGTGCCGCCAAGCCCGCTCCTCCTTCCTCACCCTGACCTCCGCTGCTCTGCGGATGTACGCCTGGGTGAAGGCACCGCTCATGTGGAAAACAGCTCCTGCAGATCAATTCATAGGATTTAGGGACATTTAACTTCCATCAAGACCACATCATCTTATTGATATTTGAAGACTAACTTATTACCGAACGTTAATGGGACTAACATAAAGGGCTGTGTGTTTGCTTGGGGGGAAGAAACTAATTTAGAGATCCCTCCCTTGGAGGCTGTTAAGCAGAGGAGACTACTTCTGAACACGGTTATTTTTACCTGGGTTCTTATGAGCTTAAGCAAAACAAAATTATAACACAGTATGATGATGTATTATGTATTAAAAGTGTAAAATGCAATTCCCTCCTTCTTACTTCCATATTCATTTGACATACCAATGAGCCCCTTATGAATAAAGAAAATATTGAGACACTGTCTCTCTCACAAAAGGATTACTGATCAGTTTTTCATGTGCTAGTTAACAAAAAAGATTTAGTTAGCCTCTCTTATGGATACATTAAAAACTATTTCAGTTGTACCGGTACTCAGGAAAAAGGCAGGTTTTAAGCTTACTCTTACAAATCTAAAGTTAGGATAATCTCAGTCCTAGAGCGGACATTCTACTGACAGTGCTATGAATATAGAGTTAAATCCATCAAGCATGTGACATAGATGTATAAACTTGCTTAATTAGCAAATACAGAAATATTTACTATCTCCTGACATTCCGTAATCAAAAGCAATACAACAAAAGTGGTAACCTGGGGCAGCTCTGTCTTATAAATTAGGCAAACGAAGGTGCATGGACAAAGGCAAACGAAGGAGAGAAGAACTAGATCTAGGCACTGCTTTCTGCAGTTGGGAGTTCCCTGTAGGCTGAGTCTCCTTCAACACCACAGTTCTGTACTCTGACAAATCAGAGGTAGCAGTCCTACACCAAGTGCTTGATAGCGAGAAAACTGGCACCACCAAGTGAAGCAAATGCGTGCATCTGAAAAGTCTCCCTAAAAATCAAACATTAATGCCATTCAGTTAACCAGATGCATAAAGGTTGTGCTATATTTGAGAAAAAAATGTGAGAATCTTGCAAGGTAAAGCCCACAGATCAATAGTAGGGTTAGTAAGATTTTTCATGTGCAAGGTTACCTTGCTCCTAGTAAAAAAGTTTTTTCCTAGATTCCAACTTATTTATACAATTATTTTTATGAAGTCGTCAATAATCCTGAACTATCATTGTAATCTAAATATTCAACCACACTGGAAAAAAACCTATATTTCCTAGGTAATTTTCCTTCTAATCTATTTCATTTTTCTGTTATGCATAAAAAAATCTGTATATGTTGACTACACATTATTTCCAACAAAGCTTTAAAGCAACAAGGCGTTACCGAATTCTTCGGGAAAACAGTAAGGTACTAATCTCTTCCATATTTTTTCCTAGAAAAATGCACATATGCAGACTAAGTGCAGAAAAAAAGTAATCTTACAGTGTGCATGCGATGTATTTTACATTAAAAATGATGATTGGTAGAGAAATGCTCATACCTCTTCAGGAATTTATACTGCTACAGTGTACAGTAGAAAATATGCAGAATGGATTAATCATTTAGACACTATACATTTCATAAGGATAAAGGTCATAACAGTTGAGCAAGCCATTTCCATCAACATTTTAAATAAGATTATATGATACACAGAATTTTCATTTAAACTAACTAGACAGAATGTGTATAAGGCATTGTAACATTCCAGGAAATTACTTGTCTGAAGAAAATGCTACAGTGGAAGATATAGCAATTCTTTAAGTAGAAAAAAAATCAAAATCTTAACTAAGCATTAGATTATTTTAAAAAATAATTTAAAAACATTAAAAAAAATTATTTTAAAACCATTTCATTTTAAGTACCCATACAAGTGCTGCATCTATTCAAACCCTAGACTTAAGAGGTTTTTTTAAACGTATTTGAACCTTTTTCTTAACATATATAGGGTTCTTTAAAAAGTGCATTTAAGCAAAATGTGAAAGTAATGTCTTCTCAGAAATAAGTTCAAGAAATTAATAAGAATTTGGAATTACAACAAATTCCACTATTTATTGCAAGCATATGCATCTAGGTACAAAACTGCAGAGCGTGCTAGGTATATTGCTTTTCTTCCTCAGATAATTACATTGTTCTGATATTTATAAATGTATGTGAAGAGAAACATTTCTTGCTTTCCTGTTAGTGTATTCTTTTACATCTAATTATTAGCAATGCTTAGTATAGCATTTGATAAATGCCTTTATTAAATGCCTGATGGATCTCAGTTTTGAAATTACACAATCTAGCAAGCAATCATTTTTTTTCTTGTGAAAAATTCTCTCGATATTGAAGACCAGGACCCTATGAGAAATGGACACCTTCCTTTACCTGCTTATCTTTCATCCCAACCTCCCATTCCCCAAAGTGATAACAGGATGAGTAAAAATTCTTTCAGATTGAGAAATAAGCAAAAAACTTGTTCTCTCACAAATACATTGCAAAGTCCAAAATAAGTACACTTGATACCAAAATCAGGGAAGAAGGAAGGGAACGCGCCAGGAATTGAATCTTTCCTAAGGGTTTGGAAGAAGAAAATGTGTCTTGTTACATTAACCCTAACTTCAAGCTATAGGGAGTGTTTAAGCATCTGGTATTATTAGCTTGCTTACTCTTGCTTTATACTGAAAGGGAGACAAAGAGTTAGAATGGAAATTAAAAAGGGCCTCATCCTTCTCCACTTCACTGCCACTTTTCAATTTCAATCAAGAACTACGCTCAGTCCCTTGTACGCAGTCAAGCTGTACCACAGAACAAAGGTAAAATGTCAGAGCAGTCTTGATGCAAGCATCCAGTGTGTTCCAGAAATGTTGGGAGCCCCCAGGAACCAAATTCTTCAGCTTTGCTATTGTCGTGCAGTACCAGAGTAGGTTAGAGCAGAAAGAAAAAGACTAAGGTCTTGGGGTTTAATTTTATTAGGATAATACTAAATTCTTCAAAGGTTCATATGTTGATGTAAAATGTAATCTACAAGCTATGAAGAACAAATATTTTGGAAAATAAGACCAAGCAATTAAACAAGTAGCAGTTAGGAAACTAAGGCTGAATCTGAATTTGAACATTCAGCTCCTTCATTTTAGATAACGGATTTTAACCTCATTCATTTATAGTAAGAAAAACCCTTCATAATCAGTTGGAAAACTGCAACACTAAGTTTAGTCTAGATATTTTGATTATTAAGTATTGCTTTCTTAACTCACACATCTTACAATTTTCCTGGCGGATTTGGATTCCAGGAGGTTGCCCTGCTAGTCCTGTGAGTCTGTTACTGCTTATCTTTATTTCCAAAACAGTAAACATTGGAGCAGTCTCTTTGAGAAGCTGTAAATAGAAGGAATACTTACAGCAATGCCTCATACTACCCCTCTCCTAGCTTCCAGTATCACACCTCTGCATATCACAGCTATCGCTGTTTTAGTCTAACCAGACAGCACAGAGATACTTCTGCAGTGTTTACCAACCTTTGTCTTCCTTACTAGATTAAATCTTCATACACAAAGGGGACAAAAAACAAAAATAAGCTTTTTGTTCCTTGCTGCAGCTTATGCTTCTGTAGAATATTACCTTACTGCATTCTCTACGCTTTGTAGTGATTTAACTCCAGTTGCCTGCTGAAGAACAATAACAGCAGGCCCTAACGGAAACTTTGCCTGCACAGCTGATCAATGTCAGGGCAGCAGACCACATTTTAAGCATTATTAGAAAAGGAGCATTGAACAAAAATGAAAATATCCCTATGCGACCGTTAAATCCACGAAGAATCAGCATCTTGAAAAAACAGAAGCAGTTCTGGTTCTTGCCATCTGAAAAGGAATGTAGGGAAAAACTAGAAAAAAGTGTGAAGAGGCACAAGTATGATGAAAGGCGTGTAGCAGTTTCTAAGCAAGGAAAAGAGGAGAACATAATCTTCAGTTTGGAAAGAGAAGACAGGGAGCATGATGAAAATCTACTAGATGACCATGGAGAAGGGACTAAGGGACCATCTATGTCCATGTAAGAAGTAGGAAGTCTTCAGATGGAGCAAGCCATTACAGGTTTCAGAACAAAGAAAGGAATATTTCTTAACAAATGCATAATTAACCTGCAGAATAACTTGACATATAGTGTTGTAGCTACTAAAGGATTATACTTTTTGAACAAAGTCACAGCGTGAAACTTTTCTTGGGCTTTTAAAAGTCCACGGTACCTTCATTATGCTGATAAATCCTTGTAATGCTTTATTTCAACAATATGAAGCAGATTGAAAGATATATGTCCTAACATATACCACTGATATTCTTTTGAATAATTTCTACTGTGGATTCATTATGTATACCACAACTTTTTTAAAAATTCTTTTTAATGGACCGGAAAATCATAATTGTCACCATGAAGAAGCACCACCACCCCCTCAAAAACCCAAATACATTATCTGCCTCAAAACATATGTGTACACTGTAGTTCAAGAGACTGTCATGGTATGGTTATCTCACATTCAGGGTACTAATAGGATGATGGTACTTGTTCCTGGGTCAGTGAACAAGCCAAAGCTGCCTAAAGTCAGACTCAAGCTTCAAGAGAAAAGAAAGAGGGGTTTGCCTTTTTTTTTTTTTAAAGAGGAAAACGTACAGAAATGATTATTTTTTACTGGTTCCGCACTGTTTCATCTTTGCATGCTTTCTGCTTTCTGTTTCAGCATAGCTGTGCTAGTAATATTCTTGCCTTCAGGCCAGAAGGTCAGGGGTTGAAGGACAACATAAAAACTTAGGCTCTAATTCAGCGATGACACAGAGGCACAGTGCTCGTAGGGGAAGAGCAACCATACTGTCAAAGGTGTCTTCTTTGGATGACACACTGAACAGAGGTCCCTACTGGCAAAGTCAAATGAAAAAAGAATAAAAGCTCCACTGTGAAAAATGTATCTGAAAAATGTATTTTAAAAATTACTGCCATAGAGTTCAGAAAGCAAGCTAAAGTTTGATAGTTTTGTTGTTTAGCTAATAAAAATTTGACATCTTCAAAATTTTCTTTTGCAGTCTGGCAAAAGAAAAATACTTCAGCTTCATGTGTCATTATTAATTCCTATTAGAATACTTTGAATATAATATCTGTAACTTATTAGTAGTCACGTGGCTTTGTTTTATATAAATCAAGGTTTATAATTGAGTAAAAATTAAGTAACTTATTTTTGCCTTTTTGGAACCAGATTAGGAGGGACACTTAGTTGCCACATTTTAAAAATTTTAACTTACTGTCTTCGCGTTAGCTGTGGATTAGTGAACAAGCATTTCAGATTGTAAGAAAATTATTTTAAAAGTGTGGTGAAACATATCTAAAAATGAATTAATTCAGTGAGGACTAAATTAAGAACAAAGCTTATCTAAAAGTAGACAACCGACATTATTTTGAAGTTCATAATATTAAGCTGATTCTTAAATCAGTCAGGGGCAGGTGGATGGGGTGAGGGAGATTTGGGCGATTTCCCTCACCCCCAATCAAACCACCTATGGTGACAAATGTTCACAGGCCTGGCACTTTTATATATGCACACTCAACCATACATCCAGAAATGCCAACACATATACACACTGACTTATTTTAATAGCTAACTTTGTAAATGGGTGAATTCTTTAGTGATGGGCTTTGACTTTTTTATTTCTAAAAATACCACACTAACTTTTAAATACAACTCCATATTCTAACAGTCAAATAAAAGTGCATCTGAAAGTACAGTTTAACCTTTAACACATTTATAAACTGCTGTAATGATGTTGGTCAAAAACAACAACAAAAAAGCATTGAAGAAAGTTGGTGAAAATCTAACATGTTATAGAAGGAAAAGAAACTCACAATTTTATTCTCAATTTTATTCCGTGTAGTGCAGGAAAATTTTTCGTGTTCTGAAAAATAAAACTATCAAAAAAATCTATCCACTTACTTTATAATTCCCAAATGTTTTCATGTGAAAAACTATTATGAGTAATGCCGTGACTCAATACATGGTCACCATCAGACAAGCACTGCTTAGACCTCTCTATTTGCTGTACCAAGAACAGTAATCCTTGCGGTTTATAAGACCACATCTATGCTGCAAAGTTCTGCCAGCATAGTCAATCACTCAAAAATGAGAAAAGGCAGGATCTTTGATAAATATGGCAATACTGAAATGAAAACAGAAAACGTACTTTCACCAGTATAACCTTTCACTTGAGTGTTGGGGGGAAACAGAAAAAAGCACTGCTATGTTGACACGAAGCTTAAATGAATTGATATAAACGTGTTTTCACTAAGAATACTGTTCTAGTAGGTATACTCCTCTCATACGAAGTAATATTGACAGAAAAACAAGATGTGTTTAGAACAAACTTTAGATTAACTGGATTTTTTTTCTATTAGCATAAAGATGTAAAACTGCATTACAACAATAATGTGTTGGCTCAGTCCTAGTAAAAACACCTGCAGTTAAACAGGTTGAGCAAGTGAAAGTGATCTTGGAGCGCAGGAGTCAAAATCAGAAGGGCAACAACAGCCTGAATAAGACTTTCAGCCAAAAAAAATGAGGTGGTACGAGCATTTGCCAGTGTTTACCATTTCCCTTTCTCTTTGAATATAATGTAAATATTTAGGACTCTATATTGGCCCTATTGAAAGCTCATTAAAGCTGTCCATAAGAGCGTTGAAGCCACTTCTGAGCACTGAATTTTGGGTCCCACATTTTCCAAGCACATTTGGAAACCTAAACATAAGCTTCGTAAAAAAAAACCCCACAAACCACTTGCTGTTAATGCTC
Source organism: Pluvialis apricaria (assembly GCA_017639485.1). Classification (NCBI taxonomy): domain Eukaryota; kingdom Metazoa; phylum Chordata; class Aves; order Charadriiformes; family Charadriidae; genus Pluvialis; species Pluvialis apricaria. The sequence continues at coordinate 53,224,873 of CM030012.1, forward strand.
TTAAGTGCCAGAATTGCCTCTCAAATGGGCTTATAGCGTAAAACAGCATAAAGAAAGGAACATGAGTTGGAGTGCAATGAAAGAAATGGTTACAATATTTCAGAAAACAAACTTTTTCCTGGTAAGCACCCTTGCAATGACCTGTAAGATTCCCCTAGAACTGAACTGAGTCAAAGTAAGATGAGAAATTTAGAAAGATGCATTTCTCATTTAAATGTAACAAATGCAGCAAAGTAACCATGTACGACTTAACCAAGCTTCACCATTGGATTAAGCAGGATAAACTCCTATCAAAAATATGGGAAAGGTGCAAACCTATGTAGTACAAAGGGAGTGATGGGAGTAAATTGAGCAGACGATATTTTTTGGCTGAATGTCAGAAAAAATATTCCTAACAGAGAGGACGACTATTATATTGTAGAAAAGACACCCCCCAAGGGAAGCGATAGAAGTCTTGTTCCTTCAGTCCTTTAAAAATGAATTGGGTAATGCACAAGAAGAAAGATACTGTAGGAAACAACCCAGTCCTTGATAAAAGATTCTTTTTAATATGACCCATTACAACTTCCTCATCTCTAATTTCTGTCATTTGATGAATATGAATGGAAGAGAATAGACCATGCATGGCAAGGAGGGAAATCTCAGTCTGTCATTGGTTTTCCTCCCTGCTAGCCTCCCTGTTTCTTGCCATTCACAACCATTTCCATCATCTACAGATGGCTAGAGGAGCAGGGGGCAAGAGACAATTACAAATTAATCTCTATTATTGTTGCAGCAGCCTGGAGTTGCACTCCAACAGCACATAGAGCTAATTTTCTTGTCTTTTGCTGGGAGTGGGAAGATTGGTTGCACATTTGTCAGTTTTATCTTTGTCAGGGCGGTTGTATGCTTGGTATAATGAGATAAGTAAAACAAAATTTCTCAGTTTTAATATCCTAACACTTTCCACTGACGTGAGGATTACTGGCATGAAGCTTTCTTATAAAATCCTTTTGTCACACACTGTATCATAAATCTATCCGATTGTCTCCATTTCAGAGTCACTGATGCTTTTTCTAACCTTTCTTAACCTTAAGTCTCAGGATTTTCCCATACTACCAAAAAAAAAGGGAAAAAACAACCGAAACCCCCAAACCCACACCACTCCATCTGTTGCATTTAAAAGCTGATCTCAAAAGAAATTCAGCACAATTCCTCCGATACAACAGTTTCACTGTGACTCCCAGATATACCTACTCATAGCAAGAAACAAGGATTATGTAACTATTATTCAACCTAATATCACTTGGTCCTGTAATTTACACCAAATTCTCACCTTTTACCTTCATCAATTAAATTATATTTGGATTATGAGATACAATTACACCAAAAGATAAGCTAAGAAAAAACATGCTTCCCTTTCTCTCTTCACTCTTGTGTATCACTTTGCCCAGAAATAAACATATCTCAAAAAAACCCTAAACAACTACACCCAAACCACACAAACCCAGTAAAAATAACCCAGAAAAAAAAAAAAAAAAAAACACAACCAAAAAAAACCCTCTCAAAAACTACTACTTGTGACAAAAAACCTCAGGAGAATGTTTGTGCACTGCTCTTAAGTCTCTATTATTTATTTAGCTCTTTTGTACTCTGTACATTCCATTTTTCTTCATAATTAAATTTCTCCAGTACTTCCTATGCCCCTCTATATCTTTGGAAGATGAGGGTTTTTTTTTCATTTTTTAAAAAAGCAAGCTTCCTTTAAATATAAGTAATAACTTGATATTGCTGTTAATGGTTAATGAATTATCTCAAATCCAAGAACAGGGTGAAGAAAGAAAACTGAAATCATGAAACCTGACTGGCATGGTCTAAGAGGCTGTAACTCAAATAAGACAAGACAAGACCACGGTTAGATTGTTTGTGAGCTTATTTCTATTCTGTAACCACCAAAGCATCTCCCCTTCAATTTTGACAAATCGGTAAGGATTACAAGAGTAGCTCAATTTATACGTGACACGTTGGCTGTCTAGGAAAAACCTTTTTTCCTTCTGTCTCCTATTCCAATATGTTAAGCATTAAAAAAGCAGCAAGCTTTGCTAACCATGGTTATGTTGTCAGGGACTCAGTTCCTGCTGTGGTCTTACTCATTCAAGTTCATTAACTCATTCCATTTGTTTTTATTATCAGTTGATAATAAGCACTTGATAAATACAGGAACCTGGATGAAGACAGCTGTATGCTTTCAAGCATAATCTGCCTATAAAAACTGACTTTTTAAAAAAAAAAATTGTTTGCCTATTTTAAGCTAATTTGAAGGAAAAGTAGAGTACGTCATATGATTTAAGCAAATGATCTGTTAACTAGCAATTGTAAACATGATTGAGTTCTGTACAAAAATGTCATGAAAAATATTTTGAAGGTTAAAAAATTGGATTATTACTAGATAAAAGTACACAGATCAAATCATATTTTAGTTTATGTAGACTTATACACTTACCTATGGGTAAATTGGATCCCGTAAAAATATAAAAAATGCCTAGCAAGACACTTCATTTTGTTAAATATCACAAGGGGGTTTTGTGTGATTCCAGTCTCCCAATTTTTATAGCACCTCAGATTTTATCTTTGTCACATTTTTTTTGAAATACAGGAAAATTTAAAGCTATCATTTAATATAAAAATATATGTGTATATATATGTAGAAATTTGTACACTTTTCTGAAAAGTGTACCCTTAATTTTTTCATTGAAAATATTCATTTTCTTTAAATCCTTCAAGATTGATCAATAAATATATATTCTTCCACTAACATCAGCTTAAATAGTTCATAGGTTGTGTCAAAAGAGCCAGTTGTTGCACTTGGGAATTTAAGATCAATTTACCACTTTTCAAACAGCTGATATTTTATAACTGGTGGTTAGTTATGAGTGTTTTGTTAAGACAGTGATTGCAAGCAATAAAAGTTAGATGAGCAAATGTCCAACTAGCCAGCAAATAAAAGTTCCTTCAAATTCATTATCTATATAATGATTAGTTTAATGCTCATATTAAAATACTTTTTTGTTTCCATGATAAGTCTGTTGAACTGGCAACCCAAATCAATATTTAAAAGTTCTGAAAAAGAAGAGATACGGCTTCCAAGTGAAACTCTATCAAAATGTGCATTTAATATTCAATTCCTAGCTGAAAAAATTTTTGACAAAGACACATCACAACTTTAACGGAAACCCTTAGTCTTAAACTGCAAGAAAAATAGTGAACACACTGAAACTGAACAGGATTTGTAAAGAGACCCTAGTTCCCAACAAGGTTCCTGTACTTTCTAAATACAGGCAATGTCCTTCCTCTGGGCCAACCAGCGTACTTCATACTGCAAATGTCTCCCTAAGGTCGAGTTTAACAATTCATCAGAACCAGAGAAAACCGAAAAATCTGCAACCAAGTAACAAACCAAAAAGAGACCTTTATCAAGATACTGCAAACTACCTAGCAAATTGATTGTTCTCAATTTCACCTTCAAAAAGGAAACAAAGCATAGGGGATGTTCTTATTTTTAACTACTTCTCCTTAAATCGTTTTGTGGAGGATGAACATACCCAGAGGACTGATGAATTTGAAACCCTTTTCTCCAGTTAAAGATCCCAAATTAATCACATCTCTGATCAGGCATTTGAATGCCCAGAAGTCTCAGGCAAGGGTCCAAAGATCCACAGGCCTTTTTTTGGCCTTGACACTCAGTGATAAAGACATCACTTATAGTATATGTATTTTGTGTTTGCAAGTGGCACAAATAAAAACAGTAACATTTTCTTGGAGGGGGAGAGGGGGGAAGCTGATGCACACCATCCCTGCAACTTTGTAATACATATTAATATACAATTATTTTTTAAACAATAGTCTGGTGAGAAAAATAACACCTTTAACCTAGCAAAGCTGCGTTAAATGCATACATATATACAAATCATAGCAGGGCAATGTCTCTGCAAAGAATAAGCAAGTTCTAGAAACTGATGGATGTTTCTGTGCAACTCCATGGCTTCAATCAATATTTGTTTCTCTATGGCATTAACATCTGTTAAGAAAAATAACAGACTTCAGTGAGTTTGAAAGAAGCTCTTGGTGGCACAGCTCTTATGCATTACTTTTCCTGGTGGAAGTAAATAACTTCATGGTTTTGCCAATACATTCAGCAATGTTTTTAGAGCTGAATAGCTCAATGCAGAGGTGTGGAACTGATTAACTGCTTCATACAATACAGAGAAAGGCCATAATTTGCAAGCCTTCTGTGGACTGGCCTGCATATTTACCTAACCATTAGAAAAAAATGTCTTAAATAATTAGTTTAGTTGCAAGAGTTGCTGCACTTCCCAGTTTGTGAAGCGTGTTGCCCTGGTGAGGGAGCTACACAACTGGGATGTGGTTCAAGGCTTACTGACCCTTTTGTCATATCCAGGAGACTTGTGCCACGTGGAGGCACAAGAGAATTTTTAACAGCCAAGACAGCCTGGTCCAGCAGGTACCAGACAGGGAACTAGAGCATCCCTTCAGAGCACCCTGACTCTGCTAGTCACTGCTCAACAAACCAAGGCAGGTCACCCCCTCGCTCTATGCCAGCAACCTCTCTATCTAACCCTTTGTTTGCTTTATGTATATAGAGAATACATCTCTACTCAGAGAACACGCAATCTTTTTCCACATCCTCAGGAAAGTGGATCTCACTGTGATAAGAACAGCAGCACTGACATTAGGGTAACGAGGCTGGTGAGGGGTCTGGAGAACAAGTCTTATGAGAAGCAGCTGAGGGAACTGGGGTCTTTCAGCCTGGAGAAAAGGAGGCTGAGGGGAGACCTTATCGCTCTCTACAACTACCTGAAAGGAGGCCAAAGAGAGGTGGGGGTCGACCTCTTCTCACTAGTAATAAGTGATAGGACAGGAGGAAACGGCCTCAAGTTACACTGGGGTAGGTTTAGGATGAATATTAGGAAAAAGTTCTTCACAGAAAGGGTTGTCAAGCATTGGAACAGGCTGCCCAGGGAAGCAGTGGAGTCACCATCCCTGGAGGTATTTAAAAGGTGGGTAGATATGGTGCTGAGGGATGTGGTTTAGTGGTGGTTTTGGCAGTGTTAGGTTGATGGTTGGACTTGATGATCTTAAAGGTCCCTTCCAACCTAGACGATTCTATGATTCTATTCAAGAAAACACTGGGTTTGGATTTTGTCTGTTTCTTACTTATTTCATGTTACACATGTGAAAACATGGATTCAGGAGACACCTACAATGCTCCTCTGAACTATACATGACAGTAGAGAACTGTGCTGTATTTGCACCTCTCCTGTTTACCACAACATGTCTTTACCCTCCCTTCTAAATTAGCAAGCAAAAAGGCTTATGCTAGTGATATAGCAAAAATGGAGAAATGGGACTCATTATTACATATATCTAATGCCTCCATCACTACACAATTAGGCAAGAGACTGCAACTTGCATTCTAGATGATGCATGCTGTACCACAGCCCTCAAAAGGAACCAATTCATATGTCTATGTCCTCAGAGTTCAAATACAAATTTCATTTCCCTTTCATGTGAACTTTATCGAGCATAGCTTGAACGTGGAACATAAAACATCTAAAGAGAATGAGCCAAAATGTGTAACTACGGGAAGACAAATTTAAGCTCCCCGAAACCTACAGCAGGAAAACAATAAGCACAAAGAAGATTTCAGCTTCAGCGTGCTGTACTTTCAGTCTAGTGAGTGAAGTCTTTAATATTCAACTCCTGCAAAGCAATTTGTAATAACCTGACTCCAAGCATATCATAACATAAAAGCAATAAGGTATATCAACCGTGTAAAATATTTACACTTTGTTAAAATAGATAGCTTTACACTTTGTAAGTTATTGTGTTAGTCATTCATTTTTCGTAAGTCATGATTTCAAGTTTTTCTTAACAATCATCTTTCACAAATCAGCTAAGAACTCTATTATGAGAGCGGGCATGCCTATATTTAACAGTCCCCTAGCTGAAAGTGCTAATAATAGTGTAAGCAAAGTTATCCAAGATTTAGCACTACTGTACCAGAAAAGACACACATACCTCGGTCAATCTGGAAAAGGAAACAATTGCTTCCTATAATACTAAATAAGCGTGGGGTGGGGTAGGTTGTTTGTTTTGCAATGTATCATTTAACCATGAAAAGCTGCCTAGTTTCTTTATACACTGGATTATTTAAAATGTTATTACCAGTAGGCTCAATAATTCACTCAAAATAGTTAAGTATGACAAGGTATTAGGCAGCAAGGGTACCAACAGATATTGAACACTGCCACAACGTAGATGAGAGAATGATTACAGGCACGCTTACAATGCATTTTACATTAATATAGAGAATATTTTCATTTATAGTAACAAAAAGTTCCACTTCAATTTAATTTCTTGTTTTTAATGGTATAAATGCCAAGTAAATCATTAAAAGAAATGTCAGCTCTATCAGTGGCAGCTGCTCTTACTACTAAAAAAGGAGGGGAAGCGTCGGAGCAGGGCAGCCAGCAAACCCCACAGCGGTCTGCAAAGTCACTAGTGGGAAAACAACAAAGGCCTTTCCATGCAACTAACACAGATGTGCCCATAGCCAAACTGTCAGAAACAGTTAAGATGACAGCTACTCACAGTTCATTATTTCCTTCTCACAGGTCACTGGGTGACAAGCTGGGTCACTATGCTTTGTCGGCTGCTACAGTCTTCCCCACCCCCCCTCACCCCCCTGTTCTTATTCCATTTAAATAAAGGTAAGGCTCTCAAATTGGTATACTAATGTAAACAAATATCTTCAAATGCTTTCTGAAAATGGGAACGTAATTTTTATTATACCTTCCTTTCATTTTCAGATGGGTATATAAGATTTCCTCTCTGTGAGGAGCAGAGAACTGGATTTGTATCTGTAGCAGGTACAGCTATTAGAATAATTTTGTCAAGATGTGACTAAAGCAGATAATGAAAGCTAATTTGTCACCAATTCAAAGCTTTAACCTTTAGAACACTTACATGGCAGATATATCACAGAAAATCATTGCAACTCAGTGAAAAGATGTTTTTCTCATAGAGGAGCTTTCACAAATAGAAATCTGAGGGGGTACTTAAAATTAATACAGACTTTTTAAACGCAGAAAATACAGTATGAAGTACTTTTTTGGTGGAACATGTATAAATAGATTTTTAAAATAATCCAGTCATGAATTAATTTTGTTAGTATATTCTCATCTGTCTTCATGGAGTAATCAATTTACAATACAGATGTAGCTTATGAATTTTACCTATGTTTTGCCCACTTAGAATTTAAAATTAATGAACAGTGTATAAAGAATCAGGGTCAAGCATTTGCTTAGCTGTTACAAACAATTGTACCAATTCGTAGCTGTGTCATTGATGGAAGTGGGAGAACATTTCCATCTCCTTAGGGGTATTCCTTAGTCATTTTTCCTACACTAATAAGTCTTACAAAAATGTAATAACTGAATTTGTCCAACTGGTTCAGAAAAATTAAAATGAAACCAAGTGTCCCAGACGTATCTTTCTCAGTATTAAATATGACAAGGTCATAAGCATTCTGACCCAGATCCAAGAATGCTTGTATGTATCACGTACTTAACTTGGAGCATACTTAAATGCATATCTGGATTGGAGACAAAATATCCAGAAACTTGTGAAGTCAAGCTTACTTATGGAAGAAAAGTGATCCAATAAGGCCCAAAACCAAAACTACATTAAAACAGGAGATTAATTTTAGAAAAGTGACTAGTGCCTTTTAAAGGGACAATTCACAAATTGAATGTTCTGCTAGGACAGCACAAATCTGTTACAGTTGACAGTACAAAAGCACTCTCTTATTTTCCTAGTTGGGCCCAACAAGTAACATCATAAGAATAAAGGAAGTTGTTTAAAATGCTGTCTGATGTTACAGGGGCTACATTTCCACAAGGTAACACCCCAAACATTAAGGTATTATCTTGACCCAGGCAAAGATAATACTATGTAGTGTCTTTCTACAAGTGTCTATTCAAAAAAATTGGAAGCGATGGATTTGCTGTTTCCCATACATTAACAGTGAGGATAAGTATGGGAAGGAAATTAGTGGCCATTAGTTACTCACTTAAGTCATTAGTTCTTGTGCACTGAGGGAAGTTTGTAAGTCACAGCCACACAGCTCACCTCTCTTCTCATCCTTATCCTAAAGGCCATGCCTTCTCACCAACTTGAACCCTCCATGTCAGCAACTAGCTTACAACTGGATTTTGTTCTGTTTGGGGCAATACTTGGCATTTAGAAAGGATTTTTTCCTCAACAGTATTTGCTGGAATGGATGAGTTTTTCATCTTTCACATAGAAACTCAGGGATTCAGTAAGTCAGAGATGAGGTTCAGGTTTTCATATCTTATAGGCATCATGTATATTACTAAAAGTATAAGATGCATTGAAACAACAACATTGGAAAGAACACTGAATAAGATGTGTCCAAAGATACTAAGAACTTGTTGAGACCACTAAGATAGGGGACAAAAAAACCCCAAAACCAAACAAGTTCATTTCCTTGTCATTTTTACTGTCATGTATCATAGGATAATGTGCAACTGGCTAAACAACGTGCAGGTAAGGAAGGGGCTGACTGCAGCCTTCAGCCAGCAAAAAAAAAAAAGAAAATAAGAAGAGAGTCTAATTGTATGAAAATTGTTGCAAACAGACAAAATTGCTATCTAATTAACCACGTTCTTCCAATCTTCATCCTTTTCATAAGGGTCTTCCTACAACATCCTATGGAATAAGGTTTTCTTTCAACACGGGGCTGAATTCATGCTGTTGTGGCTCACCATGAAAATGTGACTGTTTCTCAGAAACCAAACCAGAAAAACACTAAGAATGGCAGCTCTGAAATGCATAGTCCTCCAAAACACTAAGCTGGAAAAGGAAACATTTAGGGCAGGACTCAATAGCATAATAATAGACACTTGCTGGTATTTGAGACTATTAATGTAACCAAGGGATCTGCATCATTCTCACAGATACAGCACAGGACTGGCAGGAGACCTGCAGTAACCCAAAGTAGCTGGAAGCCTGGCGATATACCCCTCACCATCTAAAAATTACCCTAAACACCTATGTCTGGGCAGCTGAATCTCCTTGGAGAGACACAGTTCCCTTCCCAGTAAGCCAAAGTTTTCTAAAAATCTACAAATGTGTTGAGCGGGGCAGTTAACCAAAACCAGTTTTCTAAAAATCCGTTGAATTTCTTAAGGAGGAACAGTAATCAAAATCTTCACTTTATCAACCCATACAGCTGGACCAACTCCTAAAACAAAAAGTCTAGGACACTGAAATACAGTTTCATCTACTAACACAATTCATACCTCATTGGCACTTACGACAATTTTTCATGTTATTTTGTAAAGGAAGGCAAGTTTTATTGCTACTTGGAAATTGAACAGTTTTTCAAATCACAAAGAATAAATAAAATCCTGTCTCCTGTTTCTTACATCACCTTTCAGGCACTGAAAGCATTCTACAAAGTACAGAGTGGAATGTGGCAGCTATTTAACAGAATACATTAGTATTTATCACAGTCTAGTGAAAAATAGCAGCAAAAGAGAATTTAAATCACTTAGTACCTCCCATAACAGAGGTAACTGCAGAAGTTTTGAATTAGTTACCATTGCTATTTAATGCCAAATGTTTCTGACAGTAAAATAATGTTATTTTAGTATTAAATTTTTTTTCTATATTTAATTCTAGTTGAGGAAAATGCTTTAGACTGCATAACTCCACTTTTGGTGGGAAGAGATACATAAAGACAGAGAAAGTCAAGCATTCAGTGCTTAAAGGCTATCTTGACTGTGGGTAGCTTTCTAAATCAAATGTCTGTGTTCTACAAGAAGCCATTCCTAGCTTAATGTTTATATACCATTATCTGGGGCTAAAAGCATGGACATTTAGTTGAAGAAATCTCACTTATCCAGTTGTTCTTAAGTGAAGTAATTTGTAGTGACCTTGACATCACATTGTATATTTAAAGCATAGCAGTTCATACTCAAAGGACTGTGGAGAAAATGATCTTTTATAAACCTTCACCTTACATTGCAGAAGGAATCTTTTGAACGAGCCAATACAATCAGTATCAACTTTGGTACTGTAGTTTATGTTGTACACATACAATAGTATTTACTAGTAGTTAAATCATTTATGTTTAACAAAGCTTTAATGTTATTTGATTCATCAAGAACCAAAATTACCCCAAACACAGGTAACGTACCTCTCCCTATGTAGTTCCCCAAAAGCCACTGATAGCTAATACCTTCAGATACCTCAGTCATGTTAGTCTTCAGACACATTTGAGAAGTATGAGTGAGGATACTCAAAGACTAGATATTTGCAAGGTAATATTAGAAATGAAACACCAGAAGTCCTAGTCCTTGAAGAAGGACCAGAGGAGCAAATCTGTAGGTTCTCTAAGGGTAATACATCCAAGGGAAGAGTTACAATAACCTAGATAAACCAAACCCGGTTAATGCTTGCAGTCACCTGTAAATTACTGTTATTGACTTACTGCCAGTAGTAACAACAACATTAACTAGTTCAGCTTTCATTCTAATAGAAAGTGACATCTTGCGGCCTTTCATCTGAATGGGAGGTCCATTTTTAAAGCATTTTGATCTAAAAGTACCCAAAAGCTCAAAAATAACTAGCCAAATGCCATTTGTAAAAGGGACTTTCAGTTATCTAAAGAAAAGCAGAGTCTTCTGCCTGCTATAAATAGAAGTAATTAAGAACACCACTATTTATCTTTTACTGAAATTAAAATACAGACCTATATTAAAAGTGACTGCATCACAGTATTTTGGCTCAGCATGACTTTCAGGTTTCTAACAAAACCTTTACCATTTAAACTTAAGTCTTGTGGCACGAAATGTGTCAGCGTTGACACGAGTCCTATTTCTTTAAGTAATTCGCATGACATTAGGTTTGTAGGTAAAGATTAAAAAGTAAATTTGCAATTACTACCAAACATCACCCACATCAATCTTCAAAATAAAAAAAATAAAGCACATAAATGTCACCCCTTTTCATTAATTTTGGTCAAAATCCCTGTTTGCTTTTCAGCCAGAGGGTTTCTGAGATATTTCAATAATATCCAGGAAATCAATCTTACATGAAACTGAAGGAAAACATCTAATGTCATTGAACAATAAATATCAGTTCTGTCAGTGGCTTACCTTTGAGCTGAGGCCTTAGGATGTTTCTCTTCTAGTTTCCTCACCAGTGCCACTGTCAGCTGTGTAGTCTCCCCTAGGGGATCTGCAGGCATTAAATGGGCGTCCAAAGGTCCTGAAAGTTGTTTCTGATTGGGGTTGCTGACATTTTTTTACAGAACTTAAGAGATGGAAGTACAACCATGTAATTTATATATTACTAATTAAAATAATGTGTGTCTACTTTTTCAAGTAAGGCTGTTGATTAGCAGAAAATGTCAGAAATACAAATAGCCATGTCAAGATGCATCAAGCAGCACAAATCTAGAGATTGAGTGATTTTTATTTTTTTCCCCTTCCTTGAGTTTTTCCACATAGGAAATAAGAAATTTCAAAAGTTTTTCCTACATGGGACAAGCTTAGGCTGTTCTGAGACACAGATATATATAAATTTTTATTCATTAAAATCCTGTATGCAACTATCATTTGTCTAATATATAAATATCTCATGAAATTAAGAAATCAAATGAGGTTATTTATTTAAGGTAATAAGTTGACTTCCGCGCTGGTATTTCTCTTTTCAAAATGTGTTTTTGAAAGGACTGTCGCTGACCTGCCTCTGGCTTAATACTGTGACCTCTTCTGCTGAGCTGCTGTCTATCTCCTGATGAGCTGCAGACCAGGCCCCATGGTGAATGCCGTTTTCTGTCTGGGTCACCTCCTCTCTTTCATTTAGTTCCTCTAGGTAGGTCAGGACAAACTCAGGGTAAGCCTGTAGGAAAGGACAAAGGCAGAGGAATAATGAAGAAAAACATCAGCTACATCAGCAGAATCGCAACAGTCTAAACACCAGGAACAACGGGAGAAGCGGTTGTTGATGTACGCAATGTCACAAAAGTTGTTGCATGTAAATAACTTTGCATTTCACAAAGTTTTCAAAGTTAGAGTTAGATAGTGACCTTTTTGTATGCACGAAAGTGAAAAACAAAACATTTGAACGTTATGTATCAGTTTAAGAATAAAGACCAACAGCTCTCAAAACAAAAATTCTATAAATAGGAAGAAACAAAGTTTTGTACCTTTAGGTCATATTTACTTAAGTATAGGTGACATTTAGGTAAGTATTTCAATGTAATATATTAAAAGAATTTAAAACAGCATTTTCTGAAATCAAGACACATTGCATATAGAAAAAGCCTTCCTGATGGTTCTGAAACCAAAAAAATTTTACTGCTTGAGTTCATTAAGGAAGTCAACTGCCTTCTTAACACTTTTGATCCTTGCTTAGGTGGCAAAATGCCCCAAAATAAAAACAAAATGAAATAACAATTACATTCTGTTGAATTTGAGACATTAACATCTTAGCTACTTAACCGTATATTCTCCAGATCTTGTACCACAGTAACATGATCAGTTTTATTTCTTTAGCTTAGTCTGTGAAATGACTCCATTGCAGTTGCTCAGGTGCTACTTCAATTCAAGCAGTAGTCAGTCCACTGTCCTCATGATAAAATGGGAAGAATCTTCCTTTATAAGAAATATTTTTTATTTATAATGAAAACTGTAGTTTAAAGTTCTGTGAGAACCTGCACTATTTTTAATAGAAAAAATTATAGATATTAACTACACTATATTAGACCAAATATAGGAGGTATTCAAATACTTTGACAGTTAACACTTTAACAAATTAGAAGCAATAATCTATTAAACCCTTATGGTTACAGAATGAAGTGCCTCACAAGTATAAGCAAAGCCATCTTTTTCTGTTCCATCACTCATTAGTGAATACACATAAACAGTTTCATAGGGCAGGTAATATCACAGTATTTAAGCACTTGGGCATATTTTCCAAAGCACAGACATCCCACAGATTCAGTGAAACTTCTAAGCTCAAACGGAAAGCAGAATACTAAAACTGAAACATACCCTCAAGTTCTTTGAATACTTTTGCTCGTATCTTAAGAATACGTTGTAGTATTTTGCTGGTTTGATCTTAAATTTCACTAGATATTTTTAACAAGGACTAGAGATAACGGGGACAAACTGGAGCACAGGAAGTTCCATCTCAACATGAGGAGGAGTTTCTTTACTCTGAGGGTGGCAGAGCGCTGGCACAGGCTGCCCAGAGAGGTTGTGGAGTCTCCCACACTGGCGACATTCAAAACCCGCCTGGATGCCGTCCTGTGCAACTGCTGTAGGTGTCCCTGCTGTGACAGGTGGGGTTGGACTTGGAAGGGACCTCTGGAGATCATCTAACCCTGACGATACTGTGATACTGTAACAATAAAGCTCAGATTTTTGCTTCAGTTGCATCACTTTTTCTTTAGCCTTTTGTCAGGGTTTTCCCGTGAGTGCAGATATTTTCAATTTAGGACCACTTATATTTTACTTTAAAATAAATCCCTTCAACAGCAAGAGTACAAGAGTGGGGTGCTTTTATTTCTTGAGGGGAAAAAAAAATTCTTCACCAATCAATAATACTAACTCTCCTGCTGCTTATCACCTTGTATAGACAACATATTATGAAACTTTTCTCTCCTGCTTCATAGTCCCATCTGCGTTTTAGTTCTGATGTAATACACTAACATAGATTTCTGGTACATTTTTCAGGCTTGGCTGTATGAATAACAAGCTAAGATTCCATTTCTTTCAATAACAAAGTCTTTCTCTACAAGCACTTCACCCTCACTTTACTTAGCAGTGCTGCTAAGAAAAGGGATTCTGGTTTCTTTCTCTCCCTTTCCACCTTTTCTGCCTGACCCCATGCCACTGCCGCTTCTGTGCCAGAAGAAAGCATTTGGCAGCCATGTAATGAATACAAACAGAGAACTGACTTAAGTTAAAATTAGCACAGGAAAATGATAGTTATTACCCATATGTGTACTCAAATCCAGTTCCCCGTGAGGCACACTGGTGCCAGAATGCCAGGCTGCATGGAAGGTGGTGTGGGAGTCCCCGTCTCTGCTTCAGCTCCAGGGCTACAGATCCACACCTCCTTTATCCAAAACAGCTTCTGTAGGTGTTCCAGGGAACCTCCCTTCTTCAGGAAAGTGAAGAAACAAAACAAACTCCCAGTGCAGAATGGAACAAAAGCCTCAAGCCTTCCTGCAACATGAAAAAATCATTTCCCAGCTAGTTCTGCCCTTAGGCAAATACAATACTTTGGAAAGTTTTAATTCTAGTCTGAAATGTGCTCCACCATGTCTAGGATACATTTGACTTTCAGTGTGCACCACATGCTGAAATCTATTGTGAAATACATGTTCAAAACTCAGAGCATGTTAAAGAGCACTGTTAGCTTGTTTTGCTTACTTTCTGGACTTGATAAGTGACTTATACTTTTATTATTTATACATTTTATTGACTTAAAATTTTATTTACTTATACTTTTTTACTTTAATTTATCCATAAGGTTTACATGAATAAAAGTACATAATTTGACCTATCACAAGTACGGATATCATTAAATATTAGTCTATTAACTAAAAACGTAAGGGAAAAAGATATCAAGATTAAGTTGTTTCTGCATAAGAATAGCTTGGGGGAAACAGGAAAGCAATAGCAGGATTGAATTATGAATCAACATCTTAAAAAAAACCCTACTTGATGTTTTTTCAGAACCAGATAGTACTCTCTGATGTAATAAAGAAAAGTAAACCATACCTTGACTGCGTAGGGGAGAAGGTATGTATAGAGGAGAGTATGTTAATGGCAAACACAGTAAGTAATAGGTATTAATTCCAAGAAAGTGAGTTTCCTTCTCAATCTGAATGATGTGTCACATATCATTACATTGTATTATGCTGCTTTCCTTTATGTCAGTTTTTGTTGGCCTACATATGCTGCAACTTAAAATAACATGACACTACAGATAAAGTGAATGTGATAGGAAATATATACAGAAATACATCATTTTTCAAAGAGATTTACTACTAACTACTAGCATTTTTTCCTGATAAGAAATACAGGATAAAACTGAACAGTGTTGTAGTTATTAACTCTCCAAAACTTAGAAACCTCTCACCTCATAATATACAAACTACAATAATTTTTATATTCCAGTAAATAACAATCAGTATGCATAAAGAAATAAAGAATAGCACAGCTGACAACTGTATTTTTATTTAACGATGATCTGAATCATTCCTGCATCATTCCAGATAACAGATGAAGCAATGGGAACCATCTCCATTTCATCAGACTGTTGGAGCTGTGTGAGCCATAGAATCTAACGTCCAGATGAAAGGATGGAAAAGGAAGGTTGGTGCTAGGGAGGAGCATTTGGTAGTGACTTCCCACTGGACAGCGGTCCTCTGCAATTTTCCCAGGGTTAACAGTATATAATGCTGCAGATGTTCCCAACACTTCTGTGAATATCTTCAAAATGTTCAAATGCTCAGTAAAAGGCACAATCTAAAGAATCTTCAGGGGCACAAATCACTGGATATAACCCACTGCTATGCTAATGCAAAACCACCTCTTATTTATTTGAAGAGAACAAGACTGCTGGGGGTAAAACCACATTTCTCCGAGTACTCTACCACCCTTCCATTGCTGTCCATGGATTCCTGATAGGGACTGGCATGAACCAGCTGACCTACAAAACATCAGACTTCCGACAAGCTGCTGACTGAGATCCCCGGCCATAACAAACACTAATGAAGAACAGACCCTTTGTCACCACCGTGCACTGAGGACCATTGCTGTGACAGCATCCTGATTTTTGTTGTCATGCAAACACTTGATCTGACCAAAGTTACTAGAAAGGAACCTCTCAGCAATATGTTTTTCCAGCAAATGTATTTTATTTTAATCAACAATCTATTTTAAAAGGGCTATTTTCTTTAGCTATGCAAGAGTAAGCAGAAGCAAATGGAAATTCAGTATTATTTTGAAGAAAACTTCTGTTGCAATTACTTTTTCTAATTCACTGAGGGAGGGGTGTATCTAAATTTGGCATTTCTGCTTAGACCTGAAGAGGAAAACAAATTTTGTTATTCAGTGCTAGTTTTTAGGACACCTGCTTTGACAGAGGAATTTATTAAGGCTCATTGAGGGTCATCCATAACAACATTAACAACTGTACTTTAAAATTCTCCCCACAGCACATTAACTTCTAGTTATCACAAGTTACTATACTGAGTAAAGAATAACATCTGTTTTTACTAGATAATTGAAACAAAATAAATGTGCACTACAATTCAAGAAACAAAGCATTAAAAACAAATTAAAAATGAAAATTCACAAGTAAAATCATGAACTGGTTCTATTATTTTTTAAAGTTTTATTAAAATACAGTAGGCTTCTATTTATTCACTAAATAGAAAATATTTCTAAAACTAGCATGAACAGGAAATAATGTAGTGGTAGCACAGCATCAAAACAGCAAATATCATTTGTTGAGGTTTCATACAGAAAAAGGAACACACTGTGAGAAACAAACAAAAACCCCCAAAAATCCAGTATTCAGCAAATGCAGATTTAATACCATACTTTACAGTAGATGGAGCCATTCTTTCCTAAACCCACTGTTGATAAACGTTGCTTTTGTCTCCGTTACAAAATGAGTAATTCAAAGAGTTATATCTCATTTTACCATAACACAGAAATAATTAGCAGAGAAAATGGCACTTACACTTCAAATAGCATGATTTTGCAAGGAAAAAAACCACTTGATTTCTGAAATGAATAAGCATCTAATGCAGTAAATAAAGATGTGGAAAAGAAAGAACAAATTCTCTGCAGCTTATTCTGTTGGATAAAAGGAATGTAAAAGGAAGTATTAAGACTTTTCAAAATGAAAAGGAATGAATTAATTTTTATAACAACGCAAACTAAATCAGAAGAGCTAGCTCAACCAGAACAGTTTTCTAGCTCTATAGGATACC